>CADEHL010000394.1:1708899-2308899 GCA_902827135.1 Harpagifer antarcticus
GCTGAAGTGTGTTCAGGCTGCCAACTGAGCTCATATAAGTGAGGCCAAAACAAGCCTCACTGCTATTCACACTTAATGAGCATTACAGTGTGTTCAGTAAGTGTGTTTTCTTTGCGCTGGATTACAGCTAAACAACACCTATTTTAATACGCACTGCTGATTTCATACAACTTGTGAAGGTGTTTTTTGTGCTTCTTGCAAAGGATCACACGGTTGTTTGTGTATGTTATTAGCTTTAATAAATCCTATTAGAAGAAAGCAAAGTGGTTTGGCTCTTAACGAGGTTCAAGTTCTGACATCGGAAAACTTTTTTTATTGCGCCTTAAAAGCCACATTTTAATTATCGAATACATCTCCATGAGAAAGTGCTTCCAATGCAAAGCACTTTTTAGCAGTTCCATTTTCTTTTTGGAAAAGAGTTTCACCTCATCGAATCCGTAGGTCTAAACACAGACAGCAACCTGTGCTCTGAAGATTTCAAAGTAATCAGCTACTTGGTTAAGAAAAAGATGGTTTGGGATCAAAATAAGTAGACTTGTTACACACATAAGTTAAGTATGTTGCGTATGTGAACGTAAGTTAGGGACATTACGTACATGGGGTCATTACAGTATGTTAGGTACGTGGTAAGATAAGTTACTTCCTGGCTAGGTTAAGGCAAAAAAAAACAACTCAGATTAAGATAAGTACACTTGTTACGCAACTTAAGTTACATACGTTCACTTAATAAGTTACGTTGATGACGTAAGGGGAGTCTTTTATGTTAGCTAACTTACATACATTACTTAAAATAAGTCAACTTTTGGTATCACTCAAGACACAAATAGTAGTTATTGGATGAAGTCATGTTTTTATTCCATACCCTCCAATCTCAGCCCGATACTGACCTCCTCGGTCTTTATAATAAGTCACCTGAGTAACATAGTTCGACGTTTACGGTAAGTGTTTGACCCGTTGGGAGCGATAATGCTCTGCTTGTAGCTTCAAGTCGAGAGATAATATTTTCACAAAAACTTGACTGGAATTTGCACTTATGACCTTATATCTCTGGAATGCTGCTAAAGCCCTGAAAACAAAGCATCTACACCTCGAGAAATTGACATTGGGTCATAACATTGAGTTGTTTTGAAGTGTAGTCATTTTTTCAGGTTAGGACACAACATAGATGGCAATAACATCTTTAAAAGAGACTGTGTAATTACATGTATTCATTATGTTAAATGCTCTTTGCTGCTCCTGAGCTGTTAAATAATAATTCCCTGCATCTTTGCTAATTCTTTTAACTTTGTGTTCCATATTTGACTGTAAAAAAGTATTTAATTGAAATTGTTGTGGCACAGTCTACATGTTTACTGCACTCCTTCTGAGCCTCATTTAATTTCACAAGAAGTTAGTTATGCATGCTCTGAGCAATTAAACTACTGGGAGGATTGCTAAATTCTGGGTAATTTCATGGGTGGAATCTGCTTGAAATTAAATAAATTAATGTTTCTATTTTTCCCTTTCCATCATTTCTTCAAAGGTGTCTTTACATAGGCGGTTTATCATGTTCACGACTAATAAACATTTTTATGTAAGAGCTGATTTGTGTGTCTCTACACATCTCACACTAACAAATCGCCTCGGTAATCTGATCTGCATTTTCTAATACTGACTATTAACACAAACAAGTGTTAATCACCAGCCACTACCAATGGATTTTCATCAGAAGAATGGTGGAGGAGAGATGGAGGAGCAGCTACCTGCCTGAGGTAAATTCACTGAATCAATTGACAAGCAGATAATTAGACACAGTCTGCTTTTTGTTCTGAAAACATTGACATGTACTCATCTGTTTTTTTGCAGATCACAGTTCAGCAAGTACAGCATGGTTTCCTTACTAGCTAGCTAGGTGTCCTGCACTCGGCCAGTAAGTTTTGTCAAACATACTTTTATTTTCTTCAAGCTCTATTTTCTCTTAAATCAGGGTGGCACCTTCCCTCTAGCATAGACTGGTTGGTTGTAGGATGACGTAACTTTCATCTTTCCTTCTCTGGTGTCAATTCCAGACTTCCCATGAACATTGTCAGATATAATTACGTTTTTCACTTCCTTTGCTTATTCAGTTTGAGCAAATATATCTTAGGCCCAAATTGCCTTACTACTCAAAAAAGTGCTGGAGGAATGAGTCTTTAAAACTCACAAATGAGTGAGCATTTTCGCACTTCCGGTTCCCTCTTCTCAACGTCAATTGTTGTTGTATCGTAATAAATGATGTCAGTAAACACTTAACTTGTGGATATTGTGTTGGTTGCTTAGCTAAGTGGCGTAAAGTCAAACAGCCATGGTGCAGTTAGTTTACAGCCAGACATTACGCCCCACCTTTAGCTTTATGGTGCTAACAAAAACTCTACCACTGACCAAAATACAAGACCAGAAACACCAGCCTTTAGTGGTGGGTGCGTGAAGTCATGTGACCGTGGTGTCAGCTTATTACTTCTACTACCTCTACTTGCCTTTAAAACATTTCACATTGAGTTTTGGTGACTTATAGCAACACATATCTATTTCTGTCAACAGGGAAACTCTGTGATCCATTTTTGGTCCTGACCCATAGTTTTGTACTCTCTCCTTCTATATTTAGATCTAACATTGACATTCATGACCGTTTTCTAAATGGAAAGTCATCCCTCACAGACCTGAAATGTTGATTTTGAGTCGACTTCTTGCCCAAATGGCCTTGAGACTGTAATAGTAATAGTAACCCTCCTGTTTTCACCAAAAAGCCCCAAAAAACATCGTTAGTAGAAGTTACAAGCGTTTCTGTGACTGCTCTGTCTGATAGTAAAAGCTAACAAATCACTTCCTGTTTTTGCAGACACCAGTGGAGCTTTGCTGATGGACATGAGGCAGCAGAGATGTTTACAGCCGTCTCTAAGATCATCCGGCTGCTGAGAGGCCTCCATGTTCACTACTTGACTTATAAAAACACCACTAAAACGTTAAACACCTTGGAGTTTCTTCACTGTTCCTACTTATCCTCAATCCGCTGATACAGACCTTCTCAACCTTGGGAGTTGCAATTTATATGAATTATATATTAATATGTTATATATGAATATTTTTATTGAAAATATATTATTGTTTCTATCTATTTTGTAATTGCTGCTGCTAAAAAACATTTTGTATAAATATTTTATACTTTTTTATAAAGATTATATACATTCCTGATAGCTGTGGTGGTGGGAATATTATATTGCACAGGGCAGAAAGAATTGAAAACCCCAAAATGTGTCTGGGGCAAATACTGGGAAATGATTGGTGTATTAACAGAAGTTGGTGGCTGGTTAAATAGTTTTGGTAATAAGTTGCCCCTGTAAAATGTTGTGGATATACAATTAAAATAAAATAAATGACCTGTATATTAAATTGACTGCTTCTTTGTATTTCTTTGTGGTACATTTTCTAATTAAAATCACTTTTTTCTTAGAAACAAAAATTACATCCTGGAGCATTCTTGTACGTGTCTACACGACAGAACAAAGCAGATTACTGCACTAATACGATATTCTGATCCTTAAGGTTCAATATCGCCCCGCAGTCGATCTAACCTGTCGGACGGTCAGCAACCCTCGTGGTGTTGGAGTGTGTGTTGCAGTGTGAGGAGATGTTGGAGTGTGAGGGGATGTTGGAGTGTGTGTTGCAGTGTGAGGGGATGTTGGAGTGTGAGGGGATGTTGGAGTGTGTGTTGCAGTGTGAGGAGATGTTGGAGTGTGAGGGGATGTTGGAGTGTGAGGGGATGTTGGAGTGTGTGTTGCAGTGTGAGGGGATGTTGGAGTGTGAGGGGATGTTGGAGTGTGAGGGGATGTTGGAGTGTGTTGTGCAGTGTGAGGGGATGTTGGAGTGTGTTGTGCAGTGTGAGGGGATGTTGGAGTGTGTTGTGCAGTGTGAGGGGATGTTGGAGTGTGTTGTGCAGTGTGAGGGGATGTTGGAGTGTGTTGTGCAGTGTGAGGGGATGTTGGAGTGTGAGGAGATGTTGGAGTGTGTTGTGCAGTGTGAGGGGATGTTGAGCAGAGCGTCTCTGTTGTTTTAATGCAGGGGCTGGTCCAGCAGAGGTATTCACATGTGGGACTTCTGAAACAATAGGCCCAGTGTGAAGCCCCACACTTTGCCCCTCTGGCTGCCAGAGGTCTCTAAACGAGGCTCCTTAAATAGAAAATAACCTTTTTTCTTTGGGTGATGGTGCGGTTAAATGGTGTTTCCTGCTCTCAAAACGGTCGCATATAGGCATAACCTGGAGTATTTGTAGACACAAATAAGCATCAGGAGCCCTTTTAAGTTCCTGGAATGACTAACTACGCAGTTTGAAGGAAGAGGTCAAAAGAAAAAAAAGGGAGACACTTTTGGGGCCAACTTTAAACGCGGTGATATGCAAACGCAGCAATAATTTCCTGCTGCCATCTGGAAGTGTTTTACACCTTTTAGATTGGCTTGGAATGTATGGCCTCTGCTCGTTTTTCATAAGTGTTTCAAACTGAAAATGAAATTCCTCCTCCCTCACACAAAAAAAAGAACTTGCTATCCAGACGGTGCTAATAGTACGAGTGTTTTTCTGTAAATCATTAGGTATCCTGAGACAGCAGCTCCTTTGAGATTCGCCCCAGATGTGTTGATCCGCTCGGATGCCATTTCCTCCTCGGTGGTGCTCGTCGTGTGCCAGTCAGACTGATAATAAACACACATAAATAACAGTTTCTATAACAGCTGACACGAAAATGATTATTTCTGGTTAGGCTGTGCAGACATGTGGAGGTTGTTTATCATTGTGGAGCAGCATTGCATGTTGAAATTATTTAAATTTGAGCTAAAACAATAATGCTTTATCATATTTACTCGTCCAGTTACTTAAAATGTATCAGTTTTAAGGAGCCATCATTTTTTTCATTTGAGCTAGGAGTTACTTATTCACTAGCTTTAGCACTGAGATAAGGTCAGAACATCTGAGTGAGTTTGAAAAATAGGGTGGGAGTAAGAAAGTGTTTTTTATCGTCATCATAGTAACCATTATTTTTCTTATAAGAATGAGTCATCAGAGGTAGAGGAAGAAAGACCCTCTCAGCGTGGCATTCAATCAACATATCATTTTAAATAGCAAATAGGGAATACAAGATTAAAAACAAACTGTGAAAAATGATAATTTGCCATTTATTGAGACTTATGGGCTGCATTTCTATTTACTTAAAAGCCTCTGATTTTTACATCTGTTCATTTCATTCCAGTTTTGGCGTTTAATACCGTGTAATGTTGTTGCATATGTTCCAAAGAAAGAGCCCTTTGTCCACCAGGACTATTAAAAACAATAACCTCAAAAAGTAATTTTCCATTTCAAAGTTTAATAAGTAGAGCATATGGCCCAGGGAAGTTACAATCTAATAAAATGCAAACAAACAAGCCCAAACACAGAATAAGCAAACGCTGACGTGAAGAATCTGCCATCGGATCTGAGAACGCTATCTTGGGAAATACCACCAGAAAGATGGTACTTTGTTTAAGGTTGATTTGCAAGATTAAATCCATGTTGTTTTAAATCCCTTCATAATAAAACCCTTGAGTCCAAAGACCACCTCGCCTCTGAAGGATTTGTAAGAATTTAAAAGACTTCAGTTGAGATTCAAGCCTCCGAATTCACAACCCTGTGGTAAAAACATCATCTCACAAACCCAATCCACTTTATTGTTAGTCTGTTCTTTGTGCTCGTGTCCTTGTTGATATCACCACCTGGTTTCCTTCTCTTGCAGGAAACTGAAGCTGGAGCAAGAGCTGGCTGGAATGCTGTGGAGGATTCGGTGGGAGGACCTACAGTTCGAGAGCCCCAATAAATACTACAAACGGGCGGGCAGTCGCCTCACCCTCTCACAGGTACTTCATCTTCTCAGACATCACTGTAGGTACAGATTAATGTACCTGCACTGTCAGATAGATTTATTATAAAATGTGCAGGTGAGGTAAACAAGCGCTCTGTGGCTTTAGATTTAAAAACACCCCCATGATCTCATATCACAACTGGCAGCGCCGAACATCTATTCATAATTCTGAGCTTTATATCCCCGAATACTCCGACAGTGTTGCTGGCTCGGCCTCCAGTGTGTGATTAACACGTTGTAGTTCTTCTGGCATCGTACACTGCCATGTCTGCAAGTGGGATAGACTGAACACTGTGCCACCGCTTTCATTCATACAGGACCGATTGTGCAATTCGTCCTCGTAACTATAGTTGAACGACTCCAAAAAACGATAAATACGAGGTTGGGGAGTACAAGAGAAAGGCGCGCGTTGTGAAACGGTCACAGTTTTAAACATAATGATATACATTTGTAAAAAGCCATTGGGTAAGTATAGGAAAATATATAGGGTTGAGTTAAGTGCATTGCATGAGTTAACTTGTACCTAAGGTAATAAAAAGGAAACGTGTTGACATCTGGTTTCGGATAAGACATATTTTGATTTGATATACTTTATTAATCCTTGTGGTGAAATTGTTTCTCTGCATTTGACCCATCCTGTGTTAGGAGCAGTGTGCTGCCATTTTGAACAGCGACTGGGGAGCAGTGTAGGGAACGGTGCCTTGCAGGGACACCTCGGTAGCACTTGGTCTTGCCGGGACTTGAACTGGTGACCTTCCAGTTGCCAAGCCAAGTCCCTATCGACTTCCCCACCACCGCCCGGTCATATGGTGACCATTTTAATGTTATCCGGTGATTCAATTGTTGTTGTTAGTGTTTCATCTGATGTGGCTCAGAGAAGTACTTCTACATGACCTATATGATCATCACTCTCATGGTTGATTGAGAAAAAAGTGGAAACAACATTGTTTTATAGACAACAAAACTTGTGGTTAAGTTTAGGTTATTATCAAGGTTTGGTTTAAAAATGATTGCAAGTTTGCGGTAAAAGTGAGAACACAAAGAAAACAACATGTTGGTTTCCGGCAGGTTGCCAACCCTAACCTCCTAGAACACAACACTTCTCATCTTCCATAGATTTCCGTGTGCCCTTTATTGCAATTCAAATATTGCTATTTTCTCTCTCTGTGTACTATTCAGAACCACATACAGTATATCTGTCTGATTACCTCCTACAAAATGTGAATTTAAACACTTGAGAACATTTTATCAGGGGGCCTGGGATAAAAGTCAAGTATCTGTTTGGCCAATGCATCCCCCCCTTACTACTTACAATATGTGCAATCAACCATGGAGATACCAATTTCAGAACAGCAAGAATACTGCAATTACTTGTGTGTGTGTGTGTGTGTGTGTGTGTGTGTGTGTGTCCAATTTGCCTCACAATAAAGTTAAACAAGGGTCTTAATCGTCTGGTGTGAAGACGCCTATACAGTCATATTTTGGGGAGGGTGGTCTGGATTATCAGTTTGAAAAACGCTAATGTTGACGTATTCGAAGTGTTTACACTGTGTGCTGTGCATTAAAATGCTCTCTGTGGTTTTTCTTAGAAGAAGCGAAGCCCTGAGAGAGTCCAAGTCTCTTTGTCAGTTCACACATTCCTGAGAGCTTTCCCGGTGGTTTATTGAAGGTGGCTGGGTTTCGCGGCGGCATATTAAATGATTGTTAAAATAAGCCCCCGTCTGGCCCCGTCCCATACACATGTAATACCTCATCACGCTCTCCGAGTATCACTTTCTGTTGTCTGAGGGCTAATGCATCTCCTCGGGGTTATGTTTCGTCTCCACACGTGCAAGCGCTCATGAGAAGCACATGCACACACCTTTTTCATTAGCGGTTTTCCATGCAATTCCTGGGATAATGTGCATGTGGAAAACACAAGCATTTTCCAGACCAATGTATTTTCCAGCGTGCCATGTGTTGCCAACATTTGCATTCTATACAAAACGTGTACTTTACTGTGCTGGCGGTGTGTGTGCAGGGCGCCCACTTGATTTCTATTCACTCTGTGTGCACTGCAGACATTAGCCCAAGGACTCGAGTTGGTGGTATAAAAACTGAAAGCACTTTATGTTCTTGAATTGGCTATTTCATTTATTTCGGATAAGGATATCAGCGGACAACCCCTTCTCTAATCTTAACCTCACTAACTGACTTGTCTTTTCCTTTCCACCTTCTCAGAGAGGCTCCAGCTACGGCTCCCTGATAACTGCCCATGGAAAATATCAGCTATTTGCAAAAACGGGCTATTTTAAGGTAAGGCTTAGTAAGTTCTGACATTTTCAACTCCTGCGCACTCCTTCCCCTCCCACACATGTGCACACTCGCAGAGAAAAGCCGGAGCGCTGGAGGAGAGAGAAAGACAGTGTGGGCGAGTTTAGGTAGTTGGTTTTAATGTGAGCTGCAGAATGCGTCAATTTCTTCTTCTCTATTTTTTTTTCTTGCTTTGTTTTCTACTCTTTCCCGCCTCGTAGTCTGGACATTGCTATCAACTTGTTGCCGCCGTTAATTGATCCGCTTAAGACGGAAGGAGGTGTGAGGAAATGTGACAAAAAGATCCTGAATAATGAGACGTCTTTGTGTACGGCTGCATGATGCTGGGTTTTTATTTAAATAGTGATGTTATGCTTCAGCTTAAACGCCTCATGGATCATTAGAGGCACTGATATGCTTCTCAAATTATGATTAAGTCTGACACCGAAACTCAAACACAGGCAGCCTCAACAAAACACCGGAAAATAACTCCCGAAATAAAGTGTTTATTTTTGTTTGGCTGTCAGAAGCCAAATGTATCTGCTTCCAAACATACGCCCATCATCTCTCCTTACTGTTCTTGGATAATATAAAAGAATAAAGCTCACATGGACTCACACGATTCATATAGTTGCTAAAGCAGCCTTTCCTGCAGCCTGTGTCTCTGAGATACTTCGCTTTCTTTCTCACTGATCCTCACATATCAAAGGGACATATACGATTGTGCAGCCGCGGACTAAAATAGGCCCAGAATGTACCTGAAGGCTGAACAGCAAAATGCTGCTCCTTTCTCTCAACGCTGCTTTGTTTCCTCTACATTTTCATCTGTGTTTTGTTCTTATTTTCAATGCTCTGTTTTTGTGCACACAGGGGAACCTGGTGGCCATCAAGCATGTGAACAAGAAGAGGATCGAGCTGACAAGACAAGTTTTACTGGAACTCAAACATGTAAGTGTCCATTAAATGTGCAATTGTAGGTTTTGTTCGTATGTGTTTCTGAAGGCATTGCCAACTGTACAACATAAAGGACTCTATCCTGGATTCGTAAACTTAACAAATATGCAGAAAAAGATAAACTTGCAATGAAGTATTTATTTAATCCTGCCAAGTATATTGAGCACTCTGTAAATCATCTGCAGTGAGTCCAAAATGCAGCGGCAAGGCTCTTATCCAATCCCATCTTTAGTATCCCCTCACTGGATTCCCATTACAGTTCAATACATATCAAATTCCCTCATTAGGAATGAAATCCATTGGCTCCAATTGACACATTAATATGACCAATAAAAGTTCCTCTGACAGTTTCTAAGTCTTGATTTGCTTACACTTTTATTACCTAAACTATTCACAATCCATGCTGCAACCTCTGTATTTTCGAAAATATTTAAAAAAGTTAAATACTTAAGTCAAACTCTTGCGTATTTTTGGGGGTAATGGTACTGTGTCTGTACTGCTCACATTTCCTAGACTCTTTTCTTTAAAAGAAAGAAGGTTCCTATCTGAGTGTTTATTGTCCTCGGTGTTAGACTTGCGCGGCTCGGGGGTGAATTGTGATATTTCAACAAGTTGTTTAGCAAACCATTCACATGTACATCGAACAACCATGAATTGACTTCATTGTGCTCAGTGCAGGGAAAAGACCTTCAGTGTTTAAACACTCCACCTGCTTTACAACAAACGCTACCGAAAAGGCCTCTAATAAAGCTGCATCTGTTTATTTCTCCGGACTTGTGGCAGTAAGTGGCGCCCGGCCTATTTTTAGCATGTTCAAGCAGCACCACTACAGGATGTTAAGTGTTCAAGACCGAACATACTGAAAGGCAGACTTCACATGCATAATAAACATTTGTACGCGTTTTCTTGCATTTGTGAAACGTATTTTTCTCACATGCCTCCTTGTTGAACCAAGGGAAAGTAACCCTAACCCAAGTCAATTAAGCATTTAATGACAGACAACTTTATCAAAACATCAGTTTACAAACTTTGGCACAACTCGTGTTTCACTAAAACATTAACACTTAAAAAGTTCAACTTCGATAAACAGTGATCGTGCAAACTATAATGCAGATTGGCAAGCGTGAGGCTGTTTATTTTAATTCTTAAAAACTAGTTTGTGACAGTTTTTTAAAATTATGTTTTGAAAGACTTTACTCACATTCTTGGGAACATTTGTTCTCTGTTGAATCGGAAAGACGTACAAGGAATTTGACTCGGTGTCATGTAAAAAAAGAACACAGATAGCGAACTATATTAAGAACACTGTAATACAAATAGTAAGATAGCAATACAATAAATCAGTAATTTACATTGAAATAGAATGTAATACATTATAGAATTTTAAATATGTGCAGTGAGCAATATTGTCAACATTGACATGGAGTCTATGATGCTGCATCAGAAGGTTAGGGTTAGGGTTGGAGAAACTAATGTAACACTGGGTGAGTGATTGATAAACAAATGGTCGCACTTGGGTGAAGCGTTGCCCCTCTTAAGCATCAACAGCAACAACAAGCTCCCTTTAGCTGGGATTTCTTTTTTACGAGACAGCGATAAGAAAGCCGACAGGGGAAAATGTTAGTGGTCTGGTGATGGAAACACAGTGTGGCACTGGTAAGCCCATAACTCGGAAATTACATGGGTGCTCATGAACCAGATTTGTGGCCGTCTCTTCACTTTTTTACAGCTCTTGCTCCCTTATTTTGCGTGTGAACTGCAGCCCGCTGGTGGAGAGCAGTTTGGGCTCCCTGGACGCCTCTGTGGCCTCTCGGTCAGTAGGCAGCACTCATGGGGTGGTAGGGGGGCTGCTGTGCTGTCTGAGCTGGCAGATTCTCAGACGCCCCAAGGGCCTGATCGGCTGTCAAACCTCAGCTCATGAAAAAGCCAACCAGATGGGGGAAGAGACGGGGCCTGCCAGTGGAAACTTAACCACTTGTCTTCCAGCTCCCTCTCCTCCTCCTCCCCCCATGTGGTGGTTCGACTCTCCCTCCCCACCAGTATGCAGCAGGGGAAATTATATAGGCCAAAGGGTAGGCTAACATCTCAGAAGCCGTGAAACAGGAGCGACTAACTCCCTGCTTTAGGTGCGAACGCGGCAGTCACTCAGTGTGCTCAAAGAGAAGTACGCTGTTGGAACTGTTGAACACTTTTTTTGTAGTTAATGCTGGCTACTTTTAACTGCTCTTGCATAGGACTGGTGTATGCTTGTTCCTCATTAAAAAGGAAAATGTTCCCCTAATCACTTCACTGCAGAAACCTCTGTTTTTGTAGAGAAACCGGTGTGATTATTTTCCATGTCCAGCAGTTGTACACGTTCTGCTCCACTCTGATATTCCTGCTCCGTACATCCTCTCGACACCTCAACCTTCTTCTTTTTTTCATCATCCTTCGCACACAGGCTCATTCATAAACCTCCAAGGGCAATTTATGCACATGCACATGTTTCAACAAGGGTGCCCTGAGCAGGAATGCGTCTCAACACGTCGAGAAAGAACACCGTGCCAAACGAGCCGACTGCAAATAGACTATTTTGAAGAACTGCTGGCAGCGTTATTCTTAAGAAACGTTGTATATAAATGAACCGTCAGTCTGCTGTTTCCATGGGGTTTGGGAATGTGATGTTTGGAAAGAGTTGCACTCACAGTTGCAGTGTGTTTGTGTGGTTATTTTCAGATGAGAGACGTTCAGTTCAACCATCTAACCAGGTTCATCGGAGCCTGCATCGACCCTCCCAACATCTGCATCGTCACCGATTACTGTCCCAGAGGCAGCCTGCAGGTAACACCCCCCCTCCTATACCCTTACACATACACCCTTACACATACATCCATCAATTGTGAACGGACGAACTGTTCCTGAGATTTTATGATTTATATCCCTGTGCAAATAAATCTTTCTCAAAGTGTTTTCGTTAATTATATTTCTCTCTATTTTTAAGAACATTTTAAATATATTAAACATTGAAAAAGTGATGAGGACTACAGTGTTCCCAGGCTAATGACGCCCATGCCAGTGAGGCATTATGTTATTAAGTATGGATAATTTGCAGAAAGTTCTGGAACAGAAATCAGAACATTGGGTAAATTATTTTGTTGATATATAAAATGTTTTTTACTTGAGGGATTTTGCAATCTTGGAAGCAAAAAACTGTCAAAAGTCATTGTAAAAAACTGTTTTTGGTTGCTTACTTCTTTTAGATATGATGAGCGACACCAGAAGGCTGCTTTTACATTCATTGTTATGGGGAGAAGGTTTATCTCCAATACATATACGAGCAGATTTTGTGACATTTCGTCTATGCCTGGAGACCTATTGTGGTCCAGAATGCAACCTCTTTAAGTGTGAAGGTCACATATTGAGTAACAAAACAATAACTAAATAGTTCTTGTAACAGGAAGTGAATCTGGGTGGACCCTAGTGCACTTAACTGCAGCCAACAGGGACTTCTAACAAACACACTTTCTAATGACCATAACTGTGCTGTACTTCGTTAACATTCAAGCATCTCTTGTTCCTTAACCATTATACCCACATTTAATTTAGGATCTTTTGTCAGGTGAGTGGTTCTAGAAACAAACTGAGATTGCTTAGGGATCAATACACAGTACATTAAAGTGGTGCCTTAATAATCGCTGAATAAACATATTCTAAAATAAGCCAACCTAAGTAACTTTCCTTTTTGCAGCATCTGGAGTATAAACCTTTCTAGCATAAACAATCTTGTCAATTTGCTATTCCTGGCAGTGTTTGAACCAAGTGTTGCAATGAGCTTTCCAACACGGGTCTATTTGGTCTACAGAGAGCTTACAGTACGAGGACAGCTCACCTTGGAAGTCTGACATATTTTAGTCTCATGTTAATTATTTTGCCGTTTGTATTATTTTTATTCCCATAAGAAGTGCATGATGCCTTAAATGAACTTGTTGTTGGCCAGCACTCTGAGTTCCCCACATGCCAGTGGCCTCTTTAAATGGACGAGCTGGAAACAGTAGGAAACTCAGCCATGGTCTTCATCACTCACACTCAGAGACTCCTGTGCAAAAGGCAGATAGCTGAAACTGATGTGGCTGGATGTCAAAGCTGGACCCAGATTCCAGTAAACGTCCTGCAGGGAAAAGTGTTTGACCCTGAGGACGGACAATAATATACTGTACAGTATCTGGACTGAAGGTGGTTCTGGACTTAGTGCCAAAATAAAATCCCTCCTGCCGACAAGCTCTTGTATTTTTTATTTTGTGTCTGTAAAACATTATTTATCGTTGTTTTTTGTTTTGTTTTCAGGACATTTTGGAGAATGAGAGCATCAACCTGGACTGGATGTTCCGCTACTCTCTCATCAATGACATAGTGAAGGTATGTGACGCTCACTTAGAAAGCTAAGAAGAAAAGAAAGACAGAGGTCCAATCCAAAACAATCGAATATATGAAAGCCCTGAGATGCAAGTGAAGAAAATATATAAAATGTATCTTTAGTCAAAATCAATTTAGATCAGTCTTAGAAAATGGATCACCAGAGTATGTGTGTAGTAGTGCTTCCTCAGATGTTTTTATATAAGATGCTTTTGGATTTGAGACACACAAAGAAATGCCTCTCTTGCCATCATGCCACATGGAAAGTTTGTGAAACTGTAAAAATAAAAGATTCAGAAGGACCAACAGGCAGTTTATATTGCTTTTATAACGTGCAAAGAAGGACAGAAACATATTCATAAACGTAGCTTAATCTGTCCTTCCAGCCTAATGAAACTAATCATGGATTTAAATCAGAAGATTATTTTTAATCTGTCCTCACAAAGAGGCTTCTGTCAGAATCCACTTGGATGGATTGGATATTGAACTGCATGCGTGACGGAGCTCTCCGGCTACATTTCTCCACACAGATAACTCTGCGGAGAAGAGGGATGTTTGACTCACCGTTTCCACAACATATTGAACACAAGCACATTCAGTACCCTCAGTCCCTTTCCCAAAGGAATTAGCAGACAGAAATTCCGCTGACACTTTGCCCTCGAAACACGGCCTCTTTTCAAGAAACCCTTCAGCATACATCCATTTGTCAGGGTGTATTATTTCCATATGTCTGGATTTGTGTGTTATGTGTGATTTGCTGTGGAGGAAAACAGAAAAATGCTTGACTTCTCCTCTCTACCAGGGAATGAACTATCTCCACAACAGCTACATTAGCTGCCATGGAAATCTGAAGTCATCTAATTGCGTGGTGGACAGTCGATTTGTTTTGAAAATCACGGATTATGGCTTGGCCAGCTTCCGCTCGTCCTGCGAAAACGATGACACGCACGCACTCTATGCAAGTAAGTGGATGAATACGGTGGCAGCATTCAAAGTTATTATCCTCTCAGTAAAACATCAGCCGTCAGACATTTTATGAGTTCTTCTGCTTTTTGGTTTCCCAGAGAAGATGTGGACCGCTCCCGAGCTACTCATATACGACCGCCATCCTCCTGAAGGCACTCAGAAGGGGGATGTGTACAGCTTTGGCATCATACTGCAGGAAATAGCCCTGAGGAATGGACCGTTCTATGTGGAGGGCATGGACCTCAGCCCCAAAGGTAAACAGAGTGTCTTTTATAGGCCTCACCGAGGTCAGCTGACCACTCAAGCATGCAGCAAACAAACATGTAAACACAAAAAAGAAATATTTAAACGGATAAATCTGTTTTTTGTGTCGGTAAATCATAAACAAAACTATATATTGGTTACGTTATGTGGCTTGAAACTACTCTGAAAGTGTTTCTGAAGAGTGAACAGACTCACTCAATAGGAACTTCATTCATTGGCTTCTCCCTGACATTTCAAAGGGGACCCTGGTAAGGTCAGACTACTTTATCGCAGCCCAGCAGCTCCGTACACAAACACAGAACACATGCTGTCCAGATGGCAAAGGCAGGTGGAGTCACAAAAACAACATGTTTCATAGCTGGGTCAAGAAAGTGTGACATATACCAAAACAAAGCACACAAAAGAGACTACGAGCAAAATAATATGTGTCCTGTATTTAGCGAGGAAGCCGCCAATGAGACAAATTAAATAAAAGAATAAAAACCAGTAAAACACATCAGGTAGCTGAAGGCAACAGCAGCAAGTCAGCCAAGTCGACAGATGTCAGAAAGAAAAGTTTAAAATCCTACATTTACTAGAAAATAAATCTTAAAGCATTAACGTTGATGTTCTCTGACATTAAAGTATGTAATTAACGACGGACACATTTTACATTTATAAAGAAAAATAGGACTTCCACCACTTTGCATGGTTCGATAAACCTCATCAAAGTTAAGATGCTGCCGCTTGCAATGTATTACTCCTGCAGTGGATTACTTTGCAATCATAGTGTGAAATCAAGAAATACTCATGATTAAGGCAAAGAATTGTTAACCATACTATCATGAACATTTCGAATTTGAAGAGACCTATTGTCATGAATCGGCGTCTGTGGGTTGATCCGAAGTTGCAAAGTGTTTTATTCTGAAATGTACGACTTTTGTTGCTACATTACATACACTTTAAGTTGAGCCTAAAAAACATCAAAAAAGGAAAGAAATTGGTTCAAAGTAGCTCATAGCTAGAAGGCTAACAGTAGCCTCAACATGACATCATTATTGTGAAAAACCTTTTGACAGCAGCTTTCCTGAGAAATCTTGCTTTGCAGTAGCTTTCTCTCACAGGAAAAACACATTGTTGTTATCTTCTTAAATTACCCAAGTCTAAAAAAATCTGAGCTTAATCACTGCTGACACTTCTGCTCCCCGGCTTCCTGCACACATGTTGCGGTTTGACCGGTTTCTTCACCCGCATCTACTTTTACCTCCACTGCTGTTTCTTCTTAGCGACGGCATGAAAAGCTTAACCTAGAAAGCCATTTGAGATCAGGAGTTCAACCTTTACGCATCCAGAGTGGAAGTCTGAAACTCTCCCGAGGCGCTTCCTCCATGTGCAGATTTTGACGAGCCTTTTATTCAATGGCACGCTCAATGCTGATTGTACAAGTGCCTGAAAGTCATTAACAAGCTGAGAGCGTGCAGCGCCGGCCTGCACCTGTTCTCCAGTGTCGCAGCGTCATTCTGTGCTTCAAAAAAATGACTTCAAAACTGAAAGGAGAGAATGTGGAGGACTCATTTTGGGCAGGAAGTCTCTTATGAACTTTTTGATTGATATAATTAACTCATCACAGAGGAGAAATATGAAAGTCTGAATATATTAAGACTCATCCAGCAGGTTGAGCACATTAACGGAAATACAGAACTTTCAAATGAATATCAATATTCCTGAAATTCTAGGTTTAAGAAGTTATTGATCAGCAGCTGCAGAGATGAATTACCCCACGTTTACAAAAGAGACAATAACACGTAATCATCTCAATTTAAACGTTTGTAAAAGACAACCGTTTTTGTTTTCTCTTCCAAGAAGTTTAAACGTGTGACTTTATACTCAACTCACAAACTTTGCAGAATAAAATAAATGAAAAGGCTCTTTCGGCATGCGTACATTGAAATGATATTGTCTCATTTCACATGTGGCACGGGCATTCGGAGTAATTATATAGAGATATCCAATATTGTTGCTGATAGTCTTGTTTGCTTATGTGGGTTATACAGAGCCATGAGTATTCATTGTTTCATAACCAGTAAATAACTCTCTGTACTTTCTTTAAATAAGCAGGTATGGTCTAATGAAACATTCAAAATCACCATAGATATGTGGATTCATTGTAAAGCCACTAACAAAAGGCGTCTCCGAATTCATTACTGAAGGTTGTTTGAATATCAGTTGTTTGAGTTGTATTGTCCACCCCACATACAAAAGTACAGTTAGTATGCCTTTCCACAGCATGAATGACATGTGAGATGATGGCCGCCTGCCCTCTCATTCACAGAAATCGTCCAGAAGGTGAGGAACGGTCAGAAGCCGTACTTTCGGCCGACGACGGACAACAAGTGCCACTCTGAGGAGCTGACCATCCTGATGCAGGGCTGCTGGGCCGAAGACCCCGCGGAGAGGGCAGACTTCGGCTACATCAAGATCTACATGGCCAAACTCAACAAGTAAGAGCCACATTTCACATTTTTAAATTACCCAGTCTCATGTGAAAGAGTCTGATCACGCATATTACCAAAAACTACCTCAGGGATCAAGACATACAGTGTGGTAAGTAAGACCATAGACCAGGGGTGTCAAACTCAATTTCATCGAGGGCCACATCAGCATTATGGTTGCACTCAAAGGGCCGGTTGTAACTTTAAGACTTTATAAATATACATATACAAATATTTAATATATATAAAATAATGTATTATATTACATGATTGCCTCTGCATTGGATTATTATCAGATCGGGTAATAACTTCATAATTAACTACGTCTGAAAGAAGAAGTCTAGGGCAAATAATTGCAAGTCTCTTC
The DNA here is from genome assembly GCA_902827135.1 of Harpagifer antarcticus. Lineage (NCBI taxonomy): Eukaryota > Metazoa > Chordata > Actinopteri > Perciformes > Harpagiferidae > Harpagifer > Harpagifer antarcticus. The sequence continues at coordinate 1,726,509 of CADEHL010000394.1, forward strand.
AGTGAGAATGTCACAAAATGATTTAAAAAGAAAATCCAAATTCTGAAAGAAAAGTAAAAATCCCCCCAAAAAGTGACATTTTGAAAAAAAAAAGTAACATTTTGAAGAAAAAGTCAAATTCTGAGAAAAAAGGCATATCTGAGATGCATTGTGGGAAATGTAGTTTATGGGCAACGTGCTTATGTAAATCGCCATGTAACCGTATAACAAACATATTATATGCTTTGCAAGCTCTTGTGGGGCCACATAAAATGAAGTCAAGGGCCGGATTTGGCCCCCGGGCCTTGAGTTTGACACCCCTGCCATAGACCATAGGGAAGGCCATAAGACTGTTAAACACCTGAACTAAGAACATCCATAACATTCACCTGTTATGGCACTACTTCGATTCTATTTTATTGTATTTACTTGCACTATTTTATCTGTTTTATTGTGTTGCACTGTTTGAGGAGCCTGGGACCTAAGATTTCCATCGATCGACATCGATGTACGAATGACAATAAAAGCCTTGAATCTTGAAACCTTTTGGGGTAAATTGTCCGTTGTTGTGAGTGAACCCGTGATCAATTGAACGTTTCCTACACCATCCTTTTTTTTCAAAGCGGAGATGATTTGACAAATTCAATTCGATGGAGGTTGCTCTTTCTCAGACTATTAGTTTCTCCCCTGCCAACTCAACATGTGAACACCGTGTTGAAAACCTGAAGTCTCCCTCGCTGCCGTGCGAGTCGATACGTTGAAGAGACTCGAGCAGACAAACAGGAAAAGGAATCATGTTCAGGGAATCACCCGGACAATTTTAGATAAAAGGCTGTTTGTGATTCCTGACAGCAAGGGCTCTGAGCTTCCACTGTGTGTGTGTCTAGGAAAGTGTGAGTCAATGTTTCTGGTATTGTTTTCAATGATCCATGAATTTTTCATATTTCGGTTAGGAGTTTTTCCGTTGACACAGGAAGAGAAGCACAATAGTTTTCCCTCGAGCAGGACAGCTCTGTCAGAAAGAGTTACTTTATGAAGCATCACTGCTGAAAGTGACACACACATATAACACACATTTAAATTATAGCGTATAAAAGGATTGGCTAATTGACTAAAAAGTCAGCCAATGCAAAAGTTAAACATGCCAGCAGGGGTCGACTCATGGTTGGAAAAACAAGTCTGATTGTCTTGAAGTCTATGAGAAAATGACCCTACTTCTCACTTCATTAATTACCTAATTTATGGTTTTACAGGATCGTTAATCTCAAATCTTCTTCGAGAGGTTAATTCTGTAAATGGAGTGCCTGAGTCAGCATTTTTGCACATCTCGAAGTCAATGGGTTATGGAATAAGGCCTGTGTTTTACTCAAGCGTAAGAGATTTCGCATTTTGTTAAAGTAAAATCAAGTAAAATTGTGCATAAACTTAGGACATCTGGAACATTTCAATTTGATGTACCAATGCGTACTGAATGTGTATCTGTGACATTTCCTTAATATGTAGGATTCCACACACGATGTAGGAAAAAGGGTAAATGTTTTCAAGGTGTTATAGGGTATATTTAAGGTGTTTGTATCAGGATTGCAGAGATGGATTTTCTTGCTGCCAGAGGTTATAATGTTCTGCAAGCAGAAGGTGGACCTTTCTGTTCATTGAGTTGTGACGTGCAAATCAAAACACTGGTCATGGTTCATTTAACTGAATTGCAACTTGGAATTTGTTACTTCAAACCTGATCATGCTGTGTGGGATCCAGCTTAGCTTTGGATATATAACTGTTACAGCCGGGCTCATAGGCTGCAACAAAGAACCCCAAACCTAACCCCAACCCCAACTCTCCAAAGCCTGCAGGGCCAAAACATAAATACACGAACAGGACCACCAAAACTCTGCCACAAAAACTCATTGTGGGATATTCAGCATTAACTTGGAAGATTTTAATTCTATTCATTGCTGAAGAAGAGACCTCTTTAATGGTCACACATGCAGAGCACACAGCACACACAGCGAAATGTGGCCTCTGCATTTAACCCATCCTAGTACCAGGAGTCTAGTACTAGGAGTATGTTATTACCATGTATGATCAGATATTGTCCAGATATCTAAATACAGATATTCACAATGATGCTTCCAGTGTGTTTTTTATGTCTGCTGACATTTGAAATTATTATTATTATAATGGTGAAGGGCCCTTTACGATAAGCACAGATAATACTCAGTGCTATTAAAAGCAGCGATCTGGAGTGTGCTTAATCAAATTCTCTACCAAAGTGAAGACTTTGTTGTTTTTCGTCAAAGCTATTAACATCACCTTGTTTTTGGCGAGTTCAAGGCCACTCTGACGTCAGACGCTTCAGAGTCGGATGCCAAAGACAATTACATTGATGAGCTAGGCATTTGTGAAACAAATCCGTGAGACTACAGCTGCGCTGCTTTGTGCAATACGGTATTGTAAAGTCCTTAAACCTTGAACCTCAAGAAATAACAGTATTCACAAGAATGTGATGGGGAGGATAAATACAAATGTTTGTATTAAAAGGTCGCTGATCTCAGATGATTCATGGATGTGAATAGGTTTTACATGTATACGTTATCTGTGCCAATATGCTTGATCTCTGGAAAGTAACCTTGGAGCCAGATAAAGCCAGATTTAATAACGTTTTGCCATGGTTTTAGAAATAAAATATTCTATAAATTAGGCTCTAAAAGATATTAAAACAAACCCCATATGTAGAAATAAAGATATGCGTCGATCTGGAAAGTTTGGTGCATGTAAGTGCTACTGCAATAGAACACATTTAATTAAATAAAAGATGTCTGGCTCCGGTTTCAAAATGCAAATGAAGAAAGCTAAAGACACAGATAGTAACATAAAAACCTAAATACTAGTCTGAAAAGTACATGTTATGGAAGCAAACCAAACCAAACTCTCTGTTTTTGCCTGTAGTGTCTCTCCTTAAGATGCTAAGATCCACAGCAGCTACGATCCTCTAAAGACAGCGGTACAAAACTCGAAATGCACGTGTTGATTTGTTGGAATCTGAAGGCAGGCAGTGGCGTTTTCTCCTGGAGGCCAAGGGAAGCCAGGCTTCCCCTGTTTTTTCGGAATGTAGTTATAATTTTATAATAAATAAAAACACTTCGTTTAGTTTCGGAAATTCTTTGTTGTGTGTTGCTGCCGGCCCGTCTCTCCCCCATTCTCATTGAGTATTTTACAAAGAGTGAAACAGCGCCCCTCTAGATGTTATGGTGAAACAGTAGATTGCACTCTCTGTTGCGAGATGAGGCTAGCCGAAATTGGCTTCCCTTGGTGAAAAAAAATGGAGGGATTGACCAATCAGACATGACATCACGTCATGCCCCTGCCAACCTGTGATTGGTCAGGGCCATGCCAAGGGAAGCCAGAGGCGTCTGGCTTCCCTTGACTCACAATCCAATCAAATCGCATCAATGTAGTGTTGCAGTGATGCGTCCTAAAACCCGGAAGTAAGCTGTGCTCGGTTTCCCTCATGTTTCTCTCGACAAAAAAGCAATGAGATTTTTCCATAGGATTTTGGAAGATAGCTGGAAATAAGGTCAGTGGAAAATGAACCTGTTAGATAAATGCACGTTTTGTTCAGTCGGATAATATCCACATGTCTACCCTACTTTTATAATTTTCGAATCATAAATCTAATCGATAGAAGATAGTTAGCGCCACTGCACCACTCTCACCGCCGTTAGAAAGTAGAAAGCAACTGAAGCAAGTGCAATTATGGAGGGTGAAGATTTGGAGTATTTAATCAACAATAATTGTACTAAACTTCCGCTACAGCAGCAACAACAAATACAATCTGATGACAGGCCGATGCCCAAACTGGAGCTGTGTACAGAGAGGAAAAAAGGAGCTAATCGGACGTAAAACGTTAAAGGTCTCCTGATTTAGTTTGTGAATGAATGCTTATTAGAGTTTAGGCTGGAGAGTGTGTGCGAACATGTCGGTTAGATAACAGGCGTGTGTAAGTCCTGCATCTGTATGATACAAATGTGTGTAAAATGATACCGGGTGCTGTAATCACTCATCTGGTTACGTTATTACATTGACCACCACACCCCCGACCCAAAAGAAAGGACGTATTATTGGCTTCCCCTCATTTTTTCCCCACGCCACGCTACTGGTTTGGAAGTCTCTCTATAAACATATCTGTGTGTGTTTCCTGTAGCCCGACCTCTCCCCCGTTAGCTCGGTGTGTTAATGCAGGATGAGCCCGTGATGTATGGCTTTCCATCTGCAGTCGTTGGAGTAGAGAGCCCTGTGTGTGATTGACGGCCTCAGAAGCACTCAAGGATGCTCTTGACAGTCGAGCGCTAAGCCCCTCCTCCTGTTTACGTCCCGTTTCGCCACTGAGGGCCTAATGCTGTGTATGCCGGTTATTTTCATTAGGTAAATGCATGTTGTTGACATGACGTAATGGATGGGCTGTTATTTCTGGTGTTTGAGCTCTGGCTTGAAGGACGCAGTAACAAGAGGGTAAACCGAAGCTTTAACCCACACAGGGATTCCCTGAATAACTGACCTCTCCCTGAGCACATCAAATCTCCCACTGTACATAGTCCGGGAATGAGTCCTGAAACCTGAAAATGAGTTAGCATTACGTGTTGTGCTACGACATGATATAGCCTACGTCAGTAATACCCCACTCATGAATGTCCAAAGCCTCTATATTAAACAAAATGTGGTTGCTAACTCGCCTTTAGCTTAGCGATGGTGAAGTTATGCGATCGTATGGAGCTGAATTTTAACTTCTGGCGATTGCATTTATGTTTCAAAAATCATAAAGTGGAGTTATTATGTGGAGATTATCCTGCTGAACAAACATCTAAGTATCATAAACATCTTCTTATACTATAGGAAAAATCGTGTTGCTTTTTGTCGAGGGCACCCTTGTGATTCTATCTTTCAGGGTGGGGCTTTTAAAATGTTGCTTTTTTATATATCATAACATATGTTTCTTTTAAAGGTCTCAGACATCAGTGCAGAGATTTAAACTTCCTGAATGTTAAGCCTCTTTGTAAACAAGAAAGCACTCAGAGAACACTTCCCTCTGCCAAGACCCGCAGTGTTCGGCATTTGTTTTATAAATAGTAGTACATGTTTTTACACCGTAGCTTTTAATCAGCGCCTGGATCCAGATCTGTGTGATGACAGCCATGATGCTATACAAAATGAAATCCTGGAAATTACAGCTTTGCACGAATAACTAAGTCGTATGAACTATTGTTATAATAGTCTTAAAATATATATTTTAAATAGCTGTCATAACAGTCCTATTTCTATTTTGTTTTGCTACGTATTCTTCTCTCTTATTTCTTCTGTGTCTTTGTATGCACCACATATACTAAAGCAAATTCTTTGTATATAAAAACCCATTCTGATTCTGAAAGCTGATATTCTTTTTAAAAATATGATCAGGCTGCTCTGTGCTCATCTCCTGGTGAAATCACATTTTACAGGATCACTCAGATTTCATATGTGGAAATCTAATGTATTTTAGTAGCAATTGCACAACGTGTTCAATAGTTATAGCGGCTGTGGCTCAGTGGGTAGTGTGCTGGACTTCGAATCAGGGGGTAGCAAGTTTGAGTCCCACTGCAGTCAGCATGTCGTTGTGTCCCTCGGCCAGACACTTCAAAGGCGTTATAAAAATTAAAATTATTATTATAAGTCGCTTTGGATAAATGCGTCTAACAAATGAAATGTAAATCAGTCAATCTTTTTCTAATAATGTAGGTTTCATGGAAAGAAAAGTCATTTAGTATGAACTTGTAAGGAAAACATGGTCCAAAGTCAGACCACCATTATTATAAAATATCTGCTTTATTTACATATAAAAAGGACAGCAAATGATAGTTGATTATTGAAAACTATTTATTGGTCTTTTTTGATATTTCTTGATATATGTGCTTGACTGTAAACTCATTTCACATGCTAAGATAATAGACGTTATTATCCTGGGAAGACACACAGTGTTACACCAAAGACAAAACAAAACAATTTAAAACTTCAAAGTCAATTATTGCCAAATGACTTTTGAAATTAAGATAATAAAATAATAAAAACCATAATACATTATGCATAAACCTTAATGCAATGGCGCCTGCATTCTTACATGTTTTATGTGACCTGCCGTGCCGACTAAAAGCGTTGCTCAGTTATAGAAGCAATATATTATAATGAATCAAATGGAACAACTGTAAACTGTGTCCATTATCCTAAAACCATAACCAAATTACAACCTGTCCATTAGCCTTCCGTTTAATTTACAGTTACATAACAATTCCTTTAGAGAATATTCGAGGAAATTAATTGTTACTGGCTCCTAAAAGGATATATAAAATCCTCCGACCTCATAGAATAAGAGGCTATAAAAAAGCATAACTCTTCTGGTTTTCTAATAACTGTAGTTTGTTTTATAGGTTTTTGTGCATGTTAATGGTCTGCAAAGGCTAACATCCCAAAGTTTCCATGGCTGAACTTACCACAACACTCCAATGGTCAAACTTTTATCCCTGAATCACTCGAAAATAAGCATCTACTATATAAAACCGACATTTCTTATTTTTCGCCGGTACTATGAATTTGGATGAATGGAAGGAAAATATGGATGTCTGTGATTGGCGGTGCGGTAAACACTGCGTGGCCTTTGTGTTGCATTTGTTCTCATCATCGTCTTTCATGTCTCCCTCTGATGTGTTGTCCTTTAAACTTAAACTACATGTGGGTGTGTGTAGGCTCCGTGACCCACAACAAACATGGCAGGGGGCCAGGCATTGATGCTTTTAGCCGCCACGGCGCTGTGGATGACTCACCTTCTTGCTCCGTCTGAGTCAATGTGTGTGTGTGTGTGTGTGTGTGTGTGTGTGTGTGTGTGTGTGTGTGTGTGTGTGTGTCTGCATAAGCATATAAATGTAAAAATCCCTTGAGACACAAACATTATACAATACATGGATTATATAATTATAACGTGACTTTTAAATGCTACCATGCCAGCAGTAGAGATATAAATAGATGTATGTTTATATATGAGAGATACTGTACACAGAGTTACAAATAAATATCTTATTGCTTGAACAGTACTATGCATTTTTGGTGCATTTAAGGTACTGGCCAGAAAGAGAGTTTGTTGTTTTGAAAGTGGTTGCCAATGGTCACAGGTGGCCATGTTGGAGTACAGACAGCAACAGAAAACTCTGTGGCTGTGTTACAAGCTGGGCATTTACTGGCAGGGAAGGTTCAATCAAAACATGCTGCTGGTAGCATTATGGGAAATGTGGGATCTAGAGTTGCTGGACTTTAGCACACAGGGGAGTACACGTTGGGGATATGTCAGCCTGCACTGCCTCAAATGTGTTTTCTGTTTTCATCCAGTTTGCATTCTCCAAATTGTTGGATCTGCATTGCTTGATAAATGGAATCACTGTAATAGCCATTCAGTTCCACAGATCTGGATCATTTATTGTTTTTATATTAATAACGCTATCTTACTGACTGGATCTTTCTTTTCTCACCTCTCAGTTTGCTGATAGCTTCAGTTGGACAGCATATTTAGATAATTCATCATTTTAAAATTGCAGATAAGGATTTCCACAGGGGTCATTGCTCGGACCTGGACTCTTTTGACAATTATGGCACCAACAGGATTGTTTTTATTTATTGTTTCTCTTAATACATCTACATTTGTAATCCAAATAGTGTTTACATTTCACTCAGATCTGATTGCTAGCCTGTATTGTAAAAATGTTGTATGTAACCTGATTACATAACAAATGAACTTATTTCAAACCAAATCAGGATCTTAGACCACATGTCTAAAATAAAGCAACTATTCCACAACCTTTGCTTATCACAGGTACTCTCCAACTGTCACATATGATATTTTTGGAGTCATGGCAAAACCACTTGCTACCAAAAAGACCAGAAATGCCAAAAAATGAACAGCCAGTTTTAGCAGCAGTTTGGGAAACGACAACACAGCTCTTCACAGACTGAGAGTTTGCATCTAATCACCTAACTGTCCTGTGTGTGTGTGTTTGTGTTTTCCACAGGGAGGGCAGCACCAGTATTCTTAACAACCTGCTGTCCAGGATGGAGCAGTACGCCAACAACCTGGAGAACCTGGTGGAGGAGCGAACACAAGCCTACCTGGAGGAGAAAAGGAAAGCGGAAAACCTCCTCTATCAGATTTTACCACAGTAAGAACAACCACATTCATACTTTTGTCCTTCCTTCCAAGAGCTTAACAACTCCAATTAACTTGAATCCAGGAAAAAGGCAGATTGTCACCAGAGCTCAAAGTCAACTGTGTTAAATCCGTGTTTTAATTAAAGACTCAGAATCCCTCCCAACACCACACTTTTAGGCACAGATTTCCCCCTGGTGCGATTTCATCGAAGATGAAAGGGTTCGCAGAGAGCTGACAGGCAAAGTGCTCATTAAGGGGGACAGAGGAGCAGACATGATAGTGCGTTTTAGGCGTTAAGATAACACCACAGCAGCAAATCCATTCTTGTCTCACCCATTTATCCTCCGTTCACGCTGAAAAAGACTCACTCCTTTAACGACCAACCAGACATTCAGAGAACAGCCTGGGAGAAAGGGTGGATATTGTTTCTCACCGCACTTGTGTCTAGGAAGCAATTGCATCAGAAGAGTCTTTTTGTACTTGCTGTTCTCACTTCTAAATTAGCTATACGCAGGTTCATGTCTCAGCTGCGTCTCATGAGCTTAATTGCATCTTTTTCCCCCGAAAATATTACATTCATGAATTAAGTGGTAAACGAAAAGAAATTACAAACTTATTACAAAAAAAACTTGGTTACTATGTTTTCTTTAATCAATACACACATAAACACCAGGTTAATTCCCAATAGAGCCCGACTATTTTACTACAATTAACATATTTAAGGGTTTTATCGTTATTTTATATTATGTGTATTACAGTTGATTGTTTTATCTGACATTGCTCTTTGACCTTTTGTTTTGATGGCAACTTTTCTAATTGATTGCTGTCTTTTTTCTTTTCAGTTTAACATGTACATTTTTTATATAACTTTAGTTCAGTGTTTTCCATTGAAAATAACTCCTGTTGTTTCGTGTGAGAAAGTCAATAAACAGCAAAAATAATCAACATTTAGCAGGCCTTGCTCTGGCTCAGAAAACTGTAACTTGATGCAAATTAACAAGAAAATTGATTAATGTCAGGTCTTTGGCAGGAAAAACATTTTTAATCAATGATTTTATCACTGAGCAAAATCTTGATTTTATGTTTTTAACGGAAACTTGGATTGAACAAAATAACAGTGCAGCTGTTCTTATCGAATCAACCCCTCCCAACTTTAGTTTTATGAGTCAGGAAAGAATGCATAAGAGAGGAGGTGGAGTTGCTATTTGTTCAATGATTCCATTCAATGCAGGAAGACATCTTATGGGAACTTTGCTTCTTTTGAATATGTGGCCCTTCAGCTGAAATGCTCCTCTCGAGCTCTGTTCCTGAATATCTATAGACCACCCAAATACTGTGCAAGCTTTTTGGATGACTTTACTGAACTGCTGTCTATAGTGTGTATTGACTTTTGATCGATTTTAACATCCATGTTGACAACCCCCAGGACAGAGGGGCAACATAACTGTTTTGTGTTCTTGATAACTATGGACTGACTCAGCATGTGACGGAGCCCACGCACAATAAGGGGCACACTCTGGACTTAATTATCTCAAAGGGTCTGAATATCTCTAAGGTTGTAGGGACTGATGTTGCACTCTCTGATCATTCCTGTGTGTTCTTTGAGAGCTCTATTTCTGTTCACAAAAATGTTCAAAAAGAGGTAACCACAAAGCGATATTTAACTGAAAATACTAGGGAAATGTTTACTTAGAATTTTTCTTCCACACTTGCCCCTGCTAACATCTCAGTAAATGAGCTAGTAGATCATTTTAATGTTATAGATGCCATTGCTCCAACTAAGGTAAAGGAAGTGACTGAGAAGAAAATATCTCCATGGAGAAAGGCCATGACCGTGAGAGCAGAAAAAAGAGAGTGTCGAAAAGCTGAACGTAGGTGGCGAAAAACAAATCTCCAGGTTCACTTTGAAATCTATAAAGAGAGACTTGGCCTTTATAATTTGGAATTGAAAAACGCACGACAGTCTTTCTTCTCTGACATCATTACCAAAAACAATGCACGTGCCTTGTTTGCTACCGTCGACAGACTAACTAACCCCCCAGTGTCAGTAGCCTCTGAGGGCGTGCAATGATTTTGCCTTCTTCACTGACAAAATTCAGAAAATCAGACAAGCAGTCAGTGCCTCTGCATCAGGTACAGTAAATGTGTTGTCCCTATGTCCACCTAATATCAATTCAAACACCATGACACAATTCCATCAGATTAATGATAAAAACCTAGAGGACATTATTCAACTTCTGAAATCCTCCTCCTGCTGCCTTGATATTATTCCAACAGGATTTTTCAAAGATGTTTTTCGTTGCATGGCCTCAGATCTACTTCATATAGTAAACAAATCTCTTCACTCAGGTATTTTTCCACAGGCCCTGAAAACTGCAGTCATTAAACCGCTCTTAAAAAAGAATAATCTAGATGCTTCAGTAATGAACAATTACAGGCCCATATCAAACCTCCCATTTCTAGGTAAAATCATTGAAAAAGTTGTTTTTCAACAGTTGAGTAATTTCTTGCATTTAAATAGTTGTTTCGATGTGTTCCAGTCAGGCTTTCGTTCAAACCACAGCACTGAGACTGCTCTTGTAAAGGTCTTCAATGACATCAACTTAAACACAGACAGTGGCAGAACTTCAGTGTTAGTATTATTAGATCTCAGTGCTGCGTTTGACACTGTTGACCACAACATATTACTCGACCGGCTAGAAAACTGGGTGGGACTTTCGAAAACAGTTCTAAATTGGTTTGAATCCTACTTAAAGGACAGAAACCACTGTGTTTCTATAGGTAAATACACATCTGAGTTGACAAATATGACATGTGGGGTTCCTCAAGGCTCCATCTTGGGGCCTCTTCTCTTTAACATCTACATGCTACCACTGGCTCAGATAATGAAAAACAACAACATAAGTTACCATAGCTATGCGGATGACACACACATTTACGTAACAATTTCACCAGGAGACTATGTTCCAATTCAAACACTGAGTAAGTGCATTGAACAAATCAATGACTGGATGTGTCAGAACTTTCTCCAATTAAACAAAGATAAAACTGAGGTAATGGTTTTTGGAGCCAAGGCAGAACGTATAAAAGTTATCGCTGAGCTTCAGTCTGCAATGTTCAAAACAACAGATAAAGCCAGAAATCTAGGTGTAGTCATGGACTCTGACCTGAGTTTCAACAGTCACATTAAAACAGTTACTAACTCAGCCTACTATCACCTAAAGAATATATCTAGGATTAAAAGACTAATGTCACAGCAGGATTTGGAAAAACTTGTCCATGCTTTTATCTTCAGTAGACTGGACTACTGCAATGGTGTCTTCACAGGTCTCACACAAAAATCTATTAGAAAGCTGCAGCTGATTCAGAACGCCGCTGCTCAAGTCCTCACTAACACTAAGAAAGTGGATCACATCACTCCTGTTCTGAAGTCTTTACACTGGCTTCCTGTGTGTCAAAGAATAGATTTCAAAATACTGCTGCTGGTTTATAAAGCTTTGAATGGTTTAGGCCCAAAATACATTTCTGACCTCCTGCTAAATTATGAACCATCCAGATCTCTCAGGTCTTCAGGGACTGGTCAGCTTTCTGTCCCCAGAGTCAGAACTAAACATGGTAAAGCAGCGTTCAGTTATTATAACTCCCAGAAACCTGCAGGTCCGCTGCAACTCTGACTACTTTTAAATCCAGACTAAAGACTTTTCTTTTTGCCGCTGCTTTTAATTGAACTATTCACATCTTAAACTGCACTGTAACTTTTATCCATGTATTTTTTTTTTCTTTTAATGTTTCTTTTATTATATTTTCTTTTTAATGACTGATTTTAAATGCCATTGTCTTAATGTCTTTCGTTTTTTGTAAAGCACTTTGAATTGCCTTGTGTTGAAAGGTGCTATATAAATAAACTTGCCTTGCCTTGCCTTGCCTTGCCTGCCTTGCCTTGCCTAATAAAATTAGCTCAAAAATCAACCCTGACGTGACGTTTTCCACAATTGGTGTTATTGTTGGTGTAATTTAGAGACAATCTGTGGTGTGTACTAAACATCCATCATTATTTTATATTCTCCTCTGATCATTAACTGTCCCTTGCTTCTTCATGATTTCACTGGGAGTATTTTGCCCTCATGTCTCTCTCTCTTTACAGTTCAGTAGCAGAGCAGCTGAAACGAGGGGAGACGGTTCAGGCAGAAGCCTTCGACAGCGTCACCATTTACTTCAGCGACATTGTGGGCTTCACGTCCATGTCTGCAGAGAGCACGCCTCTAGAGGTACACAGCAACCCGGTCACTGCAACCCTCCAGTGAATAAATACCCATCTGTAACTCACTGTTTCTATGTTTCTACAGCTTTATAATGGGGCAATTGGAGGTAAAAAGACATTGCAGGGGGAAGGGACTAATATTTAGAGAAAAATATATAGAAGTTTCAAGATAAAAAAAATCAACGTTCCTGGGATTTAATTGGTACATTTACGAGTAAAAATCTGACAATCTACAAGAAAAAAACGTGTATATTCTCAAGATTAAAGTGGTACATTTACTGGTGAAAAGCATAACATTAACATCAACCTTTAAATCTCCAGTGGATAACCAAATCCAATTATACTTTTCACTCAGATTTAGCAATAAGGAAATATTTGTGATTTGAAAACACTATAATATAAGCTATTTTCCAGAGTTATTTCCCTATCATTTTGGAAATGTTCCTCCCCTGCTCCATTATTATTACCTTCTTTATCTACAAAGGCCCTTATAAGCCATCAAACCGTCCTCGTGCCTTTGTATGTGTTCTGTCTTTTCTCAACAAGAAAGTCTAAAAGCTTGTAAAAAGAAATCCCAGTTCGTGATCACAGCCGTAGAATTGTCTTTCTCTGTTCATACATGAAAGCACTCTCCAGTAGCAAGTCTCTACCTACAGTGTGTCTCATAGTTCCCACAGTGGGCTGCAACTCAAAATAGTACCTTAAATGTTAGAGATGTTGACGCAGAGTTGAGTCACTTCGTGTCATCACATATCTCTCTCTGAATATCAAAGGGAGGTTTCTCCAGATGAAACATTATCAACATGTTGCATCCAGGAAGAGGGCGTGTTGAAGGACAATCTGACACCTTCAGATCGACTGTTTTACCCCCCCAGAATTCTCATCTTCTCCTTTTCAATCTAAAACCAAGTCTTTGACCAGATATTCCTACAGTACAACACAATATCCCATCCAGTTACATATGATCCAGAAATATAGTTCTCTGGTAAAGCAGAAAGTTGCAAGCAGCTATTGTCTGAGATCACAGGATGTAGTCTTATTAGATGTACCAAGAGTGAGGACTGTCTTAGGTAAAACAGCTTTTATGTGCGCAGCTCCACTTGCTTGGAACAGCCTACAGTCCAAATTGAAATTATTCACCCTTGTTTCTCTGAATGTTTTTAAGGCACGTCTGCACGAAATGCTTTATGACACTATGGGCGTTTGTAAGTGTTGGTGAATATGTAAATATGATGTCCTCTATTGTTTGTTTTTATGTTTCATGTGGAACAAATTGATGCAGGTCTCCCTTGTAAAAGAGATCCATGATCTCAAGGGACCTATCTGTTTAAATAAAGGTTTGATAGTGACTATACAAGTATATAACTGTAAACAAGCTGCTCCCTTTGGTTTCACAAGTCAACTGAATCTACGCTACATGTATGTACTTCTTTATCAATCCTGTAAACAATACAGAATGATTCAATTGTCTATGATAAAAGTCGAACAACATATCAGAAAATCAATGAAAGTCACAGTTTTACTAGTACATTGTCGCACTTGTGTTGTATAAATCCATTACCCAGCCCTTTTTGGAGCGCCCAACAGTGTCTGCAGCTGCCAAACGTCTTCACCTCCCCCATGAGAGATTTGGCCCTTCCTCCCACTGTCAATCAAATAGTTCACCTTTTGTTGACCTGTCATTGTAGTGGCCTTCCACCGTAACAGGCATTTTGGAGATAATTAGCATTATCCATAAGCTGCTGAGGTGTAACTGCAGTCAGCATGTCGTTGTGTCCCTGGGCAAGACACTTCACCCCAAATTGCTCCTGTGGGGATTGCCCACAGTATTGAGTATGTAAGTCGCTTTGGATAAAAGCGTAACAAGTAGCAAGTAATGTTATAACCTGCATCCAGAGCTCGTCAGTATTATGCAACACTTAAGTGTTATTAACCCTGGACCATAAAGCTGTGCATGATACACAACTCAAGGTCTACTAAAGGTAGATATGATTACGAGACAATGCTCAAAGTAGTTCTTTATTAAAGCTCCCTGGAAAGTGAATTCTGATCAGATAAAAACAGCATAAAAAACGACTTTCTGTTTGAACGGGACAAATGTCATTCACGGGAAATGAATGCCAACGTAACCTGGGATTGTTATGCTTTTAATTCAAGCATTGTTCAAGGACTGTCAAGAAAGCTAATCAAAAATGTCCAAGATAATTGAAGTCTTTATCGTCACCTCTAAATGTGTTACTAAAATGTAATTGAGAAAAATGAAGTTTACAGAATTCCTTTATATCCAATTGTATGTTTAAATCATGATTACGTTTATCCCGCATCTAACTAGGAGAATGGGATTGTTTGATTTAAAATATCAAAATATATTTGAGTGTTTATGGTAGAGAAAACACTATATTCTGTTGGAAATAAAGCACTTTGTAAGGAGTATATTGTTAAGATAAGATAGAATGTACTTTATTAATCCCAATTTGGGAAATGTTTGTAATCAAGCATATTCCTATCCTTTAAAACATAACAATTAACAAACTTTCAAGACATTGTATGAACTTTCTAAAAAATGATGGGCCTGTTTTAATGCAGCTTTTACTTCAGTGCTTTAAACAGAAGAGCTTATATTGTGTTGCTGTTTAGTAGATAGCAACTAAATTAGATTTTTTTTTAAAGGTCAGACAACATTTTCAAAGATGAAAACGAAGTAATACTTTTGCCAGCCAACCTCTGACATTTCTGCTACATTACAACTATTAGAACACACAATTTGGTCGATTTAATATGGATTGTGTGTGTAATATTCCCTCAGTGGACGGGATTTATGATCCTGTAAATGTGTTTGTCAGTGAGCCTCAGCAGGCGGCGGTCCAGCGACAGACAGGCAGAGATTATGTGGTGCAGACACACCGGCCTCCCAATGTGCCGGCCTTCAACCCAAAAAAAGAGTCAAATGTTGGATTTACAGTCTTTGTTTAACATCTAAGTCAAAACCCTGTCAGTTTTACCAGCTTTAAAAAAGACTTTCAGTATTTATCTCGTTGTATGTTTGCTTAACGGAAACTCTTCTTTCTCTATATCCAGGTTGTCACATTGCTCAATGATCTGTACACCTGTTTTGACGCCATCATCGATAACTTCGACGTGTACAAGGTAAGTCAGGATGATAACGACAACTATGGAGTCTTTGTTTCCAATCTGGTGTTGATGTCATATGCACATAAGCTACAGTGTAGATGGCAATGAAATTCTTGTCCCGAGCTCCTCCCACAAAGCAACAGAGTTAAATAAGACATAAACAATAAACAAAAATAGACTATATACACGTAAATAGAGTTTTATACAAGAACCGAATGTCAAATGTAATATTGTTCAGTAAGATTAAATTAAAGGTTTATTAGCGATTATTTAATTTCATCTTACTGTACAATATGTAATGTTACATTCTGTTCTTGTATATTTAAATATTAAACAGTAAGATGAAGTCTTAGACGTCTTATCGATGCTGCTATATTGTATTGCCACGTCATAAATACTTGGGCATTCTACTCTTACTTCTTTTAATGTTGTAAGTGTTCATGTAAGTGTTCATTAAGGTGTCCCTGCCAAATAAACGACTAAATAAAAATAAGATGTGCTTTTTGGAATCCTGCGATTACCATTTTTTTTTTTTTTTAACGTTCTATCCCTTTCGATTGGTCGCTCAGGTGGAGACGATCGGCGACGCCTACATGGTGGTGTCCGGGCTGCCGGTGCGGAACGGGAAGCTGCACGCCAGAGAGATCGCTGGGATGTCGCTGGCGCTGTTAGAGGAGGTCAAAACGTTCAAGATCCGGCACAGACCCAACGACCAGCTGAGTCTCAGGATAGGAATACACACGGGTGAGTCAGAGCAGCTGGGCACATCTGCACCGAGGTCACATGGACGCTCTCAGATTTGACCTCTCATAATGGCTGAAGCTCATCCTGCTGAGGTGTCCTTGAGCAAAGCACTGATGACTCAAACCCAACATCTATTTTCTGCTTTTTTCCATTGGTATAGATTGTTTTATTGCCACAGTGGTAAAAAAGGTATTTAGATCTTTTCTAAGTTACAGGTAAAAATACAAAAATTACAATGTTTATCTATTAGTTGATTTACATTTGTATTAGAAAATAATCTGAATTTATAAAGTAATTTAAAATGTAAAATGAATGAGTAAAAAGTACAATACTTGCTTCAAAGATCTAGTGTAGAGTGGAAGTAAAAAGTAACCCGAACACCAGACCTTTTTGTATTGTTGAAGAAAAATCTGACTATTAAAATATTGTTATTATTGGAACATAATGTATTTTGTTGACACATTGTTGTCCTTCCAAAAACAAGAATGGGCTGATTGAAAATTGGTAACAACACATTTTTCCCGCCAAAGAAAGTGAGAAATAATTCTGGGACACACAGGAGCACATTGCTTTATCTCCTCTTGTGTTTTATCGCAATGTTTGCACAGCTTTCCAAACAAAGAAGATGTTGACTAAGATAAACTGTAATTACAGAATGTGTAAAGTGGCAATAATGCGTTCCACAACTAGATAAGATTGCTTGTTAAAATGTATGGTGCACACTCAACTCTCAACATCTGAACAATCATTAAAGCAGGATGTATTTATTGCAGGGTGGATGTATTAGTTTTCGCGAGGTGTATCTCGTAAACTGGCAGCAGTGTGTATATCAAGTGCAGGGCGGTTGTGATTTGTAACGTCTCACCTCTGAACATAAACACTCCGGATGTTTTAGCTTGACCCGTCTGCGGCATTTAGTCCGATGTCATTTACAAGAGGCCCCAGTCACAATATTTAGACTGTGTCATCAGCTAATGGGGCATAGTTTGAATTAATGAGACACTCGACATGAAACAGGAATGGACCAGTGTGCGTAGGCTGGCATTATCCAAGTTAATAATTCAACCTTTCCATTTGTGTGATGAGGACAGCAGTTTCTAGATATTGTTGATGTCTGACTTTATGTTCCTTGTGCTTTTAGGACCAGTTTGTGCCGGAGTGGTCGGTTTGAAAATGCCCAGATACTGTTTGTTTGGAGATACTGTCAACACGGCATCTCGAATGGAGTCCAACGGAGAAGGTCAGTGTCACTGTCTCTGCTTTTTGGTGTTCTTTTTATTCTATTTTGTATAACCAATCTGGATTCTGAACATAGTGTACACCCATTTATGTTACAGTGTTTTCAAGGACTTTCACTCTGCTGTTTATTAAATATATTTGTTATCCAGTTTCGCCATATTGCAATTCTACTACTGTGTTCTGGTAGAAGGGTCCTGTCTGGTAATCTTTGTTATTTATGTCCCTCTTTTACGCTATAAGGTTTTATTTCTTCTCGTAGGTTTTGCCTTATCTGAATTGATGACAAATCTGTGATTGTTGGCTATATTTAGATGAGGGCACCTTAAAACTTCTACCGGATGTGAGACATGTTTCTCTCAGGGTTAGGGTTAGGTTTAGGCTTAAACTGAACTCATACTAAAAGCCCCTATGCCCAAGTATGGAGTCTCATATTTTACAATGCTCAGTCATTTCCTAGAACATCTGGGCACAAAACATTGCTTTTGTTGGGGACTATTTTCAGCTGTGGATGAATACACATTTGATGTTATTGTGAGTATGTATAGCTGCAGGTTGGTGTGTGTGGGTTAATGCTAATGAGGAAACATGCAACCCAGTGCAACTGTGTGGCTCATTTACTTCTTTATCAAACGAAGTATTTATTTTATTTATTATACTGTATTTTTCGAATATGGACCACAGGAAGAGTGCTTGAATGGTTGTTGCCAAGGAAACAGTTCGTAGGGATCCAGATAAACAGTAAATAAGCACTTTGTTTGAGCAGTAAATCTAAAGAGAATATAATCTGATTTTTGTTGAACTTAACTGACATTAGTTCTTTTATCCTTTAGTTGGAAAGAACCATTTATCAGTACAAATATTGTTTCGAAGCTGAGTATAAGACACACTGCAGACTGGAGCCAGTGTTATGGAGCTGTGGTTGGATAGTTTGCGAGTGAATCATCAGACGTATTGATTAACTACCGAGCCGCTTCCTGTATTGTGCCTCCTCTGGTAAATAATTGATAGCATTACAGCTAAGGGCCCCTTAGCCAGCGATAAAGTGTGCAGCCTGAAGCTCCACCGGCTGAGTCTGACATCTCAGCGTTGTGTGCATTAATTGGACAAAACAATACCGATTTTCATCGCCGTTAGCATTTCAGATATTTGACAGGACTGAATTTCTCTGCTCGTCTCTGGTGGTGATGACAATACGGTTTTCAGCTGTCCTCCACAGTGTCAAATGCTCAGTGTTTGTTGTGCTCTCGTTGTGTCCTGCAGCCTTAAAGATCCACTTATCCTCGGCCACCAAAGAAGTGCTGGATGAGTTTGGATACTTTGATCTCCAGTTACGAGGAGATGTAGAAATGAAGGTAAGAACTTTGCTTTTTTTTCAATGACAGAGTTGAAGTGCCAGTCTGTGCTAGCATAAGAAAAGTTCTAACAAATGAGACGTTGCTTTATTGTCTAACAGGGACCAACATTTACAAAGAAACATAATTAATAGACTCTGATCTAGCAGTTGTGACCATGTAGTCATTAGTAAAGTGTTTTCTGAGCTGATAGAAGTCCAGTCTTTTTCTCATAGACTTCTACACAACTGGACTTCTATTTGCAACCAGTTGCCCCCTGCTGGATATAGGAAAGAATGCAGGTTTAGGCTCCTCCGCATTGGCAAGTCTATTGAGATTAACACGATTATAACAGTTATAGGCTTTAAGCATTTTAAAATGGCAAGTGTAAAGATGTGTCTAATTCTCCTCTGATTATGCATAAATGCTTCATATGCTGGGAAAGGGTAGAGGTGTAAGCTGAGCTGCTGTACCCATCAGGGTCACCCTTAAACACAGGGCAGCCTAATAGGATATCACCCCCATGTCCACCATCTCCATTGATGAACCTATTGATTGGTTTTTCAGGGCAAAGGCAAAATGAGAACGTATTGGCTTCAAGGGGAGAAGACTGATATGTATGTTGTCTGAGGGGCCTGCTGATAACGTGGCAGCGGCGGAGACGACAGCAGGAGCTCCGGTGGCCGAGCGAGCCACTTCTTTATTTGTTCTAGAATAAGTCCTTATTGGTTATTTCCGTGCAGAGGAAAACAGAACGACACCAAACGACAACACCAGAGGGAATTCCAGGTATATTCACTACCTGCAAACTGTAACTGCAAAAAAGAAGAAAAAAGTATTATAAAAGAAGAACCTTTATGTCTGGAAAGTGTGTACTTTTCACTGATACATTCTTATTTTTTGTGCTTTCTATATTAAGATATGTATAATGTGTTTGGAAGTTAATGATGTATTAATATTTACATAGAGGTTTGGAGGCACAGCTTTTGCCATTGATGTCACTGCAGGGGTTCATAAACCGTGTTACACAGTACAAGATAATATGTATATATGTATATCCAAGATACTGTAAGATATTTTGTTCAATAAACTGAGTAAAACACTCTTTTTTCCATTCATGGACCAGGCGGTATTTTTATCCTTTTTCCTTTCAGTGTGTGGTCAGTTATTGACGTGTACATCCATAAAGAGTGTAACATGAGAACGGCAGAGAAGAGTGTTCTGTAATGCACTCACGTTACATTTCATAATGTGAGCTCTCTGGATGTATCTGGGCCACGTTCTCCTGACAGTTCTCACCCTGATGTTTCCATCCAAGTTTAACCCAGATAACATTTATAAATGACCTCATGCTGTCCGTCCCCCGTCTTCAACACACACACACACACACACACTCACAATATTGGATGTACCGCTAAGATTTGCACATTGAAAAGTCTTCTCGCTGTAACCTTTAAGGGAATGTCTGCTGAAATGAACCTAAATAATTTATTTTTATTTTCAAAACTCTGCCCTTTTTATCAAGTCCTGATAATAAGATAAGGTTCATCTGATGATCATTAGCATTGTCACTTTACATTTCGAAAAGGCTGCCATAGTAATATTACAGATAAACAAGTGCAGCCTGATGTGTACATATCTGGGAAGAAGTGTGGAAATGTTGGTGGCAGGCAGCTCCCTGCGTGTTTGCTGTAATGACATCCCCGCTCATTAGCTGCTCATTATCGGTTGTGAAACAGGGGGCATGGGCGCTGTGTGTGGCCGTGTGTGAGTTTTTATCTCTGCAGGAGAACATCCTCCCCTCCTGCGCGGCTGTAATTACCGCTCAGTGACACACCGCCTGCTGCAGCCACAATGAGCGAGTGAAGGTCTCTGCTGGACCTCCTGCTGACCCGCTGCCCCTCCTCACAACTGACCAGTGTCATCTGTCATCTCTTCATGTGTTATTTTCTACCCTTCTTACAGCAGAGGACCTTGAAGTTCAAAGACTCGCAGGCGTACTGCAAAGAACAGTTCAATCCTTTAAAAATCGTTTAGAGCAGGGGTGTCAAACTCAAGGCCCGGGGGCCAAATCCGGCCCGCGACTTCATTTTCTGTGGCCCCACAAGAGCTTGCAAAGAATATAATATGTTTATTATACGGTTACATGCTACTTTACAGAAGCACGTTGGCCATGAACTACATGTCCCACAATGCATCTCAAATTTGACTTTGTTCTCAGAATTACATTTTTTTTTTTTTAAAGTAACTTTTTATTTCAAAATGTCACTTCTTTTTTTTGTTTTCCAGAATTTGGATTTTCTTTTTAAATCATTTTGTGACATTCTCACTGAAGAGACTTGCCATTATTTGCTCTAGACTTCTTCTTTCAGACGTAGTTAATTATGAAGTTATTACCCTATCCGATAATAATCCAATGCAGAGGCAATCATGTAATATAATACATTATTTTATATATTAAATATTTATATATGTATTTTTATATAGTCTTAAATTTACAGCCGGCCCTTTGAGTGCAACCATAATGCTGATGTGGCCCGCCATGAAATTGAGTTTGACACCCCTGGTTTAGAACATCTTAAGTTATTGGGTGATTTCATGTTTTTGAGACAGTGTTAACCTGCATTTCAGTGATAATTAAGGCTTTTAAAGCTAGCGATTAATCAGGAAACAAAAAATTATCACGTTGTCAGGTTTGACCCCAACTTCCTCCTGTAATACCAGCACAGATTTTTACCAAAATGCAAAGAAAGCTAAGGAAATATAACCACCTCGGTGTGGCAGCACAGATGTGATAAATATGGAAGAAAGGCTTTTTGCTGAAACATGTGCTAAGACAGTTTCTTGAAGTTGCACAGGGGTGGGAGAGAGGGGACAGGGTCACCTCTGTAGGAACAGATAAGGATCACAGGATGATAGCAGTAGAGAACATATGTATGCCTTGTGTAGCACACATTATACGGAGAGTGAACACAACAGCTCTCTGTGACAGCTGCTTTGCTGATGCTTTAGTTTAGTGTCGGAAAATCATGTTTTAATGAAGTAGAAACCCTCAGATTTCTATTACCAGTTTGTCATGCTTTTATTACTAAGCACCACACCTGTGTTTGTTCCCTCCCCCCCCCCCCCCAATATAATTAAAAACTAGTAGTTTAAACTTGTGATTTATCACGATTAACCACAGCTTCCCTTAAAAAAAAATGTCATAGCAATTTCTTTCAGCCAAGAGATAAACAACATAGATACACAACTCAAATCAAAGGTGACATTTGCTACATTACATTTTAAGCCAAGCCTTGTCTTTAAGAAGCAAATGTTTGTTCTATATCATCAGAATATAAAGAAATGTTTGTAGAAGAAACCTACATAAATATCAGCTAAAATGACTTGTCGCCATAGCTACCGCCTACTAATCCGTGCTGAAAGAACAGAGAGGGTCGGCAGTGCTTGTCCTCTGAGTGACAGAACACATGTGAATCTGTACCACACTAACAATGTGTTTCATATGTGCAGGTCTGTGTAGAGGTGGAGAGGAGCGCTCTCTGTGCTGCTCACTGATCCCCAGAGGATTTCTTGTTGTTTTCTTCAAGGACAATATATTATATATACAAAGATATTTACAATGTGTGGGACGAACGTGTGGCTTTTTGTTGCTTGGCATCGTTCGATTGCAATAATTAGAGGTTGCCAGGGCCACAAAGGAATGATGGAAAAAAGAGGAATGGAGAATGCAAAGCTTGGTCAGGCAGAGGCAGTGTGAAGAAACAGAAAAAAGGAACATCAGTCCAGCTATTCAGCGTACTACAATTACTGTCGCCTTGAAGACAAATCTAACTTTCAACAACAGGACCTGAATTGTGTTTAGCATGACATAGAATAGTTTTTTGCAATCGATACGTAGCAGGTTTTAAGAGATAGTTTGGATTTTTTGAAGCAAGGTTATATGAAATCATTTTATTTAGTATATTGCTTACAAGCAAGGGCAGTCACCGTTTAACTAGCTATTTTGGACTGAAATGCTGCCTTTGCTTATTCGCTGACAATCCATGTGTGATCCATTAGCTAAGCATGCTTTATTCTTTGCAGGGCTGACGGATGGTTTACGACGTGTTAAGCAGCACTTTCCTTCTGACAAATATAACTGTACTATAAGCATTTAATCAAAAAGTGAAATGCTTTGACACAAGTATGCCTGACTGAATTGAGACAATGTGTAAATCAGTCACTGGCTGTTGGAGCAGAGTTAAGTAGAGAAGGAGCTGCCTTGATTGACCTGCAGGTGTGCTGATTGCTGATTATAGCCAGGTGAGTAGTGAGAAGGAGGGAGGACAGAAGGGGGAGGGGAAACCCATAAAACAGATCAATCCAAAACACAAGTCACTCAAACTAAAAAGTAGAAAACATAGTATTAAAAGGTCTCTGATTATACTGTCTTTCATCCATATATTACAGGTCTCAGATATATACAAAACATGTCTCTGAAGTGTTTGGCTCCAAACACCAAACAGATCATTGCAGCATCCCATAATCCCCTCTGTTTCAGCCCTGTTTCAAAAGTGCTGATTCTCTGTCTGTTACTTTAGATGAAAATAAGGAGCCCCTCCCCACGCCCCTCTGAGAAACATTTGGTTACCTAGGGCCCTTCTCACTTCTCTTATTTTTCATTTCCTCGCTCCTCGGTCTCACCGGAAGTTGATTTGTCTGCGCCATCTTGAGTACCGTCCCAATGGCCTTATTTTTGCCGGAGGACCGAGGAGCGAGGAGCGATAATGGAGGAGCGATAACCGAGGAACCATCAGACCATTCTCCGATGAAATCCTCAGACACTCGCCCAGCCCCTTACTGTGTATCTCACTGATTGGACGATGCAGCGCATGCACTGATCTGATGCTTCTTGACATGAGAGCAGAGTGAAGAAAATACATGAACCTCGCGGGAGTCACTCCTCAGTTTATACCGTGTTTTGTTTCAATTCATGTCTCATTTAGTTACAAATATGTGATATATCTGAACAATAAAATGGTCTAAAATCATCTCTTTTTCTTCTCTCAATTATTTTATTTCTATTGTGCACTCTAATCAATATTAATCAAACTATTGTTCGTTTATACATTTTAAGAATGGCGTTTATCTTTTTTGAGAATTAGTTCTTATTTTATTTTATTTATTTGGGTCTACAACAGATGATACAAATGTTTGTGTCAGTATAATGTGTACTAACAGAGGCGGGGGTGTGTGTGGAAATAACCGGGACAGAGCTGTGCAGCGTCATCACAAACGGATGCCGCTTCACGTGACGCTCCGGAGGAAAGGACGTCCCATTGCTCTTAAAACTCATTTCCCTGCTTCTCGTGGTTTCCTTGCGTCTCTCCATGCTTCCCTGGTGGGAGGGACTAGACGCAGGGAAACGACGCCAGAGAGGGACGCAAGGAATCCATTTAACCGAAGTGAGAAGGACCCAAAGAACTCAATGGTGCTCTAGGAGGAGATTCAGGTGATAAGGGGGGGTTACCTTGGTTGGTGATTGGCTAATGGTCACACAAGCCAAAAAATCGTCATGACATCATGAAGTGGCCAAAATCTGATCAGCTCATTTTCAGACAGGGTTTTATAGAAATGGATCAGGACAAAAAGAGAGAGAATCTTTGTTCCTGAAACTTTCAGAGTCTCTTTCCACAGAGGGGACACATGTTGATGTAGAAGAGACATGGAGAAGAGGGGACACATGTTGATGTAGAAGAGACATGAAGAAGAGGGGACACGTGTTGATGTAGAAGAGACATGAAGAAGAGGGGACACGTGTTGATGTAGAAGAGACATGAAGAAGAGGGGACACATGTTGATGTATAAAATACATGAAAAAGGGGATTTTGCATAGTAGGTGACCTTCAAAAACACTCTGGGATTTACCATGTTTACATGTGTTTGCATCTTGTAAAATGAGCCATATAGAGTTACTTGTGAAATGTTCTGTCCTAGTACTTAATGGAGTCTGCATTTTTTTATCAAAAAAGCTGTCTCTGACATTAACGGAGACAAAATCATTAAAAGATGATTTGATGGACCTGTTGCTGGAGTTAAAAAATAAAATGTGGCAGAAGTATGTACATGTACGTAATGTTTAAATTAGTACTATATTTATTCAACACTCAATGTGAGGTGTGACTCCTGTTTACTTCTGAATTGACAAATGTGTGTCACACAGCTGGTAAGCTTGATGCCGCAGATTTAAACCTTACACTGGAAATGTTCATTTAAATACACACAACCAGAAAGGAAGAAGGAAAAAGAAAGCACCATGTAGGTCTATCATATAGCCTACCTCAGATTTACTACAAGACTAATATAGGTTGCTGCAATAAAAAAAAAGAAATGTGATGCAACTCATACAGGGAACGTCACGTGACGCAGACAAGGTTTTTTCTGCAGTATAAGTTGCCATGGCAATCTAGCCAGGTTAAAAGAGAGCCACGTTCGTTATATAGAAAAACTCTTTAGGTCAAACGTACTTTGCTAACCCTGATCTGGCTTTGTAGTACACCCCCAAAGGTGTGTGTGTGTGTGTGTGTGTGTGTGTGTGTGTGTGTGTGTGTGTGTGTGTGTGTGTGTGTGTGTGTGTGTGTATGCATATGCATGCATATGCGTGTGTGTGCGTGTGTGTGTGTGTGTGTGTGGCCTAGCATTACTATACTTGTGGGGACCTAAATCTGTTTACACAGTCACGTGTGGGGACTCGCCTCCCTTATGGGGACAAATTGGAGGTCCCCATGAGGGGAATCATTAATTTTAGGGTGAAGACTTGATTAGGTTTAGGATTAGGGTTAGGTTAAGAGTAAGGGTTAGGTTAAGGGTAAGGGTAAGGGTTAAGCATGTGTTGGTTATGGTTAAGGTTAGGATAAGTCTCCAGGAAATGCATGTAAGTCAATGTAATGTCCCCTGAAGTGATGTATACATGGTATGTGTGTGTGTGTGTGTGTGTGTGCGTGTGTGTGTGTGCATGTGTGTGTGTGTGTGTGTGTGTGTGTGTGTGTGTGTGTGTGTGTGTGTGTGTGTGTGTGTGTGTGTGTGTGTGTGTGTGTGTGTGTGAGAGTGTGAGAGTGTGAGAGAGAGAGAGCGAATGTGAGTGACAGAGAGAAGGTGGAAGCTGGAGCATTATATAGCAAGTTATTTCTAATATGAACTTGAATGTTGATAAGCTTCAAACTATTGGGTACAGCGGTATGAGCCACACAGCACTGCATCAGCGGGGGAAAGACTGCGTGGAGGTTTATAAAGAAAGGCTTTGGGCGTGAGGGGCTCTGACAGGAGGTGGGAATCTGTTAGGGCGTTGACTTTAAATATCAACATTTCGATTTTTTATAATTGCAGACTCCAACTTTTAGAATTCACTTAATGTGAATCTTTCAAGTTCGGTGATATCGTTAATGTGAAATCATCATAATTGGTTCACTGCAACTCCAATATACACCAATAGTCAAACAGCATTGCCATCTCTATGTTGCTATATATCATATCAAGTGTTTTTGTATCAAGATAGTGTTGTTTATAAAAACTAATGCGTAAGTAGCAGTGTGTGTGATGCAACTTGTAATTCTTGCACGCACTTCTAAATCTGTTAACAGCTGCTGAGTTTGATGCTCTAATGGTGACAGGTCCTACTTTCATACACATCATAATTACGCTCAGCAACATTCCATGTAAATGAAACCCACTTTAATCGACTAATCCAATCTGTTTCCACTCCATGACAGCATTAATGTGTGTTGTTATAATGTTGACACGTACAGGTAATAATGTGGTAAATATTTCCAGAAGTGACAGCAGCAAACTTTAACAACGTGAAATGCAGAGACGAGAAAAAGACATGATATATCAGAGGATGGCCAGAAGTAGAGCAGCAGTAAATTAAACATCAGGATGATCTGGTCCAGAAAGGGGAATTAGGAGTGATGAGGCTGCTCTGTTCATCTTTCTAGTTGTTGTTGATTGGCTGCAGTCTGCTCTGTGTCACTGTTAATGCTTTGTGTGACAGATTCAGTAAATAATTATTTTTAGGAAGCCAACACGCAGGCAAATGTTTCTCAGCAAACCAAACTGTTATATGATTTAGTTCAGAGATAGACAGATGTTTAGCAGGTTTAAAGGGAAAGTTCAGATTTTTTGAAGTAGGGTTGTATGAAGCACTTATCCATAGTTTTAGGGAACAGTATTTTAGCCAGCTAAAATATGGCAAATCTAGAAATCAATGTTGAAATGTATGGTATTAGTGACTTATTAAACAACAAAGTCACACAGGAACACTAATTAACTGATTGAAGCAGCGTGTCTCTTGTTCTGCGAGGTTGAAATACCGTTTATGTCAATGAAGATGTAAACACTTAAACCGATATTGATTTTTCTTCGATAAAATACATTTACCTGCTGCCTGCTTCTCCAAACTAGTTGCACGCTGAACGTCATCTACTGTAGGTGTACACTGACTACTGTATGGTCAAGTACCTCACTCAACCCTCAAATACACAACCAATCCCTCTTAAATCCAAATCTCAGCATACGGACCTGTTTACTCAGATAAGCGTCTGCTATGCATCGATGTCGTTTTTCTGAAACCATATAGAAATCCCTTTTTAATAACAATCAGTACATAGTATACTGTATGGAGAGCAGTGTTGGGCAAGTTACTTTAAAAAAGTAACTAGTTACTTTATTAGTTACTAAATTATAAAAGTAACTAGTAACAAGTTACTTTACTTTAAAAATAATAACAATAAAAATACAAGTTTTCGTGTTGTTCTGTGGCACAGTAAGAGAAAAGACAACTCCCCATCATTGTAGCAATTATCATTATGAAATGTAGTGGAACAATAAAACACAAAAGATATGTTTAGACATTTTGACAGGCATCTTTATTGTAGCCTCAACAATCAAGTTCTAATTAGTGCACTTGTAGTCAGTGTTGGAACGCGTTAGTAGTGTGTGTGTGTGTGTGTGTGTGTGTGTGTGTGTGTGTGTGTGTGTGTGTGTGTGTGTGTGTGTGTGTGTGTGTGTGTGTATTAGCAAGTGTTTGTGTGTCTGTGTATTTTCCCCATAAGGCAAGACCCGCCCAACTCTGTCTCTGATTGGCTTACCCTGCAATGTTACCTCGGGTATCGCTGTATTCGCCTGTAAATTACATCCCAGGGAGATTCGGTTCAGTTGGTTCACATAATGTAACGCAGTAACGCACATGTAACGCAGTAACGCACCCATTTAAATCACAGTAACTATAACGGCGTTACTGAATTGGAATAGGTAACGAGTAACGTTATTAGTTACCGCAAAAGGTAGTTGCGTTACAGTAACGCAACACTGATGGAGAGCAGATATTTAAGGATGCACTCATGTAAAGAAGAATTGTAATGTTGTACTTGGAGCTCAGTATGTGCTATAAACTAATGATTGTTTTCATTATTGATGATTCTGATGATTATTTTCTCCATTGATTGATCGTTTTGTTTGGTTTGTGAAATGTACTGTTTGTTTGTCTGAATGAACCCAGAGCCCAGAGTGACACCTCTATGAACTGTAGTTAGAATGACCTGAACAGAAAACAGCCAGAGGGCGAGTGAGGGACTTGACATTTTGTAATACATTTATTTAAACTCTACTAACTATAAGGTAGTTCATGGTTTGTGTTACGCTAACATAAGCACTCATTTGGTAGACAAACAGAAATAACAGGCAGCAAACCCCATATGTTTAACAAAGTGCTTAGCTAAGCTTAGATACATACATTCACCTATAGTTGTGTTCTTATAATGTTATGGATTTTAGTGAATGGCTCAATGATGAGACAGTCTGCTCAATCCTTTTTTAATAACCGTCTTTATGTAGAGCAGATATTCAGAGATGAAATGATGAATTCTCCGCCTCCGGTACTATAAACCTTGTGCCTGATTTCAGATTGAGCATGACATCAAACAACAAGAGATGTCCTCGCTGTTAAGCATAACAACAACCTTTACAGTGGGTAATGATCTAATATAAAGTGGTAATGAAGTCATGTAGTGTGATACTCTGACATACGGTCTCAGTTATCAGACGGGAGCTCCATTTCATCCAGTCGCTGGCTGATGGGGGTGCTGAACAGGGCCGACTTCCTGAAAGGTGCTTTCACGGACGGTACGGCAGTGGCACCCTGGGACACAAACGAAAGAAACACGAAAAATGTCAATACCATCATCCATCATTTACTGAATGCTTCTGTACTCGCTGTGTCAGACAGAAGAAACGGACACAACATCACAAAGGAGGACACTTCACAGAGGGAACAATGGGAGCTTTCAATGCAGAGTGTATAATCATCCTCTTTTCAACATTGGTGGATGTGTGCGGGTCTTCTGAGAACAGCTGTTGTTGCAATCTCTGCCCACATTTGGGACTGTAGGTTATTTAAAGAAATAAGGGGAAAAACAGAAAACATGATCGCACATTAAAGGTGGGGTAGGTAATTCACTTCAGATACACTTTATGTTATATTCCATGGAATGCTCTTAACATCCCGATAGCAATGAATATCTTAAGTGCTTTGACAAAAAATCCATAAAAAAATGTCATCTGTGGAAGCCGTGGTGCTGTAAAAAGCACGACCAATTATAACTATAAATGATAACTGGATGGCCTACCTGCCTGTCAGCCTTCCATCTGTGCACAAACTTATCTCGTGCCCTCATTAGGCGCATTCACACTGCGGTACTTTTCCCACAAAGGTTCATGCGAACTTAGTTCATGTGAACTCTTTTATCGCGTTCACACCAAAAAGAGCCGGTACTAAAAGTAGTTAATGAGAACCTTTTTACCCCCTCGAAAGTCCCTGCTAGAGAGCAGGGACTTTCGAGCGGCTCTTTTGTGAGAAAAGAGCTATATTTCTGATTGGCTGGGCGGATTGCAAACCACGCCCCGTAAAACTTCCAAAAAGTTTTGTGAAGCCGCCATTTTATTATCCTCGCATTAGCATTATTAGCATTAGCATTAGCCCAGCGCAGAAACGCAGAGAGACTAACTTATGGCAACACAAAATAAAACATGGGAGCGGTGGAGATGAGGAGGTGTCGGCGTTCTGGCGATTTACTCGGAAGGCTTCAGTAGAAGCTGCTGGGAGTCCCAGCAGCTTCTACTGAAGCCAGTCCCCAACTCCGGGGACTTCCGGCCGGGGACTCCGGGCGGAAGTATACGACGTGAAGTTGTTTGTAGCCTGCCAGTAAACCCAAAGCAGAAGAAGAAGAAGTGACGTCAGCGGCTTCATTTGCCTAATCCACCCCCAGTGACTTTTTCCGGTGTGAACGCGATCTGTACTTAGTTCATGCGAACTAAAGAGTTCGCATGAACCTTTGTGGGAAAAGTACTGCGGTGTGAATGCGCCTAATGGTCATGTGCGCGTTCATGTGTGTTGGAGGAGGGGCTCTGTGAGGAAGTCTGAAGGAAGGGGCAGATTTTTTCCGGTTGTGTTCTTTCAAATTCTCCATTCTTACCTACCCTACCTTTAAGCACAGTGGTCAGCATCAGGGAGAACAAATACTTTGAGATAATCTATTACTTTTGGCCCGTAATACATGAATGTAATGTATTTAATATACAGGGGGGTGGAGTCTCAGGGGGGGTGGAGTCTCCCAAAGGCTGGGATTTAGGAAGCATTCGGCTGTCAGTTGTCTGTCAGCTAGCCCTTAACGTGGAGGGGCAAACCTCGGTGGCTCCATTGGTCACAGCAAACTAACAGTTGGAATAATCTCACACACCTGTATCCGCTGGCAGTTTTCACTCCAAAAGGTGATGGCCTGGTCAGATTTGTAATCATGAACCTGGAAAAAGGCAACACAGGAGTGTTTTAATCAAATTAAGCAAATGCACTGCACCACAGAAAATGTTGTTCATGTTTTACGTCTGCAATAACAGCCGTCTTAAAGTAACCCCCTCAATCCTTTACAGGCGAGGCATCACTTCTTTAAGGACATCATGATGTTTATATCTGTGAAGAACTGAAAAGCAGAGACGGCTGTCGAGGAAAATAACGTACAATAATGTACTTGTGATCGGCACCATTTTATATGTATTTGTTGTTCTCTTCCCAGACGTCTCCTGCTTTGAATAGCCTTTTTATGATATTCTGTTGTCTTTGCTATCAGTTTCCCTTTTGTAATAAATCCTTTCGATAACAAAATGGTGGGAAATAACTGAATAAATTGGTATGTTTTCAGAACAGTCAGAGAATGACACAAATAAAACAACACTTGGGTCATAGTTTATGGAACAAAGTAATGATGATTATAGTTAGGCATACAATCTAACCAGTGCAGATAGCAGTGTATTAGGAGAGGGGAGGATGGTTATCTGGTGGGCAAACGCACAACAAAACAACTTGTGTGTTTAGGACCAACATCACTTCACTATGGAGTGTTTCTTCTTGCGGGTCATTCCATGTGTTCTGCTAGATTATCGTGGGGTATTTATTACCCCACACTCCCGGCATTATAGTCATTAGTAACACATGTGCTTTTCCTGCAAGTCAAAATGTCTGCCGTTAAAGATCTTTGGATTAATCAACTAATCATTTCAAAACCTTCACACGGTCAGCGGCCTGTTTCCACCCCAAATGATCATACTACTGAATCTGGAATCTAATGGCATGGTTTAATAATACGTCATTCATTCATCATAATCAGGCATCCTCTTTATTCGATTGGCTGGTCAAATAAATAATGCTGATGCAAATCTACCAAACAAATATAAAATTGGGGAAACATACTGGGCTGTTCTTTAACAACATTAAACATTAAAGTTAGGTTTAGGCCCTAAATACAACATATTGTTTATGATAGTACATGATACTTGATCTCATCACTGCAGTGAACCTGCAATACACACAGAGTATATACAGTATACACACTTACTTGTGTTGTTCCAGGGTTAAGAGGCACAAATCCCTGTACACAGAAATCCCTCTGAGTTGTGGAGCAGAAGTCAGTTTTGGGACTTGGTTTGTTCCTTTCAGCATTAACCTTCTCTCTGTAGAAATACGAAGATATCAGCCTCAGTGTTATGCATTGTTAGAAGGAGCACTGTGATACTCAAACTGGAGTTGTGTGGTTGTGGTCTTATAATGTTTAAAGTGAAAGGCGTAAGACTCAATGATGAGACACTGTCTGCTTTTCGACATGATGCTTTGTAGTCTTTACGAGCTGTTAACTCGGGCGGGACGGTTATAAACTCATCTGTGGGGATCAACGCAATGAACACCATAAGGATGACTGACCTTCATGTAAAATAACATCATAAATCTGATTTAAAAGGTATTACAGCTATGATTGAACAGTGAAAAAAGGCCAGATGTGTAAATATTACATACTTTCTCCTGCGTGTTGCGCTCAGGAATGGTCAGGCAGTGTTCTGCGTTCCCATAAACAAACCACTTCCAGTAAGACTTTCTTTAAGATCAAGACTTGCTTCATACTTGACTTACCTTATCCTCTGGGCGGTATGTTTTTCCAAAAGCTCGCGTCTGATGCCTAGACCATGGAAATATAAAAAAGAAAGATTAATGGGCAAATCATCTGAAAAACATTTACTGAACAGAGGGGAAAAAATCTAAAACTAGAGGAAAGCTCGTCTGATTGCGCAAAAATTCATGGGTAAAGTAACACTATACTATATGTCTTTTCAGACATGTTTATTCAAAAGAGAATTCAAAACATTATCCAACAATATTTTTCTGCTTCCCTGCAGTCACTCTGAGAAAGCCCTTTTGTTCACAGACCCATTTTCGATAAGACCTACATCAAATCTTTTCAACACTTCTGAAAACACATGCCTAGCCTATTCATGAGTTATACTGGTATGTTGGTACTGTTAGTGAAAGACTCGTACCCTGCAGCCTCACCCCAGGACCTTTGGGAGGAGTGAAATTCGCTCTCAGCGTGGTGACACTCTCCATTTGAGACTCCTGGTCCATTGTGATGATCCCTTTGTGTCCATGTTTTTGGATTTGTGTCCTTGTTTCCTGAGTGTCAACATCCTCCATGGCCCTCTGTATAAATGGACACAGGGAGGGTTTAGATGGGGGAAAAAAATCAACATTTATTTACCTTTTATAAGCATGTGTTAGCTTAGAAAGTAATTATTTCTTTTAGGTTTTCAAGGTAAGGCAGCTGGCAGAAAAGTCTTAAAGCCATTATGACAAAGACACACAACAAGGAACAGTGATGGAAAAAGTTCTCAAGTCTTTTACTTAAGTAAAAGTACCTAGGCCTATACCATATTTTCAAGTAAATGTATAGCTTAAAAGTAGAAAGGTATAAGCATCAACAATATATTTAAAGTACAACAAGTAAAAGTACTTGTTATGGAAATCATATATCATATATATTAAATTACTGCAATGTGTTCATTACCATAAGGACATTATCATGACTGACTTGCATGTTGGCTAACTGAAATAGCTCACTGGAACTCATAACGTAAGGAAATGTGGGGTGTTCGTGCTAAAACAAGGCTACTCTACCATAAAAAGTGTCTAACGTTATGAAATCTCATAACAAGGCATACCAGTAATATGACATATTTTATATGACGTATTAAACTTAAAAGTGATACAGTGAGGTTTGTTTAAACACGGTTAGCTTACACTTTAACTAGCACACCGTTTGACGGCTAACTAACATTAGCCAGGCTAGCTTCTAAGTTACTAAAGTTAAGGTTAAAAGTAAACTCACCTCTTCCACCCAGTTGTGCAGCATACATTTACCAACTTTATTTCCCACCGCGGCGGGCTTCTCTGCCATTGTGCCAGCAATATAACGACTAAGCTTGACTAAAATGGACCACGTTGTGCATGAACAACACACTGAAACCTGTATCTCTATACTAGCACGTCCTTTGAAAGAGGTGACAACGAACCCCCTTAGCAACAGGATTCTGTTGACGGACGTGTCGCCATGACAACGGTATTCATTTTTCATTGAAATAAAAAAAAAAGCTGGAGAAAGGTCAATTAATACTTAACAGTGATAGAAAGTATACAAGAAAAGAGAAAGAAAGAAAGAAAGAAGGTGTATCCTGTCATATTTCTTTGAAAAACGTTTGTTGTCTGCCTTATTTACTATTATGTTTCACCTTTAGGATGGATTGGCAGTTAAATGATTCCAACTTGTGAAAACATAAATACTGTTATATTTGTTCCCCTCCTTTTGCTTCTGTTCAACTTTCTTGTTTTGAGAGGTTTGTTGTTTTGCTGTGCATGTTTGTTGTTGCTTGATGCATTTTTAATGAGACTAAAAAAAAAGTGTTAGGGTTTTACAGCATTCTTTGACGTATAACTGCATTTTGTTCCTTTACTGTTTCCCCTCCACCTACAATCTGCTATATCTGTCTAAAGCGGCACATTTTGTTTACAGAGTATGTGCAGCAGCGCTTGTTACACCCAGAAGGTGAATGCCAAAACAAGAAACAGCATCTTTGTTTGAGGGAGAAACAAATCTATTTAAGAATGTATTCATTTGCTAAGTAACCTTTTTGAATCAATTGTACATTTCAAATCACATACCATTTATCCATTTTTATGCAAACTCTGCTGAATCTAACACTCGCTATTTGTTTCTGTGGATATGAGACAACAAACCACAGAGTCTGTTGCTGAGAAACAGCAGGAGTTTTCACTGTCAGACTGCCAGATAGTCTGGAACAGTCTATAGCCTCAGCATGAGGCACAGTAAGGAATCTAATCAATGTTTAATGGATGGGTAGACTGTCAAACTGTGCTTTGTTATGCCACACACATGTTCTTCATCCATTAATTTACAGTTATCTGTCACCTATAAATGCAATGACTAATTGCTGACATGTTGATATTTTGCATGGACGTCTATAGTTAAGGGTAACAGTAACTAATTAGCTCAAAACACACTGATGGTAATGATTACACCTGTTATGCAGGTATTTTCTTCATAAACCGAAGACCACCCCAAAGTTGTTTCAATTCA
The DNA here is from genome assembly GCA_902827135.1 of Harpagifer antarcticus. Taxonomy (NCBI): domain Eukaryota; kingdom Metazoa; phylum Chordata; class Actinopteri; order Perciformes; family Harpagiferidae; genus Harpagifer; species Harpagifer antarcticus. The sequence continues at coordinate 1,761,426 of CADEHL010000394.1, forward strand.
TTCTGAGGGAGACATGGATGTTAGAAACACATTTCATAGAAATTCTTAGAAACAAATGATGTATAACAGACTGCCAGCCATTGCCATTTTCAGAGACATGCTGCTGGCTAAATGTCCTGATCTTCCTGGTAAATTCATATTTTGGATTTTGACAATACCCGGACAAACATCTTGAGAGTACAAGGAGGAAACATTTTTTCTGGGAGGATCATTAAGATACAAAGAAAGAGTTACATTTATTATTTATGTTTTACAACAGTTCAAAACAAATCTTAACAGAAAGAAAAATTCTACTTTAAGAAGTAAAAAAAGTTGGAAATTGAAACAAAAGAAAAAAATCACAAAACCTCCCTGTTAAGATTACTTTACTTTATAATTTACTTGATAAGGTTTTGTAAAACATCATGCTTTACCTTAAAAATCGGTTTATATTCTGTTATTTGATTTAAGTAAATGATATGAAACGTAATACAGGAGAGTAGAAAGATTAAGCAAGTAGGTTTTCTGACTTTTTTTATTCCCAGCATATATTGAATAATAAGTCCTTCTCTACTTTTAGACCAAAATAGCTAAAGAATTATTCTCCGAGCTAAAGTACATAAGGAGCTTCTCACGTAAAGCTTTAAAGCTCAAACTTCTTGGAGCATCTTGGAGCAATATTCGCACACACAGCCTTAACATTGTGGCTTTGGTGTGGTCACTGAGGCGAGTGAGAGCTGAATAGGAACAGGATTCTCCATATCCTCCCGTTCATGCAGTTCATTATTCCATCACTCCATCAAAAAACATGATGCTGAGATAAGTGCTTTCACTGTCTCCTTCTCCAACCGAAGAGCACCGATGTTGCTATTTTTATACCACATTGTGATAGAAACCATCTCCATGACTACCAATATCTCTGCAGATGTATTGATGATATGAATGTGTTGGGTTGTTTTTCTCTCTTTTCTCTCAGTTGGAAACCCAGCATTCGTGTCCCGCAACTAGGGCGCCCACTTTGGAGACGTCTCTTCCTTTGGTGTAGGCCTATGTTATGCTTAGTGGTTTAGCCAAATCACACTGAGAGGTAGCACCAGATCCAAGATCAGCTTTCATCTCTTCGTTTTTATATTTTTATGTTCCCCTAGACCAACCCTTAAATTGCTAAAGGCAGAGTCTGTCTTCCATTTTTTTTATTTAATGCAGAAAACAATAAAGTATCTCGAAATCAAGATACTCAAGAAGAGTATTGAGTAGGCCTACAAAGTCACAGAGTAGTTTTCCACCTCTGCATTGGTGTAAAGGCAGGACTTTGTGGTTGCATATTAGAGAACATCCAGTATCCATCAGAACGTCCAGCCCCTGTAAAAGGAAGTCCTCTCAGAATGTTGCGGTGCAGAACGTCTTAACCTCTCTGCGAGTGAACGAAAACTGAGATTTCAATCAGTCTGACTTCAAAACCTGCTGGCAGAACGCACAGTGTTAGAATTTTAACAACATAATTCAATTTGTGCCTGTTAATACATGCACCGCTGTCGGAGCTGTGTCCTGTATTTACCTAGCTGGAATAACACTTAAGCTTGCATCTCGTGGCCCACTGCTCGGTATCGTGAGAAAAAAAGCGATGGGCTGACGACGGGGGAATACGTTTGGGTCTCTTTCTTCGAACCATTCGTACTCGTAAGCCGGAGCCACGTGTTTTGGTTGGCGACCATCCGTAAAGTTAGCATGTCAGCACATCTTATCCCTTTTAAACGTCTGTTTTTCCTTCTTTTTTTAAAACGTAGCACTAACTGTGTAATACAAACACTTTAATGCGCCGGTGCTGCCTACAGTAACACCCCAGGGCAACCATGGAGAATATTCCCTCCCGTAGCTTCTCTCTGTTTTCCAGAAATGTAAGGAAAATATAAAGTTTTTTCATTGAAATGTATAGAGCAAAGGGTGAAGGTACATGCAGTGTTTTTTAAACCGATACCCAAAGAAGAGTTAAGTAGTTTGTCATCGAAGAATGTCGGACAGTAGTGCGATAATTTGTGTTTTGCAGGTTTCAATTCAGGAAAACTCAAAACTGATATAAACTGAGGGTTAGGGGTTAGGGTAATGTTGTGAATCGAGTGGCCTGTGTTCGTCGTCCATAACATACGCCTGCCCATACCATAACCCCACCACCACCAGAGGCCACTCGATTCACAACATTACCCTAACCCTACCCCTCACACCAGATACTGACTGGTTTTCGGACCCCCCCAGACCCCCCCAATAAAGCAAAACTGAACATTTTAGAGTAGCCTTTTATTGTGGCCAGCCTAAGGCACACCTGTGCTATAATCATGCTGTCTAATCAGCATCTTGATATGCCACACCTGTGAGGTGGGATGGATTATCTCGGCAAAGGAGAAGTGCTCACTATCACAGATTTTTTCAGATTTGTGAACAATATTTGAGAGAAATGGTTATTTTGTGTATATAGAAAATGTTTTAGATCTTTGAGTTCATCTCATGAGAAATGGGAGCAAAAATAAAAGTGTTGCGTTTATATTTTTGTTCAGTGTACATACATTTGCTTTGACTGTTGCGAGTTTAGGCAAAGAGATTCTGAATTTCCCTGCCAAAGGAGAAGTCGAAAGGAAAATATCAGATCAGTGTTGCATTTATATTTTTGTTCAGTGTATGTTTGCATCTTTGGATTGCTGGCTTGAATATGCAATCACACTGCCTATAAATGAGTTGTATCCCAGAGAACCCTCCCACCCACTCCATGCAGAGCTAGTGAAGATGAGGAGTACGTTCAGCCACAGACTCATCCCTCCACGACGCAGCACCAAGCGCCTCGGTCAGTCCTTTGTGCCTGTAGCTATCAGGCTGCACAACAAGGGGTCAATAATGTGAAACTATTACTATACATAAATACACACTGTTTCCACAACCCATGTTAATATATCTATGTAATATGACTATATGTATATATGTCCATTTTAATTTTAATTCATTTCTTACCTATAGTTTATATGACCAAATATGTATATATGCTCATTTTAATTTAATTCATTTCTTATTTCATAGTTTCTCATTATTATTATTTTTATTTTTATCGCTGATCTTATTTTTGATTGTATTAAACTGTATGACTATCCTGTTTTTCACTCTTACCCTGTTGCTATTTAAACAACTGCATTTCCCCACGGGGATTAATAAAGATCCATCCTATCTTATCTTAATCAGTTTGAACACATCATATGGGGGGAAGTGTACACCAGTGTCGCTTTTCTTTACCTCTTTGTACCTGTAAGAGAACTACATTTGCAGTGCTTGTACATTCAAAGTGCTTTACAAGAAATGAAAGACATTATATTACCTCTGCCAGCGAGGCTATGTTTTTGGTTCTGTTTGTTTGTTGGGTGCTTGTCTGTTTGGCCAATGAAAGGACCCATTCAATGTTGGAGCGTCTCTGAATAAGGGAGATAGGGAATGGCCTTGGCGAGGGTTCCTTGAGTGCTCTATACTATTTCTGTGTGTTTTGGCTTTTTGGAACATCAGTAGCTCTTCTAATTCATTACATTTTGGTTGCAAGTTCTCAGAAGCCTGAGTATCCTTGTGTGCGGTTAACTTAACTTCATTAATATTTTATTTGTCTTGCCTGACCTCAGTTCCCTGACTTAAACCATAGTTTCAGAAAACCTAAACTTCACAGAAATAGAGAAAAATGTATGTATTTTCTATGAAAGGGAATACACGAGAAACTATTCTCAATATGTTTTCATTAGAAGATTTGTAGCCCTGTTCCTGGCAGGTTTACCACGTGGTTTTAAAGTACTGGCAAAACAATATAATCTTTTGGATAAAACTATTATCTTCTTCATTCCTAAAACACGTTTATTGTACAGTTCCATATGGTTTTCATCCAAAATAAAGCTACAATCTCCTTTGCACCATCAACATCTGAGAGCTCCACTCTAATCTAATCTGACATCTAGGAATGAAAGATAAGATTTTAACAGAACCGTCTGTCCCCTGAAAACCACACGAGGCCTTCCAGACAGTAATAAAAACAGGCTTTTTAGAAACCACAGACATGGTTTTCAACAAGAAAATGGTCCAGCTGAACTGCCCGGCTGCTCATTACCAGGACTAAAATAACCTCAACAATTTAATGACATTAAATGATATGTCTAGCCATTAAAGTTTTATAATGTTCTACAATTCACGTCAGTCAAATCTAAAATCTATTCTCTGTCCACGACTGTGCTTAATACTGTGATACGTTTTCAGTGCTCATGGTGCATTATCTGCTCTGAAGATCTTAGTTGTAGAAAAAACCTGCTTTTTCTGAATTATCTGGACCAGACATGAAATGATCCAAACTGCAAGTAAGAACATTAATTTGTCAACACCTTTGATCTGAATGCAGCCGGCATAATAACATCAACTCATTCATATGAATCGTACGCAAGCCCAGGTGTACAAAACTCCTGCAGCTCCAATCTGACTACTTTAATTAGTTAGGATGGTAAATATGCTGCGGTCTAGCAAGAGATCAAATCAACTTCCGCCTCAGGGCCTCTGGAGCATATCTACATGTATAGTCTCCTCAATTTCCCAACTTTCTCTTTGCCACGTCAACAACGAGCGGCTGCCACAGACACACAAACTCTTCATGAATCACACATCTTTGTTTTGCTCTAATCCAAAATGAGATCCCATATTGAAAATTGTTGTAACAATGCCATTGGACAGCTTTTATTTCCGAGTGTCTGACACCACAAGAGATTCACGGGGTAGTAATCCCTCCTTGTTGTTTTAAAGGGCAGTCATTTAGGATTAATGTTTTTCTTGTTGTCATCTGCTCAAAGAATTCCCACTGTTTCATTGTCAGGAGACAAATGTCAGTCATTGATTTTAATTAACTTCACACCAAAACAACACTCTTGAACACCGCAAGAGTTCTACCCAACTACATTTTAATGCTCTTAACTAATTTCCTGATCACAACAGGAAGGTTTATGATGAGAAACGAATCAACGTGGCCAATCCAGCAAGTCCAAAAGGATATAAAAGAGGATGATACGATCTCAGGGTCAGAACAACGAAGCATCACCTCCAGAAAGAACCTCATCCACCAAGCCAAAGCTTTGCGACTCCTGGAAGATCTTCACCATGAGACAGTCACTCATGCCCCTCATCTTCGCCGCAGCGCTCTTGTTCCAGTGCTACGCCCTGTCGATTGCGCTACCCATGGGCAAGATGGACGACGGCTCCCTTGAGCAGGATGCTTTCGCTTCACTGCTGAGCGACGAGGTGACAGACAACAGTCTTGGCGACTCAGATCTGGCCACTGCGGGTAAAACCAGAGGGCCGAAGGTGATCATCGTCGGCAGTCCGAGCCTCTGGAGGGAACTGCGGTCGACGCACGGCGGACTGACCGTCTACAAGCGGAGAGCGGACGACAACAACCAGGACCTGAACATCCCCATCCTGAGGAGGGACACCATGAGGTGCATGGTGGGACGGGTGTACCGGCCATGCTGGGAAGAATAGGACAGTTTACTCTGCTTCTCTAGGTGCCAAAACAGAAGACAACCACCACCTCTTTTCCTGCCTTACACTGATTGTAACATAATCCAAAAATATATGTATCTATATTCAAACTACTGCAGATCTGAGAATTAAAAACACTGAATTCTGCCTTATGTCTTGAATGTTTGTCTCTTTAATAACTGCAAAACATTTAAAGGTTACTTTTTTGTTCTGTTCTGAAAAGTGACGAAAGGTAAAACCCAAATTGTGGTTGTTACTTTTCTGTATGTGTTTAGATTGTATAAGATTGAATGTGATAACTAGAAAGGCAGTCCGATAGTGCAGACCTCCAAAAAGGCAATTTTCATAGCGAAAAATAATGTGTCCACAACAAGCTAACAGAACTGAAAGCATAACCTCCTCGATAAAGTTAATTAAGGCTTAAGCATCATACTTACATAGTAAACTGATCATTTTTAAGTTTCTTCTTTCATTGTAAAAGGTGCAAATTAACAATTTGCCGCTTCCCTTCGCGTTACTGCCGCCGAAGCGCCCCTCTCATTTTCTGACACGGTTGGTCCTCTGACAGACTTTAGCCGGTTGGCGAAAATTCATTTGCATCAACATATCTGCAAAGTTTCCCTTTAAGCACAGATATTAAAATGGTTACTTGTTATCTAACACATCAATCTAGAAACTAGTCATTAGAGGATGGATGAAAGCGAAAAGAGAGCTGATTTCGAAATAATCAAAAGCAGGGTTAAATAAAGTTTCTGAATGTGATCCTTCGGTAGCACTTTAAAACAGCTGGTGTTGAAGTAACAGGTTAGTGTTGGCTTTGATCTGCCTTCTTTAGAACGTATTGTACTTCTGGTTCAACAAAAACAAACTGTGATGATACTTGATAAGCCCTATGAGCTCCCTTTTAGCAGCTCCCCTAAAATTACCGACAGATTTTCACATAAGAGTTGCATCATATCCTGTACAATGGTAAATAACAGCTGTGTTATGTGTGCTTCTGGCCTCTTCTCTACAGAACAAAGGCGGGCTCTTGAGAGTCTATTTCCAACTGTACAAGAGCTCATCAGAGCATCAGCCTTAATGATTTCCTAGGCTTTGCAGATGTGTCCGGCACTCAACTAGCAGAGGCTATAAAAGTAAATCAATCAGGATAGGAATGAAGCTTCCTGATGGTCATCAATTACACATGATTTGGCTCATGGAGAGACTATAGCTTCTGCGCTGCAGGAAGGAAGGACCTGCGGTTTCAAGAGGGTTTCATCCCTCCATATTCTTCTTAGAGCTTTTTTCTTATTCAAAAGAAGACCTTAACCTAAAGTACTCTTTAATGTTTAAATTAAGCCTTATTAGTTTGTCTGTTTTGCACATCCTCCTATTAATATCTGTAGCGGCCAAAATCATATGGAAATAAAACAGATAATTAACTTAAAATAATACAGCCGCTGAGGCACTAGTTAGCGGATCTTACGCAGGGCAATGATCCAGGTCCAGACAAGATTCTCCATTTGTGCAGTTTATTCCGATAACAAAGTACAACAAACAGGTTTCCTATATCCCTTTTCCTAAATCCCTTTTCCTTAAGCCTTTCCTATGGCTTTCCTTTTGCTGGCTTGAAACACCCTGGTAAAAAACCGTTTGCCTACTAGTGCTCTGGCTCCCACCACCCACCTGTCTCCAATATATACAATTACACAAGTACAAGTTTCTTTTACCATAATCTTTATAGACAGATACAGTATCTGCATTTCATCTTTAGTCACAACAAGATTTAAATATTGGAAGCTTTCTGGTTTCCATTTGTAGTCGGTTTGTAGTCCGTCTTGTATTGACCATCATAAGCTACTTTGATTGGAAATAAAAAGAGGTGGCAGGCATTTGCAGAAATGCAATCTCGGAATCCATAAACTATCATCCAGTGAGGATTTTGCTTTTCGTTGGGTGTAGACTTTCTCTATAGGACTCTAAATGATTATTGGTGCACTCAGGGGAAGGCTTGACCATGTATCTGTTATCCCGATATCCATTAGTAGCCGTTGTCCACTGAGTCTAAATTGTCCTCAACAGATAGCTGACGGGTTGCTCAACCACGGAAATTATTTTCTGACACGTTAACCTATTAGCAAGACACTTCAAGAAAGTGTCACTTAAAGAAAATGTGTGTATTTTACTCTAACACCATTTAATTCCTATACCATTTATACCATTTTCTATTACATATGAGCAGTCCAGCTGTGGTCTTGTCTTTATGAGGAGGGATTAACACTTACTGCCCAGTGCCACCCTGCTGGTGCAAAAATGATGAGGTCTCTATGTGAGGTCCAGTTGTGACTCGTGAATAATTGCAAACACCTTCCTGCCAGGAATCAGTTGTGAAAAGCAGTAAAAAAAGAAAAAAAGAAAAGGTTGCTGGTGCTTGTTAAAATGGCTTAGTCACAACTGCAGAACATTCCTCACAATATTAAAGAAGGAACAGTCAGCAGAATGTGTTTCTGGGAATGTGTGCACCTTTTTGGTATTTAGGATTAAGCTTCTGGTTGGAAAAACAATTTGGTTTAAGACATCGGCAGATATCCAGCATGTGAGAAATGTAATGCTCCAACAAAACGATTTATAATAAGCCATGGTTTGGAAAAATGTGGTACTAGAAAAATATTACTTAATGCCCTGTTGGACTGTTTATTGCAAAGTAAATCCTTAAATGTTGGATAAGCTGTTGCTAACAAGGACACTACATTACGTCATCACACCAAGGAGACCGCCTTTAGCTTAGCGGTGCCGGTGGTGATGCAAAGCCATGCGACCGGGATGCAGTTCCTTTATAGCCTTTAGCTTTTTACTTCTGATTATTGCATTTCAGTTGATGAACCACAAAGGGGCATTAATATGTGGAGATTATCCTGTTGAGTAAAACGTGTACGTATCAATCAATGTGTGTTTGCCACTGAGTTTATTTTCCGCATTACACTGAAATGTAATCAAGGGGACCCCAATGCGAGGCTACATTCAAAGACAGTCTACAAAAAACATCATCACTGCAACACTCTATAAAGATTGGTTAGGGTTAGGGTTAGTCCACCACTTTTTTTTAAATGGATATTGTAGGGTATTTTAGCTCTGAGCACAGGATTAGCTGATTATTCTGAAAACCGGATGTTCACACACTCGACTTCCGGTTTTCAGAATAAAGCAGCTTTAAATTAGAAGAACAGTGAATTAATTTAAAGTTATAGCACATAATATTGATTTTATTTTTTTACAATATATCTCAACAGCTTCTTTAAGGATGAACTCCTTATTTTGTGCAGATTGTTATTAAATACACTAGACGGCTGCCTGCATGGGATTATGTGAGACTTGACACAAATCTTGCAGGAGCGACTTTCTTCAAGTTTTTTTCTGTAGGTGGGAGGAGACAACAATTAAAAACTGCAGGTCATGAGATTTAGCTAACACTAACCAGACCATTTACTACAGCATTTATCTTGTAGGAAACATGAAGTTGAGTCATGTGCATTGCTGTTTTTTTAATCACGTCAATCCCACTGGATTTGTGACAATTAGAGCAGGAATCCTACAGGAATCGGACTATGGTGACCATACTGATGTTTCTTTCAACCATCATATTGACAGTTTTTTTGTCAAATGTCTGGACAACTATGGGATGGATTGTCCATTCATGGTCCCCAGAAGATGAATTGTAAGAGTTTCCCTTTAGCCTCACTAGCAGGACAAAATGTCAATTTATCAGCCTGATTTGTACTTTGTGTGTTACCAAATGTTAGCATAGTATTATACTTGCTCAATACAAGCATCAACATGAGAATTTGACAAACCAAGAACCACCATTTTTAAACTTTCATTGCCACAACTTCTGAGAAAAAACAATACAATTATGCTGCATAAACTATTTCCAACAAATAGAAATACCTACCGCAGTGTGTATCGACCTGTTTAGCGTTATGCTCAACAAACTCTTTGCCATAATGATTCAAGTCCTTGGCATTTAAAACAAGCCTTTTAAAATTATGACAGCTTTTTGGCATTTACTTACCTGATAATATTACAAAGTTCAGATAAATGTTTTATGGGAAGGTGTGTTGTTTTCACGATAACTGCAACATCTGGAAACGGTTAAACGAGATGCTGCACAGCATCTCGTTTAACCGTTTCCAGACCTTTTATAATCGGTTATTTCTTATGTGTGTATTTTTAAAGGTGGGGTAGGTAAGTTTGAGAAACCGGCTCGAGATACACTTTTTGTTATATTCCATGGAATGCTCTTAACATCCTGATAGCAATGAATATCTGAAATGCTTTGACAAAAAATCCATTAAAAAAAGTCATCTGTGGAAGCCGTAGTACTGTAAAAAGCACGACCAATCATCTGAGCCGGCCCGGCTAAAGTAACTGGATGGCCTACCTGCCTGTCAGCCTTCCATCTGTGCACAAACTTATCTCGTGCCCTCATTGGTCATGTGCACGTTCGTTGGAGGAGGGGCTCTGTAAGGAAGTGGCACATTTTTTACAGCTGTGTATTTTCAAATTCTATCGCACTCGAGCTGGTTTCTCCAACATTACTATACCCAGGGCCGGCCCTAGACTTTTGGGGGCCCTAAGCGGGCTTTGGCTTGGGGGCCACCCTCAATCTAGCGCGTTCTCACTCCACACAACACGGAACCAACTGTTGTCTTATGATGTTAGCATAAGCACACATATTGTATAAATAAGCATGTAAACACCGTGGACCTAACATCCTCTAGGGGGTCCTCACCTCCTCAAAAAGATTTTTTTTAAATATTGAAGTTAAAAGCATCAATCTGGTGCACTTTGAGAGCAAAATGAAGAGATCTATGGATACATCTCAACATCCATATGAAACAGAACTGTAAACAGATTTTTCTTTATGGATATTTTACAAATCACTCCCCTTTTAAACTGTATTCTTGTTTTGTCGTATAGTATTTCATAACTGTTTTTAATTTATTCTCTCTGGCTGTCCATCTCATAATGTTCACACAGAAACTAGCTGTCAATAGGAATATCATTCAGAAGGATTATAATTTCATGCAAAAATCTGTCACAAAAAGAGGTTGCACATTTAAATTCAGGTGTTGTTATGGCAACGTCAGTGGCCAAACAGCCACATTTACTGCTGCAAATTCGTTCAAACATGCTGTCGACACGTAAAGCAGTGGCAACTATGCCACCATTTCAGCTGACTTTTTCTCAGAAATACTGTCACATAACATCCATATATAGCTAAGCTAACTATGAAACACTTTAACTAACAGGACTCCGGATCAACTGTGTACTGTAAGGTAGCTTCTAGCTTCATGTCGAACAGTAAGTCAACATTTCCCAGAGAGCTTTCTTTGAAATCACCAGGTAACGCTAAAAAACATAACATTTAGATTGTATGACAAAGTGTTTATTTAATATATCTGGCTAGCTATAGCTACTTGCTAACGGTTTAGCTTACCCCCGCGATTCAAAGTAACGTCAACGTAGCTGAAATGTATGCTTTGCTTACATGTTTGCATAACTTGGAAGTTTACTGACATTTACATACCTTGTTCACCTGGCTCAAGTGGTGACTCTGGGGTTGTTGTGTGAGCCACAAATTGTCGTCTTTTATAAGAACAAATGTTCTTATGTCCATCTTCAAAAACTCAGAGTCCGACTGACAGTTTATTTTAAACATTGTCACAGCTCACAGGATAGGTATCTGTCAGCCAATAAGACAGATGTTTATTTCCATTCAACTCTCTGGTTGGTCTGGTGAAATTACAATCCTGCCGTCCTCTAGTCTCATGATGAGTCTCAGGTAAAGCACGGTTAATGTATTATATGATTGACCCAATAATATAATACATGACTTTGAGAGTAGGCAATCTAGGCATTTTAACAAAATGAATTAAACGTACTTATCACGGCGAGGGTGTACTGAGGGGGCCCTAGTGGCTTCGGGGCCCTAAGCGGCCGCTTATGTCGCTTAATGGGTCGAGCCGGCTCTGACTATACCCCATCTTTAAGTCAAATTACCTTGAATGTTATCAGTCTGAATGTTCTCCATAATTTCAATGTGTTTGTAAAGAGTGTTCTATATAATATAGTTTATCCTTATAGTAAAATTCACTGTTGCCAATTGTTTACCTTTGAGAGACGGATAAAATACCAACCATAAAGAACATTTCTGGCATATCACTCTGTAATAGAGTGTGGTATAATGGCTATTAAAATTGCTGGGAATTTTGTTTATCATTTTAATTTACTTGTCACTGAAAGGCACAACACATACTCATTGTAAGCTAACAGCATCACAAGGAAATACTGTCAAGATAAACAGAAAATATAATCTTTAATGTCTTCCTTTTGTATGGTTTAAAAGAGGAAGTTTTTACTTATCCAGTATCTAGTATTTGCTTATTCTCCAAATAACCTTTTTGGACCTTTTGTTTTACCTTGGTTCCTGCTATGGAAGTTAAAGTTTACTGCACTTAAAGTCTTAAAGTCTCCATACCATCAACGAAAGTGAAGATGATTTCAAATAAAAACTTGAATATAAACCTGTAATTATTAGATAAGCGAAGTAAAAGCCTGAATCAAGGCCATTACAAATGTATGACTTCCTATGTAGTATTACTGTGCACTTAATGTTTAACGCTTGGCCCAACATTGCTCCAGTTAATAAAGGGATTAGAAGGCGCTCTCTGTATCCTCTGCAGGGTAGCATTGTAAGCCATGCTTGCCAGTTGATTCTTCTGGAAGAAAAGCACTATTAATAGCTGAGGAACAGCGGGAGAAAGGTTAGCGAACTATTGAAACTGTCTCGGACTTAAATGGGTAGAAAGCACAGGCTGTCTGCTTCATTCGATTGATGCTGAGTCCCCTTTCCCCCGTAACTATTCCACTAAGAAGGATACATCTCTTGAGGAGCCTCAGGACAGAGGAACTCAGTGAGTGGGATTCAATACACGTAATACTTCTTGAGTGGGGAGTTTAATTAAATATTTATAATTACAGCAATTTTGGAGGACGAAAACATTTTACATTTTGCATTTAGCATGCCATCAATGCAGCAGTTTCACATGTTATGAAATGTGAGAAAATCATGATTATTATAATGGTTACAGCTAGGTTTTTATATATAGTTAGTATAACATAGAACACATTATCACGTCATCAACAGTACTCGGGCACCAAAAACCTCTTAACCAAAGTGTGACTTGATGGAACCCAGAACATTTTCCATGGCCTACCATAACAAGATACTGAAAGCAGACTGGATGTTGTCTTTGGCACAACACATATCTCAGTAACATTGTTTGTAGGAACAGTGGTGAGTCCTTTTATTTATCAACAAACTGCATTTTATATACATGCCATTAGAAGTCATGTATTATAAAGCTATTAAATGTAACATGGGTCAAAGGATCGGGATGTTGGAAAACTTTGTTAGTGATAAAGACTCAACCACAATCATTTTCTGTAGCAGATGTAAGTACTAATATATTATTATGACGACCCTCATCTTAATTTATTACTTTGCATTGGCATTTATATATTTTTTGTTTGCATAAGTGTTTTGATTTAAGTTCCAGAGATTTTCACAAGTTTAAAGAACCTATGGAAATGGTAGAAAATGTCAAACTTATATCCACAAAAAATGTATACAAATAAAGTTATATAATAATTATAATAAAGTGGTGGCTGGTGGCTTCACATTCCTTTATAATGTATCGTTTATTTATGTCCAGCTCATACAAGAGTGAATGATAAATAAGACAATTGAACATTATAGGTTTTGCTGTAAAAATGATTAAATAAAATCTAAAAAAGTAAAAAGTGTGCATGTCTGTAGCACCTTTTAATCTTGATCTGCTCCTGATGTGGCTCTCTGGTGTACAAATCAGCATTATATTAATGGTATGTTGACATTACAATTTACAATGCTAATATTGAGACGACAGGAGCTCTGCTATTGTCTGAAAAGGTAGAAACAGCTGACACAGTGAAAGGAGGTGAACAGAGCTCATTATAGCAGGAGAGGAATCGTTTGTGCGAGGTTCCTGCACATTTCTGTTTGCTCGACAGTGCTCGTTTTGCACAGTTTACAACAAATGGCTTTCACCCTCAATGGGGTACTGCTAGGAGAAAAGAACATCTGGAAACCATTTTTGGCAAAGTGATTATTCTGTCTGGGCTGTCAGATATAAATCAGGGCATTGTTTTACCAAATGTATATTTATTTATGCCCTTGAGAAATGGAGTCTAGTGTTTTGAATTGAGTAAAACAGTGTGCTACATCTTGAGCATGCATTTGCCAGGAACAGTCTATTTACACAAACATATTTTTATTTTATTTTGTTTCCTTCAGATGAGTTTGTAATCCTAATGATTTATGATAGTAATAGTGTGTTTTTGAATACAAAAACAAGGCTTGTGTGAAATGTTATAATAACTTCCTTAATAAAGCATTTGAAGACATCAATCATACAAGCCAATTAGTTATTGTTAGAGAGGCACATTTATGGGATAGGACAGAGATGTATTGGTTGGCAACTGGTTGAATATTTGGATCACGCCAAGGTTTTGCATAAATTCACCATGGAAATAAAAGGTATTTTAAAAGGAGCAGTGCGTAAGATTTAGCAACATCTAGTGGTGAGATTGCAACCAACTGACAACCACTCGGCTCAACACTCCCTTTAAAAGCGTGTTGTTGATCTACGGTGGCCTTCAGGTAGCGTCAAAACTTCCAAGACTTCATAGAGCCAGTGTTCATTTGTCTTTTCTGGGCCTCTGTAACAGCATGGAGCAACAACAACTTAACAAATGCAGACGTTGTAGTGTTTTCCTCTGCTGCACTTAGGTTGATCCACTTCCATTACGCCATGCAGAGGAAGAGCATGGAGGAGAGGGGTGGGTTAGACCACAGAGACTCAGCTATCAGCCTAATGATAGTTATACAGTAAAAACACCTAAAGGGAACATTATTTGTAGGTCAAGTGTTAAAGGTCTCCTATTATTGTGCGGCTCTAGGCTTTTAATGGACACATTGTACACATTCCCTCAATTATATAACATATACACTATATGCACAAAGAAAAACAACTACACGCACACATGCACATGTTCGGCAGATTGCACCGAACTGATTAGACTTAAAAATAAAATCATCTCATTAGTACAGAGAATAGAGAAACAAAATCAATGTATATATCCTCATCTTGGAAACCATCCAGTGGATATAAACACTGCTTCACAACAAGTTGTATACAGACCTCTTATAGATTAGAGCAACACACTGACGTTGATAGTTAACGGTGATTTATGACTGATCAATAGAGAAGGTAGAGAAGAGTCCATTTATCTTATGGTGAACATCTGCTCCGCCATCTGTCTCGAGGTATAAACATCGTACTTAATCTTTAGATGTATTTCATTAAGTGCAGTGATAATGACCGGCTCTTTGTGGAGGAAATCTGATACTGAAATCTAATTAGGTCCATCTCAATTCTTTGTTCCCCAATATGATCAGTCTGATAGTTTAGTCAAGCAGTGACATGGCATCTGGCGCCAAAGGGCTCTCCGGTGTCCAGCACTAATTTAATTCCTCTCAGTCACTTTCAATAATCAGTTTCACTGCTGAACATGTTTGAGCCTGACTAGCCGTTAATCACCACCGACCCCAGGCAGATCTGATGGTTTTAGACCAGGGATGGGCAAATGGCGGCCCGCGGGCCGCATGCGGCCCCCACCCCCTCTTTTTGCGGCCCTCAGATTAATTTCTAAACAACGTAATTAATTTTAAAAAATTAAAATAAAAAATGTTTACTTGTAGTACTGATACCGTCCACCGTCCTAGTTATGTCGCGAGCTGCGTAGATGATTTCAAATATCGCGAAATAATCTGTGACGCATTTGTATGTATTGTTTGTTTCCCGGGGAAGCACATTGCTCACAAGAAACACCGGCTGTTGTTATGCCTGCTGTGACGTTAAGTTGCCTCTTGTAATTATGCCTTAACAAGCTTAAAAGTTGTTTTTATCATCTGAATTTGGCGAAACAAGTTAATATTCTAAAAACCAAGACTTTGTTTATTTGAAATCAGATGAAAACAAACTGTCACGGACCCTGCTGTGTTATCTATGATTACTACGCTTTTCATTCATAATTTGAGCGGGAGGGGGGGGAAACGGCGCTGAGGAACAGCAGAGTGCGGGCTGACAGGTGTCTGTGTTGACATTCAGATGCAGAGACTGGCTACAAGTATTTTAGGTTCAAGTTAGACAACTAATGTCTGGGTTAGTGTTCATGACTTCGTATGTCATCTAATGGTTAATCTCAATACACACACATTTTCTGTGCTTTCCAACAGTTTAAAATAGTTTTATTCCACTGTTTAATAACCTGTTCAATACAAACATGCCACTTGTAAAAATGAAATAACATTTCTGTGAACTGATATTTGTTTAGTGAGCTTATTAGAGGATGTTCCCTTTGATTGGGGATGTTCCCTTTGATTGTAAAATGTCAATGCAGATGTCAGACTTAGTATATTTGTTAATAATTACATACAACACATGGAATTTTTGTGTGTGTGTGTTCCAAGTGAATCTGCGAAGAAGAAACAGACAGGAGGTACACACTAACTAGAACAGCAGAAGAAGACAGACAGGAAGGCCCAATTCCAAACCACCCCCTACACACTACCCCTCCGTTTGCGCGTTCGCCACATTAAGTGCTGTTCCAAACCAACGAGTGTGGAGGGGGAGTGGGCTATCAAGCCCTCAAACAGCGAGACTGGGTGTTTCTCAATGTCGAGTAAAGCTGCTCCAGAGCCACTATTTCAAGCATACTATGTCATTGAGTACCGCCGAAGGACTGATCCAATGTCCAGCATACTTGGAATTCTACCGAGCCCGGCGTACTTTGTAGCGAGAAATTTCGAGGCTGCACATGTGTAGACTCCGCGGTCTTAAAATCCCCACAATGCTTTGCGCATGGACCAATTTCCCCAAATCTGTGGCGGAAAATGTAAGGGGGGGCCTCTCATATGACGCACACCTGCACACTTGCTCGCCTGTTCCTCTCTTCGTTTTCCGAATGCCAGGAAGTATTCTTGTCTCGCTTCTGAAGCAAGTGACTCGGAAGACATGTGCTACCAAGCAAGCGTACACGAGATTGAGAAACACCCTCTGCATCGGTCCTGACTTCACCTGCTGCACTACCTGACCGGACTCAACGCTGTGTGTGTCCGTCAGCAAACAAGCTGTTTATAAACAGTTCCTGCAAACATCCACTGATAAATTGCGAAGTTAACACCCTCATGATAACCTCGTATTTTTTTAATTTAGGATCCTATACCTGTGTTTAGTCTAGAAAAAGTTAAATGTGTGCATTTTATTATAAAGTTGTGTATATTTACAGACTGTTGCAAAAACTAAGAAGCTTATAAACATCAGGTTTAAAACTAAAAGAGCTGTACAAAAAAGTAACGCAATTAAAGATGCCGATATGAAACTGTTGCTACATACAGTTACGGCATTTCCTGTTTCTCCCGGAGAGACGGGAGTTTGTCCCAAAGCTTGCCGCTGTATTTACACCCTCCATCTGACAGGAGGGAGCCTCGTTTAGCTGGGAGTGCCACTCCGCCACCGAGTTCACTCCGTCACGGAGTGGGAGTGGGTAGGGTGTGGTTTGGAATTGGGCCGAAGTACACACTAACGGAAACAGCAGAAGAAGACACAGACAGGAAGTAAACACTAACACAAACACAGTTTGGGCTCTGGCATTGTGTAAGGACTGGTTAATGGAAAGGAAAATGTGACTGAAATCTTTAGTATATTCTTTATAGTATTTTGAGACTTGGTCATTTCCTGGAAAACAATAAATAAACTTTTCCTGCATTTTCTACTTATATGGAAACTTTAAAAGACTGCGACAGAAATAATAATGAAGTGATAACGGATACTTAGTTAGTAACTTTACATACATAGTCACAGGCCCCTGGACTCTGACCCTGTTTTCCCAGTCCTCCATCCTTAATGTAGAGCAGTGACAAACCAAATGTTAGCTTCTGCCAGTCATTTAAAGACCTTCCCAGGCTTCATGAAGCCCTTCGCCCAGAGGAAAAGAGACATATAGAGGGACAGGGAGTCAGGGAGAGAGAGAGAGATGACTCTTGGCAACTGTGTTACCTTTTCCTCTCTTGACTGTGTTCATATTCCTCTGTGATTCTGCGTTTTTGCTGCGAACTGTACTAGCCTAAACTTCCCAGAAATTAGACAAAAGTGAATCAACTGGGGGGTCGATATACCTCACACAGACACTTGGCTTATTTAATGTGCTTTTAAAATTCCACCAGTCGCTGTAAAAGCTTGTATCTTGATGTGATTGTTGTTAGAAAAATATCACTCGTCACCAGCTTGATCTTCAATATCAGGATACATGTATTTATTATCCTTGCAAGAATGGAAGTAGTCATCACATACAAAGCTGCATCGGACAAAATAGTTCCCCGAATAGTGTCCTTCACATCCTTAGAGAGCGTTACAGTCACAAGATGCAGAATACCGGTTCAAAGCCGTATTCTGGCATTAGTTCAGATTAGCTAAGGCCTGCGTAAACAATAAACATGACAGTCATATGCCTATCTCTCTACAGCAGGGGTGGGGAACCTCCGGCCACATGCTTTCATGTGGGTGTTGAGAGATGTATCCATAGATCTCTTAATGTTGCTCTCAAAGTGCACCAGATTGATGCTTTTAACTTCAACAATTTAAAAAAAATCTTCCCGGGGGAGCATGCTCCCGGACCCCCCAAGAGGAGGTTAGGTCCCCCCACCACTTAAATCATGTCCACATGAAACTAAATATATTTGCACACATCTTGTGTCCATATCTTTCTGTTTTGGTGGTAATGCCACAACCGTGCACGTGCATGCATGCGCGAGTCATGGTAAGATATCTGGATTAAGAGGTTGCTTTTTCTTTGCACAGAATGAAAGAAAGGCGAAATGAATGGGCTGTGATTTTAGTATTTTTAAGCAGAGGTCAATAATTGATACGGCCCTCGGAGGATGTTGAAATTGAAATGGCCCTTGAGAGGAAAAAGGTTCCCCCCCCCTGCTCTACAGTCATATGCCTCTCTCCTTAGGGGCTGTGTCATCATGTTTAATCGT
Source organism: Harpagifer antarcticus (assembly GCA_902827135.1). NCBI lineage: Eukaryota > Metazoa > Chordata > Actinopteri > Perciformes > Harpagiferidae > Harpagifer > Harpagifer antarcticus. The sequence continues at coordinate 1,780,129 of CADEHL010000394.1, forward strand.
AGGAACATAGCTATCGTATGTAAAACACAGTGTCTCATGAGCGTCATCTATGTAATCATACATCCTGTTACGTACACAGCTACGTAGGGCCTTTGTTATCATGTGCTACTCTGATATTCAAAGAGTACATTCAGTATTTTCCCAACAATTGTCCAAGGCAAATTCCTTTTCTCTTTTTTCTTTCACTTTCATAGCCTCTCACAGGGGTTCAAGTTGTAACAAGTAGGGAGTACATTGGCAATACATTTGCAGTCAAGTGGTATTTATGGAGGTTGTACAAAGCCATACAAGTCATCGGACCAGGGGCCTCATTTATAACGCCGTGTGTAGGATTCACGTGGGAAGGTTGCTTACGTAGTAGAAATCCAAAAAATAGGTACAGAAATGTTCCGACATTTTCCGATTCACCAAACATTGCATACCGGCGTACAGCACTTTCTACGCCGGTTTCCCTTTTTAAATCACAACCGACTCGAAACGCGGTGCAGCTTTTGCGGGCTTCACGTAACGCCCATATCTGCCTATAAATAGTCAAAGAAACGCCCATTAATTCATTCATTTTGACTGACTTTATGAAGAAGATCGCAGGAAATGACGACAGAACAGCTAAAAAAGACATCTCACACCGTGTCAGATTTTGGTTATTTTGGGGAGGTCGAGATAAATCATATTGTTTGGTGGATGCCGTTTGAACCAGAGTAGCAGCAGGAGGTCGGATCGTCACCAAAATAAATAAATAAGTGGTCCGAAAAAAGTTAATGACAAAAACAATACACATAGCCTTCATCAGGCAGTGTGTTTGTACCGGGGACAGGAGACACCCCCTTGATGAGAAACTGTAAGAAATGATCGGGGAATCCCCCCCGGAGTGGAGTCATGACGACTGGATCTGAATTATGTTTTCGTATTTGGTGGTTTGTGTCCCAGCTGTCGATCAGCTGTGCGCAGCGTCTCCACTGCAGCCTGTGCATCTCAACCCCCCCCCCCCCCAGTTAATGGAAATACAACTAATGTGTTGTGTTATATTAGCTGTACAATTTACCACATATGGTGTTCTTAGTTTCCATACCTCCTGTGTTTTACGAGCGACTTATCAAGTCTTAGCAAACGACATAAAACATGTTTAAACATGGTAGTATATAAAACCATGCTCGTACAACCTAGAAATGCAAAACCGCATCATTTATGAGAAAAGATTTCATAACATTAACACAACATATTCAAGGTGGTTTTAAATATCATATCCGTATTTATTTATTTCTCCAAGTTATGTGTGTGTGTGCACTGAGGAGTCTCAAACAGGCGTTTGTTTAATCATTTTAAGATTGGCTTTAATCAATGTTTGAAAATGAATTCTTCATATATGATAAATGAGAGGTAACATTTTATTTATGGTATTATTTCCACATATTTCTCTCCATTCTTCCTTCTGCCAACGGTGTCGCAGTTTCTCGTCTCTCCCGTTGTTGTGCTTAGTGCGTACGCATGGGTTAGAGTTTGCGTGGAGGACCGCACATTTTCCCGTCAAGTTAGTATTTTATAAATCGCAAACATTGCGTAGAAACTGGCGTACGCCATTTTTTGAGCGTATATCCCTTTATAAACGAGGCCCCTGGACAATAAGCAATCGTCCTCCTGGAGAGATCGGGTAATGACGGTATGTACTGCTTTTGTGCAACAGAAGAGCGTTCCTTCAATCAGGCCTTCCTCCTCTTAGCCCCCTCTCACATTCCCCCCCAGCAGTGTTTACGCCTGTCAGCCGGAGCGACACATAAGTGATGGGTGCATTTTACCGTGGATCACTTCAATCCTTTTTCCTAATCAATATTCTCGGTACCGGTAGGATGAAAACTACCAGTTGTGGGGAGGGTAGCATGTAATCTATGTCAGCGATTCGTCCATCAAAAACATTTGTGCTTTTCAATTTATTCAAGATATGTGTGGGTTGTTTCCATCTGTTTCAAACATGAAAGTAGATGGATTTATAAAGTGAAGTGACGTGTATCCAGCTAAATGGCACATACCGTACCCTTTTGTCCTTCTGGAAGGGCCAATCATGTTACACTGTGTCATCCAATCTGTGGTGTTTGTTGTTGTAGTGGTACCTTTGGTAGGTTGTAATGGTCATTGAGTTGGCTGACGAGGTCCATGAGATGGTTCTATTAGTCAACACGAAGGTTCAATCGGTCCTTTAGGTCAATCTGGTGGTCCATTATGAGGTTCTAAGCGCTGTGTAAGAGGTTGAAGTGGGCCTGAAGGAAATCATTCAGTTGGTGGAAAACCTAGGGGCAGTAATGTGACAGCACTCTCCACCACCGTCATCTCAGTCTCAGAATCAATGGTCTACAATCACTTGCTAGTGATTTCGCCTTGTTGTAGTGCTGTCTGAATGTATTGTGTGAAAGAGTATATCATTAAGACGATTGTGTTGTTGTGTTCTCTGTAACTGTTGCTGACTATCTTGTCAAATAGATTTTTAATCTCAATACAACTTCTCCTGGTTAAATAAAAAACAAATAAAATCACAACACAAACAGGCCGACAGTATCTGCATGTCGGTATCTCTGGCACACTATCATTTTTGCACAGCAAAAAGTTCTTATTAGCAAAGATAAATATATAGTATAGTCCTCAACAACAACTCCCTAAAAAGTGAGAAAGTATTGAAGTGAATGATTTCTGACTTCTCTGACAAGGAGCGCTGAACTTGGTTTAACTCTGTTAGTTTTTCCTTAAAGATCTATGTTCATGTAACGCCTTTTTCTGAGCACCAGCGGCTTTTTTTAATTGATTCCAATAAGAAAAGCACATGCTGTTACATACAGCCTCTCGGGAAATAGAGAATCTTTTTTCTGACTGTCCTTGCTTCTGAGCAGATGCTTCGAGGGCTCCGAGTTGAACATTTTGTGACTTTTAAGAAAAGTGCTAGTGGCGTCAATAAAGAAACTGGAAGAGAAGTTTGTCTTTGGCCATGGATGTTGCTACTGGTGAGTGTTGGTACTTTTTCACCGAACACAGATCGTCCTCGTTGTTTTACGGCTGTCAGACTGAGCAGTGAAGCTCCTACATACACAGCGTGTGAGCAAGAATCTTCTGAATGGAGATTATGGTGAAAAAACGATGTCTAACAATTATAAAGTTGCCTTAGCTAGTCGGTCCTGGTGATAGGTTGTCAGGATATCGTCTCCTCCGGTAGACTCTTCCGGTAGGGCTGCGGTCGTCCACAACAGCTGACTCCATCATTCAGTCCCAGGTGCCCTTGTGTGGCTCCATGGGGCCGGGTGACATCATTATCACCCCCCCCCCCCCCTTACTCTTCCCCTGCTGACTCTAATGGTGGCCCGGAGGTGGTGGAGGGGCCTTGTGAATAATTTAGGAGCTCTGGTGCACTTTATAACCTGGCCTGCAAGGCTAGCCGGGACATTCACCCTAAGTGCATTAGTATAATAGTCGAGGAGGAGGAAACTAGCCCTTATTGACTAATATAATCAATAACTGTGCTTCTGTTTGCTGTCGATTCCCTTGAGGTACCCGTGTGTGTGGGAGGATGGATCAAACTACCAGAACACACTCATGAGAACTACAAAAAGCAACCTGCTGTAATTACGCTTTGAGGAGTATCGGTTTGTTCCCGACTCTTAGCATAATGAAAGAGCTGAATAATTGGGGCAATTTTATCCAGTCATTCATTTCTTGGCAATGCTGAGTGATGAGCCATCTTTAGCGATACAAACATTATTTCTCCACAGAAAGGCAAAGTAACTACGCAGACTGCATGCATTATGTGTCTGAGGCAGCCAATTTCAACAAGGAAAGAGCTCTATAATCAAATAAAGCAGTGTCGGTTTACAGAGGAGAGTGACGTGACAAACGGCGTTATTATCCGAGGCTTCTTGAGTGACTCGAGACTCCTCGGGATATTCAGGGGAGGAGGAGGAGGAGGAGGAGGAGGAGGAGGAGGAGGAGGAGGAGGAGGAGGAGGAGGAGGAGGAGGAGGAGCTCACCTTCATGAGGTGAAAGCTGAAGGAAAAAATGACTCCATTCTCATTTACCAAAGTGCTTACTCAGCACTGTAAACAGAGAGCACACTGTTGGATTACATTGTTGGAAATAAACAACTCGAAAATGTGTTTGCACGGAAATATATATGACTTGGCGACAGCAAAATAGTGCAACTTCTTGTTATAATATTTCCATTCAGAGAAGCAGTTTTTTTCTTTAATGATTAATTTTTGTATCCCCGTCCCTTTGTACAACTTTGAGATGTCAAGACGGACAAATATGTTGCTCGTTGCATGATAACAATTATTATGTACACATTTCTCAACTTATACCTCTAATAAAATGACCACTCTTTTCTTATATTGTAGGCTACATCTCTTTATTTGGTCCTAACATAATTATCTATATGGCTATAGTAAACTTTTACTTTTACTGTAGCGTTATAGTTATAAAAGGTACAACATACAGATTTCTAAGCGAATTCAGGCCGGATAAGAAGCAATGGAAGAGCCAAGGTTCAGTGTTTCTGTCAATCTCAGTGTCGCATGCAGACAACAAAAGAGATGGCCAAGTGACCCTAGAGGTTGATATACAACGTGTCAGCAGGAGCAGCAGTGTGTCCCCCCCCCTCCCCCGCACACTGAGGATTTATTACAGCGGCGTGTGCCAGGCAGCCTGACTCACCAAACAGGTCAGATTACAACATCCTGTAGATACCAGGAGACGTCTCTGAAGACCATGCTGGGCGCTTACATCACTTTCAAATTAAAGAACAAAATGCTGCTATTACGACTTTACATGGGCAAACACACTGATTTGAAACAACATCCATCAGGGCCATTTTAATGGTTGTTGTTTTTCTGTGTGTAGAAAGATCCTTTTTCACCATTACTGCATTAAAGACCACTTGTATCAGGAATAATGTAACAATAACAAACTCCAATCACAGCACCAGTAAATCACTGGCACTCTATTTCTCACAATGTCGTAAATCAGCACAAACACGGGCCCAGTTCCACCTAATCAAACAGTGATATAACCTCTGATAGTTACGGTGCGTGACAAAACGAACTTAATCGACCTTTAGTGGTCATTATGTTGCGTGGCGATGGCAGGTTAAAACACAGGCAACAGTCTGACAAGTACAAACTATTGTTGTTTCACTCAGTATGATGCCAAGTCAACATCAAGATACGTGATCACTGGTGAGGAAGTCAGTAAACTGCATTTCTGGAGCCAGATTAGAACAAATTCAAGACAAGAGGAAGATTGTCTCAGTTTTAAATGAGTCAACTCAGGACAATGACATGCAAGACTGCCAGTTTTTCGTAATATGTGCCATGAAGTTTTTTCTGTGTACTCCACAAGGAGGCGGCGGGAAATCTGCTTTGGAGGATAACCACCTGATTTGGCCAATTATTGCTAATGAAGCCTCATATTAGCTTTAGCAGAAGTGAATGCTTTTAGCACTACATAATGAAGAAGCAAAGGACCTCTCCAGAGCCAATATAAGAGGAACGATTACGTCAACAAATGACTCGTTCATTGTACATATTGATAATGTGGGAAAAGCATAACCTATCCTTCGATGTCAATTTTAAATGTGTATTTCATTTCTTCATTTGTGTTACGACTTTTGCTGGAAAAAAAAATACTTTTCAAGATACTTGAAAAGTCTCAAAACTAAACAAGGCATATTTGAAACAATATTTTAGGGACTGAGAATTCAAAGCTTCATTTAAAGGTGGGGTAGGTAAGTTTGAGAAACCGGCTCGAGATACACTTTTTGTTATATTCCATGGAAGTGCTTTGACAAAAAATACATTAAAAAATGTCATCTGTGGAAGCCGTAGTACTGTAAAAAGCAGGACCAATCATCTGAGCCGACCCGGCTAAAATAACTGGATGGCCTACCTGCCTGTCAGCCTTCCAGCTGTGCACAAACTTATCTCGTGCCCTCATTGGTCATGTGCGCGTTCGTGTGTGATGGAGGAGGGGCTCTATAAGGAAGTGGCAGATTTTTTCCGGCTGTGTATTTTCAAATTCTAGCGCACTCGAGCCGGTTCCTCCAAAATGACCTACCCCACCTTTAAAGCTGCACTCAAGCATAACAACATTTACAGAAAGACATTAAAAACAAAGGCAACACAAAAAAACCTAAGACTAAAATGACTTTTCATTTTGCCTTAAAGGTGGGGTATGTAATTTATTTCAGAAACACTTTTTGTTATATTCCAAGGAATGCTCCTAACACCCCGATAGCAATGAATACATTAAATGCGTTGACAATGGTCATGTGCGCGTTCGTGTGTGATGGAGGAGGGGCTCTGTAAGGAAGTGGCAGATTTTTTTGGGTTGTGTATTTTCAAGTTCTAGCGCACTCGAGCTGGTTTCTCCAACATTACCTACCCCACCTTTAATTATTGAAATTTTTTTTGCAAATGTCTCATTTTGTGTGTTTTTCAAATGGCACAGAAGCTGCGTTACAATTAGCTATATATCTTAACTTGGTATATAAATAAATTGGTAATTTTTTGTGGAACAACTACAGCAGCGTCTATGTCTGTCATCCATGCTTGTTAATATTTTTGTGGCCATACAGTAGGAGGAGGACATAACAATTCTTAATCCCGTCTGCAAAGCTATGATTGGTCAATTGTTCATCTATCCAGTCTGAAGTCAGACGAGAGATGCATAACGTCCACAAAGACAAAATGAATATCTATAGGCTACAGTCTACATGTCTTGTAGGAGAGGTACTTTTGCAAATTTGTGCCAAGGGTCTCACTGTTTTTTAATCCGATCATTCATACACTATGTGTGTAGTTTCTAAATACTTTATTTTTACAATTCACAATCAACAATCTTTATTCAATCCTTCTTGCAAATGAAAAAAGAAATCCCGATCTCCTTCCAAAGCTCTCTCACAATGTGGCGTCTTTATAAAGGTAGCAAGGCGCTATCCTTTCTGCAACTTTTAAAAACAAACAAGTAAGTGTAACCTTGATGGTGAGGAGACGACAACTTCCTGTTCGCCGCTCAAGCTGTTCACGCAGAGGTTAAGTTGGTCTGGAGAAAATCCAATTCACACCTGGCTCAAACGCTCCACTGTTCAGGCCACAATGGGAGTCTTTCTTTGCTGCGTGACACTGAACGTCCAAGGTCAGCAAAGTTCAGGAAGCACATGATTTTTATTTGAAAATCTATAAATTGTGAAAACGAATGCCCCTGTGTTTATTTGTGCTTCTCTCCACTCTCCAAGCGAGAGGCCTCATTCTGCTTGACAGCTGCCGACCTATTAGCACCCCACAGAAACCCTAACAGTGCTGTTTCTTTGACTATGTAGTATTGAATTGAGACACGCAGACTTGGAGGACTGGAGGTGAGAATGGGCATTGACTCATTTTGAAGGGTGCACTTGTTAAGTCTCTGGCCATCTTGGCTGATGTTTAGACTGGGAAGGAGTTCCAAACGTTTGACTCTGGTCTTGGACGATCCGCTTGTGGGTGAGATCTGTATTTCTGAAATACTCAGAAGGTCTGAAGCCAAGCTTTGCATTCTTTCTGGACCTCAGTGCTGACTCGCAAATTCATTTAATGGGAACAGCTTGAATATCCATGTAAAAGGACAGAAGCATTTGGGCTTTCAGGACACTGAAATGGGCTAACGTTCTCAAATTGTCATCACAGAATGTGTATTAAATGTCACTACAGGCCATAAAGTCTGCGATCGTACATCATGGTCATAGAGAGGCCAGTTTGCCAAATATTACATTATTCAATTTGAGTGGTATGTAGCCATGCAGATAGTTTGGGCTTTATTTGCATACATAGGCTTTTAGACATTAGCCTCTGATAATGCTACTAAAATGTAAGTGTTGAATAATGTGACTTTTGCCAAACTGCAAAGATTATTTGTAACTTTAGGATTTTGTATGAAGCTTGTAATTTCATATTTTGTTTATTAAATGACCCACACAACCAATGACTTTTAATTTAGGGGATTGTGAAGCAAGTTGTTGTTCATTGGCTGTATTTCTGCTTAACCTGTAAAGCCCCTTTTTTGACTTTTTTGTGCCTCCTTTCGATCGGATAAAAGTATTATTCACTCATTATGGCTGATGGTTGTTTTGAATATGATTTGCCAATGTCTCCCTTAGTGAAATTCAGTTCAACACACCTGTTTTAGATATTAAAAAAACATGTTATTTTACTGGAAATACTGTCCTTTCTTTCAAGAAACAGATTAAACAGAGCTGCTGCCTAGCGGCTCTTACAGGTGTTCAGAACATGTACCAACACATCTCCAACAACAAAGCTTTGGACTAAAATGACTCAACTGAATATCCATTGTCACTGACTGACAAATCAGTAGCCTTTAGCAGAGGAGCTCCTCTAACTGCTGAGGGTGTGTTGATGTCAGCTCAGTCGTGATGTACAGTACGTTGAGTCCTAGGTAAAAGCTTTTGAAATGATTGTGAAAACTAAAAAACAATCATAATCAGACAACTCAACAATAAATAATTGGCTGCTCAGCTAAAAAACCTTTTAAACAATGGTAGGGAGACAGTTATTATGAACTACGACTGTTTAGTTTAGAAATGAAAAGGGTTGTGTCTAGATGGTCACACATTTTCGAAACCCGCAAGATTGTAAAAATGAAACATTGATTAAGAATGGTGAGGTTTAGCACAGGCCGCTCATACATTACATTACATGGCATTTAGCTGACGCTTTTATCCAAAGCGACTTACAATAAGTGCATTCGACCAGGAAGACACATACTTGAAGAAAACAGAATCATATAAGTACATCAGGTTTCAGAACCAAAACATTTCAAGTGCTACTCAACTGGCTTTAGATAAGCCAGTCCTTTAATAGTATATAAGTGCTTTGTTAACAATTCTATCGCTCGAAGTGAAGTCGAAAGAGATGAGTTTTCAGTCATAGATGCTAATCCCTAGTTATGGCTATCTATTGGGAAGGAAAGGGTGAGGTAGGGATAGGTATTCAGGCAGTGAGTTGTTACTTTAGCATGTGAGCATGCAAACATTTGCCAATTAACCTAGAAAAGTGGAAACTGAAATACTTTTCTTTAATGATGGCGTCATATACTTTTTTCCAGTTGAAGTTCACCAGAGGTATGCCAATTGGATGTTATGGGAAAAGAACAGCTGAACCAAAATACTTTTATTGAAAGAATGCATTTCTAGAATTCAGGACCAAGTCTGCCCAGTATTAATCGGCCAAATCTGCTCAAGTGTGGTCCCGTTGCAGTGGGATTTGGGTCTGATACTATTGAATCATAAAGAATTGACTCCCAGCGGACTCTTGATCAGCTCTGATCATCTGAGCAGAAGGGAAGAGCAAGACAAATAATTTATTGGCTACAGTCGTTCATTATTTGGTGCCTTTTCAATAAAAGGCACTTCTAAAACTGTTCATAAATTCTTGTCATTTTTCAATGTTTTGAGCACCACAGTGACCCTTCACATAAACCAGACTATTTGCTTGGCTAGATACCACGCGGGGTAAGTGATGAAATATGTTTTTGTAATCTGTGTGAACTGACACTTTTGAGAATTTGAATTTACAAGCAGTGTTTCAGTATTCAGTTGCTGAGTTGTCTTGAACGGCACAGCCACTGTTTTTTAATTTTCCATCATAATAAACGTCACACAGCTGAATTTTCATCAGGAAGGGCCAAATAATGTTCCGGGCAGCTGTAAGTGCACAGTTTGTAGCCCCTGCACAGCAGGAATCTGTCTTGTAAACCGATATAGCTGCCCAGTCATGACCTCAGCCTCAAAGTATGATTTCTCTGTGTGATGTATGGGTTTAAAAGCCCGGCTTTGCAGGATACCTGAGACTGATTATTACGTGTGTCTGGGGAAAACGACAGAAGGCTCAGAGCATTATGGACAAAAGGGATGTGCTCTTAAGGTGTCTGATTTTCTGCTTCGACGTCAGATAGCACATTCGAAGCTAGGATTTTTAGATCAAACTATTTTGCATTATATAACTTTTGTTTCTACCTCGCAAGACGGTGAAAGCACCACTGCTCTTTGGAACCTCGTGTTTCAATTGATTTACTCAGACATAGACTACAATAAACCCAAACTCCCAATGTGCCAAATAATATAATTCCCCTTTCGACGGCAGTGGATTTCTGGTCCATAAAGCAGCAGATGCGTTCAAGCTGTTATCCAGCAGTCCTTTAGGAGCGATGGCCTTATGATCCTGATGATGAACACAGTGTCATGCAGATGGCAGGTGGTCTTTGTACAGCAAAGCTCTCCTGGCGTCCCCCAGAGAGGAAGGAATCTCAGCTGTGAATGGCTTTAAGTGATAATAGCTCCCTCTCTGCTCCGTCCATTGGCTTTATATACTCGAGGCTTAGCGTGATGTTATTGAAGATGTGAGAAGTTTGCATCTGCAGCTTACAGGATAGCTGCCTATGAGCAGAAGAGGAGGAAGTATTCTGATCGTTCACTTAAAGCAATACTCCACATTGAAAAAATTGTTAGCACTGAGGTCTTTAATTCAAAATGTCACTCAAGTTATAGCATGTACTAAGATTAACAGTACTCATTATGCAGAATGGCCCATTTCAGAATATTTTTGGGATTATAAATATTGATGTATTAATCGCTTTAATGTTGCATCTGATTAAGGAGTAGATTAAAAACTGAGATGTAGATCAACCTATAATATTCATTAGGGGTATTTTGTCATCAATTTGAATCTTTAAGGTAATGAAGCTATCAAATATATTGGAATAACAAGTACAATATTTACAAAATTGTAGAAAAGTATAGGTTTGCATAAAGATTGAAATACTCAAGAAAAGAGCCATAACATTCTAGTTAAAGGTGGGGTAGGTACATTTGAGAAACCGGCTCGAGATACACTTTTTGTTATATTCCATGGAATGCTCTTAACATCCCGATAGCAATGAATATCTGAAGTGCTTCGACAAAAAATCCATTAAAAAATGTCATCTGTGGAAACTGTAATACTGTAAAAAACACGACCAATCATTTTAGCCGCCGATAAAATAACTGGATAGCCTACCTGCCTGTCAGCCTTCCATCTGTGCACAAATGTATCTCATGACCACATGTATTGGTCATGTGCGCGTTAGTGTGTGTTGGAGGAGGGGCTCTGTAAGGAAGTGGCAGATTTGTTCAAATTCTAGCGCACTCGAGCTGGTTTCTCCAAAATTACCTACCCCACCTTTAAGTACAGTACTTGGGTAAACGTCAACAAATAACTAATGGATTCTCACTGTATTGATCAGGTTATAATGGCTAACACATTTTCTTGGACTGCATGAATAGACAGGGAGTTTTTCCTCAGCCAGTGGACTGAAAGGTCAAGATACTCAACTTTGACTAATATTCTGCAACCTTAGTGTTACTGTAAGCTGTCGTTCTTACAGAAGACATTGACATGAAAACACATTAAAAATGTTGATAGCTGAACTTTGACTACATCAGTAACAGGAAGCTGGTTTTGCACATGCAGGCTCCGTGGTCGACTTTGTGCTTAAGAACATCTGTTTTCCTGTCACATTGCACCTTATTCAGTGTGATAAAAAGAGAGCTGCACAATGGACATAACACTGGAAACTTAAGTTTGTTATTTGGATCAGATTTGTATGTAAATTAAGAATTTGACCAAGTCACTCAGTACTAAATACCATCATATAGTAGTAATAGTTTTGACCAGTAAGGTCAATATTAAACTGAAAATATTAACTGCTGAAGAAAGATGAAGCAGAGAACTTTAAGCTGAGAGCCCCCTCTGGTGGTGATCAACATTAATGACAAGGAAACAAAGGTCTGATCTGAACCATTTTTAATAAAAGCTTTAAGAAAATTAAGCATGTAAAATGATTTTAAAAGTATTGCTGTACATTTGACACATGAAAAAAAAAATTCACACCTGGCCTCTTTAGATATTCGGGACCATTTGAAAGCATGCCACAAGTTTTAGATTTGCAGCCAGAGCAGCAGTTAAGCTATAAAAATAACTATAGACAGTCAAGATTTCAGTCAGCCAACATCCCAAGTAGTGTATTTATGATGTAAAAAAGTGATTAGGGTTGCATTAGAGTAGTCATACAGACTGAAACTCAGAGTAAATAAGCCTGGTTTGGTTCACTTTACTGAAGAGCAGGTCCTTTTCCAAGACTGAACTGCCATTTTGTGTGAGGGCTAGCTTTTAAATTAAAACTTGTAGCATGCTTTAGAAAAAGAGTCAGTAAAAGTATTCACGATTTCAGATAAAACCACTGATTTGGTCCTTGGTGTGCAGCTCCTTCGGTCACATTAAAAAGTTTAAGTTACAACTGTACAAATCGGCACATTGTGCCAAAAGTCTTCTCATACGGTGAGCTGCTTTGCAATATCCGTCACCACTGAAGACTTGAGCTGTGCGATGGTGGCAATCCTCATCTGCTTGGAAGTAGAGTACTTTCCTTTAATGGCCTGGCATAAGAGAAAATCGGCATTGGGTTAGTAGTAAATCCAAATTAAGGATTAATCCTTTTCAAGTACACAAATGTTGACACTTGAGTTCTGTTTGTTTTACACTTACCATATGTTTGGTCGTACCGTCGTTCACCTTCAGTACATTCTTGGCAATGTGTGCCATCACAGGAATCAAACTCTCTGCCGTGTATTCCATGTAGTGCTGCAGAGTCACGTCCTGAGAAGAGACAATACACAGATGTCCTTCAGAAAAGCATTTCATCCACTTGACAGTAAATGCTCCATGACCATTTTATGACTGAGGCAACCATTTTTAAAGGCAACACCCCACTTTTGTAGCAAATGTAGCCTTGAAATACAAATATTGGCCAATATTTAAATAGATGATATGCCACCTTTTAATATTTTGAAGGTGCACTTATTAGCTTAGTCTTGTAAAAATATGAAAGTTTCAAAAGAGGGCCGAATGTGTTATTTTAGCATATTGAACTAATGCATTTTGCTCTTGGAAATATTTCTCTTCTCCTTTAAATGGACAGTTATTTTAGCAGTATACTATAATCTAAACCGTATAAACCATCTGTTCATTTGTCACAAGTAATGATATTTCTCATCTGATACAGACGTATTTAGGAAGAGGTTAACTCACCCATTCACCAGCGTCCAAGACCTTGAGACTGAGAGCCAGAGAAGCACTTGCAACAATGGAAGGTGGTATGTGAACCATCTCGTAGTCGACCATGGTGAGCTCCAGGAGGTATTTAGCCAGGGTGTGCTGCTCAGCTGTTACCTTAAGAGAGACATTGACATCATCAACAAATTGAAGATCTCAAAGCAGAACATTTTTGTCGTTTGCTGTTAAAATTATACAAACCTCGTAAACCTTTGACGCTCTTCTGAGGAACTGCAGTGGAAGAGGGCGGCCCAGCTGGAACTTGAGCACTCGCAGGATGGCCATCTCCATGTCTCTGATCTCTGCGGTGGTGTAGGCCTTGTCGGTTACGTAGGCAAAGTCTGAGATCTCGGGGGGGTACATCTCCTCGTATTTGGAAGCCAGGAACATGGCAGTTATGCCGACCAGCTGCAGCTGCTTCTTGGGGACTGGGTTGTCCTGTTGGAGGTGCAATCACAGGACTTTAGACACAAGGATTTATACTGTTTTTCCATCAATATATTATAAGTCTCAGATATATGCAAAACATTTTCAGACAGGTTTTTACAGAAATGGATCAGGACAAATAGAGAATATTTTTTCCTGAAACTTTCAGAATCTCTTTACACAGAGGGGACACATGTTGATGTATAAGGTGTATTTTGCACAAGAGATGACCTTTAAGCTAGCCATGTCATGCAAAAAAACAGGACAAGATATACATGTACACACCTGAAGAAAGCGGTCAATTATTCCCACGGTCAGGTACATGGTCTCCTGCAGCAGACGGAACTTGAGGCTCACTTGCACCAACCAGTCAACGAGAATGGCCCGCATGTTCCCAGTCACCTCATGACCCTGCAGATAAGTGGCTCTGACGTTCTGCTCCACCTGTAGAGACAAAAACTGGTTAAAATCCATAAGTAGTAGAGGGGGGAGGTGGGGAGGAATCTCCAATGCATATAGCCAGTTGAAGAATATTCATTTGCTTGCCTCGAGCTGACGCAGGTACTTGTAGATTTCCTTCACATATTCGCTGCAGAGCATGGGGTTTTCGTAGTCATCTGCATCTACATCTCTGACAGCGGTGTGAAGAATGACGTCTGAGAAGGCTTGGCAGAGGTCTGCCGGGGCACAGCCAGAAGTCTCCATGGGAGTTGGGGAGGCTGGTTCAGGGATAACCTGGAATGGTGGAATTCCCAACATTAGAACCACACCCGGCAGCCATTTTTGTTTGAGCAGATAGCTGCTGCGATTCACTCACCTGGACTTCTGGCTCAGGTTCAACTTTGGTGACGGGGACTTTGATCTTCTTTGTGGCCTCTGTCTTGACAGCCTAAAAGGAAAAAGATGGATTAAAGTCAGAACTGTGCTGGCCATAGTTTACAGCAACCACTCTGTGTACAACTGAATTGCAGAGTAGGTTATCTAGAATAGGACACTGTCAATTTACATGCTGGGTAGACATTTAGTGTTTTATAGAAGTGTGTAAAAATGCTTTTACATGGTCAGTCTTTCAGAACTTGGGTAAACCCCTTCTAAAAAGCAAATGTAACCATGTGCTTCAAGACAATGTTACCAGGCGTTGCTTGTTGTTACATCAGAGCACAGCTGTAGTGATTTTGCATAAAAGGCTTTAGTCGTGAGAAGCATGCAGACATGATTGTATGTAAAAAAAAAAAAATCCCACGTTGATTTTGATAAAAATGGAAAGTGATTGTTTTCAGTTATTTAGCCCTCAAAACCTACCAATAATCTTACATGCATGGCTACGATAATTAGCTGAATATTTGCCGTGTTTTTCCAGGTGTTGGCATCCTACCTAGATTATAAAATGTAGTAAAAAAATCTTACCTTCTTCTGTACTTTGTTAATTCCAATGTTTCCAATTTCACCGAGAGCCGCTCGGGGCTTTGTGGGCCCGGTGACCGTGCAGGCCTTTCCAGCGAGCTGAATTTCAGCATTTCTGGCTGAGGCCAAGCGGGTCTGCAGAAGAAGAAAAAACATTATAGTGCATTCCATTAATTTGTAATTGTTTAAAAGAGAGCAAACCCCACAGCTAAGCACGAGGGCATTTAAGAGACATGTAGATTTTTTTTATTAATTAAAAAAAATCCAATAAAGACACATTTCCTCTATACAGAATTACTGTCAAATAAAGAATAATGATAAACATAAAAATACTTACTCTGGTTACTCGGAATGCCATTTCGAAATATGCGTCGCTTCAACAGACAGACAGGCACGCAGTCGTAATGGTGAATGATGCGGTGTTTTTTTTTGGTTCAGCTCCAGGTTTAAAATCCTCGCTCGCTACGATCTGATTCGCTGAGGGCTGTAGTGAACCGCAGTGACGCATCCTAAAACCCGGAAGTAAACTCCTTCCGGTTCCTTCGACAAAAATGCAATGCAATTTCTCCATAGGATTTTGGAAAATAGCTCGAAATAAGGTCTGTGGTTGACACATATTTATGAACGGATCACGTTTTGTTCAGCCGGATAATATCCACTAGTGATGGCTAGATGAAGCCTTATGAAGCTTTCCAGCCAATTTGTTCGCAAAAGGGTTCATCTCATGAGGCTTCATCATGGGCTTCATTTGAACCCCATTTGAAATGGCCCTTGAGAGGAAAAAGGTTCCCCACCCCTGGGTTAGAGGAACGTTAATACCATGAGCTTGATGTGATGCCTAGGAACTCCGGTGTGTGACTGGGCCTATAGTTCCTCGTGATTAAGAACGCTGTGCTCCTGGAAGAGTCTCTTCTTCTTCTTCTTCTTCTTCTTCTCTTTCCCAGTTGAGCGGAGTTATAGATTAGTAGTGTTGTATTTGAACACTAGATGGCGTAAAGGCAACGCATGAGGGTATCTCCCTGAGCAGTGGGTGATGCACTGGGGAGAGACAACTATTAACATTATTTACCCGAATAGCCGGTGCGCGCGTAGTTTCTCCTTACTTGACTCCCGCTTGAGGCTGAAAGAGTTCTGCTGAACGGATGATGGGAACTTTAAAGCGCGTTGTTAATATCTGCTTTGAAGAGCCAGCCTTGGCCTGCGCACTATTAAGATTACATTATCTCCGTGCGTAGAAAGGGGGAACAATGACCGTTGTCATCGAGATTGCCCTGAGCAATACCAGTCATGCTAGTAGCCTACGCTAAAGCGAATAGAGTTATAGACGAGCAGTAGCGCTTGCACGATTGAATAGAACGCGACCACACCTTGAAACGCTTATACGAGTCCGGCAGCACTAACCAGTATTGAGATGCTGTTATTGTGTAGGAACGGTTTAATGCCGCAATGATATTGACAGTAGTCAAGTTGACTGATTAGCTCGGTTGCTAAGCAACGTCACCTGCATGCCAGAGAACTTTAATGACGGTGTTTAATGCCGACGGCGTAAATTCATACTGAACCACGTTGCTAAGAGATGGGAAATAATTATCGGCTGTTTATGTGAAGCTCCGGTGCACACGCCTGCAGCGGCGTTAATGCCGCTGAACCACATGATGACCGATACGTCACGGCATTCTAGAAAAAGTATAGTTTGAAAAAATAGTTCTGATTGAATCTGCTTCGTATGATTAAAAACTACCCGACACAATCCTCGATTGATGTTTGCTTGACAGCGGTATTGGGAGAAAAACGGCGACGTAAACAGTTACGTCATGATGATTTATTGACTTAACAGTCAATAAATGAGGAAAAGAAGCCCTACGAAACACCGTTCATTTCAGGTAATACTGTGTTGAAGCTTGAAACTGCGTTACTTACTGAGCATTGTAACGGGTAGTAATGACCCGAAATGCATTAGTAATGCGTTACATTACTTCGTACGCAAGTAATATGTAACTGAAGCTCCATACTGTAACAAGTTACGCCCAACACTGCCTGGAACTCGCCTTAACCCTAAACTAAAGGTAGCAATGCACAGGGTCGGCTCTAGAACAAATCGAATGGGGGGGGCAATCATTTACAAAGGGGGGGGGGGGGGGGGGGGGGGGGGCACACACTGCCGTCAACGACCAACACCAACGCAACTTCAAAAAACATGCTGTAAAGTCTATTGTCTTTCACACACATTGCAGGGTGTAGTGCTATTGTATAGCGCAGGGGTTCCCAAACGTTGCCATGCCAAGGACCCCCATATAGCATTATCGTCTGGCGGGGACCCCTCTGTTGCAATTTCTTTTTTTAAATGATGAGTACATTATGATGGAAAATATGACATTAATCATACAGCTTATTATTTATTTGTATTAATAATCAGTTATTCTTCTAAAAAAATGTTGTATTTATCTTTTGTTTGTCATTCATTACATTCATTGTGTCTTCTGTTATAAACATTCTTAACACAATATTAAACAGTAATATCAACAGTAAACATATTTTTAAATTGATTTCTGTCTTTATAATATTATATAATTTTGAACAGTAATATGAACAATTAACATATATTTGTAGCATTTTTGAAAGTGACTTATGCCTTAATAATATTATATATAATATTCAACAGCAATATTAACAATAAACATATTTATATTCATATAAACAATAGTTGCTACATCCGTGCTCTCATCCAGCTGCAGAGCGAAATATTCACTAGCTCTCACTTGCTCCAAAAGCTGAGCAGATACTCAGTTTCATTCTCAGAAGCGGCAGCTCGATTCTGATTGGCTTGAAGGGCGGTCGTGTGATTTCAATTATATATATATATATATATATATATATATTCAGGGCTGCACATAACTGGTGCGCAGGTGCGGCAGCGGATATTGGCAGGTCCCCCTTGCCCCTGAGGCCAGACAGAAAACAGCCTTCATCACCAACGGGGGTTTATGGCAGTTTAAAGTTCTCCCATTCGGCCTCTGTAATGCCCCTGCCACGTTTGATAGGCTTATGGACCAGGTGCTGGCAGCCATCCCCCGCCATGAGTGTGTTGTTTACCTGGACGACATCCTCGTCCATGGGAAATCCTTCGAATCAGCTCTCGGGGCCCTCAAACGTGTGCTGGTGAGAGTGGCTGGAGCAGGACTGAAATTGCACCCCCAGAAGTGCTGTTTCGTGAAGCGTTGAGGTGACTTTTCTCGGTCACAGGCTAACGGAGGGCGGTGTCGGCACCATGGGACAGAAGGTGCAAGCTGTGAAGGACTGGCCCACTCCCAGCTCTGTGCAGGACCTGAAGAGCTTCCTGGGCCTGTCCTCCTACTACAGGAGGTTTGTGAAAGGGTTCTCCTGCATAGCTGCGCCGCTGTTCCGCCTGTTACAGAAAGGAGAGGTGTTTTCATGGACAGTGGAGTGTCAGGCAGCATTTGCTTTACTACAGGAAGCCCTAGTGGAGGCACCGATCCTCTTCCCCCCTGACCCCACCCTTCCCTTCATCCTCGACACCGATGCCAGCAACAGTGGAGCAGGAGCCGTGCTGGCACAGGTGACACCAGAAGGAGAGAGAGTAGTGGCCTACTATAGCAGGACATTTAACAAAGCTGAACGCCGCTACTGTGCAGGGCCGCCCCTCCCTACAGGCCAATCACGCAGGCTGCATGGGGCCCCGCCTTGCGCAGGGGGCCCCGCCCAGAGGGCCTCAGCTGCTGTGCGCAGCTCTCCACTCAGTTCTCCGCCACCCCCCGCGAGAGTGAGAGGTGACAAGAGGCGCATTCACACTGCGGTACTTTTCCCACAAAGGTTCATGCGAACTTAGTTCATGTGAACTCTTTTATCGCGTTCACACCAAAAAGAGCCGGTACTAAAAGTAGTTCATGTGAACCTTTTTACCCCCTCGAAAGTCCCTGCTAGAGAGCAGGGACCTTCGAACGGCTCTTTTGTGAGAAAAGAGCTATATTTCTGATTGGCTGGGCGGATTGCAAACCACGCCCCGTAAAACTTCCAAAAAGTTTTGTGAAGCCGCCATTTTATTATCCTCGCATTAGCATTATTAGCATTAGCATTAGCCCAGCGCAGAAACGCAGAGAGACTAACTTATGGCAACACAAAATAAAACATGGGAGCGGTGGAGATGAGGAGGTGTCGGCGTTCTGGCGATTTACTCGGAAGGCTTCAGTAGAAGCTGCTGGGAGTCCCAGCAGCTTCTACTGAAGCCAGTCCCCAACTCCGGGGACTTCCGGCCGGGGACTCCGGGCGGCAGTATACGCCGTGAAGTTGTTTGTAGCCTGCCAGTAAACCCAAAGCAGAAGAAGAAGAAGTGACGTCAGCGGCTTCATTTGTCTAATCCACCCCCAGTGACTTTTTCCGGTGTGAACGCGATCTGTACTTAGTTCATGCGAACTAAAGAGTTCGCATGAACTAAGTTCGCATGAACCTTTGTGGGAAAAGTACTGCGGTGTGAATGCGCCTAATGGGAGCACGTCTGTAACCCGACACCGTCGCAATGAATCGACATCTGACCAATCACGGCTTTGATACGGCCACTAGTGCAGGTGAAGAGATGTTGGTGAAAAGACAGTTTCAGTCCGGCGCAAGCAAGAGGGGAAAAAAACAAAACATGAAGAAACTATAGAGCATCACTCGAAGGTGGGTTATTGTATGAGTCAAATGTACAACTTGCAAATGTTGTATAAGTCAAATTGCCAATTGCCATATTAAAACATCAGCTGCAATTCACGACATGAAGAAGGCAGTCTCTGCATAGCATAGCTAATGGAGGCATACAACCTACCAGATCAAGAGGCAGAGACTATTGTGGACGCTTTAGTTGAGGGAATGTTTAGCAGGTCCGGGGTGCCTGAAGTCATACACACAGACCAGAGCCGGAACTTTGAGTCCCGAGTGTTTATGGCTATGTGCGAAAAGCTGGGATCCCATTGTCGTGGATATTTTAAACTCGTCAATACTGTAAAGATGTACAATGAGAGTAATCAATAATAAACTGGTGAAAGCAAACAGCATTGTCTTGTTGGCTATTTATTTGAAGTTTCAAAGGCACAGGTCTCACAGAGGATAGTCTGCAGGAGTGTGCGCAATAGTCACAGAATAGCAAAAGCTTATATACAAGATAGGGCGGGCAGACAGAGTTTTGTGTAGCTAGGCGGAACGCCTCAGAAATCTGCTTTCACACGGATGTCTCATATTGTTATTAGACACCTGTGTCCTTGAGCTGTAGAAAGTATAACGGTTATCAGAATATGGAAGTTCAAACTGTGTATGAAGAGGAGTAGTTTCAACATAGTCTGCCAAATCAGCTCTGTGGCCTTGAAGCGCTTAAGAATAATAAACCTCATTAGAGTATGCAGAGAAAACAGCACATATCAAGAAATGGTACAGTAGTGTTAGACAATGCTTTTAGAAGCATTTGTTTTTAGCATATAAAGTAACATAAGAAATTGCCACTACAACATAAGACCCGCACCACACCCCTTCACCCACAGAGCGATGGCCTCGTAGAAAGGTTCAACCGCACACTGGCTCAACAGCTTGTCATAGTGACGGCAAAACACCAAAGAGACTGGGACACCCATGTCCCCCTCGTGCTGATGGCGTACCGGTCTGCGACCCAAGATTCCACTTCCTGCTCCCCTGCCCTCCTCATGTTAGGAAGGGCGATGCGCACGCCGGGCCAGATGATGATGGGCTTGCCCCCCGACGCTCCTGTGGACCCCCCAGGGTTCGAATATGCCAGGAAACTCCAGGAACGGTTGCAGTCTGCTCACGACTTTGCCAGGCGCCAGCTACAGAGTGCAGGGGCACGGCAGAAGAGGAACTACGACGTGCATGCTAGAGGACGGCATTTCAGTGCAAGCAAGTTGGTCTGGAAGTCTGAAGGAAGGGGCAAATTTTTGTCGGCTGCGTACTTTCAAATTCTAGCACACTCGAGCTGGTTTCTCCATTCTTACCTACCTACCCTACCTTCAAGTACAGTAGGCTACTTGGGTAAAAGTCTACCAATTTAATTGTTTACATGAAAACATGTGTTGATGGCTGAACTTTAAAGGAGACATGCCATGCTTTTCCAGTTATTACCTGTCCCCTTGTGTGTTATGAAGGTTTTTATACATGTAAACGGTGTGCAGAGTCACAAACCCTCAAAGTACACCCTGTAGCAAGTAAAACTCTAACACAGAAAATACCTCCCCAAAACGCCTCGTTGGAGATACGTCACTGTCCATGTGATTATTCCGTGTACGGCATGATGTCAACCCGTACCTGGAACGAAATGGACCAATCCGTGGAGCCGTTAGGTTAAGCCCCCGCTGATTGGTCCAAATTGACCAATCCACGGACTTCCTCAAACTCTGCTGATTTCTCCTCCCTGGCTGCAGGCTGATAACAGACAGTTGGGATCGCGGCGAAATTCTCTCTGCGGACCCATTCTCACAGCGTTTATCAACCTTTTTCTTACTCAATATCAAGCCACACTTTGTTTGTACTTCGGCTGTGAGTGCTCACGAGGAGTTTGGCTGTGTTTCGCTAAACAAGGAAACACCTCCACGGAGCTCAGCGCGATTCACAACGTCCCGACCAATCAGAGCAGACTGTGCTCACAGGGAGGGTGGGGGCTGGAGCTATTGGAGCTACGAGCCGTTAAAGGCAGAGAGTGAAATTCAGTTAATACACGTAGTTTACAGAGCTGCTTTGAGAAACCAATGGGAGTTTGGAAAATTGCACAGTATAAATCTATTCTAGACCTCAATGGAATTATGATCAGTGGAAATGGCCATGACATGTCTCCTTTAACTACATCAGTATCAGGAAGCTGGTTTTGCACATGCAGGCTCTGTGGTATACTATATTTTTAAGAACACCCGTTTTCCTGTCACATTGCACCTTATTCAGTGTGATAAACATGGTATAGAGCTGCACAATGGCCATAACACTGGAAACTGAAGTGTGTCATTTGGATCAGATTTGTATGTAAATTAAGAATTTGACCAAGGTATACAATTTGCATTTCAATTGTGCTCCCTGGTGGGCATGTAGAAATAAATCATTAGTTCAACTGCAGCAATAGACTAATGTTAAATTAGTGGATACTTCAGTGTGTTCAGGATGGAAGCATTAAGAATGACCAGGAATATGAACAAGTGATTCATGAAAAGCACCTTTCAAGAAGTGATGCTTTTGAATCACTCCGTACTAAATATCATATCGTAGCAATAGTTTTGTAGCTCAGTAAGGTCAATATAGCCATCAGTCTAGATTTTCTGCTGAAGAAAGTTTAAGCCGAGAACTGAGAGCTCCCTCTGGTGGTGATCAACATTAATGACAAGGAAACAAAGGTCTGATCTGAACCATTTTTTAATAAAAGCTTTAAGAAAATTAAGCATGTAAAAGGATTTTAAAAGTATTGCTGTACATTTGACACAAGAAAAAAATTCACACCTGGCCTCTTTAGATATTCGGGACCATTTGAAAGCATGCCACAAGTTTTAGATTTGCAGCAGTTAAGCTATAAAAATAACTATAGACAGTCAAGATTTCAGTCAGCCAACATCCCAAGTAGTGCATTTATGATGTAAAAAGTGATTAGGGTTGCATTAGAGTAGTCATACAGACTGAAACTCAGAGTAAATAAGCCTGGTATGGTTCACTTTACTGAAGAGCAGGTCCTTTTCCAAGACTGAACTGCCATTTTGTGTGAGGGCTAGCTTTTAAATTAAAACTTGTAGCATGCTTTAGAAAAAGAGTCAGTAAAAGTATTCACGATTTCAGATAAAACCACTGATTTGGTCCTTGGTGTGCAGCTCCTTCGGTCACATTAAAAAGTTTAAGTTACAACTGTACAAATCGGCACATTGTGCCAAAAGTCTTCTCATACGGTGAGCTGCTTTGCAATATCCGTCACCACTGAAGACTTGAGCTGTGCGATGGTGGCAATCCTCATCTGCTTGGAAGTAGAGTACTTTCCTTTAATGGCCTGGCATAAGAGAAAATCGGCATTGGGTTAGCAGTAAATCCAAATTAAGGATTAATCCTTTTCAAGTACACAAATGTTGACACTTGAGTTCTGTTTGTTTTACACTTACCATATGTTTGGTCGTACCGTCGTTCACCTTCAGTACATTCTTGGCAATGTGTGCCATCACAGGAATCAAACTCTCTGCCGTGTATTCCATGTAGTGCTGCAGAGTCACGTCCTGAGAAGACAATACACAGATGTCCTTCAGAAAAGCATTTCATCCACTTGACAGTAAATGCTCCATGACCATTTTATGACTGAGGCAACCATTTTTAAAGGCAACACCCCACTTTGCACACATAGCCTTGAAATACACATATTGGCCAATATTTAAATAGATGATATGCCACATTTTAATATTTTGAAGATGCATTTATTAGCTTAGTCTTGTAAAAATATGAAAGTTTCAAAAGAGGGCCGAAAGTATTATTTTAGCATATTGAACTAATGCATTTTGCTCTTGGAAATATTTTTCTCCTCATTTAATAGACAATTATTTTAACAGTATACTATAATCTACACCAGGGGTCGGCAACAGGCGGACCGGACGCCGACCTATAATCAATACTACATTAATAGGGGATTTCAATTTTGACGGGGCGATTCTATTTTAACCGCAACCGACAGGGGGCGAACGAGAGGAGTGAGCGATACAGGGAGAGAAACACAGAAGAAGAGACGAGAGCGCGGCAGAGAGGAAATGAGAGCGAATAATTAGCGATACAGTGAGCGGAGAGTGAACAGGCGTGTTAGCGGGAGGACAAACAAGTGAGATTCAAATAATTACACATGGCGCTCTCCAAGAAGAGGAAAGTGGACAATGAGAACAGAGCTTTTAACCCTGAGTGGCTGGACAGACTCATTCATGTTCATCCTGCTCCTCCTGGGAGCACAGAACCAGTGCGTCTCATTTGTTCAGAGACCGTGGCGCTCATTAAAAGTGCCAAAACGCCACTGCATGTGTGTATGAGAATGGCTCAGACACCATTTCAGCCCAGATTTAAACTCCTGGCAGGACAAGCTCAATTGAATACCCCTGATCTAAACCATCTGTTCATTTGTCACAAGTAATGATATTTCTCATCTGATACAGACGTATTTAGGAAGAGGTTAACTCACCCATTCACCAGCGTCCAAGACCTTGAGACTGAGAGCCAGAGAAGCACTTGCAACAATGGAAGGTGGCATGTGAACCATCTCGTAGTCGACCATGGTGAGCTCCAGGAGGTATTTAGCCAGGGTGTGCTGCTCAGCTGTTACCTTAAGAGAGACATTGACATCAACAAATTGAAGATCTCAAAGCAGAACATTTTTGTCGTTTGCTGATAAAATTATACAAACCTCGTAAACCTTTGACGCTCTTCTGAGGAACTGCAGTGGAAGAGGGCGGCCCAGCTGGAACTTGAGCACTCGCAGGATGGCCATCTCCATGTCTCTGATCTCTGCGGTGGTGTAGGCCTTGTCGGTTACGTAGGCAAAGTCTGAGATCTCGGGGGGGTACATCTCCTCGTATTTGGAAGCCAGGAACATGGCAGTTACGCCGACCAGCTGCAGCTGCTTCTTGGGGACTGGGTTGTCCTGTTGGAGGTGCAATCACAGGACTTTAGACACAAGGATTTATACTGTTTTTTTATCAATATATTATAAGTCTCAGATATATGCAAAACATGTCTCTGAAGTGTTTGGCTCGAAATACCAAACAGATCACCCATTGCAGCATCCCATAATCCCCTCTGTTTCAAAAGCGCTGATTCTCTGTTACTTGAGATGAAAATAAGGATCCACTCCCCTCAGAGATATTTGGTAAAAAAAAGAACACAATGGTGCCCTAGGAGGAGATTCAGGTGATAAGGTGGGGGGGGGGGGGGGGGGTACCTTGGTTGGCTAATGGTTACACGAGCCACAAAAAACATTATGACATCATGAAGTGGCCAAAATCTGATCAACTCATTTTGAGTTTTTATAGAAATGGATCAGGACAAAGAGAATCTTTCAGAATCTCTTTACACAGAGGGGACACATGTTGATGTAGAAGAGACATGAAGAAGTGGATTTTGCATAATAGGTGACCTTTAAAGTGGACCTATCATGCTATATTTGAATAATGTACTGTAGGGCCATACCTATATAAAACATGTCTGTGAAGTTTTTTTTCAAAATACCAAACCGATCACGCATTTTAGCCACGCCTCATTTCACTCCATTTGCTTTATTCCAGCACTGTTTTTGCCAGGGCTGATTCTATGGCAAATGAGCTGCAGCTGACCACGACTCCCTGCAAAGGAGGGGCGAGGCACAAGCATCATGTTACCTGTCATGTTACCATGCCAACCTCTCATTCTCCTGATAGGCGGAGCTCCCCGTTTCTGGTGTCAGAACGATTTCAAATCTGTATCAGCTCCGTTGCAGCTCCGTTTTTAGAGATTTGGGTATGGAGGAAAAGAGCGAGGCTTGTGTTTTCTGACACTTGGGGAGTTCCCTGACACACATATTCATGTATAAAAGACATACAAAAGTGCATTTTGCATGATAGTCCCCTTTAAGCTAGCCATGTAATAAAAACAGGACAAGATATACATGTACACACCTGAAGAAAGCGGTCAATTATTCCCACGGTCAGGTACATGGTCTCCTGCAGCAGACGGAACTTGAGGCTCACTTGCACCAACCAGTCAACGAGAATGGCCCGCATGTTCCCAGTCACCTCATGACCCTGCAGATAAGTGGCTCTGACGTTCTGCTCCACCTGTAGAGACAAAAACTGGTTAAAATCCATAAGTAGTAGAGGGGGGAGAAATCTCCAATGCATATAGCCAGTTAAAGAATATTCATTTGCTTGCCTCGAGCTGACGCAGGTACTTGTAGATTTCCTTCACATATTCGCTGCAGAGCATGGGGTTTTCGTAGTCATCTGCATCTACATCTCTGACAGCGGTGTGAAGAATGACGTCTGAGAAGGCTTGGCAGAGGTCTGCCGGGGCACAGCCAGAAGTCTCCATGGGAGTTGGGGAGGCTGGTTCAGGGATAACCTGGAATGGTGGAATTCCCAACATTAGAACCACACCCGGCAGCCATTTTTGTTTGAGCAGATAGCTGCTGCGATTAACTCACCTGGACTTCTGGCTCAGGTTCAACAGGAACCACAGTTTTTGGTTTGGGCTGTTCAACAACAGCAACTGCTTTTTCAACTTTGGTGACGGGGACTTTGATCTTCTTTGTGGCCTCTGTCTTGACAGCCTAAAAAGAAAAAGATGGATTAAAGTCAGAACTGTGCTGGCCACCATTTCATAGCTTGCAGCAACCACTCTGGATTAATTGTGTACAACTGAATTGCAGAGTAGGTTATAATAGGACACTGTCAATTTAAATGCTGGGTAGACATTTAGCGTTTTATAGAAGTGTGTAAAAATGCTTTTACATAGTCAATCTTTCAGAAATTGGGTGAACCCCTTCTAAAAAGCAAAATGTAACCATGTGTTTCAAGACAATGTTACCAGGCTTTGCTTGTTACATCAGGGCACAGCTGTAGTTATTTTTGCATAAAAAGGCTTTAGTAGTTTGAAGCATGCAGACATGATTGAATGTAAAAAAACAAAACATTCCCAAGTTGATTTTGATAAAAATGGAAAGTGATCGTTTTCAAAGGCTACATACAATCGTACATACATGGCTACGATAATTAGCTGAATGTTTCCTTGTTTTTCCAGGTGTTGGCATCCTACCTAGATTATACAAGTAGTAACAATCTTACCTTCTTCTGTACTTCTTTGTTAATTCCAATGTTTCCAATTTCACCGAGAGCCGCTCGGGGCTTTGTGGGCCCGGTGACCGTGCAGGCCTTTCCAGCGAGCTGAATTTCAGCATTTCTGGCTGAGGCCAAGCGGGTCTGCAGAAGAAGAAAAAAACGTTATAGTGCATGCCATTAATTTGTAATTGTTTAAAAGGCTCACGTCGAATTCTTTCTATAGAACGCTCTGCACGAGAGCAAATCCCACAGCTAAGCACGAGGGCATTCAAGAGATATCATGTACATATTTAAACAAACAAAAAAATCCAATAAAGACACATTTCCTCTATACAGAATTACTGTCGAATAAAGAATAATGATACATATTAAAATACTTACTCTGGTTAATCGGAGTGCCATTTCGAAATATGCGTCGCTTCAACAGACAAACAGGCACGCAGTCGTAATGGAGAATGATGTGGTGTATTTTTGAGGTTCAGCGTCCAGGTTTAAATCCTCACTCCTTACGATCTGATTCGCTGAGGGCTGAATGCTCCGAGAATCTGTTTGGTCGAGCGCAGCTGTTTCAAATGCGTTCCCTAGCCAACCAGTGGTCACGTGACTTACATTTCCGCTCTTCCTTTTCCTGTGACGACTTGCTTGTTATCTTTCACACTTTCTCATTTTAATTACTGTTGATTGTGTTCTTCCCATAAACGAAAATATTAAATATATACACTACTACAAACTATTTCTCATATTCCTAACTTTAAACGTGTGCACAGTCGTCTGACCTTTGTGCACATCTCTTCTACTTTTAATTCAGATAGACTGTACACAAGTTTTCATTGTTGTCATATTATATTGTGTTTTTGTGTGTTTGTTGTACACAGTTTTTCATTATTATGTATTTAATCGTGTTTTAGTATGAACCAATGTACTGAAGCAAATTCCTTGTATGTAAAAAAGTACTTTTGATTCTTATAATCCCCCAGAATACACACATTTTGCATTGATAAATATCAGGGTTTTTTCCCACTACTTATCCCCCCCCCCCCCCCCCCCCCCCCCCCCCAACCATTACACAGGCACATACAGCTTAATGACCAGTGCTTTCTTATTTGTTTAGTTTTTTATTTAATTGTGTTTCTGACCCCCTATTTTAATATAAGTGTAATTGTCACAGACTTAACAGCTTTGTTTTGTGTCGATTGGGGTCAATATGTGAAAAATTAGATGATCATGTAGGGCCATGTAGTCATGAATAGTCTGATGCTTGATTTGTGGTAATTGTATAGATATTTGCTTGTGTTTTGTGCTGTTTTTCTGGTCTGTTTGGTTTTTAATCCATGTATGATTGTCCATACTGTGAATACTGTTTACTTATATGTCTCTGGGACATAGAACAACATAGAACAACATAGAACAACATTAGACATACATACTAATTAGCTGAACCGTGAACGTACAGAAATCTCTGGACAATGGACAATCTTGCACTCTTATTTTGCACACTCTATGGACTTTTGCACTAATGTATATTCTCAAATATTGAAGTGACTGTTATTTTGTTGATTGTTGTGTTTTTATTTAGGTCTTAATGTGTGCACATGTCGTCTTTGATTTTGTGTGTATATATATTTGCACACATATTTGTATATACATTTGTTTTTATATTCGGGATTGTGGGAAACGGTATTTCGATCTTTCTGTCTGTACCATTGGTCTACCTGCATGTGCCATTCGACCTCTGCAGCTCATCCAGAATGCAGCGGCTCGTCTGGTCTTCAACCTTCCAAAATTTTCCCACACCACTCCGCTCCTCCGCTCCCTTCACTGGCTCCCGGTAACTGCTAGAATCCACTTCAAGACACTAGTACTTGCATACCATGCTGCGAATGGATCTGGCCCTTCCTACATCCAGGACATGGTTAAACCGTACACCCCAGCGCGTGCACTCCGCTCGGCATCAGCCAAACGACTCGCTGCACCCTCGCTGCGAGGTGGACCCAAGTTCCCATCAGCAAAAACACGTGGGTTTGCTATCCTGGCTCCAAGATGGTGGAATGAGCTCCCCATTGACATCAGGACGGCAGAAAGCCTGCACATCTTCCGGCGCAGACTGAAAACTCATCTCTTTCGACTCCACTTCGAGCGATAGAATTACTAACAAAGCACTTATATACTAACATAGGACTGGCTTATCTATAGCCAGCTGAGTAGCACTTGAAATGTGTGGCTCTATGATACCTGCTGTACTTATATGATTCTGTTTTTCTTCTGGGCTGTGTCTTCCTGGTCGTATGTACTTATTGTAAGTCGCTTTGGACAAAAGCGTCAGCTAAATGCAATGTAATGTAATGTAATGTAATGTACCATAGACTGTATATATAAAGGTCTGTACACACAAACTGGAAGATTGACAATAAAGTTGACTTTGATCTCTAGGTGGAATTTGGAGGATGTGATGAGCATTAGAAGGCAGCACCACAGACTTGTTTACTTGGATCCAAAAACAGCCAGCCTGCGTTGACCATTCCTGCTTACACGAAGCTATAGTAGTATGTTTACTTGCTGGAAGAAGCAGATTTAACAGTTCAGTAATAATCATAGACTGGTAATAATAGCCTGAAATCGTATGTGGTAACTTCCAACACCACAGCCTTCCAATCAGAGGGTCACAATTTCCGTGACGTCCGCCGGAAAAGGAGAGGACACGGAGGCAACACGTAAAACAAAACAGATGCGTCCACAAATCACCGACAGAGGACGATAGAAAACACCACTGCTCCCAGGCGGAGGAGAGTCTGTTTTTGTGAGAAGAGAGACAAACAACAACGTACCTAGACGGCCCTAGATAGCAAACATCGAGGTTAACTTAGTTATACCGTAAATCGTCTTAAAGAAGTTTCAAGGGAAAAGAACAACGTTTCTCAGGTAAGGTAAATTCAACTGTGGCTAGCTAACATTAGCATACGTGGTTGTTTGTGAAGTTTCCAGAGTGAAACTCCAAGATAAACAGCTTAAATGTACATTATTAGCTCACAGTGTTTCTCATTTATGTTGATTTAAATGTGGGTTTGTTAAATAACGAGGATTAAAGCAATGTTACGTTTGGATAACACGTGTAGCTTCACTTTTCCTGGTTGTAAATGAAATGCAACTCAAGCGCTTTAACAGCTAGCCGCTAACTTTTTGCTATTAACATAACAACATTATTGTTTTCTCAACACCGACCTGTCCACTAACTAACATAAAGGCGATCTGTAATGAACATTGACCTGTCTAGCGTTAATCTGTTAACAGCACTATCATAGTTGTTTTTTAGTTAAGTGTAACATAATCTTGTTGGCTAACTTCATCAAGGTTTTACGATTATGTGATATGCCTGCTTTGATTCACGCACTTAACAAACCTCGTTATGGCTCTAATGAAATAAATAAATGTCAAGATACTTAAGTTCGTCTTTGGTTTACACCAAAACAAAGCACAGACTCAACAAAGGCAATTGCAGTGCTAATAGTTATTTTTCGGATTTAGCTTATCTCTAGTATGCTAACCTCTAGCATGCTAACATTAGCGAGATCACGAGAATATGCTCACGGTTGTTGTGGCTAGCTATCGTTAGCATACGGGCCAAACGATAATGTTAAATACCTAAATGCCCCTCTGGGTGTCCATCTTTTGACCTCAAACGTTTATAACTTAACTCATATGTGATATCATCCAACCTGCCAGGTGTCATGTAGCATAGTTATGTGAAAGAAAGACGTTAGCAGCAGCCATTAGCTTGCTAGCATGACTCAGTGGATTTGTGGAAGTGACACGGCTGTGGCCCGGTGTTTGTCTGTAGCATCGAATAAAACAGCCTTTACAAATAGTACAACTGGCTAAAAGCACCCCCATTAAGCACTTGTAAGCGTATATAAGGGTTTATTGAGGCGCAGGACAGATTTAAGTTGACATACTGCCAGTACGACCACATATAAAGGTCAGTGAGTGAGTTGGGCTTTTGTTTCTGTGACAGACATGGTCCACTCTTTATGCGAGCTACAGGTGTTGTAAATGTTGGACCCAGGTCAGAATCTGTGCCCATTTGTCCCCTGCCAAACGACATCTGACATGTATAGCTTAACAGTTTGGCAGTCTCTGTCTTCACAATGTGTTTACAACCTTGGGTTAGAAAGCTGATGGTATATTTAATGGGGAAACTTACTCTGACCAAGATACACATGTTTTGCACGATACCAGGTTCTCGAGGTGGTCCCTAAATAGATGTGTTCGCCGCCTTACTGTATTGAAGTAGCACCTCTTAGATCACAGTGTCACATTGCACTCCCGTGACAGACGAATGCCATCTACACAGGGTCTTGTTGGACTGAAACTGCATGTATCACTGCTGTGATGACAGTTTTGAGGAGGAAAGACGAGACGAGATAAGATAAGATGGACTTTTATTAATCCCTCGTGGGGAAATTGTTTCACTGCATTTGACCCATCCTGTGTTAGGAGCAGTGTGCTGCCATTTTGAACGGTGCCTTGCTCAGGGACACCTCGGTAGCACTTGGTCTTGCCGGGACTTGAAGTGGTGACCTCCCAGTCGCCAAGTCAAGTCCCTATCTACTTCGCCACCACCGCCCCACATCAGATCCAATTTACCAGAATTGTGCCTTGAACACTTCCTTTTTTGATTCTGTTACTCATTTAAAATAACCCTCCCCTAAAGGGATATCCTCACAACTTCCTTTATTGTAACTGTAAGGGCTGATGCAAGTTCATTTTGAGTCACACTTTAAATACATTTAGATTGTCCAACCACTTTCCTTTGTAATCAGCCCATTTGTGAGAAATTGAGATATGCAAGAGTTTTTATAACAAATATTTAAAGCCATCATTATAGTTACATTACGATATTTAATACTTAAAAATATATAAATGTGTTGGTCTTTTTACAAATTCTTCTTCTACAAAATTAGCCAAACTTCTCAAAGAATGGTTAAAATCAGAGCTTTGGACCACAGTTCACTGTCTTCATTAGTGGAGATTAAAAAAGTGTTTGCATACAGTACAGAAGACTATCTTTAAAACAGGATGGGTTGTGATCCCATCTTGTAATCGTTGTCTACACTTGGGTCATGTGATGATACCAGAACAGTGTCATTGTTGCTGCTGAAGAGGTTAAGCTGCCAGTAAAGTTTTTAATGGGATTTTTTTTGTTACACAATCTTATTCCAGACTCTCAATGTTTACTTTCTGTCCTTTTTTGCGAAAGTACCAATCATTCTATGTACCATACCAGATATTCATGCAGGAAACCAAGCCCTACATTTTATTGCTTGAGTCACATGACCATTGTCTTTTTTGCTTTGACAACTAAGGGAATAATTAACTTTTTGTTCTGTCACTGGTTTACAATCCTTTTGTTCAATATTGATTGATGAAAAAACAAGAGTGTATGTTGTGTTAAATTAACAAAACCTCTTTGTTTTGGTTTCCAGGTCACCTCACCCGACGGCAGACTTCACCATGGCCCAGGAGACCAATCAGACCCCGATGCCTACGCTCTGTGCTAATGGCTGTGGTTTCTATGGCAACCCTAGGACTAATGGCATGTGCTCTGTGTGCCACAAGGAGACACTGTCCAGACAGAACAATGGAGGAGTCGGTTCTCTGAGCGCCGTGGGTAAGACCTGCTGTGTTCAGACGCACACAAGGACTTCACTCCTTACCCTTTTATCCGACTGTAACCATCGTTGACGTTTCCCCCCCAGGCAGCAGCAGTGGCCACGCAGCGGAGGCGTCGGCCATCCAGAGGTTAGAGGCCACGCTGAACAATGCTGCTGCCGCCGCCGCAGTCGCTGCTGCTGAGTCGGCGGCAGAGGCCGCTGCTTCAGCCGAGGCTCTCAGGTGAGGGGATGCACCACGGTATATTGTACTGCCCGCAAAAAGCAGAAGTAGGTATAATCGGCGTTTTACTGTAACCCGCCCACCCCTACTCTTCAGCAGATAAATATGGTTTGACTTATGGATGATTACGTCTGTTTAGTTTCCTGATGTTTAAAAAAAAAAATTCTGTTCATCCTTTGCAGTGGGGTTTCAAGTTCCCTGACGGAGATGAGTCTCTCCTGTGAGGAGAAAGGAGCATCAGGGAGCAAAGTAGAGCTAACAGATCCAGGTGGGTTTATTTTCAATAATAATAATAAAGTAGTAATAAACAATTAGACGTACCTGAATATTTTCTGCTTTTCTATTTACATTAAAAGGGGGTTTAAGTCGGAGTAATGTTTTCTTTTTTACAATGGTGTACAGCAGCTCAGTGTATGTTAGTAAGATATACTTTACTGAGTTTATTATGTTTTTATATCTTTTGTTCATCTGCAGTGTTGACTCAGCCCACCTCCTCGGCCTCTCATCCCTCCACTTCTGGCAGCGAGGAGTCCAAAACTCCAGAGCCCACAAAGCCCAAGAAGAGCCGCTGCTTTCTGTGCCGCAAAAAGCTTGGCCTGATCGGTAAGAGATAACACCGATCACCGACTCATTGTCTGGGCTGTTTCTTTTTAAACTGTTACTGTACGGCATGTTTTAAAAGATAATTATTACAGACGCACAGCGCCCTTACAGATTTGCTACACAACACCAGCCTTCTCAGATTGGGTTGTTCTCAGATGTTTTTTCTGTGTATCATGGGTGTTAAAATATTCAACATTATAATAGCATTTCAAGGTAGGGTATGTAAGTTTGAGAAACCAGCTCGAGATCACTGGAATTTGAAAATACACGACTGCAGAAAATCTGCCACTTCCTTATAGAGCCCCTCCTCCAACACACACACGAACACGCACATGACCAATGAGGGCACGAGATAAGCTTGTGCACAGATGGAAGGCTGACAGGCAGGTAGGCCGTCCAGTTATTTTAGCCGGGCCGGTTAAAATGACGGTATTTATAAAGTGTACAATTCAAAGAAGAAAGTTAAGGCTTACGTTTTTCCTGAGTTAATAATATTTTACTGATGCCTTCTTTTTAACTATAAACTATTTTTTTAAGGGATCATTTCTAAGCTGGTGATCCCAAAAAAAAGATGGGATAATTGCTAAAATACTGGGTTACTTAAATAACGGAAAGCTTCACATTTCAAGTTTTCTGTTGGAGCCTTTTTAAGACATTTTTACAAAACGTAACTGAATGAAACAACCGGCAAAAATGTCAAATTCGAAGTGTTGTTTCTCCAAAAATACTGATGTGCTACTCCTGTTGAGTTTCTAATGTAAACGCCCTCTGACTTCTACGGGGATGTTTGCCCACCATAAGCACCTTCTTATGAGTTATTGATCTGACTCCGTTGTCCTCTGCTGTGCTGTTTCAGGTTTCGACTGCCGCTGTGGGAACCTGTTCTGTGGAATCCACCGTTACTCCGATAAGCACAACTGTCCGTACGACTACAGAGCCGAAGCCGCCAACAAGATCCGAAAAGAGAACCCTGTGGTCGTAGCTGAGAAGATCCAGAGAATATGAAGAGGGTTTTCACTTTGAACACTGGGACATCCGGCTTTAAGAAATCAACTCAAGCCCACCCTTCTTCCTGAAGGACCTGTTTTCCAAACTGTCTCCCGTGCATGAAATTTCACGTCTATTTTCAGCTTTGTTTTTGTGTGAGTTTAACACTTGGAAATGTGAGATCATGGAAATTGCTGTCCCTAAAAACTCTGCCTTGAAGGAGCTTTGGGCCTGTTTGGACTCTCGAGACTTTTACCGCTGTTGGCGAAATCTCAGCCACGCTTGCTCTCTGCTGGCTTGAGTAGCAAAATGGATATCGTCCTTTTCCCCCCCGTTTCTGGCCACTACGTAACTCTGTTGGGTCGGAGTTTAACCCCTCCTTCCTTGTCAGACTTTGGTACGTTTTTATCCACCTGTAACGCTTCTCTGTGCACCCGGAATATCGCAAAAGAGACTTTGAAAAGAAAAAAACCGTTATCGCCAGCTTTTTCTCGCTGGCTCTTATTCCTTCCCTCACTGCCGTGTGGCCCTCGTTTCACAGAAATAATTCAATCATTATTTTCCCCTTCTGTTGATCTCGGGCTGAATGCTGTGACCCGCTCTGCGCCCCCAAAAAAAACCTCTGAAGTCACATGAAATGTTTTATTTTATTTTTCAAAAAAATGTGTGTAAGCTGTGTGTTGTATGACAAGTATCCTAAACTTGTATTGATGATGTTTCAGAAGGGTTTAGCTCCACTAATATTTTCACCTTTTACTCGCCATTGAATGTTTTCCTTTTTATTTTTAATGTGAGCAGACCAATTGATGACATTGGGAGTGTTGGATTGCCGCATACTGTGTGTTGAACGTGTGTGTGGGAGAATATGTTGGACGGCTGGTGTGTGAGGTTACTTAGACCTGTGGACGTTAGGTTATTAATCATTTTCAGTTGTTTGGTCCGGCTGCTTAATCCGTGTGTTTTCAGTTTTTTTTATCCTTTAGTTATGCAAGTTTGTACAAACATCTTTATTTATATACTGCAGTGTGCGTAATCTTCCAATAATAAAGAATGAATTCTGATGTAAATAAATTATGTCCACAAATTTAAAATCAAGAATTCAATGGCTCTTTATTTTCTTATGATTGATCACCGCGATTTTTCTGCATGTATTTATTTTTTCAAAGCTTCTAATGAGGTTTTTGAATAAAGCTTTAAATGTCTGTTGCCATAACTATGACATCATTCCCCCCAAAACATATTTATACCCTAATTTAATCAGAAAAATACATTTTCTTAATAGTTTCTGATATTTTAATGTCCCATCTGAAAGTAAACATGTTTAATATCAAGGAACCTCATCATACCACAGAAGTAACAGGGAAACAATGTTTTCTTTATTCCAGTTTAATCTCTGAGAATATCCCAGAGGATTGTACGAGTTTAATTTTACGATATTAAACATGTTTACTTTCAGATGTGACATTAAAATATAAAACTATTAAGAAAATGTAGAATATGTATTTTTCTGGAGCGGGGGAGTGCATCTGACGAAGAGATAGGTTGTTGTGCTCCCTATCTCTGTTTCTTATCCTATATCTAATAGAACTGCTCGGGTCTTGATAGATTGAGTGGGAAAGTTCATGAGATCTTTCTAGAGGGTTATCAAGAATAACTTTTATCCAATGACCTTTTCCCTCTCTGTCTGTGTCTGTGTATTCTCTTGTCCGATTAACCCAGCCAAATCTTTTTTCTTGTTTTGTATCTATATCTACGCCGGGATCCGGAGTCGAAGCTGATCCTCTTGCTGTAGTCCTGTGTCCTGGATCCTCTATCCTGAGTTCTGGATTAAGTCGTGGACTTCGGGTCGTGGCTGAACCTGTCTCTGCGGTCCTGCCTTGGGTCTCGCCATGCTGCTTCCCTGATGGCTTCCACAGGATTGTAGCTGACATCCTCGTGGATTCAGCTTCTTATTACAGACACATGCATTTCCTAACATTCGGTCTATATGCTGTAAAATGCATTATCTCTTCGATTTACACACGGCATCTATTGCACGTCTGTCCGTCCTGGGAGAGGGATCCCTCCTCTGTTGCTCTCCCTGAGGTTTCTCCCATGTTCCCCTTAAACTGTGGGTTTTCTCTGGAAGTTTTTCCTTGTACGATGTGAGGGTCTAAGGACAGAGGGTGTCGTTTTTCTCATACTGATATTCTGAACAATCTGTGCTATTGTATTTGCTGTCTCTACTGTAGGCTATTTTTATTATATGTACAGCACTTTGGCTCGACCAAAAATAGTTTATAAATGTGCTATATAAATAAAACTTGATTTGATTTAATCCTGAGTTCTGTCTGGGAATATCACCTCCCTTTCTCTGCTAGTTTCTTTACTTGTGACTTGACGGTTATTATGTCAAGTGAGTAATAACACATTTTTGTGAGCCAACTATGCTACAGCATTTTATCTGTAAACACGTGTACATGTCACTGTCTCTGCAGGGGAAACAGGATCTGTTGCACAGAGTGTGACCTTCTGACACCCACTCCTCTTCCATCATCAGGACAGTATGTTTACACGCGCACACACACACTCTCTCACACTTGCATATTATACTCCTTTATCAGCAGAGCAGCACCATAGACATGTTTCTCTCCAGAGGATTTGTAGACATTTTTCCTGAGATAGTTTTGTGGCTATGCAGAAGTAACAACTATTTTCTTTCCATTTGATTCATGTTACACAAATATTCAGTTCCACATTCAGTTTTTAAGTCTTTTTTATTATTATCTCAGTATTGCCTAATGTTCCTAGATAAGTTATAGTAGAATTCTTTGTTTTAATTCTGATAATATTGTTAAAACATTTCAAATAGCCTTTTTGTTGAGATAACCAGCAATCATAAAACTCAAACTATCAACACAATTTCTGAGCTAGTATGCTCTCACTGATTGTGTGAAACTATAGAGGAACATGTAAGATATATTAATATATATTCTCAAAAATGTATAATGGCCTCTCAAAATCTGTTGAAAAGCTAATTCATTTAGTAATACACTGTTATGCCAAAGTAGTTTAGTGTAAATGTACGTTTTCGTTTAGCAGACCAGCCACTAGATGGCGTAGCAGACACTACTAACTCCAGATATACTCAATCCTATTTACAATGACACGAAAACAAAAACTCAAAATATAAATGTAGTTTTTAACAAAATGTTAATTTGGTGCAAAATGTTGAAACTCTGGAAGACAAACTCAATAATAAAAGTAAATACAGATCATTCAAATGTCAACATTGTGGGAATGTAAATGTTCATCAGGATTAACAACCATTACTCTCTCTCACACACACACACACACACACACACACACACACACACACACACACACACACACTTTGTTGAACTCTCCAGCAAGACATGATCCATTAACTTAATTTTTCATACATCTTTCATGGTGGTCACGCATTAAATATTGATTTAGAAACATGCGATGGGTGTTTAGAAATGCGTGTCAAGAACCCCAATGTGTCCGTTGACGAGAACATGTTTGAATTCTTGCTGTGAAGTTTTTTAAACTAGGCTACTTTCCTGCAGCGGGGGCATTCAGCACTTTAACCAAATAGGTTAATACGATCAATTATAATAATAATTACTTATAGTAGGAGCTCTTGTCTCACCTGTTCATCCACGTTTTGGTTGAAGATTTAGGTTGCTTTTGTGGTGATTTACTTCTATTGGTCTTAAAAACTGCAGTTGCTAAAAAGTTGGTAAATTACACTACTAAACGTCATCACATCGCACGTTGGCCACCTTTAGTTTAGCGGTGTTGATAAGCAGTCATGTGACCATCTTGTAGTTTTTTTTAAAGCCTAGCGATAGCTTTTTACTTCTGGCGATTGCTTTTATGCTTAAAAAAATCATAAAGTGGTGTTAATATGTGGAGATTATCCTGCTGAACAAAACATGTAGCTATCTCAAATGTGCGTGTGATGCTCACTTCCGGGTCGGCTTGCATAACTGCATCATCACTGCACTACTGTATTGTTTCTTGATGTAGAAGTGGAACTACAATATAGAACGGGCAGGAGCTAGCTGGTTAGCATGCTAATTTCTGAAGGTATCCCTGCAACACAATACACTGACGTTTTGCTGGAAGGTCAAAACTGTTAATCCTCCAAAATCTGTTGTTAATGTCCGATATTTAAAAGTTGTACAAAGCTAATCGTGCCACACAAAGCCCCTTTAACGACAAAACCGTCATATAACACATTGACCGGCTTTGTTCTCTAAACAGGTGGGCAGGAATTCAGCAGATGTCTTACACTTCCATCACACTCACGTGTACATCAGCACGGGCCTAAAGGGGTGTCATCCAAGTCTCACCTGCGGGAACCGACAACCATGTAATGGAATCATTTTGGACGTGAAAAATGAGCTCCACTGTATTATTTAATGAGGCACTGCGGTGTTGTTTTGAAAGGTTTCTATCTCTGCACACACACAGGTAGCTGCTGTTGGTCTCTGCTGCAGGTTGGTTGACTCTTTATCCCATACTGTGTTTCTATTGAAAATTCATAAACATAAGTATACTGCAGCTGCAAAGTCATCTCTGGGTATTTACTGGTTGCCTAATGGGCCTCACATAGAGAAACCTACACCTTCATTAAATCTTTAGGGCGTCTGAGCTTCTTGTGTGTGTGTGTGTGTGCTCTCCGATAACAAGACGAGTGAGAGTGTCTCTCTGCACTCAGATGATAATTATTTAGGAAAAACAAAGTAGGACAGAATGGTGAAGCCTAGCTAAAAAGAGCTACATTGAATGCTAAGAGTCAGTTGCTAAATGCAAATGCTAAATGCTAATATGAAATGTGACCTGCAGCTGGATATCATCCTCTCTACGTAGAAATTATAAAACAAAAATGCCCATCTCCTGGACCAGAACCCAACTTCTCTGCTCTATTAGCCACATTAGATCACTTGAGGTGTCAAGAATTTACTGCACATTTCCAAAAGCACCTGTTGAGAGCGGGTCAGATGCAGCCGTTGTCATAGTGACGACCCTGTCAGTTACCTGAGTTGGTGCTGGCGACGTGGATCCACAGGACAGCCAACCTGCTGAGGACACAGACTGGGAAAACGCTGCAGAGGACGGACACCTTTTCATTTTACCATGCCGAGAAAAAAGGATACGGATGATAGTAAGTTGAAAATGAAATGTTTAGGGGAGTGACTGAAGGGAAAAATGTTTATCCTATATCAGAACACATTTTTAAGATAATTGTGTTCCAAAAATGTACTTTACTTTAGTATACGAACATTAATTGTATATTTTGACATTGGTCTTAACAACTTACTCACTGCTTACAGAATGAAAACAACATTATTAGCTTCAATGCCAAAAAAGTGGAAAAAAATTAAGCCTATGTGGAAGTGCATTGAAGCTGCATTCTTCTAATGGCCAGTAGGGGGCAACTTGTTTAAAGTGTTGGATGAAGCCATTTTGGCCAACCTCAATGCTAAAGTTTGCACTAACATGCCTCCAATGAAACCGTTAACATGTATCAGCGAGTTAGCATCACATTTAATACCAAACTGCTGAGGCTAATGGGAATGTAACTTTTTCAGAAATTTGGTCATAAACAAAATTATAATAAGGCCTCTAACATGAAATTTCATTCTAGCTAGCTTGCTAATGTGTCGAGCAGGGGAGTCAAACTCAAGGCCCAGGGGCCAAATCCGGCCCGCCACTTCATTTGATGTGGCCCACAAGAGCTTGCAAAGAATATAATCAGTTTATTATAAGGTTACATGCCGCTTTACAGGAGCACGTTGCCCATAAACTACATGTCCCACAATGCATCTGAAATATGAAATTTTTCTCAGAATTTGAATTTTTTTTTTTTAATATGCCTTTTTTCTTAGAATTTGCATTTTTCTCAGAATTAGAAAATGTTACTTTTTTAAAAAAAAATTACTTTTTTTTTTAAATGTCACGTTTTCCCCCAAAATGTCACTTATTTTTTTTTTTTTCTCCAGAATTTGGCTTTTCTTTTAAAATCATTTTGTGTCATTCTCACTGAAGAGACTTGCAATTATTTGCCCTAGACTTCTGCTTTCAGATGTAGTTAATTATGAAGTTTTTACCCTATCCGATAATAATCCAAAGCAGAGGCAATAATGTCATATAATACATTATTTTATATATATTAAATATTTATATATGTATTTTTATATAGTCTTATAGTTACAACCGGCCCTTTGAGTGCAACCATAATGCTGATGTGGCCCGCGATAAAATTGAGTTTGACACCCCTGGTGTAGAGGTTCATGTTTACAATGTTTTTAATCTTAATTTAGCATGTTAGCATGCATCATTTGCTGAATAGCACTAAAAACAAAGTACAGCTGAGTTTG
The DNA here is from genome assembly GCA_902827135.1 of Harpagifer antarcticus. Lineage (NCBI taxonomy): Eukaryota > Metazoa > Chordata > Actinopteri > Perciformes > Harpagiferidae > Harpagifer > Harpagifer antarcticus. Next base: position 1,820,803 of record CADEHL010000394.1, read on the forward strand.
ATGTTAGAACTTGGTCATTAAGCAACGTTTTGAACATTACATATTACTTGTTAGATGCTTTTATCCAAAGCAACTTACACACTAAATACTGTGGACAATCCCCACAGGAGCAATTTGGGGTGAAGTGTCTTGCCCAGGGACACAACGACATGCTGACTGCAGTGGGGTTTGAACCTGTGCTCCCCTGATACAAACACCAACGCACTAGTCCACTGCGCCACACGCCTCCCGAACAATTAAGAAACTTGATAATAGCTTTGTTTAAAACAGATTCTGTCCAATAGAAGTTGAGATATTTGTTGAGATATTTCTGTTTGGTACAAAGGGGTGGATTGAGTAACAACTGATAACCATCGAACTAGGAAATAAGTTGAAACAATGTCATCGCTTTCGAAAGAATATGTTAAAACACAAATTTCTTGCACTGATTTTGGTAATTATTTGCAGATTGAATTTAAATTGGAGATACATTGTAGATGATGCGCTCCTGGCTGGTAGTAATATTTAAGCGAGTTGTTGTATTGTGTGTCCTTCCTCAGTTAACATAGAGATGGACGCAGATGAGAGTGAAAGTGATGGTGAGTGCACAAAACAGCATGACATTGAAGTGATTTAAATATAGTAAATGTCTTATTTGAAGACTAAATTCTGCATTTGATTGATGAATTTGGTCTTTATGTAGATGGCGGCAACAACAAGAGGACAAACAACAGGAGGCAGGGAGCTGAAAGAGGAGGTGCAAGGGGAAGAGGCCGGGGTAAAAAACCTACCAGTGAGGACGAAGACGAGGATGATGAAGATGAAGCCCCCAGGGGACGCAGGGGAGCAAACAAGAAGAAGCCCGTCAAGAAACGTGGCGGTCGCAACGCGAAAGATGACGATGACAGCGAGGACGAGGCTCCAAAGAAAGGTCGAAAAGGAGCAGCCAATAAGAAGAAAGGAGGCAAAGCTCAGGACAGTGATGACGATGACAGTGATGCGGGGAAAGGGAAGAAGGGAAAGAGGGGAGGAAAGAAAGGAGGGAAGGATGAGGAAGACAGTAAGGGTAAGAAGGGGGATGCCAAAGGGAAGGGGAAAGACAAGGACAATGACAATGACAAGAAGAAGAAGAAGAAGAAAAAGGACGACAGGTAAGTAGTCACATGCTGTAGCTACCCAACTGGTGTGTAAATGGAGATCAAAATTATCTTAAAGGACAACGTAATTGCCAATGATTACAATATATTGCCATCTGGTAGTCTTGTTCAACTCCTAGGGGTCATATACCGATGCCTACGAGGCACAATTGAGCGTCTATGAGACACTTCTGGATTCAACTAAAGCATAACAGTGCTCAGTCATGTGTATGCTTATATGACCATTAGGTATTTATATTTGTATGCACGAGTGGCATTTTTGTCATAATGCAATAGTCAGAGGGGTTCCCGAAATCACGTGGAGTTATCCTCTGGGGAACATGAATATCCTGGCAATAACTGGATGTATACAAAACTGGTATTTGGTCGGAAGATGGTGCTTGAATACACTTGAATATGCTTTTAGGAACTTCAATCTCTGGAACAAACTGCAATTCATGGTCCCCAGAGGATCAATCCTACTGATTTAACTCATCTCCTGACTTATCTTTTAGCACAATTATGAAGTTGACAGTTATGGATTTTAGTGAGACTTGTAAAATTAGTCTAAAGATTTACATTTCGAATATTTTGGAAGAACAAATGACATTCCAATCAGTCTTATTTATGTTCTGTTGTTAGTGCTAATTATCAAACGGTATCATCCACATGAGAACATGTTTCACAATTGTTGTCTGCCTTTTCTCCTGCAGTTCTGATTCTGATTCCAACACCAACTCTGAAGAGGAGGAGTCCATGTCGGAGGGAGAGATGGCCCGGCTGATGGAGGAGGTGGAGGAGAAGAAGAAACTTATCGCCACCATCAGGAACAAGCCTTGGAGGATGAAGCGGAGGCTTGTACACCTGAAGTAATCTCTCACACCTCTCCTGGTTTCAAGCTTTTCAAAATAAAAGTTATTCGCCTCAGGCCAGAGTCACTGAACCATAAACCAAGCCCCTTGAATATTTACTCAATTTAAAGGTCCCCTATCATACTGTGTCTTTCATCCATATATTACAGGTCTCAGATATATACTAAACATGTCTCTGAAGTGTTTGGCTCCAAACACCAAGCAGATCATTGCATCATCCCATAATCCCCTTTGTTTCAGCCCTGTTTCAAAAGTGCTGATTCTCTGTCTGTAAGTTTAGATGAAAATAAGGAGCCCCTCCCCACGCCCCTCTGAGAGATATTTGGTTAAAAAGAACACAATGGTGCTCTAGGAGGAGATTCAGGTGATAAGGGGGGGGGGGGGGTTACCTTGGTTGGTGATTGGCTAATGGTCACACAAGCCAAAAAATCGTTATGACATCATAAAGTGGTCAAAATCTGATCAGCTGATTTTCAGACAGGTTTTTATAGAAATGGATCAGGACAAAAAGGGAGCAAATCTTTTTTCCTGAAACTTTCTGAATTTCTTTCCACAGAGGGGACACATGTTGATGTATAAAAGACATGACCAAGTGGATTTTGCATGATAGGTGACCTTTAAATTGTGACGTGTGCCCTCAAGACTTGCCGTTTCTTAATACTTTATTTTATGAAAAACTGTTATTGTGGCTTAGCAAGTAAATCAATATGGAAAAAACATAAATCTAGCTTTTAAATGGCAAACATCACCTTGTTTTTTTCCACAGGGAGGCTCAAGAATTCGTTGATAAGTTTGAAGGAGCTTTGGGCAAAGGAAAAGGCAGGAAGTGGTACGCTTACAAAGTGATGATGAAAAAGGCGAGACACAACCTTCAAACTTCTATATTTTCTCTGCTTTTTTGCTTGTGTGTGTTTTCTTCTGTAATATTACGTGTTTTTCTTTTTAAATCCTAGAAATGGATCAAGTTCTCAAGGGATTTTGAGAACTTCAGAACGGCCTGTATCCCCTGGGAGAGGAAGATTAAAGAGGTGGAGAGTAAGTAACTGCGCTCAAGCTAAACAGCGACATCCAGTGGACACACGCTAAACTAAATACATCTTCTTATCCTCTTCTCAGGTCACTTTGGGTCATCTGTGGCTTCTTACTTCATTTTCCTGCGCTGGATGTACGGCATGAACCTGGTCCTTTTTGGTTTCACTTTTGGACTGGTGGTCATCCCTGAGGTGAGATGATGTCCTGTTTCTCAATAAACATGGAATTTGATTTGATTTGATTTAGTTCGAATGTGTAAAACAATAATACAAACAAAATGATAATAATAATTAAATGAAACATGAGAATTATTATACTATACAAACTTAAACAGTGTCAAATTTATAAACTAAAATATTACTGCCTTACAAATTATATATAAACAAGATACACATCCGAAAAGGTGTGGGAAGAAGTGTACACTTATTTAATTCCACCCCTTCGCCCAACAACTAAATTATTAACACATATATATATTTTATATAAATATATTCATATAAACAAACACAAATTGTTGTATGTCTTCAAAGCCATTGAGCTTTTAATTATGATTTCATTATTATACAAATAAATCACAAAATAAAATACAGCTAACACTTTCACAACTAAAAGACAACAAATAGATAAACATTTTTGTCTAATGATGTGATTATAATGTCCTCGCATCACAAAGTAATGAATTAGTATCTCAAAATAAGAACCAATTTTTTCCAAAAAATGATAAACAACATCTAACAAACAGATAATTCAAGCACTCTTGCGATATGCATTTCGATGAAAGTTTATAAATTAAATTAAATTCAAAATTATGCTGCTGTCTCAGCCAGCTTATGTTAAGGACAGGGTGCTACAGGTGGCAGGAAGAAAGCTTCTTGCAGAGTGATATTTGAAATACAGTTCATACAATAACATGTTATACTTATTTCCAGGTTCTGATGGGCCTTCCCTATGGCTCCATTCCCAGGAAGACTGTCCCGAGAGCAGATCAGGACACCGCTCAGGACTACTCTGTCCTCATGGATTTCCAAGTGAGTCTGATACATGATGACATGAATGCCTCATGATTATTGATGTATTAATTAAAAAAAAATGTAATGTTAAAAAATCTAATATCACATAAAACTCTTTTGGTGTAACTTTGTCAACCCCCTAAATTAGGGGTGTCCAAACTACGGGCCGGAGTCCAAATGCGGACCGTGGACCATTTTGAATCGGCCCTGAGCTAATTCTAAAAGTATATTGACTTATGTATAATAAACTTCTGCTTGTCTTATATTGTACTTCTACAATATATATGTGAAAATATATTACACAGTATTCATGTGTTAATAAGCCCTATTGTCAAATAAATTCAGTCAATTAAAGTTGAAAACATGTACTAACAAATATAAGTTGATAAGACCCAATGAGATAACTATCTAAACACTCAGAGTCCTTTACCTCACTGAGCTGTAGTTATCAGCCTCTCAGTCTGACTGGAGAAGACTCTCCCTCCACATCATTGTAGAAACATCTTCTTCTTCCGTTAGAGCAGCTAGCGCCATCATGCGCCTTGGTAACTGGACATCTCCTTCATAAAACTAATAAAAGGGGGAGTAATCGGGTAGTTCGATGTGTGTGTAGAGGTGTGTGTGGTTAACACGTAGCAGCCTGCAGTCACTCTTAAGCTGTTCTGATTAAGGTAAACACAGCGAAGGCGGTGCGTAAAAGGCACATCTTTACCCGCTGGTGCTTTACTTCTCAGAGGCGGAGTTACACGTCCCGCTGCCTCCTGGTGCTGCCTGCAGCCATTTCATGAAGTGAAGGAGGTTTTCCTTCTATAAAACAGCTGCGGGCAGCAGATACCGCGAGAGTCCCGGACATGAATTCATAGATCAAGGCAGACTGGTTTACTCTCCTGTTTTGCTTAAACAAATAGCTCTACACCCCTGGCCGACATATCCTTAAAATGAAGTCCGAGTTTGAAATATATCTCAAATAATGTATGCACTGCCATTTCCCCACATAAACATAACAGTCTGCAATTAAACAGTTGTCTCCTCTTCCTACTTGGCGCACCGGTAACTTTCTCGTGCGCATGAGAGGCTGAGACCCTATAGGCTCTAGGATCCGCCGAATCCCTCGGAACATCATAAAAGCCATTTTTAACAGTTTTCTAGTGAAAGTTTAACCAGGCTATGAAATAATATGACTGGTATAGGTGCACAAATTAAACACTTTTTGAAAAAAATATTTTTTGTAGGTTTGTAAGACCTGTAGTGCCGGGAGATATGGGAGTCGGAGGCGGTGCATCGAAGGTGCAAAAGACAACTTTAATGAGGAGCTGCAAAGGACATGTTGTCGGGTCGCAGCCCGGGTCGACAAGAGAAAGAAGCCAGGAGGGCACACAATATACATAGTTAGGAACACATATGTCCGTGCGGAAACAATACCCCCCACCCGTAGTTCCATGAGTGAATTATGTCCCAGTGGTTAAATAGGTGGTCACTACACAAGCCCCCCCAGAATTCAACCATGGACACTATCCCCGTGTCCGGGAGGAAGCACCACAGGGGCCGAGGAGGGTGGGGCCGGGCCATGGAACGGGCCGTCGGAAGGGGGCCGCAGGGGAGGGTAGGGGCCCTAACGAGGGCGAGGGCATCCTCACCGGGGGTGGGAGACGGGCCGGAACGGGGCCGCAGTGCTGCGACGTGGGGACGGCGTGAATATCCCGGTGGTCCCCAGCAGGGAGGAGCGCTGCGCGGCCGCAGGCGAGGGCACAACGGGAGGAAAGAGCCGAGTCCCCGGGGGGCAGGAGCAGCATCCCCGGGAGGAAGGAGCCGTGGACAGGGGAGAGGCCAGACGGGGCGCCGTCCGGAGCCGCCGTCGAGGTGAACCGTGAGCCGCGGTAAGAGGAGAGGCCAGGCAGGGTCCCGGAGCGCGCCACCCATGGGCCGATGAAGGCATGGGCAACGTCCGAAACTGCAGAGGCGAAGGGAGAGGCCAGACAGGCTCCGGAGCGCGCCACCCACGGGCCGATGGCAGCATGGGCGACGTCCGAAACCGCCGAGGCGAAGGAAGAGGCCAGACAGGCTCCGGAGCGCGCCACCCACGGGCCGATGGCAGCATGGGCGACGTCCGAAACCGTCGAGGCGAGACGGGGTCCAGGAGTGCACCACCCAGGCGTCGATGAACGTGAGTGGCGTCTGGAACCGCCGTCGAGGTGGTGAAAAAGGTGAGAGTGTCCACATGAGGTCAACCGGCCGGTCGAACCTCCTCTCCGGCACCAGAAAATGCTCAAAAAGGGTCGTACTGTCCACTGTCAAAAACAGGTGGGCGAAATCGTGAGAGGATTCACACGAGGCCAACCAGACATGGTCGAACCTCCTCTCAGGCACCAGAAAAAACTCAAAAGGGTCGACAGCCGTTACCAGCTAGCCGTTAGCTGTGGCCGTTAGCTGGCAGCCATCGGTAGCTGCTAGCCGTCGTTAGCCCCACGTGGATAGCTGCTAGTCGTCGCAGCCGCACGCACCGAAGAAACCCCACGAGGTAGCAATCGGGTTCATCCCTACCCAGCAGGTCGTGCATCGTCCCCTCTGTAGTCGGAAGGCAGATGCGGGAATGGTGAGCAACGTCCCCAGCCATTCCGCGGGGCGCACACCGAGCCTCAGTCCGCGTGCCGGTGGCAGCCACGGACGATTCCAAAAATCCCGGCATTTCGAGAAAGGAACTCGAGTTCCTTTTGCCGTGTTCGGTTCCGTCCCGGAAACTTCTCGAAACGTATCAGGGTCACCAGTGTAGTGCCGGGAGATATGGGAGTCGGAGGCGGTGCATCGAAGGTGCAAAAGACAACTTTAATGAGGAGCTGCAAAGGACATGTTGTCGGGTCGCAGCCCGGGTCGACAAGAGAAAGAAGCCAGGAGGGCACACAATATACATAGTTAGGAACACATATGTCCGTGCGGAAACAATACCCCCCACCCGTAGTTCCATGAGTGAATTATGTCCCAGTGGTTAAATAGGTGGTCACTACAGACCCATAGTTAGCATGTGGGCATGTGCAGCTGTTAAGTGATGTAGGTCTATAATGGTTTATTAAGCCTATAGTTAAGGTGAGACACACCAGGTGAATAGGGTAATTTCTCCAGTTAATTACCTACAATAAGGCAATTGTTTCTTGTATTACAAGTTTTCTGAATATGCAAATCAGCCATTATCTCATTACATTTGCGCATATTTTAACACATTTCAGGAACCGAAATCTGAACTTTGGATAAAGCCAGGTTCAAAATTCTCGTTTCATTTTGTAGTCATATTAGCATATAAGCTTTTACAGAAGGGATTTTGGATATCTCTTTTTATCACTACATAAATCAGAAAATACTGTCAACAGCCCTAAAATATCAATTTTCGCCATGTTTCTAGGTATAAAAGCTTATATAATTCAGGCTATGAATGATATATGAACAAACCCTTCTGTAAAAGCCTTCATAATATTGATAGGAATATAACTGGAAGGTTTGGTGTATGTACGTGCTACTGAAGTGGACATTTCGGACTCAGAGTAGGAGAAAAAACTCATTTTGAAAAAACAACCTTTAAAGATTGCAGTGTGGCGCTAGCTAAACCCTCCTGTTCTTTGGATGACAGCTTGCGCCTCGACGCACTCCGTGAAGGTATGAATGTTCGGGGTCATTTGTTTTTTGTATAACCTTGCTGACAATAGTTGTTTTCTTCTCTGTGAACGTTTTTTTCGCCGTTCTTTTGCCATTTTGAGATTTCAATTTCTAGCGGAAAGCTAACCAGGAAGTGTTTTAGCACACCACGTGACATATCTGAACGAATCACGTTGTCAGAAGTTGACACCAGCCAATGAGATTTCGTTTCTTGGTTTAAGACCCTTTTGTACTTTCACGATTGGTTGCTGATAAAAAGGAAATGACCATATTTGGATCCGATGAGATTGTGCAGGAGAGACGGAGCTTTCCAATGATATCTCTGATGACATGGTGCAAACAGCGGTCGCGGTACTTTATGTTACGTTAGAATGCTAACTTTTGGTGAATTTAGGAGAAATATACAGACGCAAATAGACAAACTATAGTAAAATGAACACTTAAATGTGTAGCAAAATAGCACAACATCTCAAAATTGACCAGTGCATGAAAAACGATGTTTTTGCCTGCCGAGTCTCGCCTTTAACAGACAATGTATGCGGCTCGTATCGCTGACAGCTGGGCCCGGCCCAGAACCGCCTTTTTTCTTTTTCTTTAAGCGGCTCCCTTCCCACTTTTGGCAGCACCCCCTGAGCAAAATGATTTCCCGCGGCTATGGCTGTGAGCTGCGGGTGCCAGATAAGCCAACATCCCCCATTTTCATCACTTACAGTGCCCATCGTACAGGGCAAATGAAAAGTGTAACAGGGGTGAAAAGGGTGTTACATTGACTTAATTATGAATATTGTTACATCAAGGCCGACAATTAGGATGAGCCCTCAAAAATGTTTTTTTTTCCCTCCCAGAGCTGCCAGCGCAGCGCCTCCCCAGATCTGGCGCCCTAGGCGAACATCTATAACGCCAATGCTACGGGCTGGCCCTGACTTCATATGCAACTCGCAAATATCTTTCTCTCTCTCATCTCTTCTCTCTTCTCTCTCCTCTCTTCTCTCTTTTCTCTTCTCCCTTCTCTCTCTTCTCTCTCTCCCTCTGTCCTCTCTCCTCTCTCAATGTTGGTACGCAAATGCGCCTTTTTTCAAATAACCCGGTGCTCTTTTTTTGGCGGAGGTGCGCATGCGCTCCAGCGCACCAGTTATGTGCAGCCCTGCCAATAACACATGTACATAACAACCTTGAAATATACCCTTCATATTTCCTCTTCTTATAAGCAATCTGAATCTTCTGTTTTAAGGAATGATTTGCTAACAACATGAAGTAAACCCTCTGGAGAGCTGTGAGCTGTTTTTTTCTTAAAGCATTTTCAAGTATCAAGAACAATGTACCTACATTGGATTGATTTTTTCAACTTATAACAGAACTTATGAGGCAAAATACCTCTAATGAGTGGCCCAGCCCTTCGTATATATTTTTCTGTATGTGGCCCTCTGTGAAAAAAGTGTGGTCACCCCTGCCTTAAATTATGGAGCATGTATAATACAGTATAATCGTTTTTCTAACTTCTCCAACTCTCACAATGTTCAGCAAATGAACACTAAAGGAAATTAGAATATCAAAGCCCCTTTTCTTTCTCAGGGTTACTGCAAGTACTCAATCATGTTCTACGGGTACTACAACAACCAGAGGACCATCGGCCTGCTGAAGTTCAGGCTGCCTCTCTCCTACCTCATGGTCGGGATCGGCACCTTCGGATACAGCCTGATGGTCGTGATCCGCACGTGAGTCTGCTGCAGTAACCAGCTCAGGGGGTGTGGTTATACACATAATTTATATTTTGTATTAATGAACAATCTTAGCCACCTCTGAGCGCCTACTTTCATGGCGAATAATCAAGCTCAAGTTTTGATTTGGTAATTTGAAGCGATTGGTGTTACTTGATTTAATTTCCTCTAGGTTGGCAAAAAGCAAGATGAGGGGGTAACATATACGGTATAAGAATTCAAAATAAATCTTTTAAAATATAATTTTTCAAGGAACCACAGTTTAATTTTCCAAGGTTGGATCAACCTGATCACACACTCATTGTTTTATACCTAACCAAAATAACATGTTCAGTTTTTATGATGAGCAATAGGGATATTATTGTGATTTTAGCCCACAATCAACAATTTGAGACATACATCTCAAATAAATGTCTTCTTGGAATAAAACCCCTCTTTCTCAGCTCCTTGATAAAAACATAAATTATACCTTCAAGCTCTAATATGCCATAGTAAACATGCCCATTAGTGTCATCATTATTATTATTATTTTTTCAGAATGGCCAAGAACGCTGATGTTGGTGGAGGAGACGGAGACGAAGGAGAGTTCACGTTTGCCTGGAAGATGTTCACCAGCTGGGATTACCTCATAGGCAACTCAGAGACCGCTGACAACAAATACGCCTCCATCACCACCAGCTTCAAGGTAACCATTAGCAACCTTTATAAAAGTGACATCCATGCGTACTGTTTTTTTCAGCACACCTGTAGCTCCATTTTAAACTCGCGGCTACACTCCTAATGTAGTCATTGTCAGATTAAGTTCTCTAATCACTGTAAATCCTTCCTGTTCCTGTTCCTGACAATAACAGGAGTCCATTGTAGACGAGCAGGAGAACCAGAAGGATGAGAACATTCACCTGCGGAGGTTCCTCAGAGTCCTGGCTAACCTCATGATCCTGTGCAGCCTCGGAGGCAGCGGGTACCTCATCTACTTTGTAGTGAAGAGGTCTCAGGAGTTCGCCAACAGGGACGACCTCAGCTGGTACGAGAAGAACGAGGTAATGTTGTAGCACACTGTTGACAAGACAAATACAGTAAAGACTGTCAATCAATCACACGCTACTCAGCAGAAAAGTCAGTCATAAAAGCACTGAAGAAACAAGTAAAGTTGAAAGACTGCACTAATGTACATTCTCAAAGATATTGAAGTCACTGTTATTTTGTATAATATTGATTGTTGTGATTTTATTTAGGTCTTAATGTGTGCATATGTATAAATGTGTCTTTTGATTGTGTATATATAGGTATATACATATTTGCATACATATTTTTATATATATTTGTTTTTGTATTCGGGATTGTTGGAAACGGTATTTCGATCTCTCCGTCTGTACACACGAACTGAAAGACATTTGAAGACACGTATAGAGCGCAGACCCCCGCCAAGGCCTTTCTAACAATGGTTACATAAGTGAAGAATAGTTTGTGTAATTGCCCCGTGATTCGGATCCCCTCCAAAATGTAATTTGGCTTCTGTTCCCTTTCCACCAAGTTACATAAAAATCATGCCAGAAGTTTTTATGTTATCTTGAAGGCACAAACATATCAGAACAAAAACATGAAATCCTTTTTATTTGTTTAGTTTGATGATATAGTTATTTGACGTGAACATGTTATTGTTGAATTGTGACAGTTGGAGCTCATCATGTCTCTGCTGGGTCTGGTGTGTCCTCCTCTGTTTGAGACCATCGCCGAGCTGGAGGACTACCATCCTCGAATCGCCCTCAAGTGGCAGCTCGGACGCATCTTCGCCCTTTTCTTGGGGAACCTGTACACCTTTCTGTTCGCCCTGTTTGACGAGGTCAACACCAAGGTATAGTACCATAGTGTGTGTGTCTCTTTTTTTAAACTGACCTGATGGACAATTTCCATATAATGAAACTGCATTGACAAGAATGCTTAAAGGGTCATCCGTAATTATTTTTGTGGCATGTGAAACCTAAACTAAAATACAGTAACAATCATAGTTATTTTAAACCTAACCATGATGTTTTACTCAATCTGACAAAGTAGTTGTGTTCGTCTAAACAGGCTTTCTGCCAGAAAATGAAACCTGAACTATCAGCCCAACTATTGTTGAGTTGTTGTTGTGAATGTTAGATGTGGGGCTAACCTGAGCCTGATCACTATGATCTGCAGGTGGTCTTGAGGATCAATTATTCACTGACAAATGACCAAAGTGAATTTAAACTTGTGTCACTGTTGACTGGTTCACTTTGTGCCCTGTAGCTGGAAGAAGAGGGGGCCATTAGGAACGCTAGCCTCTGGGCCATGAAGGAGTACTACGCCAACTACACGCTCTTCCTAAACAACTCCGACTTAACCCCCCCTCCTATGCCCCCTGCTGATGTCATCAGAGGACCCTGCTGGGAGACTGCTGTCGGAATAGTAATGATGACAAAAACTTATTATTAATATTATATTAAACAGAAATAATTTCGAAATAATAGCTAATCTGCTGGCTGTTCTATGAAGAACAGGGGGTGATGTGTTCTGTTATTATGTCTGTTCCTTTCAGGACTCCACTTGGTCTGTGTTTTGTTTTTATGTTGACCTTACATTTCTGCCTCATGTAGTTATTGTATTCATGTTTCTGTGGTCTTAACTTTTGCTCTTACTTGTGAAGCACTTTGTGAATTATTTTTCTGTGAAAGAGGCTATAATAAATAAACGTATTATTATTATGATGAGCACTACAGCTTCTTGTGGTTGAAAGGAGTATTGCAACAAAAAACACACCATAATTTTTGGTCTCTCAGGGCTTCCGTATATTATAGAGAAGCTAAAATTTGTATCCGAAAACTGTGTTAGAAAGGAAATAAAAAGATGTCTAATATGCTGTTTGACTGTCACGGTTGAGTGAAGGAAGCAGGACCCAAATGCAGATAACTCTGATATACCTTTATTTCAAGGAAATGAAACTAATACCGACAAAACAGAACACTCACCGGGGTGAATTCAGTCACCAACAAAAGAAGCACCAACACTGAACACAGGACGAGACAAGACTAAATACAGGGAGGGATAATTACAAGACGAGACACAGCCGGGCAGGGGAGGAGAAACACAAGGGCCACAGGTGAACACAATCAGCTAACGAGACACACCAGGGAAACTAACGACAGGAGGAAAACATGACATAGAGAACAGCGAAAACACCCAAACCAAGACAGAACTGTGACATGACATGATAACCATGACAGAACCCCCCCCTCAAGGGACGGATTCTAGACGTCCCTAACACCAAAACAAAAATCCACCAACGTCCAGCAGGGTGGGTGGAGGGGGTCCGGAGGACGGGACTGAGCTGACCGCCCAGGAGCACAGTAGAGGACCAGGAAGGGATCTCGGGCGGACGGCCCGGGGGCAAGGCAGAAGCCGAGAAGGAGGACTCGGGCGGACGGCCTGGGGGCAAGGCAGAGTCCAAGGTGGGGGACTCGGGCGGACGGCCCGGGGGCAAGGCAGAGTCCATGGTGGGGGTCTCGGGCGGACGGCCCGGGGGCAAGGCAGAGTCCATGGTGGGGCGAAGGCCACAGCGGGCGAACTCAGGGGGCCGAGCATGAGGGCGAAGGCAGCGGCAGGAAGAGTCAGGGGGCCGGGCTCGAGGACGAGGGCAGCGGCAGGAAGAGTCAGGGGGCCGGGCCCGAGGACGAGGGCAGCGGCAGGAAGAGTCAGGAGGCCGGGCCCGCGGGCGAAGACCGCGGCTCACAGAGGGTCGGGATCGAGGGCGAAGGCAGCGGCAGGAAGAGTCAGGGGGCCGGGCTCGAGGACGAGGGCAGCGGCAGGAAGAGTCAGGGGGCCGGGCCCGAGGACGAGGGCAGCGGCAGGAAGAGTCAGGAGGCCGGGCCCGCGGACGAAGACCGCGGCTCACAGAGGGTCGGGATCGAGGGCGAAGACCAGACAGCTCCGGAGGCCGGGCAGGACCCGGTGTCGGCCGGACAGGAACCGGAGCCGGCGGGACAGGCTTCGGCAGGATCCCCCACGGAAGAGGACCAGGAGTTGGCAGGACCCCCAGCAGGAGAGCGGTTGGCGGGACCTCCGACGAGACAGGACAAAGGGTTGGCAGTACCCCCGGCAGGAGAGTAGACGGCGGGACCTCCAACGGCACAGGACACAGGGTTGGCAGTACCCCCGGCAGGAGAGTAGTCGGCGGGGCCTCCAACGGGACAGGACATAGGGTTGGCAGGACCCCCGGCAGGAGAGTAGTCGGCGGGACCTCCAACGGGACAGGACACAGGGTTGGCAGGACCCCCGGCAGGTGAGTAGACGGCGGGACCTCCAACGGGACAGGACATAGGGTTGGCAGGACCCCCGGCAGGAGAGTAGTCGGCGGGACCTCCAACGGGACAGGACATGGGGTTGGCAGGACCCCCGGCAGGAGAGTAGTCGGCGGGGCCTCCAACGGGACAGGACATAGGGTTGGCAGGACCCCCGGCAGGAGAGTAGTCGGCGGGGCCTCCAACGGGACAGGACACAGGGTTGGCAGGACCCCCGGCAGGAGAGTAGTCGGCGGGGCCTCCAACGAGACAGGACAAAGGGTACAGCGAAAACACCCAAACCAAGACAGAACTGTGACATGACATGATAACCGTGACAGAACAGTGTTGGTGCTTCTTTTGTATGTGACCCAATTCACCGGTGAGTGTTCTGTTTTGTCTGTATTAGTTTCATTATCCTTGAAATAAAGGTTTATCAGAGTTATCTGCATTTGGGTCCTGCTTCCTTCACTCAACCGTGACATTGACAAACCAAACACACCCCTTATTTCCCCTTTTCACTTCCCTGAATCTGTCTCTCACAGGAGTTTGTGAAGCTGACAGTGTCGGACATCCAGGTGTCCTACCTGACCATCCTGATAGGAGACTTTGCTCGAGCGGTTATCGTTCGCTTCCTCAATTACTGTTGGTGCTGGGACCTGGAGGCTGGATTTGTGAGTCTGACTAATGAAGCATTTTAATATAAATAGTTTGCTTAGAGTGTGTCTAAAACGTATCCATAGCTCAAGTTGTGAACCTTTTCCAGCTGTGATGTAGAAGCTCCTCCATATTTATCATTTTCTTTATGCATTGTGATTCTTAAAAGCCCTCACCCGTGCATCAATAGAACATAGTAATCTTTGTCTCTTTCCACTTCCAGCCTTCATATGGAGAGTTTGACATCAGTGGTAATGTACTTGGTTTGGTCTTCAACCAAGGGATGATCTGGTACGACCTTTAATTTTACTTTCATGCTCAATTGCCAATGTGTACCTCTATGTGTGTGTGTCCATGTTTGTATGCCTGTATAAGGCCAGTCCATTTGTGCACCAGTGTCTTTTAAATACAGGGTTTTGCTTATTCTTTATTTGAAAATAAAATCACGTCAAGCACTGTTTCGAAAATCTCTCCATATCAAAACGCAAAAACACAATTAAAGAACCATATAGGCCGATTGACAGGTTTGGCCACACAAGAACACGCACACCCGGATCTAATGCTAATACATCATGCTGTCGTGTGCTGCTGTACTTCAGGATGGGTGCGTTTTACGCTCCTGGGCTGGTGGGCATCAACGTGCTGCGCCTCCTCAGCTCCATGTACTACCAGTGTTGGGCTGTAATGGCCACCAACGTCCCCCACGAGAGAGTCTTCAAAGCCTCCAAGTCCAACAACTTCTACATGGGTCTGCTGCTCCTCATCCTCTTCCTCAGTCTGCTACCTGTCGTCTACACCATCATGACCCTGCCACCTTCATTCGACTGCGGACCCTTCAGGTAACACTGAAGAACAAGCACAACATCGCAATAATGGCGAACACTTAAGTGTCAACAAGATATGGTTTATGAGTAATGAAAGGGGGTCAGAGTTGAGTATAGGGACAAATAGTCAGTAATGAAAAAGGTACTGCTGAGTGAAAAAGGGTCAGACGGTTAGTGAGTTTAGTCGAGTTTTGTCTTGCATCTGTTCAGAAGTTGTCGTCTTTTGTGGCCACTCTCAAAGACACACACCTTTTTGAAAATTGGCATACATGCAAACATGCCATCATACTCATACATTTGACTACCATGCCAAATATCAGCCTTCTAGGATAAAACTGTGGTCGCTAAAATGTAGGGCAATTTTTCTGGACCGACCAACCTAGAGAACTGCTGGTTGCACCTTAAAATATTCAACAAATTAATGAGTTATTGGAGTATAGTTAGGAATGAGTGTATGCAATTACACATACACACACATAAATATTGACTGTGGAGGTTTTTTCAGTGGCAAGCCCAAGATGTTTGATGTTATCATGGAAACGATCGACCTGGACCTTCCAGCCTTCTTGGGGACGCTTTTCAGCTACGCAGCCAACCCAGGCCTCATCATACCAGCTGTACTGCTCATGGTGTGAGTGTTAAGGAGACACCTTGGATCACACACACTAACCCTTGCCCTAACATTGACCATTGCAATTAAATGCATAACCCAAAGCCTTTCAGCATAATTCATGCCTGAACCCTCAAACCAAATCCTCACCCTCAAACAGGCCTCACATCCCAAATATTTTCTTAAGTAAAAAAATATGTTGGTCCTTACCCCTGAAGAAGTACAAGAAACACACATTAGCAT
Organism: Harpagifer antarcticus; assembly: GCA_902827135.1. Classification (NCBI taxonomy): domain Eukaryota; kingdom Metazoa; phylum Chordata; class Actinopteri; order Perciformes; family Harpagiferidae; genus Harpagifer; species Harpagifer antarcticus. The sequence continues at coordinate 1,836,827 of CADEHL010000394.1, forward strand.
ACGATGTTACACAAGTAAATTGTTGGTCTAGACGTGTGCGTCTTTGCAGCACTGAAAATACAATGATTCATATTTTACTTTTATTTTACAGTCTGGCCATCTACTATCTGAACTCAGTGTCTGAGGCCTATCAAAACGCCAACATGGAGCTGAAGAAGAAGATGCAGATGGTAAGTAAAGAATGGGATTAAAATGAAGGTACATTAGTGAAATTTGTGCTCGGAAAAACGGATGTATTCATTTATTTTAGCAAGAAAACAATGTTTTTCGCCTTACTAATTATTCTTTCTCTCTTCCAAAATGTTTCTGAATCTCTTACGTTTCCCATTTTTTCTGTCCCCCACCTATCTTTCTCTCTCCCTCCATCTTTGCCCTAGGCTCGAGATGAAGAGAAGAACCGAAGGAACAACACGGACAGCACAAACCAGGTGATGAAAGACCTGGAGGACCTGCTGCCCAAAGGATCCCTCATGGCTCCACCAGAGCCTGGTCAGTAAACTCCTGAGAACGTATTCACAAGCATTATAAACAACTGAGCCTAAAACTCCCAGCGAGGAATCCCAGCTCAGGAGTATTTTAGGATACTTGTTAAGAACTCAGACACTTAGGAGGTCTATGCCTTTTTTGTGCTCTCGTAAAGTTTCGATCCTCACTACGTGAGCGCTTTCTTTTTGTTCTCATTTTTGTCATCTCAGCTAGAGATTTGATAGTGACCATTTTTTGTTGTTCATTTTGTCGTTCATGTCTCCCTTCCTGTGGTCACAGTCCCTTTTTGTTTGGATGCTACCTCGTGCCTTGTACCTATTCGTGGATTCTTTTTTTTCAGCTTTTTGTGAATAAAGCTCGCCTTTTGTTCCATTTTGAAACCTGCGTCCCTCCTCATTCTGCATTTGGGTCCTATTTTTCCCCAACCCTGACAGAGAGCAGTCGGCGGGATCTCCAACGGCACAGAACATATTGGCAGGACCCCCGGCAGAAGAGTAGTCGGCGGGGCCTCCAACGGCACAGGACATAGGGTTGGCAGGACCCCCGGCAGAAGAGCAGTCGGCGGGGCCTCCAACGGCACAGGGCATTGGATTGGCAGGACCCCCGGCAGAAGAGTAGTCGGCGGGGCCTCCAACGGCACAGGACATAGGGTTGGCAGGACCCCCTGGCAGAACAGTAGTCGTCGGGGCCTCCAACGGCACAGGACATAGGGTTGGCAGGACCCCCGGCAAAACAGTAGTCGTCGGGGGCCTCCAACGGCACAGGACATATTGGCAGGACCCCCGGCAGAAGATTAGTCGGCGGGGCCTCCAACGGCACAGGGCATAGGGTTGGCAGGACCCCCGGCAGAAGAGTAGTCGGCGGGGTCTCCAACGGCACAGAACATAGGATTGGCAGGAGACTTGAGAGGTGACTTGAGAGGAGACTTGAGAGGTGACTTGAGAGGGCACTCGAGAGATGACTTGAAAGGGAACTCGAGAGATGACTTGAGAGGGAAATCGAGAGGGGACTGGAGAGGGAACTTGAAAAGGACCTTGACAGGGGACTCGAGAGGGGACTTGAGAAGGAACTTCACAGGGGACTCGAGAGGAGACTCGAGAGGGAACTTGAGAGGTGACTTAAGAGGTGACTTAAGAGGTGACTCGAGAGGTGACTTGAGAGGGAACTCGAGAGGTGACTTGAGAGGGAACTCGAGAGGGAACTTGAGAGGGAACTCGAGAGGGGACTTGAGATGTGTCTTGAAAGGGACTCGAGAGGGGACTCGAGAGGGGACTTGAGAGGGCACTCGAGAGGTGACTCGAGAGGTGACTTGAGAGGGCACTCGAGAGGTGACTTGAGAGGGGACTTGAGAGGGGACTCGAGAGGGAACTTGAGTGGGGATTCGAGGGGGAAACTGAGAGGTGGCTTGAGAGGGAACTCGAGAGGAGACTCGAGAAGGGACTTGAGAGGGAACTTGAGAGGTAACTTGAAAAGGAACTCGAGAAGGAACTTGAGAGGAGACTTGAGAGATGACTTGAGAGGGGACTCGAGAGGTGACTGGAGAGGTGACTCGAGAAGAGACTCAAGAGGGGACTTAAGAAGTGACTTGAAAGGGGACTCGAGAGGGGACTCGAGAGGGAACTCGAGAGGAGACTTGAGAGGGAACTGGAGAGGAGACTTGAGAGATGACTCAAGAGGGGACTTGAGAGGGGACTCGAGAGGTGACTTGAAAGGGAACTCGAGAAGGAACTCGAGAGGGGACTCGAGAAGGAACTCGAGAGGAGACTCGAGAGGAGACTCGAGAGGGGACTTGAGAGGAGACTTGAGAGGGTACTGGAGAGGTGACTTGAGACGGTCGATACGCCGATAGGACTCGGGGAGCTGGCGTCGGCTGGAGAGCCAACAGGAGACGGGGAGCTGGAGTCGGCCGGTATGCCGACAGGACACGGGGAGCTGGTGTCGGCCGAAGAGTCAACAGGTGACGAGGAGTCAGAGTCGGGACCATGGCTGCTGGGCCCGGTACTTGAGCCTGAACCATGACTGCTGGGCAAGGAACCGGAACACGGAACCATGGCTGTGTGGGATGGTACTGGAGCACAGTAACATGGCTGTGTGGGCTGGCACTGGAGCACGGAACCATGGCTGTGTGGACCGGTAATGGAGCAGGGACCATGGCTGCTGGGGCCGGCACTGGAGCCGGAACCATGGCTGTTGGGCACGGAGCAGAAGCCTGGACCCTGGCTGTGTAAGCCAGGTAATGGAGCACGGAAGCATGGCTGTGAGGGCCGGTACTGGTGCACGGATCCATGGCCTTGTGGGCCGGTTCTGGAGCCGGAACCATGGCTGCTGGGGCCAGGGCTGGAATCCTGGCCTTGCGTCTCCTAGAGACCTTTTGGAGGCTCCGTGGACCTCCTAAGGCAAGGCAGGATCCCAAGAAGGGCTACTTGTAAAATACTTAAGCCACTCGGGCAACAAGCTCCAGAGCCAGGGTTTGCGAGCAACCTCCTGACGTGCCTCCTTCAATGCAGCCTCTCTACCCCGTCTAGATGAGGCGCCATTCCACGTATAAAAAATGTACTCCAGAGAGTACCTAAGACGTTCTGCCTGTAGCATCAAAAGGCCTGAGTCTGCTGGGTCCATAATGGTCAGTTCGTTCTGTTATTTGCCATGGTCAGATCTTTGCTCTTGTCTCTTGCCACGGTCAGGTCTATGCCTTTTTTGTGCTCTCGTAAAGTTTCGATCCTCACTACGTGAGCGCTTTCTTTTTGTTCTCATTTTTGTCATCTCAGCTAGAGATTTGATAGTGACCATTTTTTGTTGTTCATTTTGTCGTTCATGTCTCCCTTCCTGTGGTCACAGTCCCTTTTTGTTTGGATGCTACCTCGTGCCTTGTACCAATTCGTGGATTCTTGTTTTTCAGCTTTTTGTGAATAAAGCTCGCCTTTTGTTCCATTTTCAAACCTGCGTCCCTCCTCATTCTGCATTTGGGTCCTATTTTTCCCCAACCCTGACAATACTCTGTTGAAGAAACTTTAGCTTAGTGAGGAGGTGAGGTTAAACCGTTTGCTAGAACATTGATTGGCTTAATAATAGAATGTAGTGTCTTATATGAAATTGTGTAATTATAAATATTCCTCTGTATAACAGACTATAACAATACAAAAATGCCTCTCAATAGAAAGTCAAATTAGTGTGTTTGTCATACTGTGTTGATCTTATTCATACAGAGAAGTGTTAAGGGTGTGGATTCAATACATGTGACTGGAAATATAGATATTCAGCTGATTCATCTCTTTTTATATGTTTAAACAGAAAAACCACCAGAACCGGAATCAAGATTAACTAAGACCAAGCCGGGGTCAGCGGGTAAAGGCGTTAATCTGCAGAAAGATGTGGCTCTGGCATCGCCCAACCCCAACGCTCGAGGGCCGGTGAACCGTTCTCCTGGGCCGAGGGGAGCTGGACCGGGTCAGGGTCCTGGACGGGGTCAGGGTCCTGGTCCTGGACGAGGTCAGGGTCCTGGACGAGGTCAGGGTCCTGGACGGGGTCAGGGTCCTGGGGGTCCTGGACGAGGTAGAGGGCCCCCTCCGAGATAACAGTGTGAAAACCATTCCTGAAGGCTGTGTTCATGCCTCAGTTCATTTTACAGCATGAGACTCAAACAGGCACAAGGTGTTGACACTAAGTGTGGCATTTCAGTGACAAAGACCTTCATTTGGTCTGCATATTTCCTTACTGACATCAAAAGTTCAAAGAATACTGAAGGTCATTTTTGAAGAATACAGCTCTACAAAATGTCGCTATCTTGAGCAACCCATGATTTGCTATAGTTTCTGCCCTAGTGGGTCTAAAGTCAGACAGACACTGTGCTTTTCGTTAAGCTTGTATATCTTGTACAGAAATTCCCAGATTGCATTTTGGTCAATGTGTTCAGTATTGCTCTCCAAACGGACTGAAGCCTGCATTCAACCGATGCCTGCTCAAACAGAATTGGTCAATACTTCTCAAAATGTAAACAGAAACCAGAGTGCTGTGGATACATACATCTTGTCCACCTTGCCGTGATGTTTAAACCACAGTGGGTAAAATATTAGCGTCCATACAGTGTCTGCCTGGCTTTAGGATATCTGTTGGATACACCTTGGTGAGGTTCTCTGTGGTCTAACATTATTCTCATATATCAAGATAACTCCTTATGTATTCGGTGACATTTACAATACTGTACATACAGAAACATGTTATTTAGTGGTAATGTGTACTCAGGCTGTTTTGTTTTGTTTTACATGTACACTGACTTTGTAATTCATGGTATGATTCTGTCTTTAAATAAAGTTTAAAATCTTTTAATAACATCTGTGTAGCATCTCAGTTTATATAAACTTTCATTGTATTTTATACTGCATTATTTCTGTTTAAAACGTTTTCATTTTCTCTATTTTAGTTTACTCATGCTAATAGCCACACCCCAACAACTCCTAACATTTCTATTGTTGGTTTGATTTCTTAAATGTATTCATGTCACTTTGTAAGAGCAGTCCACTGATTAAGCATGGTGATGTGATAAAACTGTCAGTCATGATTGACAAAATCATGACTGACAAACACGTATTTATAACCCGTGTCATAACCCTGGTGCCGTAATTACACAAAATCCAACAAGACCAATAAAGTTTGGTTGGAGATGCAGGTGTAATATGGTAGTAGCTAAGGTAACCTTGATGCTTTTACAGTTACAGAGTGTGGTGTCTTTTGTAGTGAGCATAGATATTGGCTTTGTGACTTTGAAAACAACATAGGGATATAAATATGTTAAATATAGCATGCAACTTTAGCTGTGGCTAAGTGGATAGAGTGCTGGACTTTGAATCAGGGTCCTCAATCCAGGGGGTAGCAAGTTTGAGTCCCACTGCATGTCCCTGAATGTGAGTCACTTTGGATAAAAGCATCTAACAAATGACATGTAATGTAACTGTTAGCATGCTAATTTATATTGGTGGCTAAAACACTTAGCTGCCGCACCCATCCACAGCAATACATTTCTTAGCTTCTGAGCTGGTAATCCTGTTTGTTTATCTGGGTTTACTACACTGACTAAGGATAAGTCCCTCATACAACCCCTTTTCAAAAATCTGAACTATCCACTATCGCTGTTTCCTCAATGTCTGAAAAATAAGTTGTTTAATTTAAGGGTGGAAGGGTTTTAGCTTACAATACAAGCTTTTACAGAAGAGTAACCCAACCTGTATGGAGCTCTGACTGTCCCCCTGCAGGAATGTTGTCTTTGAGAGGTGGCCTGGGATTGGCTTATCCCCTGCAGGTGCATACAAACCTGTCTGAATATCATCTGCATAGAGATGGGTGGGGCCGCTGCAGAGTGAGTTAAATACTGCGTCTAACACATGAGAACTACACACTTTGGTTTGAACATCGTCTGCAGCAGCCCAGGTGAGATTTGTTGGGATGTTTAAATATGTATAAGTATATAAACCAAGGTTAACTTCTTTACTTCCTATTTCATGTTGCATTTTTTCCTCTTTAATTATATATATTGTTTTCTGCTTAGAACTTTCCAGCCAAGTAAACATGTCTCTGTTCAGGGATTTGTTCAAAAAGGTCATACGTAAAAGAAAGCCAGACGAAGACACCGTCTTTGTGAGTATCAAATCTGATATATGGATTATTGACATGTTGTACATAATGTTTTCTTTATGTGATAGCTCAGATTTTTGAGTTAGGTTGTATGAGGCATTTTTCAAAGTCAGTGCAACAGCAGATGAGAGTCGGCACGCGCCCAGTTTGGGTGTAACTTGGAAACAAAACAATGTGGACGCAACAGAACAACATATTTAAGAAATCTAAGGAAAGCTCAAAAAGGTTATATCAGTTTAAGTGTACTGAACTATCCGTTTCAGTGCTTAAAAATTAGCATTTGTAGATTTATATAAAATGACATGCTGACAGCTGTCTATATCTCCGTCAGCCATCTCACCTCTACCTAATAACGTCACATATCTTTGTCATTATTCCTGTAATTCTGCGCTGTAATGAAACTCAAATTAATCAAAAATCATCCTATAGACTTAATTATCTTAAGCTTTGAATTCCTAGTGCTTTACAGCAGCTTAAGTCATTAAACCATCCACATTTTGTCTTGCAACTTTTTGTCATGAATGTTGGACATACAGTATTTGTGAAAAACTGAAAAATAAACACAACAAACAAAAAAACATCCACATTTCTGCCTCTTGTTCTAGGTAAAGGGTAAGCCGGCGCCTAAGTATTATGGAACAGTCGTCCCGTATCCCAACTTCAATGCCAGCAGCGATGCTTCCACTCTGCAGAGCGCCATTGAGAAACACGGTGTGTGTGCCTCCACATTTCTGACATAGAGGGTCTCAGGGGTTTAAAGAAAGTAAGCTAAAGTACATCTTGTCCCTCACAGAAGTGGATAATGATGTGATCAGCGCAGTCCTGGTGAAGAGGAGCAATGAGCAGAGACAGAAGATCAAAGTAGTTTATGAAGCGTCCACGGGCAAGGTAAGTGATTCATTTCTCGTTAAGACCAAATAATGATACACCAACATCAAGAAGAGCCCAAATTAAAAAATAAGGACGCAATGAAGTTCCAGCGTAAATTTGCAGATTTGCAACACAAACTAGGTTAAATGTTGGGCATACAATGCAGATCCGCTGCATTTGAATGAAAGCTGCTATTGCATTTCATATTTACTCAATCTTGTTTGACTTGTCACAACATCATTTTTGTCCACATAAAGCAAGACGTCTGAAACTTATTTAGAAAGAAAGAAATAGCTTGGTCTGGTTTGACCAGTATTATGGTGGCTACGTAGTTAGCACACTTTTAAAAAGCTGCTGCTGTGTAACTAACATTACTGTCTTGATTACTGACTCATTGACTTTTTGTAATTTGTGCTAAAATCTTCTATCTTCTCATGATTTCCACCTTCGTTCCTATCTATCTATCTATCTATGTATCTATCTATGTATCTATGTATCTATGTGTCTATCTATGTATCTATGTATCTATCTATGTATCTATCTATGTATCTATGTATCTATGTATCTATCTATGTATCTATGTATCTATGTATCTATGTGTCTATCTATGTATCTATCTATGTATCTATGTATCTATCTATGTATCTATGTATCTATGTATCTATGTATCTATGTATCTATCTATGTATCTATGTATCTATGTATCTAACCAAAATGCAACCTCCAACACACACCTAAATTATGATTGTAATGTAACTTTATGCTCGTTGTGTCTTACAGAGTCTGGAAAAAGCTCTGAAGTCGGCTCTCAGGTCAGACTTAGAGGACGTTTCTCTGGCTCTGCTCATGGATCCCCCTCACTTTGATGCCTACCTGCTCAGGAAGGCCACAAAGGTATATCAGTGGTCGATGTACTAAATATGAGAGGAGATCAATTCCAAATATGAATTCTCCAAGATCCTTTTCGTTTCCCTGTTTGTTCTGCTAGCAGTGACTGTCCAAGGTTCTTAATATTTAGTTTCGTGCTCAGTTTTACATTCAGAGACTTTGGCTTTGCGGTATTTTACACTATGAGAACATTAGACTAAGTCTAAAGCAGTGAACTCCCACACACTCCGACAGAATCGTAAAAACATTTTTCTGATTCATTTGAAACCACCTAAATGTAGGCCAAAAGGACTTATCCAGACATTTTTACTCTTTGTTTAGTTATGTTTGAGGATTCCTTTGAAACACATTTTATATAGATATATTGGCGTTCCTAGCAATTCTATTGCTGTACTCAACAGGGGTTCGGCACACATGAACACGTCCTTGTGGAGGTTCTGGCAACAAGATCAAACCAAGAGATTCGAGAGCTCAAGAGGGTCTACAAAGAAGGTTTGGACTGAGTTAATGTTTATCTCTGTTATTAGTTGGAGAACATGCTGAGATCTGTTTGTAACATCTCAGGTATTTACTGAAATTCTTGAGGATGTTTTTTGTGTTTGCAACATTCGAACAACACTGATTTCCTCGACAGTGCTGCTCTGTAATCACGCAGTCATGAGGATTGTGCGTCTGAACAACAGCTATAACCACTGCAGGTATACTATGTCCCATTATCTTACTGCAATGTCTGCTACCTTTGTCCCTCAGAGTACCAAGTGGAGCTGGAGGAAGTCATTAAGAAGGAGACCAGCGGTGACTTCACCACGGCTCTTCTGGCCCTGTTGAAAGCACAGAAAGATGAAAGTGTGGAAATCGACAATGATCTAGCCCGAAAAGACGCAGAGGTAAAATCTGGAGAAAAAAAACGTTTTAGATAATAAGGCGGGCATAATTTCAATATTTACTAAACTAAGGTCCCATGAAGAAAACAAAATGAACGCTACTTTATGACGCTAACACAAACGTTTTGAACGGTTTTCTCATATGACAATATCCATAGAATCCGATGTGCACATTGTTTGGAAATTGCCCTTCATACATCAAGGAATTTTCCGTGTCAGAAGCGTTCTCACCTGCTGGAAATACTGTTGCCTTGTTATGGCGTAAAGGAGGCATGACACCTCCGGGGTCAAGTACTCACCTTGTTATTTTGTCATATATTTAAGTCTCTTGCCATTCCCGGAATTTGACGGATGATCTTTCCAGTTAGACGTCTTTCTTTTGCTGTTTGTAATGACCCTCCCTTTCAACCCCGGATATTAGTTTTATTCTGGGTTTCACGCTCGCCGTGACAGAAAAATCAACACGGCCACTGGCTCAAAAATAAATCTGGTTTATTATACGGCCTTCATTCGTCTATATCATTTCAGGTTTGCAGTAAATGTGTGAAAGTGCCGAACATACTTTATTTATTGTATGGTCATCTCAATAGCAATGGAATCGTAACATACATTAATGTGTAAGTCTTGTAGAGAACAACATTAACGACGTAATGGCGTGCTTCTGTTTTACCCGCAGATTCTGTTTGAGGCCGGGGAGAACACCAAAGGAACCGATGTTTCTGTCTTCATCGACATCCTGTCCAAACGCAGCGGGCCGCAGCTCACCAAGAGTAAGTGTTGAAATATTTGAGAGTTTCAGCTTTTAGGTTTGACTCATTAGAGGCTGAACACACACCTGGAGAACCGGTGGAACCACACTTTTTTGTAGCCGGTAGAACACACCCTGCAGTGTAGTAATAATATGGAGAATAGTAGGGCGGATTTCTTAAAGATAAAAACAGGACTATGAAAGCAGTTGTATTCTTGATGAGGCTATTTTATTTAGGGTTCTTTAGATTTTTTGAATGTTTTGAAAGTGTAGATGCACTTAGGCAAGGCAAGGCAAGTTTATTTATATAGCACATTTCAACACAAGGCAATTCAAAGTGCTTTACAAAAATGAAAGACATTAAGATTATTAAGAAACATATTATAAAATGGCATTTAAAAACACTAATTTAAAAGCAAAGATACATTCATAAAAGTTACAGTGCAAAAAGTTACTTAGGCACACATTCTCTCTCGATAGTAATAATATATGGTTTGGCTTTTGTAGAGTACAAATTCAAAAGATACTTTAAATCCAGCTAAAGGCACCTTTTTAAATGCACATATTTCCCAACTTTACTTCTATAACTTTTTGTAAAGACGTCTGCTTTTCTTTCTGACTCATACATCCCTATTGTTTGTGTTTACCTGTTAGCCTTCCAGCACTACGCCGCTGTGAGTGACATCTCATTACCTAAAGCCCTGGATTTGGAGCTGAAGGGAGACATTGAAGAATGTCTCATTGACATTGGTAAGGAATGGTCTTCATTTATTTCAGTTATTGTTTAATAAAAGGGAAACATTTGTTCTGAAGTAGTAAGCACTGAGGAAGTAAGGTAATAGGATTACAAGGATCTATCTTCCGGGGAGCATGCATGCAATTTATACCTACTTATTCTTTATACCAACGTATTGCCATTTACTTTTTATGTAAGCTTGCAAATAATGGTTTGTTATTTGTTGTGTACAAGTAAAGATCTGGCATCATTGTGAATAGGTATGGTCAGAAAATCCAACAAATACAGCCTAAATTCCCAAAGTATATTTAATGGAAATATGTCCAGTGATTTTCAAGACATTTTATTGGTGAATGGACTGTTGGACATGTCAGGCTTGTAAATACCGATAGCTGGACAAGAGGGTTTGATTCTGCGAAACATAAATCATCACAATTGTATTGTTAAGTCTGCAACATGTGGTGTCCAGAGGGAAACCCTGGAAGGAGAGCGTGAGAGTCACAAAGACCCATAACAATCAAAGAGAGTGCAGAAAACCCTTTTGAGCACATACTGTATCAACAAAATGATTCCCAGCTGTAATAGGAGGTGAAGCTTTGAACATGGATAGACGATACGATACTGTCTGCACATGCGTGTGTCACGTCATGCTTCTAAAACCTTGTATGGACTTCTTTAGCCTAAACATCTGCATACTGCATATTTTAAATGGGAATGTTTTTCTTTTTGACGTTTAGTAAAATGTTCCTGGAACAAAGCCGCTGTCTTTGCTGAGAAGCTCCATCTGGCTATGAAGGTGTGTGAATATCTCCTTCCTTTTCTCACCATATGTCGGAGTGTGTGTGTTTGTGTCACGTTTCCACTGACATTTTGTGTTCTGACTTTGCTCATGTAATTAAGAAAGCTATCTTAATAACGGTGTATGTGTTTTTCTTTGTGATGCCTGCTTTGGAATTTATTTGAAGTGGGGTAATTGTAAAATCCCCCATACTATGCATGCTTATGAATAATATGTAAAAACTAGGAATCCTTGTTTTGCATCCAACATGATGGTACATAACTTTACCTGATATCATACAAACAGAACCGAAGTGTTGACCCGAGTCACATGATTTGATACTCAACTTGGACTTGAGCCTTTTGACCTAAAACATACTTGATAACTTCCCCCAAGCCCAAAGATGTTATTCAAAAATTGTGCCATGAATCAATTAATTCCCTGAATCAACTTATTAACACAAATCTTTCACAGCGAGTCGAATCAAAATTCCCCCTGACTACTTTCATACAAACCAATGTGAGAGCATCCAATCAGGTTGCAGGAGAGAAACATGTCAAACAGGCGTTACTGAGTCGCTGGAGAACATACAATACAAAACAAAATCGTATAATGTGGTCAACTTAAAACAGATTTAAGTAAATCATCCGTGTCAATTATTACAGATGCATTATGACTCGTTTGAGGGTTTAGGACTTCCATTTAGGACTTGGGGTCTTGATTCGGAACTCTTGGGAATCATCTCCAAACTTGTCTTAAATAATAACTTGAGCACAATATTTACTTGTGATTTGCAACACAATGACTTTGCCCCATATTTACTGCGAAGCGAAGATGTTTGCCTTCTACCTGCTCGGCGTTTACACCTCTGCTACGTTCTCACAGGGCCACGGCACATGTGAGGACACTCTGATCCGAGTGCTGGTGAGCCGCTCTGAGATCGACCTAAAGAAGATTATTGAGGAATACAGGGCCATGTATGACGTCAGCCTACAGGAGGCCATTCTGGTAAAATGACACACCTAGAATTAGTGCCCTAAAGTTCTGTCACTCACTCATACCGTACAGAAACAAAGATGTAATATGAGGGTTTTTCAGCTGAGCACTTTTGTTTTTGTTTACAGATGGACACTAAGGGACATTATGAGAGCGTCCTGCTCGGACTGTGTGGAGCTCACTGAAATTCTTCGGGAAACCACTCTTCTGGAAATGTAGACCATTCTGTCCCCTGGATTATAAACAAATCTTATATCTTTGAAAGTTATGACGAATTCCGTGATCAATCTGTTTTATTGAGTTGTTCTCACCAAAAATAAAAAAACATCTCATGCACTTCCTGTCTGCTGTTTCTGTTTCTGTTTTTATCTATGTATTTTTTCTCTAGAAATAATTATTTCCACTAGTATATTGATTTATATCTCACACAAAATGGCTAATTTGTTATAGGCTAACATAATAATAGAAATGCTAAAGCTTCTTTAACAGCCTTAGGGATGCCCCTCCCCCCACAATTAAAATAATTAAATACAAAAATACATTTAAAATAAATTAAATAAAATAAATAAAATAAATAATAATGTATTACATAATACAATCATAAAAACTAACTTGAAAACAATTATATGAAGATGTTTTATATATATTAAAAACATGTTTTAATAAAACAAAAAAAGTAAGTGATAAAAATAAGAATGAAATATATTACTTACAGAGTGTTCATGTTTTGAAATATCTTGTGTCCTTGTCAGCCTAAAGGAGACGCCCCCTACCTCCGAGGGACCAAACAAAAGGTCATGTAATCGAGTAAGTTCAAATCAATCCTTGCTGATCATGTTGCTGCATAGCTCAGTGGTTAAAGCAGACTGTTCTGAGCCCATGGTCCACTTCCAAATCACTGTGAGACGTCACGTGGGTTCGGATCCACATTCTCGTAGTACATTTTGGGCTGTCTGGCCATAAAACATAATAAAACAAATAAAAAGTTGCTTAAAGAATATCCACTGAAATTAAGAAATGCAATAAAAAAAATCCTTGATTCCAAAGCCTTTATACCTTACACAGATGTTATTAACATAGTCAAACCACCAGGGGAAGTGTTAGGAGATGTGTGAAGTGATTTTGTGTTTCTTTTAACATGTTACGCATTCTGTTACTCTCTGACAAGAAAATAAAAGACAACATGTAATTCAGGCAAACTTTTTTCTTAAGTGCAGTTCCTGCGCCCTTTTGCTGCAAAACTTATTACAAGTTTAATAACATGTATTACATTTCTTTGTGCACCCTTTTCAAGACATTTATAAATTGTACTTTTATGTCCTCATCGTCATCGTCTGCGTATCAGTGCGCAGCAGCAACGGTCACAAACACATACACGTGACGTGACGTGGACCTGTCTACCGTGTCCGGAAATGCTGTGGCTTTTTGTCCAGCTCGGATAATTTACCCTATTTATTGAAGCTGTCAGCTCAGTTTTAACATTATTAATGTCCTACCTCTTACTAAGCAACTGCATGTGTTCATAAGACGTACACAGCACGCGCACCACGAGTCGCAGCTAATAACTTTGGATACAATCTTAGCTAGCATAACAGATGGCTAGCTAGCAAGCTAACAGACTAAGAAGCTACCAGCTGAATGTTTACAGTTAATTTAACAAACTAACTGTTACGTTTTAACGAAAGAATGATTAAAAGCGGAAACGGAATATACTCTTTACCAGTAAATTGGCTGCGGTTTAATTACTTTTAAGGTAATGTTTAGGGTATTGGGGATTTAAATACTTCAACTGGACTTTAACTGGAGCTTTAAGATGGAAGATAAATACAGCAGCAATGTACTCTCAGGGGGGAAACTGGGCATGGTCGAGGTGCCCAATTCTAGGTATGTATCTGTTTTTATCTCCTCCATGATCTCTGAAACATTTGACAGCAGAACAGTGTTATGTCAGGCAGGAAAAGCCATTTCATAATTTGGTTGAGTGGATGAAGCTCTGAAGGTTGAAGTTAAAATGAACCTGTTATTTCACTTTTAATTAGGTTTGAAATGCTCAGGAATATTCTCTTCACTTGACACTATCTTGTAAATAAAAACAAGTATTTGAGAAATGTTGATGTCAATAATAGATTAGAAGAGAGAGGAGGTTGTTGAACAATGTTTTAAAGGGCCCTATTATGCTCAATTTCCAGTTTATATGTGTATGTTGTGCTTTTACTGTGACCTGTTCATAAGATTAAATGTTCAAAAAGTGCCTTATTTTTATTGTTTTTAGAAATCATCCAAATAAAATAGTGCCAAAACTCAACGACTGTTCAATCTTTTCTCTCAAGAACTAATACATTTGTATTTCCTCCTCAGGTTAACCAGATATATAGTTTTACTGATCGTCACGAAGGTCCTCAAGGCTCTTGGGATATTTGAATCTTATGATATCCTCAAAGTTGTCCACATTGTCCAGTTCATCTTTATACTAAAATTAGGGTAAGTAGCCTATTAGTTGCTTATATTTCATTTCATCAATGTCATCAAACTTGGTAATTCTTTTTATAATTTGTACTACATGTATGTAAGCATCCTTTGCCTTTTCTAGGAGTGCTGTTATCCTGCTTTTCTTTCAAAAGCCCTTCTCCTCTGGCAAAGTCGTCTCAAAAAGACAAGTGAGTGGGATTTCTTCGTCTTCTGTTTGTGTACGATCCAGCTCTAATGTGTATATAAATGTATATGTTTACATTTGTTTTCTATAAGTATATCTAATCTAATCTATTGTTTCATTTTAGGAGAACAATTCCCTATTTCTCTCTGTGGCTCATAACAATGGTTTCCTACATTTTACACATGATTTAAATGTTTGTCAAACCTTTACGGTGCGTCCACACAGCAGCTTAAGTCCTCTGTGCAAATGCCACCCTCTATCATGCTGCAGTTACACAAACAATGCAAATATAGAAACACAAATGTGCCAAAACAAGACATGCGCTACATCAAAACTGTGCAAGAAGTAAACAGGGATACTAAAAAAGTTGTCCGACTGTCACTGTTGTGAGACATTTGCACTTGTCGGCCTCTGTATGTAGTGCTTTACGAAACTACAAGATTGAGCTTTATGTTAAAAGATGCCTCCGTAAAGTCACTTTGTTGACATAATGCCGTAATGATGATTTTACTCTTGTTTTCTTTCTAGTGGATAAAGTTACTGAAGCATGCCGTGTTCAGCTGCATCATTTCCCTCCTGGGCTTCTTCGGGCTAACTCTCTGTGGACCTCTGAGGTAAGCTGTCACCGGAAATGTGTTGTTTTTTTTGACAGCAATTCCAGACAACACTGCTGTGTGCATGAACACATGTGTGTGGTATTAACTGCGCCATTCCACATCAAGACCTCCCAGATGTTATCTTATATTTTATTTAAAAAGATAAGTGAAAATCTGTTTACATTTGTGGGACCTTGCCAACAATTTGGTTAGTTATATATTTTTGGCACTGCTTATTTTTCAATTAGATCAGATGGACTGAACATCCATGCAAACCGGAGAATGATTTCCAATATTTATTTTAAATATATATATAATAAAAACTACATTTCACCCTTTTTTATACCTCATAATATAAACCAGTTTTTCATTAGTTCTTTGACTTCCTGAAATGTAATGTTTAACCTGTGCAGTGTATTCATACAGTGCTATCACACCTTGAATATATTTGGTCATGCATACAACACGTGTGACAGATCTTACTAAGTATAGCGTTGAAGCTTAACTTATTTAAATATTTTTTTAGAAAGGAATGTGTTAATATACATTACAGATGAGTCAAAATATGTTTTATTACTCCTTCGTTAGAATACACAAACTTACAAATCTATTACTACCACTTCTGGAAAGGTATTTGGATGAGCGCTATAGTTTTGGCCACATGACTTTATTGAAAACTTTTTCCATGGATAGTTTCAGAAAATCCATGACATGGTGGTTCTTGGTGAGTTGTTATGGACTCACCCAGCTGTTTGTTTTATGTCTTTGGATGTGTCGTAATTAAAACTCTTTTGTGTATAGGGTGTGATTCCCTGTTAGTATGTTTGTTCCTTTCAGGGCTCCACGTGGTCTGTTTTGTTTTTATGTTGACCTTAAACATATGCCTCATGTGGTTACTTTATTCATCTTTATGTGGTCTTAATTTTAACTTTGTACTGTGAAGCACTTTGTGAAATCTAAGGTGCTATAATAAATAAACGTATTAATATTGAATTCTGCTTTGTGTCCTTTGCAGGACGCTGTTGCTTTTTGAGCACAGTGATGTGGTGGTCATTGCTCTTCTCGGTGTTTTGTTCACAGGCACAGGAGGCGGGCCATCCAAGGTACGAGGGCTAAATGAAAACATGTCTGTATTTTACTCTCAATTATTTATTAATGTATTATTGTGTCAGATATGTTGTTTTCAGTTCAAGCAACATAAAAACAAGAAAAACTTTAATTAACTTAAAGATAATTGATAAGATCTGTACAATGGCATAGTAAGGCCATTGAAGGTCAACAAAAAAATACATTCCTATACAGAATAGGAAGAAGAGGTAATATTTTAAGAAACAACCATTAAATGAACATTTCAAGATCAAAGTGGTGAATTAAACATACGATTAAGATAAAAACACTTTTATATTCCCTGGAGTTAAGAGTCATACAATTGTGGATAAGAAAGCGTGGGTTATTTTGACCCCGAGTGAAATGAAACTGTATTGTCGAAGTGTGTAATTTGCATTTCTGTGTTTTTTCTCAGACCAGAGGCGCTGCTCTCTTCATCATCGCCGTGATCTGCCTCCTCCTCTTTGACAACGACGATCTCATGGCAAAGATGGCCGAGCACCGTATCCTTTACTAATTTATTCAGAATAGTCATCTTCTTCTGTTCGTCATCCTACTTCTCTGTTTGTAGTGTTTTCTCCTTTACTCATTTTCTAACCAGCTGAGGGTCACCATGACAGCGCGCTGACTCATTTCCTCTACACCGCCATTGCCTTTTTAGGGGTTGCAGATCACAAAGTAAGCAAAGCACACATTAAATGCTGCCTATAGAAGCATTTGAGGTGTATCTCTGCCTGCTAACATCACGTTCCTCCCACCAGGGTGGAGTTGTTCTGCTGGTGGCCTCCCTGTGTCTGAAGGTGGCGTTTCACACGGCCTCCAGGAAACTGTCAGTGGAAATCGGTGGAGCCAAACGCCTCTACGCTCTGGACAACCTGGTTTCTGCTGTGGTGCTGCTGCCCTGGGTCATCGTGCTCTCAGCGACTACAGAAGTGAGTCAACAGAACATGAGAAATCTGAACACAAAGCCAAATGGATTTACTCATAACGGTCAATAAGTTGAGTGTGGAAAGCTGGACCCTTCTCTTGAATAAACGTACCACTATACTGTTGTTTCGAAAGCAGCCATTGTGGTTTTTACCGTGTTAATTGAGCAGTCTGTAATCATTTGGTATTGCAAAAGATGCTAACTAGCTAGCTACCAACTGCAAAGTCATCCCGGTCAAAATCCCCACACTGTGTTAAGAGTATACGACATGGCAGTTTAACCTAAGTGTGAGAATTGAGACACAGCAATAATGAGCTGTTCTTGTTTATTTGGAGAGTTCAATGTAACCTTTCAAATCTCAGAGACTTTTAAAGACACTTGTTCAGTTTACCATAAAGTTAAATGACAATTTTAATGACCCAACCAGTAAGATTTCCTAAATTACTTGAACTTTACCGTATAAAATAAATTGGAACGGCCATGTGTTCTGGGGCGGCATGGCCATCTTCACAGCCTATAATGTCAGCTCTCAAAGGTCGTCTGTCAGCTGTAGGAGCGCAAGATAAATACCTTTACAGAGAGAAGCTTTTCACAAAGGCAGAGGAGAGTTATTTTACTAAATTAAAGTTTATAACATCTGTACTTATGAATTAAGCGAAGAATGCACCGCTTAGTTTGACTGATCACGGCGACTAACTGGTGTTTGGAGTAACCCTGGAGGTCCATGTCTAATTTAATTTAGAACAATTAAGCGTTTATTTACCCCCCCAGAGTAAAGTGGAGTCGTGGTCGTCCCTCATCCTGCCGTTCGGGATGATCATCCTCTCCGTGATGATCCTGGAGTTTTACGTGGAGGCCATCTGCAACACCAAGATGGAGGCGCCGAGGTGCGCCCGCTACGGAGCCATCGCCCTCTTCCTCAGCGCCCTGCTGCTGGCCAACTTCTGGACCCACCCGCTCACCGACCAGCTGCGCTCCATGAGCAAACCCCCCCATCAGGTCAGCACCGAGCACGTGCTCTCGGGGGGAGTCGTTGTCAGCGCCATCTTCTTCATCATGTGTAAGTAACGGCTGCGGGACGAGAGCTCTAAGGAGTCTAAATAGTAATAGATCTTGTAAACCTCATCTTAGATCATTCCACTTCTTTGCTGCACATTCCCAGCCCTGATTTTCTTATTTGATATCAACATTCAGACTCAAAAGCTTAAATCAAGGCCCTACAGGTATACATATTGTTATCTTTAACAAATATGTGTAACTTTGTCTATTTGTATCTGGAGTCTCCTACATTCATATAAATATGCATTTGCATATGTAATCATAATATTTCAGAAAACGGGAATGAATACAAACTGAAACATGAATTTTTAACCTTTATAGAACATCTACATATCTGTCGTTGAAAGAACAGTTCCAGCTAATATTTAACAAGATAAAAGCTTTTTTCCATGCTGAAACATAGCCTTTAAAAAAACCCAAAGATGGGTTTTAAGAAAAGTAATCGTTTCAATGCAAGTAATCAAATAGGGAAGTGATATTATTCAGGTATTTCGTTTTTACGCAATCTGAAGCTCCTTGTGCTTTCTGTGCATATTTTCAAGTCACCTATTATGCAAAATCCACTTCTTCATGTCTCTTCTACATCAACATGTGTCCCCTCTTCTTCATGTCTCTTCTACATCAACATGTGTCCCCTCTTCTTCATGTCTCTTCTACATCAACACGTGTCCCCTCTTCTTCATGTCTCTTCTACATCAATATGTGGTCCCCTCTTCTTCATGTCTCTTCTACATCAACATGTGTTCCCTCTTCTTCCTTCATGTCTCTTCTACATCAACATGTGTCCCCTCTTCTTCATGTCTCTTCTACATCAACATGTGTCCCCTCTTCTTCATGTCTCTTCTACATCAACATGTGTCCCCTCTTCTTCATGTCTCTTCTACATCAACAGTGTCCCCCTCTTCTTCATGTCTCTTCTACATCAATATGTGTCCCCTCTTCTTCATGTCTCTTCTACAATCAACATGTGTCCCCTCTTCCTCATGTCTCGTCTACATCAACATGTGTACCCCTCTTCTTCATGTCTCTTCTCTACATCACAGTGTCCCCTCTTCTTCATGTCTCTTCTACATCAACATGTGTCCCCTCTTCTTCACTGTCTCTTCTACATCAACATGTGTCCCCCTCTTCCTTCATGTCTCTTCTACATCAACATGTGTCCCCTCTTCTTCATGTCTCTTCTACATCAACATGTGTCCCATCTTCTTCACGTCTCTTCTACATCAACATGTGTCCCCCTCTTCTTCACGTTCTCTTCTACATCAACATGTGTCCCCTCTTCTTCATGTCTCTTCTACATCAACATGTGTCCCCTCTTCTTCACGTCTCTTCTACATCAACATGTGTCCCCTCTTCTTCACGTCTCTTCTACATCAAACATGTGTCCCCTCTCTTGCTTCTCATGTCTCTTCCTTACATCAAACAGTGTCCCCCTCTTCTTCACGTCTCTTCTACATCAACATGTGTCCCCTCTTCTTCACGTCTCTTCTACATCAACATGTGTCCCCTCTTCTTCATGTCTCTTCTACATCAACATGTGTCCCCTCTTCTTCATGTCTCTTCTACATCAACATGTGTCCCCTCTTCTTCATGTCTCTTCTACATCAACATCGTTCCCCTCTTCTTCACGTCTCTTCTACATCAACATGTGTCCCCTCTCTTCACGTCTCTTCTACATCAACATGTGTCCCCTCTTCTTCACGTCTCTTCTACATCAACATGTGTCCCCCTCTTCTTCATGTCTCTTCTACATCAACATGTGTCCCCTCTTCTTCATGTCTCTTCTACATCAACACGTGTCCCTCTTCTTCACGTCTCTTCTACATCAACATGTGTCCCCTCTTCTTCACGTCTCTTCTACATCAACATGTGTCCCCTCTTCTTCATGTCTCTTCTACATCAACATGTGTCCCCTCTTCTTCATGTCTCTTCTACATCAACATGTGTCCCCTCTTCTTCACGTCTCCTCTACATCAACATGTGTCCCTCTTCTTCATGTCTCTTCTACATCAACACGTGTCCCCCTCTTCTTCACGTCTCTTCTACATCAACATGTGTCCCCTCTTCTTCACGTCTCTTCTACATCAACATGTGTCCCCTCTTCTTCATGTCTCTTCTACATCAACATGTGTCCCCTCTTCTTCACGTCTCTTCTACATCAACATGTGTCCCCTCTTCTTCACGTCTCTTCTACATCAACATGTGTCCCCTCTTCTTCATGTCTCTTCTACATCAACATGTGTCCCCTCTTCTTCACGTCTCTTCTACATCAACATGTGTCCCCTCTTCTTCATGTCTCTTCTACATCAACATGTGTCCCCTCTTCTTCATGTCTCTTCTACATCAACACGTGTCCCCTCTTCTTCACGTCTCTTCTACATCAACACGTGTCCCCTCTTCTTCACGTCTCTTCTACATCAACATGTGTCCCCTCTTCTTCACGTCTCTTCTACATCAACATGTGTCCCCTCTTCTTCACGTCTCTTCTACATCAACATGTGTCCCCTCTTCTTCACGTCTCTTCTACATCAACATGTGTCCCCCTCTTCTTCACGTCTCTTCTACATCAACATGTGTCCCCTCTTCTCCATCTTCTTCATGTCTCTTCTACATCAACACGTGTCCCCTCTTCTTCACGTCTCTTCTACATCAACATGTGTCCCCTCTTCTTCATGTCTCTTCTACATCAACATGTGTCCCCTCTGTGTAAAGAGACTCTGGAAGTTTCAGGAGTTTCAGTGTCCTGATCCATTTATATAAAACCACTGTCAGATTTTGGCCACTTTATGATGTCATAACGATGTGTTGTCTTGTGTAACCATTAGCCAATCACCAACCAAGGTAACCCCCCCCCACACCTTATCACCTGAATCTCCTCCTAGAGCTCCATTGAGTTCTTTTTAACCAAATATCTCTCAGAGGGTCGTGGGGAGGGGCTCCTTATTTTCATCTAAAGTAACAGACAGAGGCCGTTTCTCAATGTCGAGTATACCTGCTGCAGAGCCACTATTTCAAGTATACTACGTCATCGAGTGGCGCTGAATGCTGGGCATTTAACATGCATTCAAACAGTCCTTCGGTGCCACTCAATGACGTAGTATACTTGAAATAGTGGCTCTGCAGCAGGTATACTCGACATTGAGAAACGGCCAGAGAATCAGCACTTTTGAAACAGGGCTGAAACAGAGGGGTTTATGGGATGCTGCAATGATCTGTTAGGTATTTGGAGCCAATCACTTCAGAGACATGTTCTGTATCTGAGACCTGTAATATATTGATGAAAAACAGGATAATAGGGGACCGTTAAATGTATCTATTCTCCTTTCTCATCCCTCTGCAGCGTCCAGTATTCTCTCGTCCCCCTCAAGGAAAGGTCAGAAGGGCACCCTGGTGGGCTACTCTCCTGAAGGGACCCCCCTGTACAACTTCATGGGTGACGCTCTGCAGCACACATCGCAGTCGATCCCCCGCTTCATCAAAGATTCCCTGAAGCAAATCCTGGAGGAGTACGACTCCAGGCAGATCTTCTACTTCCTGTGTCTCAACCTGGTACGTACAGCGTAAGGAAGAGAAAGCTCACAACTGAACTAGGACTAAATATTGAGCATATTATGGTGAAGGGGAATTTATTAAAAATACATTTCAAATTGGCAAATTAAAACTCTATCTTTGTACAAATATTTTAATTGTATTTTATATATTATTAGACATTATACTTTCACTTCTTATTCATTTAATTTGACAATCAGTTAGATACACTCCCACAACCCCTTGTACAAAAACTCACCTCTTTGATCTGGCTTTTAATGTGTGATTTTCACTTTCTCTGTAAAGCGACTTTGAGCACCTGTAAAAGCGCTTACAAAATACAAATAAATCTATTATTATACAGGAAAAACGTACTTTCTGTTCAATATAGATTAATAATTAATAAGACGGCATATGTAAAGATACAAAGATAACATTAACAGCATAATCATTAGAAATAGTTTACTTTTAATTATTTCTTTAAGATAGATGCAGTGTTCTAACTATATTAATGTCAACTAATCAATAAAGATTAATCATTCAAAATGACAGCCATTGTGTGGATGCCGCCCACAAACTCCTGCAACATCTTGATTATTGAAGAGCTATACAATTATATTTCCAAACTAAAAGGAAAAAATGGTTTCTGCTAAACTCTGTAGCTACCTCTAGGAATGTAGTTTAAACACCTGAACATGAATTAACATTTTAGAAATACACACACATTATTTACTTTTTAAAAGCTGACATTTTATGACTCTAGATATTTCAATTTGACAATTGTTTTGTTGAATTTTCTGTAAATCAACCCCCTCTGGTTGTGCAGATCCTGCTTAAGGACATATGGATGTTGAAAACTGGAGCAGTTTGAAGATATTACTTACATTTCAACCTTAATAAACCTTTTGTTTTTGTTTGACACCAGCTTCTTCCAGTTTAGGATAAGTGTGTACAGTTTGTGTATTTTGAGTAAACGTGAGGTGTGCTGTTCCAGGCGTTCACCTTCGTGGAGCTGTTTTACGGCGTTTGGACCAACAGTCTGGGGCTGATCTCTGACGGCTTCCACATGCTGTTCGACTGCTCCGCTCTGGTGCTCGGCCTGTTCGCTGCGCTCATGACTCGCTGGAAAGCTACCAGGATCTTCTCCTACGGGTAAACGTCTCTTCTGACTTTTTCTCAACATCTCAAATTTCTGATTTCTTCACAAAATTCTGACTTTTTCTTAAATCTCAAAATTCTGACTTTTTCTTAAATCTCAAAATTCTGACTTTTTCTTAAATCTCCAAAATTCTGACTTTTTCTGAAAACTTAAACATTTTAATAATCACTCGTCACCCGCTTGAGCTTCAACATCAAGATCCATGTATTTATGATCCTCTCCAGAATGGAAGTAGTCATCACATACAGAGCATCAACTAGTTCCTGAACAGTGTCCTTCACATGCTGATATCCAAGAGAGGGAGTTACACAGTCACAAGATGGAGGAATATAAAGCAGTATTCAATGTTTAGTTCAGATTAGCTCCACGTCAGAAATGAGCATGCTTGCCATATGTCTATCTCCATAGAAGCTGAATCATCATGTTAATCACATAGCTATCATATGCCTCAAACAGTCCTGATGCTCTTCTAGGTAATCACACGTCATCCGTCATGTACACAGCTACGTAGGGTTATCATGTGAACTCTGATATTGGAAGAGTACATTCAGTATTTTCATCAACAACATGTGGAAGCTCTTTGATGGGAGTTATTGGAGAATTCAGCTGGATGTCTAAAAGTGGACTGTTGTTTTCCTGCAGGTTCGGTCGCGTGGAAATACTTTCTGGATTCATCAACGGCCTGTTTCTTATGGTCATCGCTTTCTTTGTCTTTGTGGAGTCAGTCACCCGTGTGTTGGATCCTCCCAATATAAACACTGACATGCTGACTGTGAGTAAACTGCACCTACGACCTGCTGATGTACTATTCATGTTACGTCCTGATTCAATATAAGGTGTCTGATACAAAGCCCTTTCCAGATGATTCTATTAACCGAAATGCACAAGAAACACCTGAAGTAGTATTGCTTTTTATTTGAACTATTTAGTAGTTTTGTGCTCTCCACACATAACAATTAATATAAAAATTTAAAAATGTCACTGTTTTGTTGAGGAGAACATTTGTTTTTCTGTCCATTGCTAAGATTAAATGAACCTATCTGCTTTCTGTGGATTGATAAGACTGCACATAGTGATCAGAGCGATCAGCTAGCAAGAGCAAGTTCAAAATGGACCAATCAGCATTAAGAATTCAACCAAGCCCTGTAATCAAATGATAATAATAATACATGTAATCTATATAGCGCTTTTCCTGGTGCTCAAACCGCTTTACAAGCAAGTAAAGAAGACAAATAACAACGAGTGAAAAGTGCTAAGCTAGGTGGAATAAGGGCGAGTGGTTAGTGGATTAGGAGTTGAAGGCTCGAGTGAAAAAGTGAGTTTTGACGGATTTTTTTGAATTAAATAAAATGAGTATGACATTTGGGAAGCCGCTGAATGCCATCAGTTATTAATGTCCTTTCAGTAAACTTACTCCTTGCATTAGACATCATTCAGTCTAAACTCTGTGTGTGTTTCTCCTGCAGCCGGTGTCAGTCGGAGGCTTGCTGGTGAACCTGGTGGGGATCTGCGCTTTCAGTCACGCTCACTCCCACGGCGGAAAAAGCTGCTCGTCACATGAAGAAAAAAGTAACTCTCACCACGGCCACTCCCACAGCGAGCACGGCCACTCTCACGGGGGCCACGGCAACTCTCATGGCGGGCACGGGGGACACGGGAACTCCCACGGCTCCGGGGGCGGAGGCGGAGGCATGAACGCTAACATGAGAGGTGCGTTTTCAAAAAATATATATTTATTCAATTTTCACAGAGTAACACAATCAAGAAGGAGCATGATACCAATATGTACCCCCTTTCCCCCCCACTTATCCCAAACACAGAACACATTCTCCACACATAAATAAAATAATAAAAAGTATAAATAAATGATGTATAAAAAAAAAATAAGGAAAGAAATCCTTAAAACAAAAACATTATACAAAGAAAATTACCAAGACAGCACAACAAGGAATATACAGATGAGTACACGGAGGGTGATCAGACACAACAATTACATAAAGGCTTGTTAGACATTGCAAACAATATGGAGCCTTGAAATCTCCGTCCATCCTAGTCCGTAGAGACTAGGGCTGAACGATTAATCGATTTTAAATCGAAATCGCAATTTGAAATGATGCAATTATCAAATTGCAAAGCTTTTGTTTTTTTTCTTCTTGTGTGTCAGTCATCCACACCAATCAGAAGTGCTGTGCTCCACATGTACCAGTCATTGTTAACCAATCAGAAGTGCTGTGCTCCACATGTACCAGTCATTGTTAACCAATCAGAAGTGCTGTGCTCCACATGTACCAGTCATTGTTAACCAATCAGAAGTGCTGTGCTCCACATGTACCAGTCATTGTTAACCAATCAGAAGTGCTGTGCTCCACATGTACCAGTCATTGTTAACCAATCAGAAGTGCTGTGCTCCACATGTACCAGTCATTGTTAACCAATCAGAAGTGCTGTGCTCCACATGTACCAGTCATTGTTAACCAATCAGAAGTGCTGTGCTCCACATGTACCAGTCATTGTTAACCAATCAGAAGTGCTGTGCTCCACATGTACCAGTCATTGTTAACCAATCAGAAGTGCTGTGCTCCACATGTACCAGTCATTGTTAACCAATCAGAAGTGGCCCATGATAGAAGGTGATAGACGGATTGATCCAATCACCTGCCAAATATTTTTGAAATACTTTTCCAAATGGCTTCCAATGGAGCTTTCCTAGATGCTTTGGTGAAACAAAGCATCTGAGTCAGGTTAGCAATGCTCCATCACATGTTTCTATCAGGGTGAATCTTAAACTGAAGCTTGACTTTAAGGCAAGGCAAGGCAAGGCAAGGCAAGGCAAGGCAAGTTTATTTATAGAGCACTTTTCAACACAAGGCAATTCAAAGTGCTTTACAACAAATGAAAGACATTAAGAAAATGGCATTTAAAATCAGTCATTAAAAAGAAAAGCTAATAAAATAAACACTAAAAGAAAAAATACATGGATAAAAGTTACAGTGCAGTCTAAGATATGAATAGTTCAATTAAAAGCAGCGACAAAAAGAAAAGTCTTTAGTCTGGATTTAAAAGTAGTCAGAGTTGCAGCGGACCTGCAGGTTTCTGGGAGTTTGTTCCAGATATTTGGAGCATAATAACTGAACGCTGCTTCTCCATGTTTAGTTCTGACTCTGGGGACAGAAAGCTGACCAGTCCCTGAAGACCTGAGAGATCTGGATGGTTCATAATTTAGCAGTAGATCAGAAATGTATTTTGGGCCTAAACCATTCAAAGCTTTATAAACCAGCAGCAGTATTTTGAAATCTATTCTTTGACACACAGGAAGCCAGTGTAAAGACTTCAGAACAGGAGTGATGTGATCCACTTTCTTAGTGTTAGTGAGGACTCGAGCAGCGGCGTTCTGAATCAGCTGCAGCTTCCGAATAGACTTTTTAGTGAGACCTGTGAAGACACCATTGCAGTAGTCGAGTCTACTGAAGATAAAAGCATGGACAAGTTTTTCCAAATCCTGCTGCGACATTAGTCTTTTAATCCTAGATATGTTCTTTAGGTGATAGTAGGCTGATTTAGTAACTGTTTTAATGTGGCTGTTGAAACTCAGGTCAGAGTCCATGACTACACCTAGATTTCTGGCTTTATCTGTTGTTTTGAACATTGCAGACTGAAGCTCAGCGCTAACTTTTATACGTTCTGCCTTGGCTCCAAAAACCATTACCTCAGTTTTATCTTTGTTTAATTGGAGAAAGTTCTGACACATCCAGCCATTGATTTGTTTAAAGCAACCCAACGGAACCCAACGGAACTTTCATGTAAGTTTAGTTCTTTCACTCGTAGCTCAGGCTGCGGGGTGCTAGAGACGGGAGCACGTTGATACGACCTTCCTAGCCGGAGATATGGCCGCATTTTACAATAAACTTCCGCTGGGTCGCTTAAAAACAAATATTTCAAATCGATTCCCAATATCTGTCATAAAAATCGCAATTAGATTATCTCCCCGAATCGTGCAGCCCTAGTAGAGACTACTTCGGAGGGCTTAAGCCCCCTCATCTCCAATACAGTCCAGAAAAGGGTTCCTTATGTGAAAAATGGGTTTGTCCTTGAGCCAGAAGCGTATAGTGTCTAAAGGAATAAGTTCCATAACACTTTGAATCCAATGCGGAACCGTGGTCTGAAATCCATTGAAGCAGAATACATCTCCTTGCACTACAAAGAAGCACCTTAAGCAGCTTGAGTGAAGAGGGGCTAATGTTAACTGCTGCGGACTGTATTTAGTTTTTTTATTAAGGAGTGCAGATTTAACAGACAATACAACAATTTCCTGGTTTTGGTTTTCTTATTACAGGAAGTTGCACTACTACCCCTCTTTTACTACATATAAGAAAACAAACAGAATCCCCCCACTCTCACAAGAACTGGAACATTGGTCACTGCATTGTATCGCTGATACATTTCACATGATTAAGAGCAAAAAACACAAACAAAAATAAAGAAAATAATAATAATTAATCGAAAAATACAAAATAAATAAAAATAAAAGAATAGATGTGCGTTTTTCATTGATGCTCTAAAAAAATACCTTACTGTAACGTGAGATGTAGCGAGATACATTTATTTAGTTAATCACAGTTGATCACAGCAGTGCACGGTCTATTGAGTGCACTTTTTCTTTTCTGATTGTACTTTCGGTGTCATAGTCCGAACAGTTATTTGGTCCAATTAGGGACATGTTGGAAATGTTTCCACAGGTCACTCCATGGGTTTCAGTAATGACCCCAAAATGATATCGGTTCTTTATTCATTAACTAATCGGAAGATCCTAAGATGCATTCCCACGAGGTGACAGTAAAGTCAGCTATTCAATTCAACACTAACCAGTAAAAACACATTCCAACGTATTGTTTTTTAACCATCTCGCTTTAACTGGCATTGAGCATTAATCTGATGCATACACATAAGAAACAACAGAGGTGCGTTTTTTCTTTGATGCACTAAAAAAAGACCTTACTGTAAAGGAGGACGTAGAGAGATACACTGTTTGGTTTTTCCTTGCAGGCGTTTACCTCCACGTCCTGGCTGACACGTTGGGCAGCGTGGGCGTCATCATCTCCACCATCCTCATCCGTCAGTTCGGCTGGTTGATCGCGGACCCAATCTGCTCGCTCTTCATCGCCGTGCTCATCTTCCTCAGCGTCATCCCTCTGCTGAAGGACGCCTGCGAGGTGCTTCTTCTGAGAATCCCCCAAGAGAATGAGAAGGAGCTGACCAGTGCGCTGGAGAAGGTGAGGAAACACTCAACACTCATTTCTTTCACAGATAGTGGTTTCGCTGCACATCAGAATAACTGTATGTTTAATAGAGTGTACAGATTTTGGGGGCAAATCTGTTATCTATCTATAGCAGGGGTGTCAAACTCAAATACACAGTGGGCCAACATTTAAAAATGGGTACTAGTCGAGGGCCGGACTGGTTCAGTGTTTATTGAAATGAACTTATTGAAATGAACTTATTGCACATATTAAACCTGGAACTAACAAAGCTTAAATTATTGCCTATAAAAACAACATTAAACATTAAATAATCAGTTGCATTCATTTCTTATGGCTCTATCTGCAGCTTTTCCAGAGTCATTTCTTATGATTACATTTTTAAAACAGCTTTTAAAAAACTATTTCCCTCAAAGAAAAATCCAAACATGCCCTGTTGTCGCAAGAAGGAAACATCCATGTAAACTCAGTGTGCTGCTCTGATGCTAGTTCAAGCAGATACTTGGCATCTCATCTCGGGTGCAAGTTCATCAATGTTTGGGCTCAGGCTCTGAGCGGAGGGACTCCTCAGGATGGAGTGAAGGTGTGCGTGCAATATACCGGCGGGCCAGATCGAATAGTAATTAGAAATGATCCTGCGGGCCGAAATGAAATCCACCACGGGCCTGATTTGGCCCCCGGGCCTTGAGTTTCACACATGTGATCTATATTATTAAAGGAGTTGACTTCTTAGGATTGTTAACTAACCTGATGTGGTTGAATTCATTTGGCTTAGCAAACTTTAGCCATTATATTTGAATGTAAAGTTAGATGTTATTTCCATAAAGGTTATTCCTATTCTTATTGTAATGGTGTTGGCACTCTTACTAGCATTACCATAATGTCAACAATTTATCTCCTGGATCAAA
Organism: Harpagifer antarcticus; assembly: GCA_902827135.1. Classification (NCBI taxonomy): domain Eukaryota; kingdom Metazoa; phylum Chordata; class Actinopteri; order Perciformes; family Harpagiferidae; genus Harpagifer; species Harpagifer antarcticus. The sequence continues at coordinate 1,866,034 of CADEHL010000394.1, forward strand.
GTATGAACTAACTTCACGTTATCCTCAGCCACCAATGGTTCACTTGTAATTGAGCTAAAATAATTAGCATAGTATTAGGATTTGCTTTTGGATTTGTCTCAGACCATGGGACTAACTTATCAGACAACAGTGAGTTAAATAGACCGTTAGTACGTGATCTACATTTTCCATTTCTCTGAAACAAATGACTATTTCCTGACATAAAGGACAGACTTGCATTGAGATTCAAGAAAGAGCTTGAGCATTATCAAATGCCTTGGCAAAAGTGAATATGTGTCCAGCCCCTCAGCAGTTTTCCTGGTGTTAATTTCCCTGGTTGTTTTTTCAGATCGAGAAGATAGAAGGAGTGTTGTCGTACAGAGACGCTCATTTCTGGAGGCACTCGGCCAACATGGTGGCGGGGACCATCCACCTGCAGATCATGGCAGACGTGGTGGAGCAGAGGATCGTTCAGCAGGTCGGTACACATTGTAGAATCACGTCATGTCCTTCGGCTGATCGCTAAGAAATGATTGGTAATTGTTATGATGGGAATTTATAATTATTCGATATATATATATATATATATATAGGTTTCCTAACTACAAAATGTTCTCAGACAGAAGGGTGTCACCTTGACCACTGTCAGGCAACACCCTTATGGATGCTAGGGTTGTAATTAACAAGCGATACTTCCCCTTCTGTCTGCCCCCCAAGACTGTAATGTAAATGCCCTCGCTGAATGAATCCTCTTCCTGTGTCTCTTCCCTGTATAAAGTCATTGCGTTTCTGTGTAACTTGGTCAGATTTAAGCACGCAGGTTATCTGTCCTTCCAGCTGGAAATAAGATTGATTTTGTTAAATGCTATAACTCTTTATTAAATAACACAACTTTGGTTTAAGCTTGTAAATTTGTTCTTTTCTTACCAGAAGGTAATTATCAGTTCTGATCGCTCTGTGTGATTGGCAGGTGACGGCCATTTTGAAAGACGCCGGGGTGAACAATCTGTCGGTGCAGGTGGAGAAGGAGGCGTACTTCCAGCATATGTCGGGACTCAGCACGGGATTTCACGAAGTTCTTGCGATGACGCAGCAGATGGAGTCCATTAAATACCTGAACGATGGGACCCTTATAATGTAACGCAAATATTTTGGACCAAATGAAACTTTTTCGGATTCTTTTTTTATTGAGATGTACAGTAAATGTATGAATGTGGTTTGAATAAATCTGAATATATTGGCTTGCTGCATATTATCCCATTATCCCTTACCAATCAGTGAAAAAGCAAACTTTGCTTCATCTGCAATTTAAACCAACGTTGAACTAACATTAGCTTTTGTTTTTCTCTGCCGGATATCCGTCTGTCCACAGCTACTCTCGCAAAGAATCAATCAAGCGAAGTACTTACAATAAAAACATATTTATATAAACAATTGAAGTGTAAATGTGCAATACAAGTCCTTGTAACCCCAGGGACACAGCGTCTAAAGCACAGGAACAAGACAGGACGTCCTCCACAGCACAGAAAGCCTCCGAGGACATGGTGAAGACATGGTGCAAGCCATCGATGGAAACATTGCTGTCAGATCCTGGTGCAGGTCAGACGTAAAGCTGCAGCCATGTTTTGGTAAAGCACACTTAACTACACTCCAGATAATCCGTCTGACTCCTTACTAATGCCGTTAGCTCCTCGATGTTGGTGCATGCTCACTCTTTCCTACTGGACCCATCAGCCTCGTATCTTCTGAGCACATTTATGACTGTTTCTTAAAGATCTCTTATGGCTTTGGGGATGAGAGATTTTTTTGAAAAACATAACATTGTACGTTTTATAATGTCACGACTTGCTTCTGACTGCAGGATGGGGCAAGTGATGAGCAGCTGATCTGATCCTGCCATACTTGCCGGATATTGCAACTCGCAAGGATTTTGTGGAAGTTTACGATATTTGCGGTTTGTATTTTTCCAATATAACATCAGCAGTGGCAAAGATTTGCAGTCGAATGAGTGCATTTGAATATATTTATTATTATTTGTTATTGTATGTTCTGTGTCATAGTCCTTACAGTTATGTGGTCCAACATGTTGGAAATGTTTCCACTTGGGTTTCAGTAATGATCCCAAAATGATGTCCTTAGTCAGTTCGTTATTCATTAATGAATTGGAAGATCCTAAGATGCATTCCCACAAGGTGACAGTGAAAAGAGGTGTTCAATTCAACATCAACCAGTAAAAACACATACCAACTTTATTTAGCATTGAGCATTAATCTAATGCATATACATGTGAACAAAACACAGTTAAACTCACTCTGTTGCTACAGTGCAGAGAGAAATGCGGACTATTATACACCTGATTGGTGATGCTTCAACAAAACGGAACTACATGAAAAGTTTCCTTTTACCCGCACTACTAAATGTTCTGATTGACATGCAGGAGTCAGGATTCTGTAATGTGCACACAAAAAACACGGTGGGGGGGGTCATGCATCGTACGCAGCTGATCTTCCTTCTACTCGATGTCATTGGAGCTTCCCACGGGGGCTTCTATCTTCGTTACTGCAGGGGAGCAAAAGTAAATCAGGTAATTCTCTGTTCATTTTCTTCTTTGATGTTTAATATTAAACTATGTGTTCAACAATCAATACTGTAGATGTTTTACCTGGGCAAGGTCCGCTCTCTAAGGTAATGTCATCAATGGCAATGTCACTCCTTACTGATGAACCCCTGGTGGCTTCAAACACAATCTGGAACAGAGAGAGAAGTACAGAGCTATAAAGCAAAAAGTATTAAAAGTACTGTTTCTGCAGAATATGGCCCGTGTGACTGATATCTTTGTATACGACACAATTAGGGTGCTGCAATGTTTAGGCTGCATTCTACTGTTGTAGCTGTTGGATATGTATTTTATCTTCCTTATCTACAGTCAAACCTCCTGGAAATCAGCCTTAACTCATATGCAAAGCAGCCCAAAAGGTTAGGAATCCTATAATGTGTTGTGTTTAATAGGCTTATCATATCTGTTGGGAAAATACTGATGGACTCTTCCAATATCAGAGTAGCACTTGATAACAAAGGCCCAACTGTAGCTGTGTACATGACAGGATGTGTGATTACCTAGAAGAGCATCAGGACTGTTTTAGGCCTATGATACAGTGTGTGATTAACATGATGATTCAGCCTCTATGCAGATAGATATATGACAAGCATGATCATATCTAACGTGGGTCTTAGCTCATCTAAACATTGTATACTGCTTTGAACTGGTATTGAACTGCATCCTGTCCAGCGCACAGACTTGAAATACAAACAGCCCTCAGAGGTTTCTTGCCTGATGCTGGATATCGCTCCTGTACTCCACCGTGGCCCTGAGCCAGGCAACGCTCTGCTCTCCGCTCAGTTTCCACAGCAACGCATCCGCTCCATCCTTATGGAGGTGAACGCTGAGCTGACCCGTGCCTGAGCCGTACATGTGGTAGTAGAAGCTCAAACACTGAGGCCCCCTGGAGCCTCTCAGGTGTCGAGAGAGCAGCCGCACGCTCTGACCCGACAGCATGGGCGACGCCTCCATGTGCAGGTAGTATCCTGTCAATCAAAGGTCAACGGGTTCAACGCAGACTGTTACTCAAGCTGTGTAACTTTCTCTAGTTCTTTTAGAGCAGGGGTGTCCAAACTTTCTGCACTGAGGGCCACATACAGAAAAAGATAGAGGTGAGGTATATTGCATTGTCAGTTCAGTTATAAGTTAAAAAAAACAAGCCTCATATTGCTTATAAAAAGAGAAAATATGAAGGTTGTATTTCAAGCTTGTTATGTAAGTTATTGGGTTATTATTTTGTATCAACTAAGATTTGTTTGAAAATGTTTCCAACTTTAATTGACCTTTTAACACATGAATACTGTGTAATATATTGGTACAAATATATTTAAGAAGTACAGTATATGACAAGCACAAGTTTAATCTTGTGGGCCATATTTCAATATACTTTTGGAATTAGCTGATGGTCGATTCAAAATGGGCCGTGGGCTGCATTTGGTCCCCGGGCTGTAGTTTGGACACCCCTGTTTTAGAGCGTGCAGAATATTGTGGATTTGGAAGGAGCGTTAAGCGCGGGACCCTCACCGAGTCCCGTGCTGTGGTCTGCTCTCGGCCCGGTGTAGGAGGTGGGGGTGGGTCCTCGTCTCAACTCCCAGTCTCCACTGTCACTCTGCTTGTCCTGAGTGTAGCCACACAGGCCCGCCTCAAAGTCACAGTGTCCGGGCAGAGTCCGCAACACAGAGCCTGCAACAGCAACATGAAAACACAAAAACACGTTCTGTAACACTTGTATTTGATAGTTGCCTTTAAAACAAAACTATGAACTAACTGTTTTGGCAGACATCAGGGACCAAAACAAATAAGGAGCACAAGTCACATGGCCCTTCGTTTCTTTGTTATAGGTTTTCCTTTGTAAATTGGACTTTTTTGTTTTTGGCCCCTTCTTACCCACAAGGTGTGTGTCCTAGTGGCTGGACTGACAGGGAGCTGTGAGGCATAATTTAATCAGTTTCTGAGTAGCAAATGTTCTTTAATGGCACCAATTCCTGTAGTGTGTTATATAGGTTGCTCACTCAAGAGGGAGTTTCTCTCCCACACACTCCCCACCTCCCCCCCCCCCCCCCCCCTGCCTGAAATGCCTCCATTGGACTCCTTTGTTTACTTTTGTATCATAATAACATCACTATGTAACAATTGCGCTTCTTCTCTTATAGGCTAAGGGGCGGGACATCTCTAAGCGGTTGAATAATCACAAAAGAGCCGGCCAGCTGGGCTCTGGTGTCATGTGACAGTAGGGGACCAAATACAAAAATGAACCTGAAATCGAGCACAATAGCCCTTTAATAACTTAGCAACTGAAGAAATCATCAAAACCCATTGAATTTAGATTTGTGGTGGTAATAATGCAGCCATGACTCGCGGACTGAAACTAGTTTTCTCATTGCTGCGTTTAGCTAAACAGCATGTGTGCCTCTTGTTTTGGGAGTATGTTGATGTCATCTGACTGCAATTGAAAATGGGGAATGGATTTTTGATCAGGGTAAATAGAGATGTGTATGAGCACGCTATGATTTGTTTGTGTACCTTCTGTCAGCTCACAGTCTCCGAGGCTCAGGCTGATGTCGTCCAAAGCCACGGAGCCGCAGTCCCAGAAGCTCTTGCAGGTGCTGACGAACACCACCTGAACAGCAGAGGAAAGCAGTGAGCAGCTCCACCTTCAGAGGGTCAATCTACACTGACATCTCTGGAGAAACTACACACACGTCATTACACACACGTTCTGTTTGTTTCTGCTCTGCGTGAGACTTCCTCATGGGGAAGAAAATCTCCATCTTTAAATCGGTTCAATGTGTTCAGAAAAGGCTAGTGTAGGAAATCCTTGGAGCATTTAGTCATCTGGATGAATTCCTTCTCATCATGCACATGAACAAACACAGTACTTAAATCAATCAGATAAATCAAAAAGCTGAACTGTAAAAGGCTCCAACACAAGAGCAGAAAGTGAGAACAGTTGTTGTCCCCTCAGGGCTCCGTAAGTTTGTAAGTGAGAAACATTATGAGAAAGTGATAATTTGTTCTATTATCGCGAATCCTATCACCAATGAGGGGATGTCTTCATTTTGCTTTGTGGTCTGCTTGTCTTTCATACGGCAGGCTTAGAAAAACACGACCATGGCCCAATGTCAATGAAACTTGGTGGAAAGGTGAATCCTGAGCCAAGGAAGAACTCATTACATTCTGGAGCGGATCTGCTTCCTGGAGCATTACTTTTTATTCATGGCAAAGGCCTTAGCGAAGCTCTGTGCTCGCTGCCTTGGCGGAGGTCTGCACTTTTTGAATGCCCTTCTTGTTTGTTTATTATTTCCTTCGTTCCTTCCTCCCGTCCTTTATTAATTAATGATTTGGCGTACTGTCTCCCTCTTTCTCTCCTCCCCTCACTTCCTTCCTTTTTGATCCTTCCCTCTTTCCCTTTCACGCTTATTCTCTACTGTTTTCTGCCTTTGATATTTCCACTTCCTCTCTTCTGACCTTGGCAGGCTTTGATGTCTGGAAGGTGACGTCCGTTGTGATCCAGATTCCTCTGGACTTCTCCCCCTGAGTCCAGATCCTCTCCTGGCTGCTGCCCTGCTGCAGATACAAAGCCAGAGCCTGGTCCGTCTGGTTGAAACCTGCAGTTGCCAGAGTTATTTTTGGTCGGTGAGTCAGTCAAATAAATCACAGCACAGCATTTACAATCAAAGAATCACAGACAGCGATACAATTATGCAAATGTTCTTTCATCCGGAGAGTTTTTGGGGTGCCACTCACCCCTCAGGGAGAAGAAGAATCTCAAGCAGTACTTCATGTTCCCCGGGCAGAGTTGGACCGACCAGGCGACTAACGTAACCAGAGAGTGGGCTCAGCCAGGAGTGAGCCAACAGGAAATATCCTTGAAGGAGAAGAGAGCCTTTATTCCCCTTCAAAACGGTCTCTTCCTCTGACTCCATGCCATGAGTGTTCCTGTCACTACTGCCACCTGTTATTGATCTTGAATTCAACAGTTTTCAAATTGTTTTAATCCTCAAATCCAGATTGGTTTACCACATTATCACCCTTTGGTTTTTAAAGCTGTCTCATCCAATTTTCTTTGCTACAAAATCTATACAAAGCAACCACCACTAATAAAATGGTAATCGCTAACATATTAGCAATGTACAATTTAAAAAAGCAACTGCTTCTGGTGGCAACATTTACTGAACCAGATAGTAAAAATGGCTAAAAGCTTTGTGAAGCAAACAAGTTGACCACAATACCCACAATCAAACTCCACTGAATTCACTTGACTGTACAGATTTGAGTGTTATGCTAGTAATGGTTGATGTAGTCAGGGACTGCTATCCTTAAGCTGAGATAAGGATGGACTTCAGAGATCTAGTAAACTCTCCTCCTTCTTTCTCCAAACCCTCAGAAAAATGTGATATTTTGGGAGTTTCATAATCGGCGCACGCAAAATGGCTCTATAGCGCCCCCTAAACTTAAATAGACTATTATTCATTGTAGCCCACCTGCCCCTGTGGTGTGGTCTCCGTTCCTAAATATATTGGGCTTCACAGACACTCTCCTCCACGACGACCCGATCATCTGCTCCTGGGAGTAGCGGCAGAAACCAGACTCAAAGTCACAGTTAGCGATGGAGGGGTCAAAGGTCGGCTCTGTGGATCACATGTATGGGATCAGCAGATGTTGTTGGATTAACACTGTTTTGTATTTGGCCTTAACTTAATATTTAACAGAACGTTTCACATGACAGAGGAAATACTAAAAATGCAAGGAAAGCAAAGAACTGTAATGAGCACAATCATGCTTAGGGATGGTCCATACTCTATTTTAATCCACCACCCTGGGGACTGACTTGACATATGACCAGAGGTGGGAGTGGAGTACAAATACTTGTTTTCAGTAATTTACTCCACTACTTATTTTCCTGACGACTTTTGACTTTTACTTCTTACATTTCAAACAACTCAAATACCTGTACTTTCTACTTCTTACATTTTCCAAACAGCTGGTTCCTTTAGTCTGAATGTGTGTCTGGTGGCGTGATCATTATTATTTAGAGTCATTGCGTGCCTATTGATTTGAACACGATCCGTGTATCCATCACTTCCTGGTCTTCTCTAAAGAAGAGGGACCAATGGAAACGTTGTCATGTTGCCGTTGGAAACATTCATTAGCTAACAATGACATTATTGTTATATTAATATAAAGGGAGGTCAGGTACTCTTTAAAACAGCTGCTAGTTATGGGTACTTTTTACTGAAGTACATTTCAAAGCCTCTTTACTTTTACTTGAGTAAAGACGTTTAGTCAGTACTTCTACTTTTACCTGAGTATTTTTAAACATGAGTATCTGTACTACTTGAGTAAAGGATGTGTGTACTTTTGCCATCTCTGCATATGAACATCCTCAATTGTTAATAATTTAGATGAACAACAGCGAGTGACTGTAGCTGCAGCTCACCAGTGTCTGTGCTGCAAAACTCTGGAGAAAAGGAAATGTCATCAACTGCAACACGTCCACCTCTCGCACTGTTAAAGGACACTTCAAAGACCACCTGAGAAGCAGACACATGGAGAAGCTCATAAACAGAGATGCATGACATCATGTGCACGCCAATATAAAACCCTCACACAGAAAGAACACGTTTAAAAACAAACACTTTTACATTCTGTTTTTAGAGTTAAAACTTTAGCAGCATGTTGAATAATTAGACCACCTATAATGCTGCTTATGATTTCATTCAGCATAAAATGATAACAATTCTTCAACATTTTAGTTTTTAAGGGGACATTTCCCCTAGTTACTGCATTGCTACCACAAACTAGCATGTATTTATATTATTTCTCCATTTAACTAAGCCCTTATATCATATACTATATGTATTTATCTTTAGACAATAGGACATGTACACAACAAAATAGGAAAATGTAAGAAAAACAATGTGTTATTTCTTCCTTTGAAAAGTCATATAGTCTCATCTAAATATCTTAAAGTGTTCAAATACACTTTGAAATGCTATGTACATTAAGCGTAGTTCCACACTAACCTGTACAGAGTACGGTGCCTTCAGTTCCACCTGCACAGGTATCCATTCTTCCAGCGTCCCGCTCCAGTCGTTTTGGTTTTCTGACCCGGCCCTCCACAGCTCCTGGTACTGACCCAGCCGGTCCCTGGTGAAAACTGAGAACAGGTTCCCTCTCTCCTCGCTTCGCTGGTACTGAAAACTCAGGCATCCGGACATCGGCACCGTCGTCATGGAAGACACCAGTTTGGCCACTTCTTTGAAAGTCTTGGCGTAGATGGAGTCCACGTACATCAAGTGACCTGAGTGGGAGCTTAGATATGAGTCAGGTTGTCGACTACAGCGTACCCACATAGACTTTCAGAGTCCACAGAAATTGATCAGGACAAAAAGAGAGAGAATCTTTTTTCCTGAAACTTTCATGTTGATGTATAAAATACATGAAAAAGTGGATTTTGCATAATAGGTGACCTTCAATGTAGCGTTCACCTGGTCAATTAGAACGAAAGGACAAAATTATCACTTAGTAATTGGATGAAAACACTTTTTTGTGAATAATCCTCACCTGTCTTGTTGTTGTATGTGTGGTCGTTTGGTATGTTGTTGTGAAGGATCTGGGAACCGCCTCCTCCCACATACCAGTTTACATTAGCGTTCCACTGATTTCTGTATCCACACAGGTGAGACTCCTCAAAATCACAATCTACACACAGGAAATGAGAAACCGACGAGTCATTATGGGTGTGAGTGCAAACTGATTATAACATAGCACAGATGGTCTGCATCCTGCGGTACATGCACATGTGAATTCTTATTTTCTTTTTGATTTCAGAAAGATGCGTGTGTGATGTATGTATGTGTGAAGTCACTGACCCAGGCAGTACCCCGGGGTGATGTGGATCTCAAAGACGGCCACGCTGCTCCCAGCGCTCGGTCCGGGTTTACCTTCGATGACAACCTAATCGACAACACATGTTCAGTAATACCCTGCAATCTTGATAGGGAGTGACACAGGGATGATATCATAGGAGGAAAGCAATTATATGGAAGTCAAAGAGAAAGCACGCACGAAACGCACAGAAATCTAATTTGCTTTTGAAGCGGCAGGTTTTTCCGTAAAATAGAAGATTCGACACACAGGAAGACGGAGAAGAAACACACTTGTTTAAGCATGAGGTCATGGTTTGAACGTGTGTGTGAGATCAAGCATGACATCCAGAACCGTCCCTGGCCAAACTTGGGGCCCCAAGAGACATTGTGAGATGAGGCCCCCCCCCCCCACCGACAGGAGTGAAAACATTTTTTTTGCAAATATAATTCCTGTTTATTATTATTATCAACACAGTTACTTTTTTATACAGTGAGGTATAAAAAATGTATAAAATATATATAGTTGTAATATAGTCAAGACAAAACATGCTTATTACATGCTCAAAACCTGATATTTCTTAAATCTGTATTCAAATGTAATTCCCTCTGTCAGCAATGTATCAACAACTACACACACATTTCTATCAGTATTTCTCTGTGTTGTGGTTGACATGACGATGGCTGTTAGGAGTTAAGGGGAGAGGCTGAGCATCACCATGAAATGTGCAAATTGACATAAAAATGAATAAAAGGGAAAAAATGCTAGCCAATGTTATGTAAGCCAACTAGACAGACAGTTTCTCAGCGCGGAGAACTGCTCTGAGAGCACGCACAAGCCGAGCTCATAAGCTGAGGCCCCCTGCGCAATGTGAGGCCCCATGCAGCCTGCACGATCGGCCTGTAGGGAGGGACGGCCCTGATGATATCAGAGGTAATATGAACTTATTTAGACAAACTAGTGCAGTGACCGTTTAAACACATGCCAGGTCGGAGTGGGCTAATTGCTTTTCCACTGTTTTTGCTGCTTATAGCTTTTTCACAGTTTGTGTCCACCTTTATGTTAGCTCATTTATTTAAGGCTCTGGTTTGGTCTCCACCAATCCCTGAGAACGTTTCTGTCTCTTTATAGCTGCAAGAATTGAGAATGGTCAAGCACGGATCAAATCCTGCAAAAATAATATACGTTAAAAAGGAAGATGAACAAGAAGATTAACCTTTATTTATCCCCTAGGGGGAAATTCATTTTTCAATTAGCCCCACCTCCACCAAAAAACACCAAGGAGGCTAAACATACAACCACTATTTTGATATAACTGAAACTTAAAAAGTTTGGTTTAGTAAGATTTAGCAACAAAATAAGTAATAATTTCCCCTTCTTCATGTTGTGCTAACAATAACACCAGCTAGCGTCAGCAAAGGTCAATAGATTTGTTTGCCACTCGTTACGTTACATAACTTTAATGACTAATTGTAATCTTTCATTCAGTATTTTTAGCAGAAGTAGCGTAGCACATGATGCAATATATTCAATATATGCTAAATAGGTATTATTGGTTAACAATAAACACTTTTTTTAACAAATCTCTGCAACAGGATGCTATCGCTAGAATATAGCAGCTAGGGGTTTCACTGTCTTTTCTAGCTAACAGTAGTTGTTAACGTTCTCCTATTGGTATCATTTTTCCTTTTCTTCTAACTAGAAGGAAAATTAGCATGTTTCCCATCTAGAATATTTGTAATTGAAAGTGATAAAAGGAGGGATATTTGGTAGGAGGCCTAAGTTCCAGCTATGAGAATGAGTTGCTTGGTTTTGGTTCAGTGAGACTCGAGAGCAGAACGATTTATCGGTCAGTTCTCTTCTACCTCTGACATTTTCCCTTTTTCTTTACCTAGGTCTGGTCTGAAATACATTAATGCACTGAGGGGCCCGCACGTAGCACACACCCCTCTCTCCATTATGTAGGTCACGACCCTGTCACAGACAGCTCTGCCCGAGTCTGGATATAATATAAACATGTGCTGTACTATTCCCACACAGTGTTTGGATAATGTGTGCATGTGAAGGTGTGTGTTATTGTTTCTGCACACTTTGTCCTTGCCTCAATTTGGGCCCCATGTGTAATTTACATGAATCTAGTTTTGGCCTCCTTTCAACGACATCATGAGAACTTGGTTTTTGCATTTTCCAGGTTCCTTTAACAAAGAGAGAATATACCTGTGAGCCGAAACTGTTTTTCCATTTCTTGGATGTTTGTTCCCTAACAGTGGACTGCTCATACCTGTTACTTTTATTTGAGTAGTTTTCAATGTTTCCAAAAGTAACCATCTTAGGTTTACTTTCCGTTTGTCTACGATATCACTAAAACTGAATGTGAAATTGACATTACACTTGCTGTTGGTTTTCGTGGTAGCCATATGATGAATATGACAAATGCTTTTGGTGACCTTCTGAGCATTTCAGTTAAGCGATCATTTAACCAACATTTGACAATTCTACAATTTAGGCATCACATGTTATTGGGCAGGTGGACTTGACCTTTAATAAGCATGTTCAAGCAAGAGGATGAACACTGTCTACACTCTGATACATTTTCGTCCCTGGGGCCTCTTTGTGGATTTTACTTTGGCTACTTTTTACTTTACTATGTTTTCTATTTCAAGCCTTTCAGACAAAGATTAGACACTATTTCAGAAGTCCTCTCACCGTGTAAGGCTCGGTGGTGTTCTGCAGGTCCATGCTGGAGATGACCCAGCTGTCAGACGGTGCCTGGCTGCTCCACAGTGGTCTGTCAAAGCTCTTTCCCTCAGTGCTCTGCAGGACCTCCAGGCTCCCCGACCCGCTGATCTGGTAGACGAGCCTCAGGCAGCTCCACTCGCCCTGCTCTAGAGCCGGGCTCAGCAGGACCCCTGAGGTCTCTCTCTGTGGTCCGCCATCTGCACCTATCTGATCCTCCTGGTCGTCGCTCACGGCTGCTTCCACCGACACAAAACGGCCTGAAATAAAAAGGTATTTCCGATTTAGAGAAAACATTGGAAAAAATGCCACTGACAAAGAACAAAAATGTGATTAAAAGGACAAATATTGATAGCTTTTGACTGATCCAAATGTTTATTTTTTATGCATTCATTTTCATTGACATCAGTTGTTGAGTTAAATTAGTTTAGATACTCCTTCTTTCTACCTAGAGATTTAAATACAATTAAAATAAACTCCTTTGCATAACAAAACTGAAGGTTTACTTTACACCAGACTGGAAACTGTCTAATTTGTAATTCATTGTTAGTTTAGTGGTTGCCTTTCATTTTGTCAGTGTCTCTATCATAAAGTCAGTTGGCATCACCTGTCAGCTGTAAATGAGACATGGCAGTCTGTATTGTAATATATAAACTTTCAGGCCAACTCCGTCAAAAATTATTATTATATTTTATGGAATTCCTCTACTGGTTGTACCTTCAATATTACAATGACCAACATAAAAACAAGTGTTTAGCACAAAGTCAAGAAAATTCTCACAGAAAGTCATATATCGCTTACTTCTACAATGTTTGCTAACGAGTGAGCGACCTGCTTGCTTTTGGCGTCATCACAGCCCAAAGCAACAAGCAATAAATATTACAGTTTAGTAGCTGGGGTAGTAAAGACAGCTCCCACCATAACACAGACTCCTAGCTTCTTTTTTGCTCCAGGGCTCTCTGATCTCTCCTGAGTCTGTGATTTATGTGTTGTCCCAGTGGAATGCCCTGCAGCCTTGGGGCTCCTATTGCCTGAGCTCATTTTACTGTTAATGTGGTCAATTCAAGATGTCTTTCGTCTTTTTTTGATAATAAACTCTAATTGTTTACAAATGTTTGTAGACAGAATGTAAACATCATAACCTTGGCTCGCTTTTAAGCTGACGTGTTTCCTTGATTGAATCAGTGTATCTGCCTTGTTTGGATTAAGAAGAAATGACGTAAAAATTGCTTAATATATAGTGTTAGCATGACTTCACTTTTCTATTACGGTCAGCTGTGCTGCACAGAGCATAGAAATGAAAGGGGAGTGAGCGAAGACAATAATTGACCAAGAACTGAGTTAACTACTCTGACCTTTTAAGAAGCTGGTTTCAATAGCAACAAGGATGGAAACAGGAAGAGAGAAACTGGTTTATGTATCCAAGAGGGAAGACTAAAAGTGAGACCGAGATTCGCTTAACAGCAGAAACATTTTCGGACAAGTCGGAGCAAGGTGGAGGAAAAAAAGTTGTAATAAGTAGAACCCTTCAGGGTGATAAAAGAGTCCTGCTAACCCTGGCTGGCTCCTTTCGCAATAATGACCAGCTTGCAGCATATTAACCCTTAGTTCTGCCTTGCCATTTTTCCTTATATTTTTTAAACTTGATACAGTGCTGACGTTTTTATGTAGGTCACGTTCTTTCCTATGAGAGCTGCTCATTGGCGCATGAGGACAAAATGGCCCAACTTTTGAGAGAGCGAAACGTCACAGATTACCCGTCATGCTGTCAGAGCAGAAGAACCCGTATGTGCGTTCATAGAGCATGCGCAGTTGAGTTGCCCCTTAAGCCCGCCCCCCGAGCTCCCACTCTCAGATGCACATTCATAATGCAGAGGAAAATAACTTTCAGAATAACGTTATTAGCACATTTAACAACTTGAGGACCTAATCTATAAGGGCTATACAATAGTTCATACTGGGTAGTTTATTTGGTTAAAAAAAAATGATCCAACGATTTACAGACCACTCCTTCCCAATTTTAGTCAATGGGAAAAAGTATTTCTGGGCCCAGGGACATCACGGACTGATACGGAAGTTGCAGTACCGCCGTTTGGACACAACGAATAATTTCCTCAGAGTCCGGTGCACTTCCTGGGGGCTTGGACCCTGAGGGAGGATTACGCAAATGAAGCCGCTGACGTCACTTCCCTGTAAATCACCACCCGAAGTCCCGGGTAAATCGCCAGAAGCGCCGACACCTCCTCATCAGTCCACCGCTCCCACATTTTATTTTGTGATGCCATAAATTAGTCTTTCTCCGTTGGTGCGCTGGGCTAATGCTAACAATGCTAATACGAGCAAATAAAATGGCGGCTTCACAAAACTTTTCAGAGTTTTACGGGGCGTGGTTTGCAATTCGCCCAGCCAATCAGAAATTGGAACCTTTTTCCTCCCCAGGAAAGTACCACCTCTCTAGCAGGGACTGAAAAAGGGTGTAAAGTTTCCTGAAAAAAAAAGTTCTAGTTCCAGATCTTTTTGGTGTGAAAGCAAAATCCCAGGAACTATCGAAACTATTCCTGGGAAAAGTACTCCGGTGTGAAAGCGCCTATAGACTTCTATACAATTAGACTCCTTTTTGCAATCAGTGGAGTCCCCCCCTGCTGGCCATTAGATAGAATACAGGTTAAGCAACTTCCACTTTGGCTTTACTTTTAGATACCAGAGGTTATACCCCTTGGGTTGGTATACATATTCTTATTTCACTCATGGAACAAAGGCAAATAAGTACATTTCCCAAAATGCTGACATGCACCCTTAAAGAGGTAAGAGTGTTTATTTGATCAACACTACACCACTTGGTACACGGCTTCAAATATTTAGGATTTTGCTCTCTGACCATTCCTGGTGCAACATTCATTAAGAGCTGCCAAAACATACCTGGCAGATTTAGTTATTTTAAGTGAAAACATTGAAGTTTAGGGACACATTTTGTGCAATTCAAATCAGGTCAGAGAGCTGTGTGTTTTGTAACATAAACATAAGCTCCACCTCTGAAAGCGGGCCTGCTTCCTGTCACAATGAACTTGACAGGATCCTGCTGCTAGTGCACCATGAGGCATGGGTCTCCGGCAGCTAGATCCATCCTATTATTTCACCACAGTCTTCATGTGTATGACATCTCAGCACATAGCACATATACAACAAAAGTGAATGTTATAGGAGTTGGCGACAGAAGGTAGACAGCGTAATGTACACATGATCTAATCTGCATTCATCTGTTGGATTTGATCACTTGACACAACTTAGATATGGGTGTGTAAGGAACTCATCTGGATCAGCTGCAGTACCAACGCAGCAAGAATGCCAAAATCTGTTATTTCACTGACTCCAGATGTTGGAGTCAATGCAGAGCAGATGGGCTTCTTTTCACCAACTACGACAGGAACACGCAAGCATGAGCACATCACACCAATTCTGGCTTCCCTCCACTGGCTTCCTGTACATTTTAGAGTTCATTTTAAGATTTTATCGATTGTTTTTAAAATCGCTTAATGGGCTGGCCCCTCAGTACATCTCCGACCTCCTAAAGGTGTACGCCCCTTCAAGGTCTTTGAGGTCGGCTGATCAGCTGCTGCTAGTAGTCCCTAAAACCACGAAAAAGACCAGGGGAGACCGAGCCTTCTCAGCGGTAGCCCCCAGGCTCTGGAACGACCTGCCCCCCCCATGTCAAATTGTCGCCCACCCTCCAAACTTTTAAGTCCCGCCTAAAGACCCACCTCTTTCCCCTCGCTTTCGAGTCAGTTTGAGCTATGTTTTATCGATTTTTATGCTTTTACTGTCTGTCCATAGTCTTTACCTTGTATTCATTCTATACCTTTTATCTTTTCTTATGTATGCCTTTTATCTATTATTGTAATATTATATTTTATTATAATGTTATGTTTGCTGTGAAGCACTTTGGTAAACCCTCTGTATGTGCTATAGAAAAAAGTGCATTAGATTGACATCACAGCTAAACCTGCAACCACGGCTAAAAGAAATACGATGACGCCTACATCAAGCCTCTAATTGTAATGTTTAAAGACTGAAGATGTTGTGCAGAGTGTCTCCCAGTACCATCTTTGTGCAGCGTCCAGCTTGTAAAGTCTGGATCTGACGTATATCCGCAGGTGTTGGACTCGAAGTTGCAGGAGCCTGGCAACAGGTTGTGTGCTTGGATGGTAGCTTTGAGGAAAAAGAAAGAAGAAGAGAGAAATTGGAGTGAGAGAATGGTAAGAATGAATCATAGCATCTGGCGTTAACAGAAACATGCCCTCATCTACTGGCATTGGCACGACCATTAAATAAAAGTACTCACCAGCTAAAGTCAGGAGGTAGAATGGAAGCATTGCAGCTTTCTTTACAAATTACCCGACCTGAAAATAAGGAAAAGCAATAGTAGGTCTCACGTTGCATCCACAAAAAGCTGCAGGGAAAGTGTGTTTTTGAAGATTTCCTCCAGTGAGAGTCGTCTGAGTGTCTCTCCAGCTCATAGACTGGCAGCCCACTGCAGAACTGGAAAGCGTGTGTCTGGAAAACAGAGCAGGGAGGAGGAGGAAGAGAGGACTGAGAGGGAGGGAAAGAGGAGGAGAAAAGAAGGTGAGCAATGGGCAGTTGGGAAGCCAGTGAGGGAGGAAGAGAAAGAGGGATAAGGAAGGGGGGAGGAAGAAGTTGGAGATGTTAGAAAGGGAGAATAAAGTGCGATTAGAGTGGGGATATTGAGGAAAAGATGGAAGATGAAGAATAATTAATTGCAGGATGTGTCCTCCCGAAAAAAATGACACACACACACACACACACACACACACACACACACACACACACACACACACACACACACACACACACAGACACTTTATATATTTCAGCCGTAATGGCACAGTGGATACATGTTATCACAAACTAAATTAGTTCTGCATTTTCAAATAGAAGAGTAGTTACAAAAGATAACATTGCTACAGATTCCAATCCCTGATCCCACTCCATAACAACGAGAAGTTCCTTTTAAAGGCATTGCACTCTGCAAAGTCATTAACAACTCTGCTCAAGTCCAAATGTGTGGCTCTGCTGTTCTTTATTTAGAGCCTCTGACTGTTCTTTGAAATTGCAAGCACTTGATAATGATAAAGCAGGGGTATACATTAAGAAAGTAATGTCAAACTTAATCAGTTAAGTAGTTCACTCCTTCTGTTTTCTGTTGTCCTTCCTGTACATGTGGGCTTGCTCAACATTACGTCCCTAACCTTTTCCAACTGCATCACCCTAAGCATAGGGCCATAAAGAGAAATGTTTTCCAGTTTGGTGTGAAGACGTCCTCTGGCGAGCACCGAGTCTTCTTGATCTCAACCCTATCCAACAATTTTGGGATGAACCAGGAATGCACAGGGAACAAATCCCTGCGAACAGGTTCCAAAATCTTGTGGAAAGACTTACTGAAGGCGTGGTTTTTGGCCAAAAATCACATATGTGTTACGAGTGTGCTCATACTTGTGGTATATAGTATATATTATCAAGACATTTTGTTCATTCAAACAAAAGAAATGAGTCTAAGACCCAGGAGATGGTAGATTTAAGGAGAGGCCTGAATACACAACATGATTTGAGCTTTGTTTTACAAACCTGCAGAGAGTCAAAACATTTTGCAACCGTAAAATATTTCTCCTGGCTTCAGTATTAAACAGCTTGCAAGCATTCTGTGTTTGTGAACGTGAGGCAATTCTACTTTAATTCTTCAGAAATCAGCAAATATTCCCATTAAGTATCCTCCAATTCCATTAAATAGGTACGAATGTGTATGCCAACACAACAAAGACAGAATCACTGAAGACCAACTTGTTATGTGATTTGGAACAAGACTTTTTCACCCATCGTGTCCGTGCCAAGTGCCAAAAATGCAACTTCTTGACAAGTCATTGGTAGAAAAAAATACTATTTTGAATTACACATTCTTTTAAGTGTAATTTTCCTAAGAGAATGGATTTGAGAGGTTGAGAAGAAAGTAACGCAGCATGTTGATAACAAAAGACCAGACTATTTTTTGAAGGAGGCATCCACATGTGATCCATCTGTCTGAGCTTTCTCTTTGTCCGCCTTTCTTACACAGTCCTCTGCAATCATTTACCTTCTTCTTGCTTTTGGTTATCTACTTTTGAATGCCCTGAACTCTTTCAGACCAGATGAAGGTGTAAATTACTGTCTGTCCCCAGAAAACCTCAATACTGCCATACTGTACATGTTTTTCTTCAGAAATCTGAGTCATCCTTACCAGAGTTTTGGAAGGAAAAAACTCGTAAAAATGCTCAAGAACCCATCAGCAGAGAGAAAATTGATTATGTCCATGAATTTATTCAGTTCCCAAGACAATTCTAGTTTTTTGCTGGTTTGATCTTTCATCACTTATCTGTTTCTTATCCCTGGATGTCTGTTTCTACTTTAACAGTAATATATAGCTTCAATAAAGAGCTGGAGAAGTGCATGCAGAGGTTAGTGTTTGGATGATACAGTTATGACATCCTATCCTCAGTATGTGATTTGCTGCCAGAGATCTCTGCAGGTTACATCTCCACTGGCCCCCACCCTTCCTCTGGGAACACCCAGACCACCGCCTTGGACCAAGAACTCTGAAGAAGCAACATTAATCTTGTTATTAATCATTAAACACCTGCTTTGTTATCAGGGTTGATGAGAGCAGATTCATTTGTTATTGGCATGTTTTCAACCAAGATTTCTCTCTGAAGAAATCAGTTTTTCCGAGCAAAACTGGCTCAGATGCCAGATTCTTACTTCATCTGTAGGGATCATTAGTAATTATTTACACTAATGACCACTACAAACATATGTAATGTAATCATGAAATTGTGAAATCATTCAATACATTTGTAAGACTAAGCAGTTTTTAAATCAATTATTTATTGTGTCTTGTGATGCCTCAGTCATATGCAGAGATGGCAAAAGTGCACACATCCTTTACTCAAGTAGAAGTACAGATACTCGTGTTTAAAAATACTCTGGTAAAAGTAGAAGTACTGACTAAACTTCTTTACTCAAGTAAAAGTAAAGAAGTATGGGCTTTGAAATGTCCTTAAGTAAAAAGTACCCATAACTACCATCTGTTTTAAAGAGTACCTGACCTCCCTTTATATTAATAGAACAATAATGTCATTGTTAGCTAATGAATGTTTCCATGCTGAACAACGTCGACATGACAACGTTTTCATTGGTCCCTCTTCTTTAGAGAAGACCAGGAAGTGATGGATACACGGATCGTGTTCAAATCAATAGGCACGCAATGACTCTAAATAATAATGATCACGCCACCAAACACACATTCAAACTAAAGGAACCAGCTGTTTGGAAAATGTAAGAAGTAAAAGTTAAAAGTCGTCAGAAAATAATTATTGGAGTAAAGTAATGATACCAGAAAAATGTACTGAAGTACAGTAACAAAGTATTTGTACTCCACTACTTCCCACCTCTGGTCATACACGTCATGTACGTAAAGCTAGGTGAACTAAAACAGCTGATTTTTTTATTTCCCCCACTGAAGGGCCCATTGGAAAGGCCCTTAACCCCCCACTAGTCCAGTAGCCAGAAGATAAGATTCTAGTCAAGGATTTATTATGCATAGCTGACATACAAACAGTGCTCTCAGTGTAACTTCCCCAGATAGATTAAGGTTGACAATTAAGTGTAACAGTACACAGGTAACACCATCCTGCCAAAGAGTGCCATCTGCAGTCTGACTGAGAACACAGGCAAACATGGAGCCTACTGTCTCATGAAAACATAGGAACCTCCAGTGGGCATTTTAAGAAGCCATGGGTTTTCTGCCTGATAAGATATAACTCTGTAATGTGCCGCAATGAAACATTAATGTGCATTAATTCCAGTAATGGGTACAGTTGGTGCTCACTGCGTGCTATACAACTAACGACAAGTCACGTACAGTATACTTTCATCCATGTATGCAGAGAAAGCCACAAATTATTGATGTCTTTCTGGAAATAGACCAGCAAAAAATTGGACTCGTGAATTATATGCTGTGTGACATGACCCCGGATACATTGTGAATGACCTGATTCTGCATGTTGCACTCTATATTTTGGAGCTTTTTTATTGGCTCAAATTGTGTTTCACGCATGCCTCCACTTTCAGACAAAAGTGCAGGCTGAATGTGTGGGATCTGAGATGTGTGTAGCTGCAAATATAGCAATCAATCACAGATTAGATGCCATGGTTACAACTCTACACCATCACCATTCTCCAGTCACATTGTTGTCACGGTAACGGCATCTCAAGTACGTGCATGTGACTTAAGTGAGAATGCGTTACAGGGGCTCAACAATGTAGACACAGGCCCTATTGATCTGCTCCACCAGGCCTTGAGTGACACAGAAACATGCCTGGATTATAGCGCACATTGTTTCACACTCTACTCAGTAGGCCTACATTGTATTTCAGTCATGATGATTAGTTACTGTATTTCCTCTTAGACATGTTGTCCTAACAATACAACAGGCCTGCAATTAAAAGGGTTTATGAAACTTTTTGAAACGTTTATGAAAAACAAAAAGATTTCATTAAAACAGCTCTAACCTGTTAATGTTTAAGAACATAAATTAAGAACATTTACCTACTGTATGTGTTAGATAAAGACACACTTATTATATTGTATTAAAGTATTTCATTACATTGCATTTAGCTGACGCTTTTATCCAAAGCGACTTACAATAAGTGCGTTTGACCAACAAAATACAAACTTGAAGAAAACAGAATCATATAAGTACATCAGGTTTCATAGAGCAAAAACATTTCAAGTGCTACTCAACTGGCTTTAGGTAAGCCAGTCCTTTATTAGTATATAAGTGCTTTGTTAATAGTTCTATCGCTCGAAGTGGAGTCGAAAGAGATGAGTTTTCAGTCTGCGCCGGAAGGTGTGTAAGCTATCTGCTGTCCTGATGTCAATGGGGAGCTCATTCCACCATTTTGGAGCCAGGATAGCAAACGTGTTTTTGCTGATGGGAACTTGGGTCCCCTTCGCAGCGAGGGTGCAGCGAGCCGTTTGGTTGATGCAGAGCGGAGTGCACGTGCTGCCGGGGTGTACGGTTTAACCATGTCCTGGATGTAGGAAGGGCCAGATCCATTCACAGCATGGTACGCAAGTACCATTGTCTTGAAGTGGATTCTAGCAGTTACCGGGAGCCAGTGGAGGGAGCGGAGGAGCGGCGTGGTGTGGGAGAATTTAGGAAGGTTGAAGAACAGACGAGCCGCTGCATTCTGGATGAGCTGCAGAGGTCGGATGGCACATGCAGGTAGACCAACCAGGAGGGAGTTGCAGTAGTCTAGGCGTGAGATGACGAGAGCCTGGACCAGAACCTGCGTCGCTTTCTGGGTCAGCTGGGGACGTATCCTCCTGATGTTGTAAAGCGTGTATCTGCAGCAGCGGGTTGTAGCAGCGATGTTTGCAGTGAAGGAGAGGTTGTTATCTAGGATCACACCCAGATTCCTTGCAGTCTGAGTCGGGGAAACAACAGAGGTGCCGATGTTGATTGTCAGGTCAAGAGTGGGACAATCTTTTCCCGGAAGGAAAAGCAGTTCAGTCTTGTCAAGGTTGAGCTTGAGGTGATGAGCAGACATCCACTGAGAGATGTCAGCTAGACAAGCAGAGATGCGTGCGACGACCTGGGTCTCCGAGCGGGGAAAGGACAGAATTAATTGGGTGTCGTCAGTGTAGCAGTGGTGTGAAAAACCATGCGGGCTAATGACAGATCTGAGCGAGTTTGTGTACAAGGAGAAGAGGAAGGGACCAAGAACAGAGCCCTGAGGGACCCCTGTAGTTAATTGACAAGGGTCGGACTCCGACCCTCTCCAAGTAACCCTGTAGGTGCGGTCTTTGAGGTATGAGGTGATGAAGGAAAGTGCAGATCCTGAAACTCCAAGTTCTTGGAGAGTGCGAAGGAGGATCTGATGATTCACCGTGTCGAATGCAGCAGACAGGTCCAAAAGGATGATGACAGAGGAGAGGGAGGCTGCTTTAGCAGTGTGCAGTTCCTCAGTGACAGCAAGGAGGGCAGTTTCTGTGGAGTGACCTGCCTTGAAACCAGACTGGTGCGGATCCAGAAGGTTGTTCTGATGAAGATAACAGGAGAGTTGTTTAAAGACAGCGCGTTCAAGTGTTTTAGACAGGAACGGGAGGAGAGAGACAGGCCTGTAGTTTATAACATCAGATGGGTTGAGAGTGGGTTTCTTTAGGAGAGGGTTTACTCTTGCCTCCTTGAGACTGTTTGGAAAGTGACCAGAAGTTAGAGAAGTGTTGATGAAATGGGTGAGAAATGGTAGAATATCAGGAGCGATAGTCTGAAGGAGGTTTGAAGGGATAGGGTCCAGAGGACAGGTGGTAGGGCGGGCAGAGGTAATGAGGGTAAGAACCTCACTTGGAGAGAGAGGGGAAAAGGAGGTTAGTGTGTGGGTGGAAGGAGGGTCTGGTGACCCAGTGGTGAGTAAAGGTGAGTCAGAAAAAGAAGAGCGAATATCATCAACCTTTTTTTCAAAGTGGTTAACAAAGTCGCTTGACAGAAGGGAAGAGGGGGAAGGGGCTTTGGGGGGGTCCAGGAGGGAGGAGAAGATGGAAAATAGTTTTTTGGGATTGGAATAGGAAGATTGGATCTTATCTTGAAAGAAAGTGCTTTTTGCCTGAGAGATAGAAGCAGAGAAAGAGGAGAGGAGAGCCTGATAGGTTAGGAGGTCGTCATGGTGTTTGGATTTCCACCGTTTCCGCTCTGCTGCCCGAAGGACGGTTCTATTAGCACGCAGTGCGTCATTTAGCCAGGGAGCAGGAGGGGACTGACGAGCCTGCCGAGATGTGAGAGGACAGAGAGAGTCCAGAGAGGATGAGAGAGTAGAGAGGAGAGTTTCTGCAGCAGAGTTTGGAGGCAGGAGTTGGAACGAGTCAGAGGAAGGGAGGGCTGAGAGAACCGATGAGGCAAAGGTAGAGGGGGAGAGGGAACGAAGGTTATGGCGGACAGGTGCAGGATGAGAAGCGATTAGTTTGTTATGTTTGGAAAGGGGTAGAGAGAATTAAATGAAAAGTGATCGGATGTGTGGAGCGGGTTTACAGAGAGGTTAGAAGTAGTGCAGTTCCTTGAGAATATGAGATCAAGGACATTGCCAGCTTTATGAGTTGGTGGGGATGGAGACAGTGAGAAAGCAAAGGCGGTTAACAGAGATGTTAGTTTATCTATCTTCCCTGTCTGGAGGTTGAAGTCTCTGAGAAGTACAGCGGGAGGGCCAGTTTCAGGGATGTGTGAGAGGAGATTATCTAATTCCTCCAAGAAGTCCCCCAAGGCGCCTGGTGGACGGTAGAGAACAACAATGGTTAATTGTATAGGATGGGTTACTGTGACGGCATGGAATTCAAAGGTGGAAGGAGTGAAGTTAGGTAGCTT
This sequence comes from Harpagifer antarcticus, assembly GCA_902827135.1. NCBI lineage: Eukaryota > Metazoa > Chordata > Actinopteri > Perciformes > Harpagiferidae > Harpagifer > Harpagifer antarcticus. The sequence goes on from CADEHL010000394.1 coordinate 1,889,683, forward strand.
GAAGAGGGAAAAGCTCCATTTGGGAGAGAGCAGGAGACCAGTGCCACCTCCTCTGCCAGTGGGTCTGGGTGTATGGGAGAAGGAATATGCTGTGGAGAGAGCTGCTGGGGTGGATGTGTTGGATGGAGTAATCCACGTCTCAGTGAGAGCAAGGAAATCCAGAGACTGCAGGGAAGCGTAGCCAGAGATGAAGTCAGCCTTAGGAACAGCTGACTGGCAGTTCCACAGGCCGCCTGAAACTAGATGTTGGATCTCAGTGGAGCATGTGGGATAGACGAGAGCAGGCCGGTTATATCGATTACGAGATACACGGGGCCAGTGATAATTGCGAGAAGACACATAAACAGGAATGGAGAAAATACACATGATTATAGCATGAGGGGCTAAACAACCAAATAAAATAAAACACCAGCGATACTTAGCTCAATCAAAGCAGGATTTGCCTCCTCTTTGCCACCCTCGTGACTCCAGCAGGACTCTATTGTCTTTGTCAGTCTTTGACTCCAGCAGGACTCTATTGTCTTTGTCAGTCTTCGTCTGTCTGACGCTCCAAAGTTATCAGACGTGGTTTTAAACGTCTGTGTTTTTAGTTTACATTTGTCTTTATGGGAAAAATATTGTTGTTTAACTTCAGCTAACATTAGCCTCTCAGTGCTAAATGTTAATGTGCTATTAAACTAGCTGCTAGCTAAGTGTTAGCCGACTCGACAGAATTATTTTAGCTAATCAACGATGATAGGGCACATACTGGGGTCAGTAATATTATATTTTAACTGTGTATTATTTTATTGACCTGTATTTAAATCATGTTTTATAATTATTTGTATGATTGAGATTATGCAATGTTTTTAGTGTTTGTTGATTGGTACCTATAGGACTGCAGATGGAAATTAGCTATTAGCTCAAATCTGGCATAATTAATCTCTTCTCTTTTCTGTGATTAATGTATTTGTATGCATGGTCCTTGTTGAAATAAATACATAATAATAATAATAATAATAATAATAATAATAATAATAATAATAATAATAATAATAATAATAATAATAAGTAAGATATAACTTGTTTTGCTCTGTGTTTTAATATTCAGGAGCATGAGGAAGACCCACAGCTGGATAACAGCGACACCTCCGACAGACCGTGGGAACATATCATCTAACGGTGTTGCAGCAGGCAGTCAGAGGAGCTGCTGCTGCTACTGATGGAGGAGGAGGAGGAGGAGGCTTCACTTCTCATGGCCGTAAAGACCTGTTTGTGTCTGCTGCACCACCAGCACCAACCGAGGCTGTAAAGGCGCTTTGTGCATCGCTAATCCGCTCTGATGTCACGGTGCAGAAGGAGGGGCTCTCCGCTTTAATCCGAGCAAATTGTCTGGAGAGAGAAGCAGAGCCAAACCGAGCCGAGCCGAAACGAGCAGGCACGGGATATACAGCAGGGACGATGTGTGCTGCAGGACCCGGGCCTCTCCTCCTCTGACATGCAGGTAAATCGGTAGATGTCATGTCCGACAACCTCTGAAGGGAAGCCGGGTGAAGTGTGTGGTTGAAAGAGGGAGTGATGGTTCAGGGTTTTCTCGTTGATGGCGGACCAGACACCTGCAGAGATTTAATCTGGCCCGTCAAGAGGGAGGCTTTAAAACAGGTGACAGTGTGCTGCACTTGTTTTTTCACATAGATGTCAGGCGGTATCTATAGGCTAGTAAGAGATTGTGTACGTGATTACCAGGATATACGTGCTTCATATGCATAATAACGCCACGCATGAATTGTAGCCTGTAAATGCCTTTCAAATGGCCACTATCTGATAATGAGCACCGATCCCAAAAGGAAGACTTTTTTTCTTTACCCTTTTTAATATAATAATATCGTTCAAGGCCGTGGGAGGGGATTTAAGAAGCCATTAAGCCTTCAAAATAAAAGCACTTGCCAATTTGGCACTAGTTCATGGATTAATCTTGTTCCTCTGGAGCATTGGCAACGTCGACTTGTAAACACAATGTAGGCTAAGGTATGCGACTGTTGAGATGTTAGTGTGTGTGTGTGTGTGTGTGTGTGTGTGTGTGTGTGTGTGTGTGTGTGTGCGTGTGTGTGTGTGTGTGTGTGTGTGTGTGTGTGTGTGTGTGTGTGTGTGTGTGTGTGTGTGTGTGTGTGTGTGTGTGTGTGTGTGTGCGTGTGTATGAATCATGCTGTCAAGAATAGAAAGATAATGAGAATCCTACACAGTGAGAATAATTTAATGATAATCGATTAATCATCATAACATTTGTTTTGATTCTCTTATATAATTGTCCATGCAGGAAGGTAGAAAATTATGTTTTCAAAAACTCAAATATTTGAATTATCCTGTTATTAACGTTTGGGTTTGGACTGATAAAACGAAGAGATATAAAGACATTACTTTGGTTACATTTTACACTTTTTAAGACATAACAAACCAAACGATTAATTAAGAAAATACACTGAACAAAAATATAAACGCAACACTTTTGTTTTTGCTCCCATTTTTCATGAGATGAACTCAAAGATCTAAAACATTTTCTATATACACAAAATAACCATTTCTCTCAAATATTGTTCACAAATCTGAAAAAATCTGTGATAGTGAGCACTTCTCCTTTGCCGAGATAATCCATCTCACCTCACAGGTGTGGCATATCAAGATGCTGATTAGACAGCATGATTATTACACAGGTGTGCCTTAGGCTGGCCACAATAAAAGGCCACTCTGAAACGTGCAGCTTTGCTTTATTGGGGGGGTCTGGGGGGGGTCCAAAAACCAGGCAGTATCTGGTGTGAGGGGTAGGGGTAGGGTTAGGGTCATGTTGTGAATCGAGTGGCCTGTGTTCGTCGTCCATTACATACGCCTGCCCATACCATAACCCCACCACCACCATGGGCCACTCGATTCACAACATTACCCTACCCCTAACCCTAAACACAGGGTTGTATTCTACTCGTGTTTACAGGGACTGGAGGGGCATCATTTAGTTTAAATGTCAGGTACAGTTGTTTTGTTATTGACATGGTCGTTGATAAAAAAGAAAAATGACGAACAGATTCACATTTATTATTTATCAGCAATAATGAGCTAATTTGATTGTTGACTGTTAGAAACGTTAATAACTCCTCTACTTCAGAAACAAAATGAACAATTCTGTAAAAGCAACAATAATTTACATTCTCTAGAGCTCTGGGAAATTGTTATGGTGTACCCTCACGGTTTCTGAAACTGAAGTAGACCAACTACTTCCAAATGATTTCCTAACTATAAAAATGTACTAATCAGGACAACACATACAAAAATATTGTGATGACTGCTCGAATTGTCTTAATAAAGCCCCAAACTGTTAACAAGTAAAAGGCTAGTGATTAGATGCAATCAGTCCTTGCTAGTACGCCAACATGCTAGTGTTGTCAGTCAGTATAAGATCAGCAAATTAATGGACTAGAAAAACCCTCAGCCCGCAGCTTTCACTTCAGCCTGACAGATGGAAGTGCAGCTCTACAGGCCTAAGTTTCACTGCCACGTTGCCAGGGCCATCTGTGAGCCCCCCCCCCTTTGAGTCACCCAACCATTGCCATCCAGTCTCCGGGCATTAGAGGGACATTAGCCACCCTGAGAGTCCGCCTCATCCCCGCTGCGTCCCTCCATGGTCCCTCCATGGTCCCTCCATGGTCCCTCCCCAGCAGTTTGTGGTCCGTGCTCAGATTACAGGGTCCACATTAACCTTTGCCCTCTGTGGTTTCTCTCTCTCTCTGTGTGTGTGCACTCAATTTCAGAGTCCTGCACTTCTGAAAATACATCAGAATCAGAACCAGAATCAGGTTTATTACCAGGTAGGTTGACACGTACAGGGAATTTAACTTGGTGTCGTGGTGATGTAAAACAAAAATAAAAAAAACACAGATAGCGAACTATTTTAAGAACACTATAATGACATTACAAAAAAATTGAAAAAATATATAGTAAAATAGAAAATAAAATAAAGCAGTATTTACATTGAAATTGAATGCAATAAAATGTGTTTGTTCTCCCAGAGAGCACTTCACTTCCAAAATATCCCCACAGATAGCCAGTTGTAATACTGCAAATTCATGGTGTTTTATCAGTGATCTAACGACTCAGTCACCGTTGTGTAACCTTATTCGGCGAAAGATAATAACTCAATTGACTAAACAGACATATATTATAATAAAAAAATATATTTAAGTCACATCTTTAAGCAAAGAAAATAGGAGGCCAGATAATTCTAATAATCTCAGTGAAAAACAACAATAATGGTTTGAAACCCAGTCAAGATTGTTAAATGAGTCTACAGTATTTTAAATATTCATCACCCATGAACTAAAGAGTTGAGTTAAGAAACCGTTAGGAGATATTTTTTGATGTCTCATGTACACTCCCACACATTTATGGATTCTTGTGATCATTAAGGTCTGATAAATAAATGATGAAAGCATCTTCAGTGAAACGTATCCTGCAGCAATAATGAGAAATGCTTTTAAGCTTTTATGTACAAACAAGCGGCAGTCTTTTTTCTTTCTCCAAGTCAGACTGTACAGTTTCCATTGGTGACCTTTTCTGGAACGAGCTCATTATTCCTGAAGCATCGAGCGGGATTGCGTTCGGTTGTCCTTTCTCAGCCCGTTGACCTTACTCAGGGTCAGGCCTGTAGTAACTGATGTGTACCCTGATAGCCTAGTCATATTAAATGAATATCAAAACTGGGCTTCTCACTCTCAGAGGGCCTTTATTATTCAGATCACTGCCCTATCTATCTCTCTCTGTCAGGTCCTATCTGATACCTAACCAAAGACATGTCCCTCCTTGTCCTTCTGCTGTGCCTCATCCTCCTCTTTTCCCACTCCTATGCCATCTGCCAGCTGCTGTTGAACGTGGTACAGATTAAAGTGCACTTCACACACATGGATCCCAGAGGATTTAGGGTTTTACTATTAGCAATATAGAGACAGGGAGTACTATGTCTGATACCCGACATCACTGTAATATATCCTCTGTGTGTATGTCATCTTAGATAGAGATATGTCTGGGTTGGGGGCTTCATTAGCCATCGTAGCATGAAAACGCAACACAAGTTGGTGGCGGGGTCTTTGTCGTGGGAGTAGCCTGATCTCAGTAGCAGACCTCTGGCGCCTCTGTATCTCAATATAGTGCACGAGTAATTCTACATTTCATTTAATCGTTTATTTGAACCGGGACAATGCACATTAATGAACATTTTAAACAAAAATAATGCTTTGAAATGTAAATGAGCCGGATTTTAGCTTTGAGCTCATTTCCATCCGTAGTCCCGTCGCATACATTTATGAACATAGCATTTATATACATTACATGGCAAACAGAAATACATGATATGCAGAAAGAGCATGAGCAGCATACAAGCATTTACCACATACTACAATGTAGCAGCTATGATATATAAAGTGCAGGAGGAGATACCCCTGTGTTAAAGTGCATTTAGCGGTGATTGCACGTCTGTTTGTTTCTCAACCATTCTTTGAGTTGACCTTTAAAACTATTGAGAGTGGGACAATCCCATATCTCAGTTGGGAGGCTATTCCACAATGAGCTGCCTTTAATGGAGAGTGGTCCGTCTGCGATGGACTTCACAGTCTCCTCTGGTTTCTGACCTAGTGCAGCGTCCAGTGTGAATTCCATGTAAACATTTATAAAAAAAACACATACTTTTAAAAGACTTAACATTGTAAAAACTCAAGAAATTGTGTTTCTCAAGGATGGTACAGTGGTAGTATGCATTTGGCTTTCTGTCAAACACCTTGATAGCTCTCTCGTACAGCTGTTCTATGGGTTTCAGGTTTGTGGCACAAGCAAACGACTAGTTTGTAAAACAGTATTCAATGTGGGATAGAATCATACAGTGGAGGTATGACTTTGCTGCATTGACAGAAAGGTCTGATTTGTTTAAAAATTTGCAAGTTGAATTTAACGGTATTGGATACTTTCTTGATATGTTTCTTAAAAGTCAAGTTCGAGTCCAGTATGACTCCAAGATACTTTAAGTGGGGGACTAGTTCTAATTCTGCTCCGTTTTTTTTTGACTGGTCGTTTACTGAACGAATGTATGTGTTGACATTCAAAAACATTCTGTAAGCAAGGGTAGAAACAGCAATATTATTGAACTGTCTGCCATCTGCATTAAATGTCTCCCCCTTAGTGACGTGAACAACAGTGAGAACGAAGTTCTAGGATATTTTGACATTGGAAAGGGTTTTCAGTGTCATTTGGATTGGAACATAATGTCAAAAGTCATAGAAACGCGTTGTGTTCCTGTTTTAATCGTAAACCTTTCCTTGACCTCTTATGTGCATGATAAGACTTGTTCTCTTATATCCTTTCTCCGTCTCTACCAGGCTGAGCTATAAGTGGAGTTTCCCTGGAGACAAGAGGAGCATGTTCTGATCAGATCCCAGCCATGAGCCACAAGTATCAGGGAGATGCGTCCGGGGAGGCAGGGGAGGAGCAGAAGGGGCCCCCGAGGAGCCGGCAGCCCAACGGGACGTCCCCCGGGGAAGCTCTCGTCCGTCGGTCTTGGAGGCCATGTCAGATCAACCAGGACGGGGAACCAAATCCCCATCACCACCACCATCATCATCAGCCTCCTCACCACCAACACCAACCCTCAGCTCGTGGGGCCCCTAGGCATCGCAGGCAGCCCCCGTCAGGGCAGAGCCAGGCTCACAGTCCCGGTCTAGTCCCGTCGTTGGTTTCCACCAGTCCAAACGGGGAGGATAATCGAGACTTTGAACCTCGTCCCGTCCAGCAAGCCCGCCCTGCTGTGACACGTTACCGCCGCCATGGAGACCCTAATCCAAGACTCAGGGGTCAAAGACAGAAGCAGCCAATCAGAGACATGCAGGACTCTCCACCTGGTGTGGAGGAGAGACAGAGTCCAGCGGAGGTGCAGGTAGAGCAACGCTCATTAGAAGATCCTGCATCCATCAACCAATTGCAGGACAGGGGATCTCCTCACCAGACTCCCATTGCCGTTGTCCCCCCCATCCAACTCTCACCTGCTCCTGCAACACATGACATGCAACCTCGCCTCCCAGATACTCCTCCTGCTGAGGCAGAAGAAGACCTCCAGGAGCCTACAGTGGAGTGTGAAGAGAAACCAGAGGAAACTCAGGCACAGGACGAAGAGCAAGAACAGGCGGAGGATGACGGAGACATCTCCTCGACCCCAAGTCACTCCCACTGCAGCCATGAGGACACACAGGCGGTCGATGAGGGAGTAGAGGAACGCTCAGAGGAGGTTGAGGAGGATCAGGTAGAAGAGATGGACGATGTACCGGAGGACATCGCAGCTCAGGGAAGTGAAATCACCGATCTCTGCTCCGACACGGAGAGCGTGGCCTCGCTCAGTCTGGACGGACCTCTCCACAGCCCCCCGCCCCTCCAGTCCCCAACTCCTCCTTCCTCCCCGGATGTTCCCCCTTTCCCCCAGATAGACCACTTCAGCGAGGACGCCAGCATGAGCCCCGTGCCCGACAACGACCTGCTGCCCGAAGACGAAGACGACGATTGCTCCGATTCGGGCTCGCCGCCTCAATTTAGCTCTTATCCTAAAACCTATGCAGACTTTTATACGGAGTCCCACCAAAAAACGTACCAAGAGCCGGTCTACGAGTCGTACCCGGAGACAAAGTCCTTTCCTAACTCTTTCCCAGAGCCCCTCAAAACCTCCTACCCAGAGTTGCACAGAGAACCTCGCAGGCAATCTGGTTGGAGGACAGAGTCTAAAGAGGCCCAGCAGGAGACCCCCTTTAACAGCCATAGACAGGAGAATGTACAAAAAGGGGCTCCATCCTCCCCCACCAAGAGCTCCCATTATGCCCAAAGGCAGGGCAGAGCTTCCCATCACCCCCCTCTGGACCGCTCGGTCGGGTGCCGCCTGCACCACTATGACGGGCAGTCCGACGTTGAGGGGGAGGGCGCCGATCAAAGTCCTCTGCCCAAAAGTCGCAGGCAAACCCCCAGACAAGCAGAATCCCAGGCCAAGAGCCCCTCGTCTGGGCAGAGCAGCTCGGGGGAGACCCAAGAGGAGAGGAATGCGGTGGGGGTGGGTCTCCAAGGGGAAGAAGGTACGAGGGGATCGGGAGACGCCATTACCCTGGCGATTAAAGACATCAAGGAGGCGATTGAGGAGGTGAAGACGAAGGTGCTGCGCTCCCCCTACACACCTGACCGCCCCGTGGAGCCCATCTGGGTGATGAGGCAGGAGGTCAGCCCCACAGAGGAGGGGTACCCACTGCAGACTGCAGCTGGACATGTGAGTGTGACTTCACTTAAGGCTCACTCTTTTTGGTTTAATAGAATATATGTCCCAAAGGACGCAGCAATATAGTCTGAGACTGTTACCATTTCTGGTGTTTGACTTGATTGTTGAAAATACATTTCTATGATTTTAGGGAATATGCTCATTTGCCTTCTTCTTAGTAGTGAAATGGGAATTGATAAATTGTTATGTCTCTGCGTTATGAGTGCAAAGGATGTTTTTTGCCTAGCTTGGCGTGAAGACTTCTCTCTAAAGTGTAAACATAGGCTTACAAACAACTCTTATTTTTTTCTTGTTTTTATATCTTGTTTGTTAAACACATTTTTTTGGAGTTAAACTAATATCAAGATTTTTTTCTTGATATGTCTTAGTGCCATTTCGTTTTCTCTTTCGAAGTGTTGTACTATACCTTTAAGGCTGCATACGAGTGACATTGCCAGAGGAGTTTTGTCCTGCAGTGTTGCAGTAATTCAATTAGAGTGAAATACTTCCGGGAAGTTTTACAACATGACTTACATCCCTGCTCTCATTTCATCGTGTGTTGGATTAATGCCCACATTCGGAATAATGTATAGTCAGAATAAGATGTCTGCTGAGCTGCTGTAAATGCATGAAGTCATTTCTATTATCTTTTTGTTTCCCTCTCTCAGTCTTCCCCTCACTCCCCTGCTCAGTCGTTGTCTGAGTCTCCGTCCCGCTTTGTTCCAGTTCGGGAACCGGTCAGTCCACCGAGGGCCGAGTCCTCCAGAGCTCCTCCTCCTCCTCAACAGTACCACCAACCGCCCCCCCAACAACACAACCACCACCAAGCCCACCTCTCACAGCAGAGGGACACCGCCAGGCCGCCGCAGACACACACACAGCCTCAACCGTACCAACACGCGGCGCCCAATCAGCTTCACCATCGGCAACATCAGCACCAACAACAGACTCCACATCAACCGCAGCTTCCGGCTCAGCGGCCGCGACCTCAAGTTCAGCCACAGTCGCTTTTACAGCAGCAGACGGTCCAGGAGGTGAACAAACAAACTTAAATCCATAAAAACTTAAGAGAAAATCGTCTTATAACTCAAGAGCTTGCTTTTGAGGAACAGTTGTGGGCAAATGCATTGTTTGTTGCAATCAGGAACCTTTGATAACTCAATTAGTGTACTTTTATTTAAATCAGAAATGATTTGTATTTGTCCCCGAGCAGGGACATTTGCATTGTTACAGCAAAGGAGACTAAATAGAATAAATAGACTAACATGTAATAGTGGTGGTCTAATGGATAGTGAGGTGGGCTGAAGATCGGAAGGTTGTGAGTTCAAATCCCGCCAGGAACACCACCACTAGTGTGCCCTGGAGTAAGGCACTTAGTCCTTAGTTACTCCAGGGAGAATGTCCCTGTAATTGTAAGTCGCTTTGGATAAAAGCGTCAGCTAAATGAAATGTAATGTAAAATAAAGAGGCAAGAATAAGTACATTTTTACACCACCTAGTGTTATTTCACAACATTGCTGAGAATGTGCAGAAGGTAATCCAATACAGGCGTGCAAACACTGGTCGACCACTACGTAACGCACTGAATCCATGGCAACATGGATGATAAATCCTTTAAAGGCGGGCATCTTTTATAAAGTGTTTATCCGCCAGCAGCTAAATGGCTGACAGCAGTAGAAGTCTTGCAGAATGTAAATGACTTGGGAGAGACCTGCAGTATGTGAGCGGAAATAAAAGCATCATAATGTAGTGTTTCCTTTTTCTGCCTCCAGCTACGCAGATCTCTTCCTTCATTTCCAACGTTTGTGGATGGTGAGTGGATCATTAACTATTGTAGATGTTTAGTTTAGTTTTGCAAGTTCACTCTTTTATATTCATGAAGTGTGTTCAGTGTTGCTTGTATGTTTATGCATGTGGCTCATGAGTGTTTTTGTCTCATGCAGTCCCGGGGCCATGTGACCCAGACGACCTTATTGACGGCATCATCTTCGCAGCGACCTACCTGGGCTGCACCCACCTGCTGTCGGAGAGGACGCCCACGAAGAGCGCCCGCATGCAGCAGGCACAGGAAGCCATGAACAGAGTGCGGGTGAGAGACAACTACACCTTATTATATTTATATATATTTCATCCTGCAGGAACAACAGGGATTCTGTGGGAAGCTGCGTCCAAAATCACTCCATTGTCCAACCAGCAGCTATTTGTCCTTAAACCAAAACACAAAAAATCAAACTCAAAATGCCACAGATGATCGAGATAAGATAAGATGGACCTTTATTCAGTAGTTTAACAGCAACAGGGTGAGATTGGAAAACAGGACAGCACAGATTAATAAAAATCGAAGATAAAAATGTAAAATGATAAAATAACTATAAGATAAGAAATGAACATATATACATATTTGGTCATGTGTACATATTATTTACATGTGTGTGTGAAAACAGTGCGTATCTTAGGTAGTGAATCATATGCAGGATAAAATCCATTATCCAGGCGAGAATTTCCTTTATATATATTTTCTTCTCTAGCGTTCCACTTGCAGGTGAAGTGTCACTTGACTAATGTTTTCCTTCTATAAATTGCATTTATTTTTCTGATTCTTAGCAGAGAGTACAAATCATGCCATCAACTTGAACTCTCTTGTGCTGTTGAAGGAATATTTGAGGGCAGTAGAGTATCAAATTCACAGTGACAATTAAACGAAAGGTGGAGAAAACATTCTAAATATAGCGTACACTTAACTGATGTTCAAGCACCTCATATTACCCCACTTTAAAATATGCAAACCCTCCCTTTAAACCGTGTTAAAACTGTGTATTAAGGATGGCTTTTGAATAAATATCAGTGCTTGAAATAGATATGAAGGAGCTGAGAGGTCCATTTTTCTCAGCTCCTCTCTTTAAAGATACATTTTCCAGCACGCCTGGGCACATCAGCAGTGATGTAACCGAGGACTCTTGAAGTCACAAACTCTCAGCAGGCAGCCGGCGGGCGAGGAGTCCCCGGGTCGTGCACAATGCATCATCCTCACTTCACTTCCCCTGATCCTCACAGTCAGACAGCACTCCTCTAGCTCCTCTGGATGTTATGTAAAGTGCTGATCATGGCTGTGAGGCTCCACTCTCAGTGTATAAGGTCTCACATAGCATGCAAAGGGAGCACACTAAGCATATAGATAGATAGATAGAGAGATAGAGAGAGATAGATAGACACATAGATAGATACATAGATAGATAGATGGATAGATAACTAGATGGATACATAGATAGATAGAGAGATACATAGAGAGAGAGAGATAGATACATAGAGAGAGAGAGATAGATACATAGAGAGAGAGAGATAGATACATAGATAGAGAGAGATAGAGAGAGAGAGAGAGATAGAGAGATGGACACATAGATAGATGGATAGATAAATAGATGGATACATAGATAGATAGAGAGATAGAGAGATGGATACATAGATAGATAGAGAGATACATAGAGAGAGAGAGAGAGATAGATACATAGAGAGAGAGAGATAGATGCATAGATAGAGAGAGATAGATAGAGAGATACATAGAGAGATAGATATAGAGAGAGAGATAGATAGATACATAGATAGAGAGAGAGATAGAGAGATGGATACATAGATAGATACATAGATAGATACATAGATAGATAGAGAGATACATAGAGAGAGAGAGATAGATACATAGATAGATACATAGATAGATGGATGGATAGATGGATAGATAGATACATAGATAGATAGATAGATGGATAGATATATAGATAGATAGATAGATAGATAGATAGATGGATAGATAGATAGATGGATAGATAGATACTTTATTGATCCCAATTTGGGATCAATAAAGACGCTAGAAATAAACAATCCAAAACATTTCTGAAGCAGAAATAAATAGCATTAAAAAGTTAAAAAATATACATGTGGAAATACACATTTCCAGTAACAAAATATAATGCAGGATATTATATGTACATTAATTGTGCAAGAAATTGATTATTTCATATTAAAATTGAATATCAATGTAAATGTACACTGGTCCAGTTATCAAGAGATGATGTAACATGGCTTGCTTTGCTCTTTAAATTAGAAGAATTATCCAGGGAATTTTTTTTTTAAAATACGCTGTTGTATCAGTCATGTGAAGGTTATGGCTGTGAGGAAGAAGAAGATGGTTTGCAGTGACAGCGTGGCATTCAGAACTGTGTGAGGGGGGAGATGGGTGAATAAAGTCTGAGGCAGGGAGAGGACATGAACTGAACTCTGAACGGTGACAGATCCAGGACAGCGGCTCTGTGAAGGTCTGAGAACCCTACAGGGAGGGAGACATTTAGAGACGATATAATGGTGAGGGGGAGACAGAAGTCATTTAATGCTTTGAGACAGGAGGAGGAGGACTGCTGTCTGTGAGAGCTGCCATCTCACTTTTAAGGACAGCATCGACCTGACTCAAAAAGAATTGGATGAATATTGAAGACAACTGACCTGATACCAGTGCTAGGTTTTTCTCCCAAATAAAAAATCTGTTAACCGCTGTGTGAAAACATCGTCAAGGAAACGTCCTCAAAATCCCAATATGGTTAAGCTCAATACTCAAAAAACCCAGAAATACAAGTGAAAATAAATGTTTATAAATATATTTTATGTAAAGGACGCTGACTCAATCAGCCCACGCTCCTCAGGCGAGATGATCCAGGCGTCATAGAAGGACCCGCTCTTTTTTTACGAGATGTCTGCATATATTAAATAAAATAATACTGGATGTGGCTTCAAGACGTCTTCCAGAGGGCAGGAGTTCATCTTGGGTTCATGATGATGATTCACGAGCAGCTTGGTTGAAGATAGACTGTCTGCTCTGATAATGTCTCAACAACAAGACAGTTTACAAAAAATGGTGCCATCTGTAATAGAGGTCTGATAATCTCAATTTACGTCACGTATTATCGACGTAAGTCATTTCCTTCTGATTTTGAAGGTGAGCAGACAGAATGAGTTTAAAGAGCATTACTATTACAAAAACCAAGAATTAGAAACACAAACCCCGACCTGTCATGAGTCCAGAAACACATCTGTCTTCAGAGTCGTCTGTGTCACATCGATGAAGGGGAAACTCTTCATGGCCTCTGGCAGCCCGCTGTTGTCAGATGTGACACCACACCCCCACACACACCCCCCCCACACACACACACACACACGCACACACGCATGCACGCACGCACACACACACACATTATTCATCTTCAAGGTCCTTTTGTTTTTTAATTTGGCATTTGGAGTAGAGACAGTGAATGAGGAGATGGGTTGTTGTTTTCTGATCCTATCAATGTGTGCGTTTTCTAATCTCTTTTTCTTCTTTCTAATTATGACAGGCTGCTCAGAAGCAGGCGAAGAACAGAAAAAAAGGTACGCTTGTTTTGTGATTGTATACGTGTTGTTTTGTTTCTTTGACTTCTCTCCATTTGACCTTCGGATTTAATGCATTTTCTTTTGTGGCATGTTAGATTTCATGGTCATCTGTGTTGGTTTGATGGCATTTGCCAGTCATGTTGCTCTGCTATCCTCCACTAGCATTCATCAACCTGTTACTTATTTTTCTCTTCTCTCCTCTTGTGGTTCCTCTCAGAGCCCAGACGCTGAGGCTCCGTCCACGGCTGAGGTCGATCTGTTCATGTCCACGCAGAGGATCAAAGTCCTCAATGCAGACACTCAGGTATATAATCACATGATGGTATTCAATAATCCTTACGGAGCGACAATCGAGTGGTTGCAGTGATGACGTATTTTTGTAGGCAAAGTAAGCATCGAAAGGGATCCCTAGTCAAAAAGCCAATTCGTTTTTTCCATTGGATTTTAGCAATTGACGGAAATAACATCATTGGGAAACATGTTATGATATTTACAAGGTTAGTTCAGCAGTATTATCTCCACGTTTAACACCATTTAGGCTATAAACAAACTAAATGACTGTGAGTCACAACCGCTAAGCTAAATGTGGCTAATGTTCAGCTTGAAGACGTTGAGTAGTCTCATTTAATCGCATGTAAGCAACTGTAGTTTTAAAGTCACACAGAAACTAAGGACATTCACGGAAGGGATATTTACTGATGAATTTAATGACGTAGAACTAAACGTGACAAATCTCTTCAGCTAAACCATAGATCTTATTTCAGGCATCTAACCAAAAACGTTGAACTAAGTTGACTTCAATAAGAGGTAACCAGAAGTTCTAACACATTTCCCGGTTTTTAAGACTCGTTCCTGCACCACTCTGTCACCATACAAGAGATAATGATTCATCTGAGAGTACCTTATGTCTTCTTTTGATCTCTAGGAGTCTTTAATGGACCTCCCCCTGAGGACGATCTCCTACATAGCAGACATCGGGAACATGGTGGTGCTTGATGGCCCGGGGGAAGATGGTGCGCTCCCGCAGCACGCAGGAGAACCTGGGACCAGGCAGCCGAGCAGACCACCATGTTCCCGATGACCGGAGGCTGTACCGGATGATCTGCCACGTGTTCGAGTCCGAGGACGTGAGCCATTCATTCATAACTATGTTGTTGTTTTATCCTATTAGAAATCATATTGTTTGGATGCTTGTATTTTGGGTTTACTACTCGCTACCGTCTTGGCAGGACCAGGAAATGTATTTGTTAGCTGAAAACAACATGGCTAATTGTGCATTATCTATAGTTAAAAATACAATAATATCGTGTTGTCTTGCTTTGAGTTAGACAGAGGAGTTTCAGGTCCAGATCACCTGGAGATTAGGAAAGCTTGCAGTTAGAAAATTATTTCTAAGCATGCTGCCATTTGGCCTGGAGTTATTAGAAGGCCTCTTTTAAGAAGTTAGGATTGTGTATCCCCTTCCTGTGCTTAGCTAGGCTTAACATGTCAGTGCTATCTTTGTTAAAAACTTTTTTATTGTTTTTACATGCGCTAATATTTTGCTACAAAGAAATTCATTAGGAGAAGAAAGGTCATGCTGACATTTACAAAAACAAGATTTTTAAATTTAAGGAAACATTCTGGTGTATTACAACTTGGTTTTATTGGGAATATATGTTAATAGTTCAAGTACAACAATAACACTGTGAATTTAGGGATAGTGGTGGTCTAAGGTTGTGAGTTCAAATCCCGCCAGGAACACCACCACTAGTTGTAATTGAACTATTAACAAATATTCCCAATTAGTCCTTAGTTACTCCAAGGAGAATGTCCCTGTCAGTAAGAGTCCTCACGTGTGTGTGTGTGTGGTGTGTGTGTGTGTGTGTGTGTGTGTGTGGTGTTTGTGTTTAAATGGGATGTCGACAAGCCTTTTGATCATGAGGGTCATGCCAAGTTTATCTGTGGCAGCATTAATTCCAGATGCCTCTATAAAGAGCTCTCTTCTTCCTCTTCCTCTTCCTCCTCCTCTCGTTCAGGCGCAGCTGATCGCTCAGTCCATCGGTCAGTCTTTCAGCGTGGCTTACCAGGAGTTCCTCAGGGCCAACGGCATCGACCCGGAGGGACCTGAGCCAGAGGGAGTACAGCGACCTGCTGAACACTCAGGACATGTACAACGACGACCCTCATCCACTTCTCCAAGTCAGAGAACTGCAGGGATGTAAGTGAGCCAGCAGGGGGCAGCACAGTCACAGCGCTCGTACTTCTGCTTAACTTAGTTTAATTTACACTCATAAAAATTACATTCTCATGATACACAGAACTACCTTCCAAAACAATTGCCTCATTATTATTTATTTACATCTACATTAACCTGACTTTTACAATTAAAACGTTAAGTTGAATTGAGGTTTTTATTTAATTTTGTCAAAATATCTTAATCTAGATACAGTTGGAAAAAAAATCTAAAAAACGGTAGCTAAAAATGTGAACATGTAATAACATATCATTTGCTTACAACTAAAGTAATACTGTTAAAAAAAACGTAATAGAATATTTCACTTTAAATATTGATTGACCTTTTATAAGTTGTACGACTTTTACAAATGTTTGTACATATAAACATCTTATTGATAGTCATAATAATAATAATGTAAATCATATATAAAGTTGTAAAGTATTAATACATATTTTTATGAACATGAGTCATTGCCAACATTTCAATCTGTTTAGTTTGCCTTCCAGTGGTTTCAGATGAGCAGCTGGTTTTGGAATCACCGCTGAGGGACAGTTTTAAAAAGTATTTTATCAAGGTGGGAATTTAGAGATTGCTCAACCTGGTCTGACCTCAGATAACCCCCCCCCCCCCCCCCCCCCCCCCCCCGGTTGCAATGAACACCTGCTGTCTTCTCATAAAAAACCCGAATTAAGTTAACTGAAAGAAGCCCATCAGAGTCACTCTTTAAATACAACATTTGAACATTGCATTTTTCCATCGTCCATCCTGAAGAAGGAAACCGGTTCATAAAAAGATGATGACTTTAAGATGACTCCACTATAAGAGCTCATTCTGTCTTTTTAAAGACTATAAACTCTCCATTGTGGTTCCTTGAAGGTTTACATTGAGAAGCAGAAAGGAGAAATGCTTGGCGTGGTGATAGTGGAGTCAGGCTGGGGCTCCATCCTCCCCACCGTCATCATCGCCAGCATGATGCATACTGGGCCGGCGGAGAAGTCCAGTCGCCTGAACATCGGAGATCAGATCATGACCATCAACGGGAACGAGTCTGGTGGGACTACCGCTCAGCACCTGCCAGAGCATCATCAAGGTACGCCACTTATTCTTTCGCATATTTTAGGATCATTCCATATTTATTTCACTTAAACAAAGACAAGTCAGTTGCTTTCTTACCATAACAGGAAGTGATAGGTTGTCTAAGAATTTTCTACGGCACGACAATGTTTAAATGGACTACAATATGTGTGCATCAACAAGCAGAATTTATCACTTCAATTAAGAGCTGCTATGTTGATATGTCATAATCTTTTTTTTTATTGAATAATACATCATGTTAAAGGTCACATTTTATCCATCCATCTTCCAGGTGTTGTCCTTTTTAATAAGTTTAAGTGCTTCATTTAGCCTTAAAACAACAGGACAAGGAGTATGCAGCCATACAGTACTGACTTGGTGTACCACAGGGCAGGCGCATGGTACCCCTACCTATCTCTTTTTCCCCTCTTTTGTTGTGTGTTTTGACCTCTGTGATGTCGGCCTCCTGCAGCTAACCACTCTGTCCTCCCTCAGGGGTCTCAAGTCTCAGTCCCGGATCAAGCTGAACAATCGTCAGGTGTCCTCCTGTTACCATGGTGCTCATCCGCAGGCCGGACCTCAGATACCAGCTGGGCTTCAGCGTCCAGAACGGCATTGTGAGTGCAGGGGGCCGATAATACCCTCATATAATGCATAATGCTTGCTTCCCTTCTTCTGATGATTGTAGAAGAGCTTCAACAGTGATGTAAACATAGAGTTCCTTAGCACAAACCTGGAGCAGTATTGTTATGTGACGTATTTATAAGTGTGTTACGTGGTTAGTCTCAGTTACTGTCACTAGGAGCTTTAATATGATCCTCTGCTACAGCGTCTGTCTTCACTTTAAGACCACTCTCCCTGTGTTTAATATGATCTGCCAGCCTGATGAGAGGAGGCATCGCTGAGAGAGGAGGCGTCCGCGGTCGGTCACCGCATCATCGAGATCAACAGCCAGAGTGTGGTGGCAACACCTCACGAGAAGATCGTACCAGATTCTTTCTAACGCCATGGGAGAGGTAGGAGGGGTCTCCCTTTTTAAATCAAGAGAATACATCTCTGAGGATATGTGGTTCCTACTCAAGAGGATGATAGTTAGTTCTACTTTGGCATATATTATGCTTTTTCCCCCTTTCCTGGAGTCTGTTATAGGTTTTTCTTCATGTAAAAATTCCAAAGTTCCCTCTTTATATATGTATTTTTTTTCAATTATTTATTTAGAAGACAGTGGAGGAACATTTCACCAGTTGCAATGAGATATTACTTGCAGTCACAGGGAGTAGTAGGCATTTGCAATACAACGACGGTATACATTGAAACCCTCCCCTTCTCATTGTCCTTTTTTCCTGATGTGTTCATGAATTTAATACAATAACAGAAGGGATGTTTCGTAACAGAGGCATAATTGACTTAGTGAGGGACAATCCTGCAGGTGTAATAACAGTCAAACAAACAATAAATTAGTAATATTTTGGTAATTAGACCAAGCAACCTTTTTGTTATGGGGATAGAAGTGGTTATCAGTAGTTTGTTAATTCTATGAAATGTGGCCGTGTCCCTTTATACATTATTAAAGAGCAAAATTACACCTTTCTCCTTGTTTTAGTAGAAGGATCCGTGGGAAAAGTTCGAGTTTCATTGAACAATAGCGTATTAAAGATTGAAAACCCAATTAAGCAACACAACTTAATTTATGATTGAAATCAGCATACTCTCCCTTCAAATAAACGTCTCTTTTTGTGTTTTGAAATTCTCATATTTGTCTTCTTTCTGCTCCAGATCCACATGAAGACGATGCATGCGGCGATGTACCGTCTGCTCGACAGCGCAGGGAGGAGCAGCCCGTCTACATCTGAACACACGTCTCACATCACTCACTCTATTCCATCCATCTTCCAGTGTTCTGAATCATCTGTATCCTGTTCAGTATCACTTGACTTGCCCTTAATCTGTACAGTACATGTCATGTAAACATGTACATCTACAGATTCGCAGCAGAAGGCAGATATCTCACTAGGCCGGAGTTTTAATGTGACGTGTTATGTTCGCCCAAAGAGAAATTGTGGATTTTATTGTGCATATCTAGGTGGCAAACAGAGTAAATATTACCTTTGGTTAAATAGCTGTAATATCTGAATGTACTCTAATCATGTTGGACCCTATAAGTTGTCAGGGCGACTCAGATGATGAAGAACTTTTGAACTGAAGTGAGAAAGAGGAATGCATGTATAATTCTGCTGAATAAAGTCTCAAGAAAAGGCAGTTTCTGTCAATGCTGGTTTGTTTTATTCAAAAATGATATATTATGGGGTGTGGAAAATATCAGAAAAAACAATTTTAGTAAGTCGAAAATATTGAATTAAACGACATAGTAAAGTCTGTAAAAAAATGAACATTAGTATAGTATTTCAAAGACATGCAATAAGAAACCGGACCAGGAGTATGTTTACATTTTCCGAAAAAACAACAGGGTAGAGTACGACTTAAATATTTGAATAAGATATAGATAAGTATTTAAGAAAACACAAAAATGTAACTAAAAAACGGTTATTATTCATGTATAAGTATTCTTTATGACATTAAAAAGTGTATTTTTATTGTACGGTATAGAATAATTCATAAAAAGTAATGAGAAGTATCCTAAAGAAAAGAAAGAATTATATTACTTTGTGTCGGTTCCTAGTATCTTTCCAACCCTGAAGTTATACAATAACACAAATCAACGACTGGCAGCGGTGAATCAGCAACTCTCGTTGGTCAGACACACACAACAACTAAAGACTAAAACACTTCCAAGAAGACATTGCAAAATGTGAATGTAAAACATGATTTATTTATTTGAATTTCACAAGAGTACGTTCTGTAACACTAAAGGAGATCACAAACTAAAAATGAAAAATCACAAACTAACCGGACATTTTAAAAAGAATCAGATCAACCAACATGATTGTCGTCACCATATTCAGATGTACAAAGACTGTGCATATCAATATACAAAACATAAAATATGCAATAACAAAATGATTGTCTCTGGAGGGCAAGCTGCTTCAGCTCTGTTGCACCATTAAATCCAACCTCTACCACCATTTGTTTACACTACGCCCAGCCTTGATATATTTTAACAGTGACATCTGTAACATCGTGTGTTGACTTGAATACAGAAATGTTTAATGCAGCTCCTATGGAAGTGCAGAGCATTCGCCAAAACAAGTTATCATGTAATTGGATCGCAAGCGGCTACATTTTCCAGATTCTTAAATGTATATCTGCTATTTTCAGTGTTGACTGGCCAAAATATTCAGAAATGCACTGATAATGTAATGTTCCCCCATCCAGATCTAAAAGGCACTTGAAAATATGCGCTTCCCAGAATGCACGCATATAACACAGTGTAGAGTATATATACACATGTAGAGGCGTACAGTAAATCAGAAAAGAGCGGGAGAAGAAGACCAACACCTACTTGACATCAGAGTGAACGACCCATACGGCGGTACTGTGTGATTTATACAATGTTCTGAAAGAAGCTATAGTGAAGGTTTAGACATGGGCAGATAAAAAGCACAAAACTGTTGGGATGAACCAAAGTCTACATGCTGTACATTGTCTACAGCACCATATCTATCAGCTCCAGTTCTATGTTGCCGTGAACATCCCAGTTGAAAACATGTGTTCCTAAAATGGTATTGTCTTAAAATCCCTTAAAATGGAAGTTCTAAGGGATTTCCAGAATCGCTAATTTGAGATGATGGCAAGAGATAATTTTGTCTGATTTCAATAGTTTTCTCTCCTGTGTTGTTTATGATATAAGAACAAGTAAAAAATAATGTGCCAATATAATTTGTTTAAATTCCTTTAAGTAATGTTACAAAGGGTTTGTCAAATTATCAAGTTTTATTGTTGTTATGCTCATTTTGACCACAAGAGGTTGAATTTAAAGTGCTGCATTAACATTTATTTTTGGACATTATAAAAGATTATGTTGGCAAAACTTTTTTTTTTAAATGCATGACAGAAAATATTGCGATTAGAAAAAGAAAATGTATCAACAGCATTATTTTTTGATTCGATCAAAGTAGGAAATAGGTAAAAAAAAAAAAATCATATTTGTCGTAAATAATTTATTCTTACAGATAAAAGAATGCCAAAAAATGTCTATTTTCTAAAAACCTTTTCAATAAAGTCACAGCATATTGAACTTTCTAGAAAAACCATGCTTAGCTCTGATGCTCTAATGTAATGATAACATATGAGAGACTGGGCCCCGATGTAATGGGGAAGAAAACTCCTTTCAGACGCAACAAAAAAACATGATATCTTTGAAAGGGAACGTCAGAAAAATCTCCTATTTGTGAAGGACGGTAAACTTTGAAAAACGCACCTTGATAGGAATATTGTGTGTTTTTAAAATGTCCTGGAATTAGTGTTAAAATGTCCAGGAATCTGTCTCCAGGTAGAAAGAAGTTCAGAGACTTTCCATCGAGGTAAAGCCTGTTTGGAGCCGTTACCAAGGCCACACTGCTGTCGGCTCGTAGTGATGAAGATGTGGGAGGGGTCCTGCGGGGATGATGTCACTTCCTGTGGGCCTACAGCTCGGTTGTCGTTGTACCTCTTGGGGTTTGTAGTAGCCTCTCTTGTTCTGGTCGGCCAGCTGCCGGCGGTACTCTGCCTCCTCGTCCTCGGTAATTGCTGCGACCTGGGGGGGGGCTGCTGCTCTGCGTTGGAGCTGATACCACAAACACACACACACACACTTATCTTTTCTGTCTCCAAAGACCAAACGTCCCACAACATCATTTTGTAACGCAGGGGTGTCCAAACTTTTTTCACCGAGGGCCACATACAGAAAAATATACGAAGGGCTGGGCCGCTCACTGGAGGTGCATCGCCTCCATAGGTCAGTTATAAGTTTAGCACAATAAATCAAATGTAGGTCAATGATGCTTGTGAGTGTTGGCAGCTCATTCCTTAAAGCAGAAGCCTCAGATTGATTATAATAAGGAGAAATATGAAGGGTAGATTTCAAGCTTGTTATTTAAATAATTGGCCTTTTTTCTTATCAACTAAGATTTGTTAGAACATGTTTCCAACTTTATTTGACTGAATTTATTTGAAAAGTGGGCTTATTAACACATGAATCCTACTGTGTAATATACTTGAACATATATATTTAAGAAGTATAATGAGAAAAGCACTAGTTTCGAGCCGTAGTTTGGACCTCCCTGCTGTGAGGTACGTTCACTGTGAGGAGGGCTGCTCTCACCCTAAATAGTGCAGAATAGTCATATACAAGTAATTGGAATATTGATATATATAAGTTGCAAACAGATTAATGTTATGGATGTTGTTTCAGAAGTTATCGAGTTATCTTTCTGTCCTTCACTGCAAACATCGCTGCTACAACCCGTTGCTGCAGATACACGCTTTACAACATCAGGAGGATACGTCCCCAGCTGACCCAGAATGCCACGCAGGTTCTGGTCCAGGCTCTCGTCATCTCACGCCTAGACTACTGCAACTCCCTCCTGGCTGGTCTACCTGCATGTGCCATCCGACCTCTGCAGCTCATCCAGAATGCAGCGGCTCGTCTGGTCTTCAACCTTCCTAATTCTCCCACACCACGCCGCTCCTCCGCTCCCTCCACTGGCTTCCGGTAACTGCTAGAATCCACTTCAAGACAATGGTACTTGCATACCATGCTGCAATGGATCTGGCCTTCCTACATCCAGGACATGGTTAAACCGTACACCCCAGCACGTGCACTACGCTCTGCATCAGCCAAACGACTCGCTGCACCCTCGCTGCGAGGGGGACCCAAGTTCCCATCAGCAAAAACATGTGGGTTTGCTATCCTGGCTCCAAAATGGTGGAATGAGCTCCCCATTGAAATCAGGACAGCAGAAAGCTGCACACCTTCCGCGCAGACTGAAAACTCATCTCTTTCAACTCCACTTCGAGCGATAGAATTACTAACAAGGCACTTATATACTAATAAAGGACTGGCTTATCTAAGCCAGTTGAGTAGCACTTGAAATGTTTGGCTCTATGATACCTGCTACTTATATATTCTGTTTTCTTCAAGGCTGTGTCCTCCTGGTCGAATGTACTTATTGTAAGTTGCTTTGGATAAAAGCATCAGCTAAATGCAATGTAATGTAATGTGAGTCATGTTCACTGTGAGGAGTGCTGCTCTCACCCGATTGGCTGCGGGCGGTTCTGGTTGGGTTTTGGCAGTTTCACCGGGACGGCGTAGATGTCCGGATGCTTCTGGGCGATTTCCAGCTGTGCAGAGAAGAGAGGAACAGAGACATCAGAACAGATAGGAATAGCTGTTTACTTCACCATCAGCAGCTCAAACTGTGTAATCCATGATTTACCTCTTACTTATACTCCACATACATATTGTAATGCACATATTATATACGGTAGTAACATGTGTACCCTAACTTCTCTTTTTGTATCTGATTTTATCTTTGCATTGCACATTCTTACACAATTTCTCATTTTAATACCGTCAGTCTCGAACAACTTCTGAATATTTTGCACATTTGTACACAGAGCTACCTCTTTAAATATCTGCACAGCTCTCTACTTTCCGTACAAATACTGCACATATTTTACTTATATTCTGAGTATATGTAGTAAATATTATAATGTACATCGTTTTGGGTATACTATAAACTTTACTAAATATTTAAAAAGTTTTTTGCAATTGTTTTATTTTTGGTCAATTTCTTACAAAGCATCTTCTTTAACTGCGTTTACTTCTGCACGACGTACACCAAGGCACGACACCCAGCTTCCCCCGGGATAAATAAAGTATTCTGCTTCTCATTTGTGACATTAGTGACTTTGACCCTCTGACAAGCAAATAGGAAGCATTTCTCCTCGAGTGAGAGTCGATGTTGGTGCCATTTGAGTAAAAAGTGCACATGAAACAATATTCCTTTAAAAAGCTCCCTTCATGAATCAATGACAAACAAAACCCTGCGTTCAGCTGTGAGTCAGTCTGAGTCAAACCCATCAGGTCAGTTTTCTGAACTCAGCGCAACATTCCCTCTTCTGGTTATCATCCGCCTGATTGGAAGAGTGTTTTCTTTGTCAGAGCGCTCCGAACGAGGAAGCTGCATTTCCTCAAAGAACTATACTGTAGTTGTTACAATTACAGTGAGTATCAGGTCAGAAGAACAGACGAGCGCCCCTGAGCAGAACCCCCCCCCCCACCCCCACACCATACTTCATGCTGTAATATGAATAAAAAGTGAACCTACTCGAGCGTTTTCGGCCTCCTGCAGCTCCAGCATCCTCTGAGCCTTTATTAGTATATAAGTGCTCTGTTAATAGTTATATCGCTCGAAGTGGAGTCGAAAGAGATGAGTTTTCAGTCTGCGCCGGAAGGTGTAAGCTTGCTGCTGTCCTGATGTCAATGGGGAGCTCATTCCACCATTTTGGAGACAGGATAGCAAACGTGTTTTTGCTGATGGGAACTTGGGTCCCCTTCGCAGCGAGGGTGCAGCGAGCCGTTTGGTTATGCAGAGCGGAGTGCACGTGCTGCCGGGGTGTACGGTTTAACCATGTCCTGGATGTAGGAAGGGCAGATCCATTCACAGCATGGTACGCAAGTACCATTGTCTTGAAGTGGATTCTAGCAGTTACGGGAGCCAGTGGAGGGAGCGGAGGAGCGGCGTGGTGTGGGAGAATTTAGGAAGGTTGAAGAACAGACGAGCCGCTGCATTCTGGATGAGCTGCAGAGGTCGGATGGCACATGCAGGTAGACCAACCAGGAGGAGTTGCAGTAGTCTAGGCGTGAGATGACGAGAGCCTGGACCAGAACCTGCGTCGCTTTCTGGGTCAGCTGGGGACGTATCCTGATGTTGTAAAGCGTGTACTGCAGCAGCGGGTTGTAGCAGCGATGTTTGCAGTGAAGGAGAGGTTGTTATCTAGGATCACACCCAGATTCCTTGCAGTCTGAGTCGGGGAAACAACAGAGGTGCCGATGTTGATTGTCAGGTCAAGTGGGACAATCTTTTCCCGGAAGGAAAACAGTTCAGTCTTGTCAAGGTTGAGCTTGGGTGATGAGCAGACATCCACTGAGGATGTCAGCTAGACAAGCAGAGATGCGTGCGACGACCTGGGTCTCCGAGCGGGGAAACAGAATTAATTGGGTGTTCAGTGTAGCAGTGGTGTGAAAAACCATGCGGGCTAATGACAGATCTGAGCGAGTTTGTACAAGGAGAAGAGGAAGGGACCAAGAACAGAGCCCTGAGGGACCCCTGTATTAATTGACAAGGGTCGGACTCCGACCCTCTCCAAGTAACCCTGTAGGTGCGGTCTTTGAGGTATGAGGTGATGAAGGAAAGTGCAGATCCTGAAACTCCAAGTTCTTGGAGAGTGCGAAGGAGGATCTGATGATTCACCGTGTCGAATCAGCAGACAGGTCCAAAAGGATGATGACAGAGGAGGGGAGCTGCTTTAGCAGTGTGCAGTTCCTCAGTGACAGCAAGGAGGGCAGTTTCTGTGGAGTGACCTGCCTTGAAACCAGACTGGTGCGGATCCAGAAGGTTGTTCTGATGAAGATAACAGGAGAGTTGTTTAAAGACAGCGCGTTCAAGTGTTTTAGACAGGAACGGGAGGAGAGAGACAGGCCTGTAGTTTATAACATCAGATGGGTTGAGAGTGGGTTTCTTTAGGAGAGGGTTACTCTTGCCTCCTTGAGACTGTTTGGAAAGTGACCAGAAGTTAGAGAAGTGTTGATGAAATGGGTGAGAAATGGTAGAATATCAGGAGCGATAGTCTGAAGGAGGTTTGAAGGGATAGGGTCCAGAGGACAGGTGGTAGGCGGCAGAGGTAATGAGGGTAAGAACCTCACTTGGAGAGAGAGGGGAAAAGGAGGTTAGTGTGTGGGTGGAAGGAGGGTCTGGTGACCCAGTGGTGAGTAAAGGTGAGTCAGAAAAAGAAGAGCGAATATCATCAACCTTTTTTTCAAAGTGGTTAACAAAGTCGCTTGACAGAAGTGAGGAGGGGGGAGGGGCTTTGGGGGGGTCCAGGAGGGAGGAGAAGATGGAAAATAGTTTTTTTTGGGATTGGAATAGGAAGATTGGATCTTATCTTGAAAGAAAGTGCTCTTTGCCTGAGAGAGGAAGCAGAGAAGAGGAGAGGAGAGCCTGATAGGTTAGGAGGTCGTCATGGTGTTTGGATTTCCACCGTTTCCGCTCTGCTGCCCGAGGACGGTTCTTTAGCACGCAGTGCGTCATTTAGCCAGGGAGCAGGAGAGGACTGACGAGCCTGCCGAGATGTGAGAGGACAGAGAGAGTCCAGAGAGGATGAGAGAGTAGAGAGGAGGTTTCTGCAGCAGAGTTTGTGAGGCAGGAGTTGGAACGAGTCAGAGGAAGGAGGGCTGAGAGAACCGATGAGGCAAAGGTAGAGGGGGAGAGGGAACGAAGGTTATGGCGGACAGGTGCAGGATGAGAAGCGATTAGTTTGTTATGTTTGGAAAGGGGTAGAGAGAATTAAATGAAAAGTGATCGGATGTGTGGAGCGGGTTTACAGAGAGGTTTAGAAGTAGTGCAGTTCCTTGAGAATATGAGATCAGGACATTGCCAGCTTTATGAGTTGGTGGGGATGGAGACAGTGAGAAAGCAAAAGGCGTGTAACAGAGATGTTAGTTTGTCTATCTTCCCTGTCTGGAGGTTGAAGTCTCCTGAGAAGTACAGCCGGGAGGGCCAGTTTCAGGGAATGTGTGAGAGGAGATTATCTAATTCCTCCAAGAAGTCCCCCAAGGCGCCTGGTGGACGGTAGAGAACAACAATGGTTAATTGTATAGGATGTGGTTTACTGTGACGGCATGGAATTCAAAGGTGGAAGGAGTGCAGTTAGGTAGCTTGAAGAGGGAAAAGCTCCATTTGGGAAGAGAGCAGGAGACCAGTGCCACCTCCTCTGCCAGTGGGTCTGGGTGTATGGGAGAATGAATATGCTGTGGAGAGAGCTGCTGGGTGGATGTGTTGGATGGAGTAATCCAACGTCTCAGTGAGAGCAAGGAATCCAGAGGCTGCAGGGAAGCGTAGCCAGAGTGAAGTCAGCCTTAGGAACAGCTGACTGGCAGTTCCACAGGCCCCCTGAAACTAGATGTTGATCTCAGTGGAGCATGTGGGATAGACGAGAGCAGGCCGGTTATATCGATTACGAGATATACGGGGGCCAGTGATAATTGCGAGAAGACACATAAACAGGAATGGAGAATATACACATGATTATAGCATGAGGGGCTAAACAACCAATAAAAATAAACACCAGCGATACTTAGCTCAATCAAAGCAGGATTTGCCTCCTCTTTGCCTCCCTCGTGACTCCAGCAGGACTCTATTGTTCTTTGTCAGTCTTTCGTCTGTCTGACGCTCCAAGTTATCAGACGTGGTTTTAAACGTCTGTGTGTTTAGTTTACATTTGTCTTTATGGGAAAAATATTGTTGTTTAACTTCAGCTAACATTAGCCTCTCAGTGCTAAATGTTAATGTGCTATTAAACTAGCTGCTAGCTAAGTGTTAGCCGACTCGACAGAATTATTTTAGCTAATCAACGATGATAGGGCACATACTGGGGTCAGTAATATTATATTTTAACTGTGTATTATTTTATTGACCTGTATTTAAATCATGTTTTAATAATTATTTGTATGATTGAGATTATGCAATGTTTTTAGTGTTTGTTGATTGGTACCTATAGGGACTGCAGATGGAAATTAGCTATTAGCTCAAATCTGGCATAATTAATCTCTTCTCTTTTCTGTGATTAATGTATTTGTATGCATGGTACTTGTTTGAAATAAATACATAATAATAATAATAATAATAATATAATCATATAATACTAATCTAATAATAATAATAAGTAGATATAACTTGTTTTGCTCTGTGTTTTAATATTCAGGAGCATGAGGAAGACCCACAGCTGGATAACAGCGACAACCTCCGACAGACCGTGGGAACATATCATCTAACGGTGTTGCAGCAGGCAGTCAGAGGAGCTGCTGCTGCTACTGATGGAGGAGGAGGAGGAGGAGGCTTCACTTCTCATGGCCGTAAAGACCTGTTTGTGTCTGCTGCACCACCAGCACCAACCGAGGCTGTAAAGGCGCTTTGTGCATCGCTAATCCGCTCTGATGTCACGGTGCAGAAGGAGGGGCTCTCCGCTTTAATCCGAGCAAATTGTCTGGAGAGAGAAGCAGAGCCAAACCGAGCCGAGCCGAAACGAGCAGGCACGGGATATACAGCAGGGACGATGTGTGCTGCAGGACCCGGGCCTCTCCTCCTCTGACATGCAGGTAAATCGGTAGATGTCATGTCCGACAACCTCTGAGGGAAGCCGGGTGAAGTGTGTGGTTGAAAAGAGGGAGTGATGGTTCAGGGTTTTCTCGTTGATGGCGGACCAGACACCTGCAGAGATTTAATCTGGCCCGTCAAGAGGGAGGCTTTAAACAGGTGACAGTGTGCTGCACTTGTTTTTTCACATAGATGTCAGGCGGTATCTATAGGCTAGTAAGAGATTGTGTACGTGATTACCAGGATATACGTGCTTCATATGCATAATAACGCCACGCATGAATTGTAGCCTGTAAATGCCTTTCAAATGGCCACTATCTGATAATGAGCACCGATCCCAAAAGGACAGACTTTTTTTCTTTACCCTTTTTAAGATAATAATATCGTTCAAGGCCGTGGGAGGGGATTTAAGAAGCCATTAAGCCTTCAAAATAAAAGCACTTGCCAATTTGGCACTAGTTCATGGATTAATCTTGTTCCTCTGGAGCATTGGCAACGTCGACTTGTAAAGCACAATGTAGGCTAAGGTATGCGACTGTTGAGATGTTAGTGTTGTGTGTGTGTGTGTGTGTTGTGTGTGTGTGTGTGTGTGTGCGTGTGTGTGTGTGTGTGTGTGTGTGTGTGTGTGTGTGTGTGTGTGTGTGTGTGTGTGTGTGTGTGTGTGTGTGTGCGTGTGTATGAATCATGCTGTCAAGAATAGAAAGATAATGAGAATCCTACACAGTGAGAATAATTTAATGATAATCGATTAATCATCATAACATTTGTTTTGATTCTCTTATATAATTGTCCATGCAGGAAGGTAGAAAATTATGTTTTCAAAAACTCAAATATTTGAATTATCCTGTTATTAACGTTTGGGTTTGGACTGATAAAACGAAGAGATATAAAGACATTACTTTGGTTACATTTTACACTTTTTAAGACATAACAAACCAAACGATTAATTAAGAAAATACACTGAACAAAAATATAAACGCAACACTTTTGTTTTTGCTCCCATTTTTCATGAGATGAACTCAAAGATCTAAAACATTTTCTATATACACAAAATAACCATTTCTCTCAAATATTGTTCACAAATCTGAAAAAATCTGTGATAGTGAGCACTTCTCCTTTGCCGAGATAATCCATCTCACCTCACAGGTGTGGCATATCAAGATGCTGATTAGACAGCATGATTATTACACAGGTGTGCCTTAGGCTGGCCACAATAAAAGGCCACTCTGAAACGTGCAGCTTTGCTTTATTGGGGGGGGTCTGGGGGGGTCCAAAAACCAGGCAGTATCTGGTGTGAGGGGTAGGGGTAGGGTTAGGGTCATGTTGTGAATCGAGTGGCCTGTGTTCGTCGTCCATTACATACGCCTGCCCATACCATAACCCCACCACCACCATGGGCCACTCGATTCACAACATTACCCTACCCCTAACCCTAAACACAGGGTTGTATTCTACTCGTGTTTACAGGGACTGGAGGGGCATCATTTAGTTTAAATGTCAGGTACAGTTGTTTTGTTATTGACATGGTCGTTGATAAAAAAGAAAAATGACGAACAGATTCACATTTATTATTTATCAGCAATAATGAGCTAATTTGATTGTTGACTGTTAGAAACGTTAATAACTCCTCTACTTTCAGAAACAAAATGAACAATTCTGTAAAAGCAACAATAATTTACATTCTCTAGAGCTCTGGGAAATTGTTATGGTGTACCCTCACGGTTTCTGAAACTGAAGTAAGACCAACTACTTCCAAATGATTTCCTAACTATAAAAATGTACTAATCAGGACAACACATACAAAAATATTGTGATGACTGCTCGAATTGTCTTAATAAAGCCCCAAGACTGTTAACAAGTAAAAGGCTAGTGATTAGATGCAATCAGTCCTTGCTAGTACCCAACATGCGAGTGTTGTCAGTCAGTATAAGATCAGCAAATTAATGGACTAGAAAAACCCTCAGCCCGCAGCTTTCACTTCAGCCTGACAGATGGAAGTGCAGCTCTACAGGCCTAAGTTTCACTGCCACGTTGCCAGGGCCATCTGTGAGCCCCCCCCCTTTGAGTCACCCAACCATTGCCATCCAGTCTCCGGGCATTAGAGGGACATTAGCCACCCTGAGAGTCCGCCTCATCCCCGCTGCGTCCCTCCATGGTCCCTCCATGGTCCCTCCATGGTCCCTCCCCAGCAGTTTGTGGTCCGTGCTCAGATTACAGGGTCCACATTAACCTTTGCCCTCTGTGGTTTCTCTCTCTCTCTGTGTGTGTGCACCTCAATTTCAGAGTCCTGCACTTCTGAAAATACATCAGAATCAGAACCAGAATCAGGTTTATTACCAGGTAGGTTGACACGTACAGGGAATTTAACTTGGTGTCGTGGTGATGTAAAACAAAAATAAAAAAAACACAGATAGCGAACTATTTTAAGAACACTATAATGACATTACAAAAAAAATTGAAAAAATATATAGTAAAATAGAAAATAAAAATAAAGCAGTATTTACATTGAAATTGAATGCAATAAAATGTGTTTGTTCTCCCAGAGAGCACTTCACTTCCAAAATATCCCCACAGATAGCCAGTTTGTAATACTGCAAATTCATGGTGTTTTATCAGTGATCTAACTGACTCAGTCACCGTTGTGTAACCTTATTCGGCGAAAGATAATAACTCAATTGACTAAACAGACATATATTATAATAAAAAATATATTTAAAGTCACATCTTTAAGGCAAGAAAATAGGAGGCCAGATAATTCTAATAATCTCATGTGAAAAACAACAATAATGGTTGAAACCCAGTCAAGATTGTTTAAATGAGTCTACAGTATTTTAAAATATTCATCACCCATGAACTAAAGAGTTGAGTTAAGAAACCGTTAGGAGATATTTTTTGATGTCTCATGTACACTCCCACACATTTATGGATTCTTGTGATCATTAAGGTCTGATAAATAAATGATGAAAGCATCTTCAGTGAAACGTATCCTGCAGCAATATGAGAAATGCTTTTAAGCTTTATGTACAAACAAGCGGCAGTCTTTTTTCTTCTCCAAGTCAGACTGTACAGTTTCCATTGGTGACCTTTTCTGGAACGAGCTCATTATTCCTGAAGCATCGAGCGGGGATTGCGTTCGGGTTGTCCTTTCTCAGCCCGTTGACCTTACTCAGGGTCAGGCCTGTAGTAACTGATGTGTACCCTGATAGCCTAGTCATATTAAATGAATATCAAAACTGGGCTTCTCACTCTCAGAGGGCCTTTATTATTCAGATCACTGCCCTAGTCTATCTCTCTCTCTGTCAGGTCCTATCTGATACCTAACCAAAGACATGTCCCTCCTTGTCCTTCTGCTGTGCCTCATCCTCCTCTTTTCCCACTCCTATGCCATCTGCCCAGCTGCTGTTTGAACGTGGTACAGATTAAAAGTGCACTTCACACACATGGAATCCCAGAGGATTTAGGGTTTTACTATTAGCAATATAGAGACAGGGAGTACTATGTTCTGATACCCGACATCACTGTAATATATCCTCTGTGTGTATGTCATCTTAGATAGAGATATGTCTGGGTTGGGGGCTTCATTAGCCATCGTAGCATGAAAACGCAACACAAGTTGGTGGCGGGGGTCTTTGTCGTGGGAGTAGCCTAGATCTCAGTAGCAGACCTCTGGCGCCTCTGTATCTCAATATAGTGCACGAGTAATTCTACATTTCATTTAATCGTTTATTTGAACCGGGACAATGCACATTAATGAACATTTTAAACAAAAATAATGCTTTGAAATGTAAATGAGGCCGGATTTTAGCTTTGAGCTCATTTCCATCCGTAGTCCCGTCGCATACATTATGAACATAGCATTTATATACATTACATGGCAAACAGAAATACATGATATGCAGAAAGAGCATGAGCAGCATATAAGCATTTACCACATACTACAATGTAGCAGCTATGATATATAAAGTGCAGGAGGAGATACCCCCTGTGTTAAAGTGCATTTAGCGGTGATTGCACGTCTGTTTTGTTTCTCAACCATTCTTTGAGTTGACCTTTAAAACTATTGAGAGTGGGGACAATCCCATATCTCAGTTGGGAGGCTATTCCACAATGAGCTGCCTTTAATGGAGAGTGGTCCGTCTTCGATGGACTTCACAGTCTCCTCTGGTTTCTGACCTAGTGCAGCGTCCAGTGTGAATTCCATGTAAACATTTATAAAAAAAACACATACTTTTAAAAGACTTAACATTGTAAAAACTCAAGAAATTGTGTTTCTCAAGGATGGTACAGTGGTAGTATGCATTTGGCTTTCTGTCAAACACCTTGATAGCTCTCTCGTACAGCTGTTCTATGGGTTTCAGGTTTGTGGCACAAGCAAACGACTAGTTTGTAAAACAGTATTCAATGTGGGATAGAATCATACAGTGGAGGTATGACTTTGCTGCATTGACAGAAAGGTCTGATTTGTTTAAAATTTGCAAGTTGAATTTAACGGTATTGGATACTTTCTTGATATGTTTCTTAAAAGTCAAGTTCGAGTCCAGTATGACTCCAAGATACTTTAAGTGGGGGACTAGTTCTAATTCTGCTCCGTTTTTTTTTGACTGGTCGTTTACTGAACGAATGTATGTGTTGACATTCAAAAACATTCTGTAAGCAAGGGTAGAAACAGCAATATTATTGAACTGTCTGCCATCTGCATTAAATGTCTCCCCCTTAGTGACGTGAACAACAGTGAGAACGAAGTTCTAGGATATTTTGACATTGGAAAGGGTTTTCAGTGTCATTTGGATTGGAACATAATGTCAAAAAGTCATAGAAACGCGTGTGTTCCTGTTTTAAATCGTAAACCTTTCCTTGACCTCTTATGTGCATGATAAGACTTGTTCTCTTATATCCTTTCTTCTCCGTCTCTACCAGGCTGAGCTATAAGTGGAGTTTCCCTGGAGACAAGAGGAGCATGTTCTGATCAGATCCCAGCCATGAGCCACAAGTATCAGGGAGATGCGTCCGGGGAGGCAGGGGAGGAGCAGAAGGGGCCCCCGAGGAGCCGGCAGCCCAACGGGACGTCCCCCGGGGAAGCTCTCGTCCGTCGGTCTTGGAGGCCATGTCAGATCAACCAGGACGGGGAACCAAATCCCCATCACCACACACCATCCATCATCAGCCTCCTCACCACCAACACCAACCCTCAGCTCGTGGGGCCCCTAGGCATCGCAGGCAGCCCCCCGTCAGGGCAGAGCCAGGCTCACAGTCCCGGTCTAGTCCCGTCGTTGGTTTCCCACCAGTCCAAACGGGGAGGATAATCGAGACTTTGAACCTCGTCCCGTCCAGCAAGCCCGCCCTGCTGTGACACGTTACCGCCGCCATGGAGACCCTAATCCAAGACTCAGGGGTCAAAGACAGAAGCAGCCAATCAGAGACATGCAGGACTCTCCACCTGGTGGTGGAGGAGAGACAGAGTCCAGCGGAGGTGCAGGTAGAGCAACGCTCATTAGAAGATCCTGCATCCATCACCAATTGCAGGACAGGGGATCTCCTCACCAGACTCCCATTGCCGTTGTCCCCCCATCCAACTCTCACCCTGCTCCTGCAACACATGACATGCAACCTCGCCTCCCAGATACTCCATCCTGCTGAGGGCAGAAGAAGACCTCCAGGAGCCTACAGTGGAGTGTGAAGAGAAACCAGGAGGAAACTCAGGCCACAGGACGAAGAGCAAGAACAGGGCGGAGGATGACGGAGACATCTCCTCGACCCCAAGTCACTCCCCACTGCAGCCATGAGGACACACAGGCGGTCGATGAGGGAGTAGAGGAACGCTCAGAGGAGGTTGATGAGGATCAGGTAGAAGAGATGGACGATGTACCGGAGGACATCGCAGCTCAGGGAAGTGAAATCACCGATCTCTGCTCCGACACGGAGAGCGTGGCCTCGCTCAGTTTGGACGGACCTCTCCACAGCCCCCCGCCCCTCCAGTCCCCAACTCCTCCTTCCTCCCGGATGTTCCCCCCCTTTCCCCCAGATAGACCACTTCAGCGAGGACGCCAGCATGAGCCCCGTGCCCGACAACGACCTGCTGCCCGAAGACGAAGACGACGATTGCTCCGATTCGGGCTCGCCGCCTCAATTTAGCTCTTATCCTAAAACCTATGCAGACTTTTATACGGAGTCCCACCAAAAAACGTACCAAGAGCCGGTCTACGAGTCGTACCCGGAGACAAAGTCCTTTCCTAACTCTTTCCCAGAGCCCCTCAAAACCTCCTACCCAGAGTTGCACAGAGAACCTCGCAGGCAATCTGGTTGGAGGACAGAGTCTAAAGAGGCCCAGCAGGAGACCCCCTTTAACAGCCATAGACAGGAGAATGTACAAAAAGGGGCTCCATCCTCCCCCACCAAGAGCTCCCATTATGCCCAAAGGCAGGGCAGAGCTTCCCATCACCCCCCTCTGGACCGCTCGGTCGGGTGCCCGCCTGCACCACTATGACGGGCAGTCCGACGTTGAGGGGGAGGGGCGCCGATCAAAAGTCCTCTGCCCAAAAGTCGCAGGCAAACCCCCAGACAAGCAGAATCCCAGGCCAAGAGCCCCTCGTCTGGGCAGAGCAGCTCGGGGGAGACCCAAGAAGGAGAGGAATGCGGTGGGGTGGGTCTCCAAGGGGAAGAAGGTACGAGGGGATCGGGAGACGCCATTACCCTGGCGATTAAAGACATCAAGGAGGCGATTGAGGAGGTGAAGACGAAGGTGCTGCGCTCCCCCTACACACCTGACCAGCCCCGTGGAGCCCATCTGGGTGATGAGGCAGGAGGTCAGCCCCACAGAGGAGGGGTACCCACTGCAGACTGCAGCTGGACATGTGAGTGTGACTTCACTTAAGGCTCACTCTTTTTGGTTTAATAGAATATATGTCCCAAAGGACGCAGCAATATAGTCTGAGACTGTTACCATTCTGGTGTTTGACTTGATTGTTGAAAATACATTTCTATGATTTTAGGGAATATGCTCATTTGCCTTCTTCTTAGTAGTGAAATGGGAATTGATAAATTGTTATGTCTCTGCGTTATGAGTGCAAAGGATGTTTTTTGCCTAGCTTGGCGTGAAGACTTCTCTCTAAAGTGTAAACATAGGCTTACAAACAACTCTTATTTTTTCTTGTTTTTATATCTTGTTTGTTAAACACATTTTTTTGGAGTTAAACTAATATCAAGATTTTTTTCTTGATATGTCTTAGTGCCATTTCGTTTTCTCTTTCGAAGTGTTGTACTATACCTTTAAGGCTGCATACGAGTGACATTGCCAGAGGAGTTTTGTCCTGCAGTGTTGCAGTAATTCAATTAGAGTGAAATACTTCCGGGAAGTTTACAACATGACTTCACATCCCTGCTCTCATTTCATCGTGTGTTGGATTAATGCCCACATTCGGAATAATGTATAGTCAGAATAAGATGTTCTGCTGAGCTGCTGTAAATGCATGAAGTCATTCTATTATCTTTTTGTTTCCCTCTCTCAGTCTTTCCCCTCACTCCCCTGCTCAGTCGTTGTCTGAGTCTCCGTCCCCGCTTTGTTCCAGTTCGGGAACCGGTCAGTCCACCGAGGGCCGAGTCCTCCAGAGCTCCTCCTCCTCCTCAACAGTACCACAACCGCCCCCCCAACCAACACAACCACCACCAAGCCCACCTCAATACAGCAGAGGGACACACCGCCAGGCCGCCGCAGACACACACACAGCCTCAAACCGTACCAACACGTCGGCGCCCAATCAGCTTCACCATCGGCAACATCAGCACCAACAACAGACTCCACATCAACCGCAGCTTCCTCGGCTCAGCGGCCGCGACCTCAAGTTCAGCCACAGTCGCTTTACAGTACAGCAGCACGGTCCAGGAGGTGAACAAACAAACTTAAATCCATAAAAACTTAAGAGAAAATCGTCTTATAACTCAAGAGCTTGCTTTTGAGGAACAGTTGTGGGCAAATGCATTGTTTTTGCAATCAGGAACCTTTGATAACTCAATTAGTGTACTTTTATTTAAATCAGAAATGATTTGTATTTGTCCCCGAGCAGGGACATTTGCATTGTTACAGCAAAGGAGACTAAATAGAATAATAGCTAACATGTAATAGTGGTGGTCTAATGGATAGTGAGGTGGGCTGAAGATCGGAAGGTTGTGAGTTCAAATCCCGCCAGGAACACCACCACTAGTGTGCCCTGGAGTAAGGCACTTAGTCCTTAGTTACTCCAGGGGAGAATGTCCCTGTAATTGTAAGTCGCTTTGGATAAAAGCGTCAGCTAAATGAAATGTAATGTAAAATAAAGAGGCAAGAATAAGTACATTTTTACACCACCTAGTGTTATTTCACAACATTGCTGAGAATGTGCAGAAGGTAATCCAATACAGGGCGTGCAAACACTGGTCGACCACTACGTAACGCACTGAATCCATGGCAACATGGATGATAAATCCTTTAAAGGCGGGCATCTTTTATAAAGTGTTTATCCGCAGCAGCTAAATGGCTGACAGCAGTAGAAGTCTTGCAGAATGTAAATGACTTGGGAGAGACCTGCAGTATGTGAGCGGAAATAAAAGCATCATAATGTAGTGTTTCCTTTTTCTGCCATCCAGCTACGCAGATCTCTTCCTTCATTTCCAACGTTTGTGGATGGTGAGTGGATCATTAACTATTGTAGATGTTTAGTTTAGTTTTGCAAGTTCACTCTTTTATAT
This sequence comes from Harpagifer antarcticus, assembly GCA_902827135.1. Taxonomy (NCBI): domain Eukaryota; kingdom Metazoa; phylum Chordata; class Actinopteri; order Perciformes; family Harpagiferidae; genus Harpagifer; species Harpagifer antarcticus. The sequence continues at coordinate 1,926,725 of CADEHL010000394.1, forward strand.
CATGAAGTGTGTTCAGTGTTGCTTGTATGTTTATGCATGTGGCTCATGAGTGTTTTTTGTCTCATGCAGTCCCGGGGCCATGTGACCCAGACGACCTTATTGACGGCATCATCTTCGCAGCGACCTACCTGGGCTGCACCCACCTGCTGTCGGAGAGGACGCCCACGAAGAGCGCCCGCATGCAGCAGGCACAGGAAGCCCATGAACAGAGTGCGGGTGAGAGACAACTACACCTTATTATATTTATATATATTTCATTCCTGCAGGAACAACAGGGATTCTGTGGGAAGCTGCCGTCCAAAATCACTCCATTGTCCAACCAGCAGCTATTTGTCCTTAAACCAAAACACAAAAAAATCAAACTCAAAATGCCACAGATGATCGAGATAAGATAAGATGGACCTTCAGTAGTTTAACAGCAACAGGGTGAGAATGAAAAACAGGACAGAACAGATTAATAAAAATCGAAGATAAAAATGTAAAATGATAAAATAACTATAAGATAAGAAATGAACATATATACATATTTGGTCATGTGTACATATTATTTACATGTGTGTGTGAAAAACAGTGCGTATCTTAGGTAGTGAATCATATGCAGGATAAAATCCATTATCCAGGCGAGAATTTCCTTTATATATATTTTCTTCTCTAGCGTTCCACTTGCAGGTGAAGTGTCACTTGACTAATGTTTTCCTTCTATAAATTGCATTTATTTTTCTGATTCTTAGCAGAGAGTACAAATCATGCCATCAACTTGAACTCTCTTGTGCTGTTGAAGGAATATTTGAGGGCAGTAGAGTATCAAATTCACAGTGACAATTAAACGAAAGGTGGAGAAAACATTCTAAATATAGCGTACACTTAACTGATGTTCAAGCACCTCATATTACCCCACTTTAAAATATGCAAACCCTCCCTTTAAACCGTGTTAAACTGTGTATTAAGGATGGCTTTTGAATAAATATCAGTGCTTGAAATAGATATGAAGGAGCTGAGAGGTCCATTTTCTCAGCTCCTCTCTTTAAAGATACATTTTCCAGCACGCCTGGGCACATCAGCAGTGATGTAACCGAGGACTCTTGAAGTCACAAACTCTCAGCAGGCAGCCGGCGGGCGAGGAGTCCCCGGGTCGTGCACAATGCATCATCCTCACTTCACTTCCCCTGATCCTCACAGTCAGACAGCACTCCTCTAGCTCCTCTGGATGTTATGTAAAGTGCTGATCATGGCTGTGAGGCTCCACTCTCAGTGTATAAGGTCTCACATAGCATGCAAAGGGAGCACACTAAGCATATAGATAGATAGATAGAGAGATAGAGAGAGATAGATAGACACATAGATAGATACATAGATAGATAGATGGATAGATAAATAGATGGATACATAGATAGATAGAGAGATACATAGAGAGAGAGAGATAGATACATAGAGAGAGAGAGATAGATACATAGAGAGAGAGAGATAGATACATAGATAGAGAGAGATAGAGAGAGAGAGAGAGATAGAGAGATGGACACATAGATAGATGGATAGATAAATAGATGGATACATAGATAGATAGAGAGATAGAGAGATGGATACATAGATAGATAGAGAGATACATAGAGAGAGAGAGAGAGATAGATACATAGAGAGAGAGAGATAGATGCATAGATAGAGAGAGATAGATAGAGAGATACATAGAGAGATAGATATAGAGAGAGAGATAGATAGATACATAGATAGAGAGAGAGATAGAGAGATGGATACATAGATAGATACATAGATAGATACATAGATAGATAGAGAGATACATAGAGAGAGAGAGATAGATACATAGATAGATACATAGATAGATGGATGGATAGATGGATAGATAGATACATAGATAGATAGATAGATGGATAGATATATAGATAGATAGATAGATAGATAGATAGATGGATAGATAGATAGATGGATAGATAGATACTTTATTGATCCCAATTTGGGATCAATAAAGACGCTAGAAATAAACAATCCAAAACATTTCTGAAGCAGAAATAAAATAGCATTAAAAAGTTAAAAAATATACATGTGGAAATACACATTTCCAGTAACAAAATATAATGCAGGATATTATATGTACATTAATTGTGCAAGAAATTGATTATTTCATATTAAATTGAATATCAATGTAAAATGTACACTGGTCCAGTTATCAAGAGATGATGTAACATGGCTTGCTTTTGCTCTTTAAATTAGAAGAATTATCCAGGGAATTTTTTTTTTAAAATACGCTGTTGTATCAGTCATGTGAAGGTTATGGCTGTGAGGAAGAAGAAGATGGTTTGCAGTGACAGCGTGGCATTCAGAACTGTGTGAGGGGGGGAGATGGGTGAATAAAGTCTGAGGCAGGGAGAGGACATGAACTGAACTCTGAACGGTTGACAGATCCAGGACAGCGGCTCTGTGAAGGTCTGAGAACCCTACAGGGAGGGAGACATTTAGAGACGATATAATGGTGAGGGGGAGACAGAAGTCATTTAATGCTTTGAGACAGGAGGAGGAGGACTGCTGTCTGTGAGAGCTGCCATCTCACTTTTAAGGACAGCATCGACCTGACTCAAAAAGAATTGGATGAATATTGAAGACAACTGACCTGATACCAGTGCTAGGTTTTTCTCCCAAATAAAAAATCTGTTAACCGCTGTGTGAAAACATCGTCAAGGAAAACGTCCTCAAAATCCCAATATGGTTAAGCTCAATACTCAAAAACCCAGGAAATACAAGTGAAAATAAATGTTTATAAATATATTTTATGTAAAGGACGCTGACTCAATCAGCCCACGCTCCTCAGGCGAGATGATCCAGGCGTCATAGAAGGACCCGCTCTTTTTTTACGAGATGTCTGCATATATTAAATAAAATAATACTGGATGTGGCTTCAAGACGTCTTCCAGAGGGCAGGAGTTCATCTTGGGTTCATGATGATGATTCACGAGCAGCTTGGTTGAAGATAGACTGTCTGCTCTGATAATGTCTCAACAACAAGACAGTTTACAAAAATGGTGCCATCTGTAATAGAGGTCTGATAATCTCAATTTACGTCACGTATTATCGACGTAAGTCATTTCTTCTGATTTTGAAGGTGAGCAGACAGAATGAGTTTAAAGAGCATTACTATTACAAAAACCAAGAATTAGAAACACAAACCCCGACCTGTCATGAGTCCAGAAACACATCTGTCTTCAGAGTCGTCTGTGTCACATCGATGAAGGGGAAACTCTTCATGGCCTCTGGCAGCCCGCTGTTGTCAGATGTGACACACACCCCCACACACACCCCCCCCACACACACACACACACACGCACACACGCATGCACGCACGCACACACACACACATTATTCATCTTCAAGGTCCTTTTGTTTTTTAATTTGGCATTTGGAGTAGAGACAGTGAATGAGGAGATTGGGTTGTTGTTTTCTGATCCTATCAATGTGTGCGTTTTTCTAATCTCTTTTCTTCTTTCTAATTATGACAGGCTGCTCAGAAGCAGGCGAAGAACAGAAAAAAGGTACGCTTGTTTTGTGATTGTATACGTGTTGTTTTGTTTCTTTGACTTCTCTCCATTTGACCTTCGGATTTAATGCATTTTCTTTTGTGGCATGTTAGATTTCATGGTCATCTGTGTTGGTTTGATGGCATTTGCCAGTCATGTTGCTCTGCTATCCTCCACTAGCATTCATCAACCTGTTACTTATTTTTCTCTTCTCTCCTCTTGTGGTTCCTCTCAGAGCCCAGACGCTGAGGCTCCGTCCACGGCTGAGGTCGATCTGTTCATGTCCACGCAGAGGATCAAAGTCCTCAATGCAGACACTCAGGTATATAATCACATGATGGTATTCAATAATCCTTACGGAGCGACAATCGAGTGGTGCAGTGATGACGTATTTTTGTAGGCAAAGTAAGCATCGAAAGGGATCCCTAGTCAAAAAGCCAATTCGTTTTTTCCATTGGATTTTAGCAATTGACGGAAATAACATCATTGGGAAACATGTTTATGATATTTACAAGGTTAGTTCAGCAGTATTATCTCCACGTTTAACACCATTTAGGCTATAAACAAACTAAATGACTGTGAGTCACAACCGCTAAGCTAAATGTGGCTAATGTTCAGCTTGAAGACGTTGAGTAGTCTCATTTAATCGCATGTAAGCAACTGTAGTTTTAAAGTCACACAGAAACTAAGGACATTCACGGAAGGGATATTTACTGATGAATTTAATGACGTAGAACTAAACGTGAAAATCTCTTCAGCTAAACCATAGATCTTATTTCAGGCATCTAACCAAAAACGTTGAACTAAGTTGACTTCAATAAGAGGTAACCAGAAGTTCTAACACATTTCCCGGTTTTAAGACTCGTTCCTGCACCACTCTGTCACCATACAAGAGATAATGATTCATCTGAGAGTACCTTATGTCTTCTTTTGATCTCTAGGAGTCTTTAATGGACCTCCCCCTGAGGACGATCTCCTACATAGCAGACATCGGGAACATGGTGGTGCTGATGGCCCGGGGGAAGATGGTGCGCTCCCGCAGCACGCAGGAGAACCTGGACCAGGCCGCCGAGCAGACCACCATGAGCCCCGACGACCGGAGGCTGTACCGGATGATCTGCCACGTGTTCGAGTCCGAGGACGTGAGCCATTCATTCATAACTATGTTGTTGTTTTATCCTATTAGAAATCATATTGTTTGGATGCTTGTATTTTGGGTTTACTACTCGCTACCGTCTTGGCAGGACCAGGAAATGTATTTGTTAGCTGAAAACAACATGGCTAATTGTGGCATTATCTATAGTTAAAAATACAATAATATCGTGTTGTCTTGCTTTGAGTTAGACAAGAGGAGTTTCAGGTCCAGATCACCTGGAGATTAGGAAAGCTTGCAGTTAGAAAATTATTTCTAAGCATGCTGCCATTTGGCCTGGAGTTATTAGAAGGCCTCTTTTAAGAAGTTAGGATTGTGTATCCCCTTCCTGTGCTTAGCTAGGCTTAACATGTCAGTGCTATCTTTGTTAAAAACTTTTTTTATTGTTTTTACATGCGCTAATATTTTGCTACAAAGAAATTCATTAGGAGAAGAAAGGTCATGCTGACATTTACAAAAACAAGATTTTTAAATTTAAGGAAACATTCTGGTGTATTACAACTTGGTTTTATTGGGAATATATGTTAATAGTTCAAGTACAACAATAACACTGTGAATTTAGGGATAGTGGTGGTCTAAGGTTGTGAGTTCAAATCCCGCCAGGAACACCACCACTAGTTGTAATTGAACTATTAACAAATATTCCCAATTAGTCCTTAGTTACTCCAAGGAGAATGTCCCTGTCAGTAAGAGTCCTCACGTGTGTGTGTGTGTGTGTGTGTGTGTGTGTGTGTGTGTGTGTGTGTTTGTGTTTAAATGGGATGTCGACAAGCCTTTTGATCATGAGGGTCATGCCAAGTTTATCTGTGCAGCATTAATTCCAGATGCCTCTATAAAGAGCTCTCTTCTTCCTCTTCCTCTTCCTCCTCCTCTCGTTCAGGCGCAGCTGATCGCTCAGTCCATCGGTCAGTCTTTCAGCGTGGCTTACCAGGAGTTCCTCAGGGCCAACGGCATCGACCCGGAGGACCTGAGCCAGAGGGAGTACAGCGACCTGCTGAACACTCAGGACATGTACAACGACGACCTCATCCACTTCTCCAAGTCAGAGAACTGCAGGGATGTAAGTGAGCCAGCAGGGGGCAGCACAGTCACAGCGCTCGTACTTCTGCTTAACTTAGTTTAATTTACACTCATAAAAATACATTCTCATGATACACAGAACTACCTTCCAAAACAATTGCTCATTATTATTTATTTACATCTACATTAACCTGACTTTTACAATTAAAACGTTAAGTTGAATTGAGGTTTTTATTTAATTTTGTCAAAATATCTTAATCTAGATACAGTTGGAAAAAAAATCTAAAAACGGTAGCTAAAAATGTGAACATGTAATAACATATCATTTGCTTAAACTAAAGTAATAACTGTTAAAAAAAAACGTAATAGAATATTTCACTTTAAATATTGATTGACCTTTTATAAGTTGTACGACTTTTACAAATGTTGTACATATAAACATCTTATTGATAGTCATAATAATAATAATGTAAATCATATATAAAGTTGTAAAGTATTAATACATATTTTTATGAACATGAGTCATTGCCAACATTTCAATCTGTTAGTTTGCCTTCCAGTGGTTTCAGATGAGCAGCTGGTTTTGGAATCACAGCTGAGGGACAGTTTTAAAAAAAGTATTTTATCAAGGTGAATTTAGAGATGCTCAACCTGGTCTGACCTCAGATAACCCCCCCCCCCCCCCCCCCCCCCGGTTGCAATGAACACCTGCTGTCTTCTCATAAAAAACCCGAATTAAGTTAACTGAAAGAAGCCCATCAGAGTCACTCTTTAAATACAACATTTGAACATTGCATTTTTCCATCGTCCATCCTGAAGAAGGAAACCGGTTCATAAAAAGATGATGACTTTAAGATGACTCCACTATAAGAGCTCATTCTGTCTTTTTAAAGACTATAAACCTCTCCATTGTGGTTCCTTGAAGGTTTACATTGAGAAGCAGAAAGGAGAAATGCTTGGCGTGGTGATAGTGGAGTCAGGCTGGGGCTCCATCCTCCCCACCGTCATCATCGCCAGCATGATGCATACTGGGCCGGCGGAGAAGTCCAGTCGCCTGAACATCGGAGATCAGATCATGACCATCAACGGGACGAGTCTGGTGGGACTACCGCTCAGCACCTGCCAGAGCATCATCAAGGTACGCCACTTATTCTTTCGCATATTTTTAGGATCATTCCATATTTATTTCACTTAAACAAAGACAAGTCAGTTGCTTTCTTACCATAACAGGAAGTGATAGGTTGTCTAAGAATTTTCTACGGCACGACAATGTTTAAATGGACTACAATATGTGTGCATCAACAAGCAGAATTTATCACTTCAATTAAGAGCTGCTATGTTGATATGTCATAATCTTTTTTTTTATTGAATAATACATCATGTTAAAGGTCACATTTTATCCATCCATCTTCCAGGTGTTGTCCTTTTTAATAAGTTTAAGTGCTTCATTTAGCTTAAAACAACAGGACAAGGAGTATGCAGCCATACAGTACTGACTTGGTGTACCACAGGGCAGGCGCATGGTACCCCTACCTATCTCTTTTTCCCCTCTTTTGTTGTGTGTTTTGACCTCTGTGATGTCGGCCTCCTGCAGCTAACCACTCTGTCCTCCCTCAGGGTCTCAAGTCTCAGTCCCGGATCAAGCTGAACATCGTCAGGTGTCCTCCTGTTACCATGGTGCTCATCCGCAGGCCGGACCTCAGATACCAGCTGGGCTTCAGCGTCCAGAACGGCATTGTGAGTGCAGGGGCCGATAATACCCTCATATAATGCTAATGCTGCTTCCCTTCTTCTGATAATTGTAGAAGAGCTTCAACAGTGATGTAAACGTAGAGTTCCTTAGCAACAAACCTGGAGCAGTTATTGTTATGTGGACGTATTTATAGTGTGTACGTGGTTAGTCTCAGTTACTGTCACTAGGAGCTTTAATATGATCCTCTGCTACAGCGTCTGTCTTCACTTTAAGACCACTCTCCCTGTGTTTAACAGATCTGCAGCCTGATGAGAGGAGGCATCGCTGAGAGAGGAGGCGTCCGCGTCGGTCACCGCATCATCGAGATCAACAGCCAGAGTGTGGTGGCAACGCCTCACGAGAAGATCGTCCAGATTCTTTCTAACGCCATGGGAGAGGTAGGAGGGGTCTCCCTTTTTAAATCAAGAGAATACATCTCTGAGAATATGTGTTCCTACTCAAAGGATGCTAGTTAGTTCTACTTTGCACTATGTATGTGGTGTTAAAGGGGCCATATTATGCTTTTTCCCCCTTTCCTGTAGTCTGTTATAGGTTTTTCTTCATGTAAAAATCCCAAAGTTCCCTCTTTATATATGTATTTTTTTCAATTATTTATTTAGAAGACAGTTGAGAACATTTCACCAGTTGCAATGAGATATACTTGCAGTCACAGGGAGTAGTAGGCATTTGCAATACAACGACGGTATACATTGAAACCCTCCCCTTCTCATTGTCCTTTTTTCCTGATGTGTTCATGAATTTAATACAATAACAGAAGGGATGTTTCGTAACAGAGGCATAATTGACTTAGTGAGGGACAATCCTGCAGGTGTAATAACAGTCAAACAAACAATAAATTGTAATATTTTGGTAATTAGACCAAGCAACCTTTTTGTTATGGGGATAGAAGTGGTTATCAGTAGTTTGTTAATTCTATGAAATGTGGCCGTGTCCCTTTATACATTATTAAAGAGCAAAATTACACTTTCTCCTTGTTTTAGTTAGAAGGATCCGTGGGAAAAGTTGAGTTTCATTGACAATAGCGTATTAAAGATTGAAAACCCATTAAAGCAACACAACTTAATTTATGATTGAAATCAGTATACTTCCCTTCAAATAAACGTCTCTTTTTGTGTTTTGAATTCTCATAATTTGTCTTCTTTCTGCTCCAGATCCACATGAAGACGATGCCTGCGGCGATGTACCGTCTGCTGACAGCGCAGGAGCAGCCCGTCTACATCTGAACACACGTCTCACATCACTCACTCTATTTCCATCCATCTTCCAGTTGTTCTGAATCATCTGTATCCTGTTCAGTATCACTTGACTTGCCTTAATCTGTACAGTACACTGTCATGTAAACATGTACATCTACAGATTCGCAGCAGAAGGCAGATTATCTCACTAGGCCGGAGTTTTAATGTGACGTGTTATGTTCGACCAAAGAGAAATTGTGGATTTTATTGTGCATATCTAGGTGGCAAACAGAGTAAATATTACCTTTGGTTAAATAGCTGTAATATCTGAATGTACTCTAATCATGTTGGACCTATAAGTTGTCAGGGCGACTCAGATGATGAAGAACTTTTGAACTGAAGTGAGAAAGAGGAATGCATGTATAATTCTGCTGAATAAAGTCTCAAGAAAAGGCAGTTTCTGTCAATGCTGGTTTGTTTTATTCAAAAATGATATATTATGGGGTGTGGAAAATATCAGAAAAAACAATTTAGTAAGTCGAAAATATTGAATTAAACGACATAGTAAAGTATGTAAAAAAATGAACTTAGTATAGTATTTCAAAGACATGCAAAAGAAACCGACAGAGTATGTTTACATTTTCCGAAAAAACAACAGGGTAGAGTACGACTTAAATATTTGAATAAGATATAGATAAGTATTTAAGAAATACCAAAAATGTAACTAAAAACGGTATTATTCATGTATAAGTATTCTTTATGACATTAAAAAGTGTATTTTATTGTACGGTATAGAATAATTCATAAAAAAGTAATGAGAAGTATCCTAAAGAAAAGAAAGAATTATATTACTTTGTGTCGGTTCCTACGTCTCTTTCCAACCCTGAAGTTATACAATAACACAAATCAACGAGGCAGCGGTGAATCAGCAACTCTCGTTGGTCAGACAACACAACAACTAAAGACTAAACACTTCCAAGAAGACATTGCAAAAATGTGAATGTAAAAACATGATTTATTTATTTGAATTTCACAAGAGTACGTTCTGTAACACTAAAGGAGATCACAAACTAAAAATGAAAAATCACAAACTAACAGACATTTAAAAAGAATCAGATCAACCAACATGATTGTCGTCACCATATTCCAGATGTACAAAGACTGTGCATATCAATATAAAAACATAAAATATGCAATAACAAAATGATTGTCTCTGGAGGCAAGCTGCTTCAGCTCTGTTGCACCATTAAATCCAACTCTACCACCATTTGTTTACACTACGCCCAGCCTTGATATATTTTAACAGTGACATCTGTAACATCGTGTGTTGACTTGAATACAGAAATGTTTAAATGCAGCTCCTATGGAAGTGCAGAGCATTCGCCAAAACAAGTTATCATGTAATTGGATCGCAAGCGGCTACATTTTCCAGATTCTTAAATGTATATCTGCTATTTTTCAGTGTTGACTGGCCAAAATATTTCAGAAATGCACTGATAATGTAATGTTTCCCCCATCCAGATCTAAAAGGCACTTGAAAATATGCCGCTTCCCAGAATGCACGCATATAACACAGTGTAGAGTATATATACACATGTAGAGGCGTACAGTAAATCAGAAAAGAGCGGGAGAAGAAGACCAACACCTACTTGACATCAGAGTGAACGACCCATACGGCGGTACTGTGTGATTTATACAATGTTCTGAAAGAAGCTATAGTGAAGGTTTAGACATGGGCAGATAAAAGCACAAAACTGTTGGGATGAACCAAAGTCTACATGCTGTACATTGTCTACAGCACCATATCTATCAGCTCCAGTTTCTATGTTGCCGTGACATCCCAGTGAAAACATGTGTTCCTAAAAATGGTATTGTCTTAAAATCCTTAAAATGGAAGTTCTAAGGGATTTCCAGAATCGCTAATTTGAGATGATGGCAAGAGATAATTTTGTCTGATTTCAATAGTTTTCTCTCCTGTGTGTTTATGATATAAGAACAAGTAAAAAATAATGTGCCAATATAATTTGTTTAAATTCCTTTAAAGTAATGTTACAAAAGGGTTGTCAAATTATCAAGTTTTTATTGTTGTTATGCTCATTTTGACCACAAGAGGTTGAATTTAAAGTGCGCATTAACATTTATTTTTGGACATTATAAAAGATTATGTTGGCAAAACTTTTTTTTTTAAATGCATGACAGAAAAATATTGCGATTAGAAAAAGAAAATGTATCAACAGCATTATTTTTTGATTCGATCAAAGTAGGAAATAGGTAAAAAAAAAAAATCATATTTGTCGTAAATAATTTATTCTTACAGATAAAAGAATGCCAAAAAATGTCTATTTTCTAAAAACCTTTTCAATAAAGTCACAGCATATTGAACTTCTAGAAAAACATGCTTAGCTCTGATGCTCTAATGTAATGATAACATATGAGAGACTGGGCCCCGATGTAATGGGGAAGAAAACTCCTTTCAGACGCAACAAAAAAACATGATATCTTTGAAAGGGAACGTCAGAAAATCTCCTATTTGTGAAGGACGGTAAACTTTGAAAAACGCACCTTGATAGGAATATTGTGTGTTTTTAAAATGTCCTGGAATTAGTGTTAAAATGTCCAGGAATCTGTCTCCAGGTAGAAAGAAGTTCAGAGACTTTCCATCGAGGTAAAGCTGTTTGAGCCGTTACCAAGGCCACACTGCTGTCGGCTCGTAGTGATGAAGATGTGGGAGGGGTCCTGCGGGGATGATGTCACTTCCTGTGGGCCTACAGCTCGGTGTCGTTGTACCTCTTGGGGTTGTAGTAGCCTCTCTTGTTCTGGTCGGCCAGCTGCCGGCGGTACTCTGCCTCCTCGTCCTCGTAATGCTGCGACCTGGGGGGGGGCTGCTGCTCTGCGTTGGAGCTGATACCACAACACACACACACACACTTATCTTTTCTGTCTCAAAGACCAAACGTCCACAACATCATTTTGTAACGCAGGGGTGTCCAAACTTTTTTCACCGAGGGCCACATACAGAAAAATATACGAAGGGCTGGGCCGCTCACTGGAGGTGCATCGCCTCATAGGTTCAGTTATAAGTTAGCACAATAAATCAAATGTAGGTCAATGATGCTTGTGAGTGTTGGCAGCTCATTCCTTAAAGCAGAAGCCTCAGATTGATTATAATAAGGAGAAATATGAAGGGTAGATTTCAAGCTTGTTATTTAAATAATTGGCCTTTTTTCTTATCAACTAAGATATGTTAGAACATGTTTCCAACTTTATTTGACTGAATTTATTTGAAAAGTGGGCTTATTAACACATGAATCCTACTGTGTAATATACTTGAACATATATATTTAAGAAGTATAATACGAGAAAAGCACTAGTTTCGAGCCGTAGTTTGGACCTCCCTGCTGTGAGGTACGTTCACTGTGAGGAGGGCTGCTCTCACCCTAAATAGTGCAGAATAGTCTATATACAAGTAATTGGAATATTGATATATATAAGTTGCAAACAGATTAATGTTATGGATGTTGTTTCAGAAGTTATCGAGTTATCTTTCTGTCCTTCACTGCAAACATCGCTGCTACAACCCGTTGCTGCAGATACACGCTTTACAACATCAGGAGGATACGTCCCCAGCTGACCCAGAATGCCACGCAGGTTCTGGTCCAGGCTCTCGTCATCTCACGCCTAGACTACTGCAACTCCCTCCTGGCTGGTCTACCTGCATGTGCCATCCGACCTCTGCAGCTCATCCAGAATGCAGCGGCTCGTCTGGTCTTCAACCTTCCTACATTCTCCCACACCACGCCGCTCCTCCGCTCCCTCCACTGGCTTCCGGTAACTGCTAGAATCCACTTCAAGACAATGGTACTTGCGTACCATGCTGCGAATGGATCTGGCTCTTCCTACATCCAGGACATGGTTAAACCGTACACCCCAGCACGTGCACTACGCTCTGCATCAGCCAAACGACTCGCTGCACCCTCGCTGCGAGGGGGACCCAAGTTCCCATCAGCAAAAACATGTGGGTTTGCTATCCTGGCTCCAAAATGGTGGAATGAGCTCCCCATTGAAATCAGGACAGCAGAAAGCTTACACACCTTCCGGCGCAGACTGAAAACTCATCTCTTTCGACTCCACTTCGAGCAATAGAATTACTAACAAGGCACTTATATACTAATAAAGGATTGGCTTATCTATAGCCAGTTGAGTAGCACTTGAAATGTTTGGCTCTATGATACCTGACGTACCTATATGATTCTGTTTTCTTCAAGGCTGTGTCCTCCTGGTCGAATGTACTTATTGTAAGTTGCTTTGGATAAAAGCATCAGCTAAATGCAATGTAATGTAATGTGAGTCATGTTCACTGTGAGGAGTGCTGCTCTCACCCGATTGGCTGCGGGCGGTTCTGGTTGGGTTTTGGCAGTTTCACCGGGACGGCGTAGATGTCCGGATGCTTCTGGGCGATTTCCAGCTGTGCAGAGAAGAGAGGAACAGAGACATCAGAACAGATAGGAATAGCTGTTTACTTCACCATCAGCAGCTCAAACTGTGTAATCCATGATTTACCTCTTACTTATACTCCACATACATATTGTAATGCACATATTATATACGGTAGTAACATGTGTACCCTAACTTCTTCTCTTTTTGTATCTGATTTTATCTTTGCATTGCACATTCTTACACAATTTCTCATTTTAATACCGTCAGTCTCGAACAACTTCTGAATATTTTGCACATTTGTACACAGAGCTACCTCTTTAAATATCTGCACAGCTCTCTACTTTCCGTACAAATACTGCACATATTTTACTTTATATTCTGAGTATATGTAGTAAATATTATAATGTACATCGTTTTGGGTATATCTATAAACTTTACTAAATATTTAAAAAGTTTTTTGCAATTGTTTTATTTTTGGTCAATTTCTTACAAAGCATCTTCTTTAACTGCGTTTACTTCTGCACGACGTACACCAAGGCACGACACCCAGCTTCCCCCGGGATAAATAAAGTATTCTGCTTCTCATTTGTGACATTAGTGACTTTGACCCTCTGACAAGCAAATAGGAAGCATTTCTCCTCGAGTGAGAGTCGATGTTGGTGCCATTTGAGTAAAAAGTGCACATGAAACAATATTCCTTTAAAAAGCTCCCTTCATGAATCAATGACAAACAAAACCCTGCGTTCAGCTGTGAGTCAGTCTGAGTCAAACCCATCAGGTCAGTTTTCTGAACTCAGCGCAACATTCCCTCTTCTGGTTATCATCCGCCTGATTGGAAGAGTGTTTTCTTTGTCAGAGCGCTCCGAACGAGGAAGCTGCATTTCCTCAAAGAACTATACTGTAGTTGTTACAATTACAGTGAGTATCAGGTCAGAAGAACAGACGAGCGGCCCCTGAGCAGAACCCCCCCCCCCCACCCCCACACCATACTTCATGCTGTAATATGAATAAAAAGTGAACCTACTCGAGCGTTTTCGGCCTCCTGCAGCTCCAGCATCCTCTGAGCCCGGGCCAGATGGTCCATCTTCTCAAAGGCTTTAATCTAGGAGGGAAAAAACACATATCATAATTAACATTTCATTTCTGATGATAATAAATAGTAGATACTGCACATCCGCATGTCATGAAGTTTCAAAAGTGACAGTTAGTGAAACATTAGAGTAAGATCTCCATGAGATGATGATGGCAAAACACACATGAATTATTTGGGATTTTAATGGAGGGTTACGAACATTCAAAACGATGTGGACACATTCAGTTTACCTGATCCCCCGTTTTCTATTTCATATTAGAAGCAAAAGGAGGAAGGAAATGAAATAAATAATCATTTAATAATAATAACCGAGTCAAAGCCTCTGAGTATTTCTTTGCTTGTTTTTCCAATAACAAACTTATTTCTTTAAGAACAAAAAAATGTATGTCTCATGTATGTACATTTAAAATCAGTAATATGTTTGCATATCAATTTGACACTGCTTAGTTGTGTATTGTATAATAGTAGTACTCATGTTAAAAAATTGTATTATTGTTTTACACATTCGAAATAAAACTAATCAAATAAAAAATGCTTGAGGTTTAAAAGATCTGTTGCATTAAGTATTCATTGTGTCTCTAACCTTGCCCAGGAAGGACTTGCCGACGGGGTCCTCCTCCCCCGGTCTGGGCACCTCTGAGGTCTGAGTCAGACGCGGGACGGGGGGCTTCAGGGCCACAGGGGGGGGGAGCGGTCTGTTCACAGCCACTACGTCGCTGCTGATGGTGCTGCTGGAGTGAGAGTCGTAGCTCCGAGACGAGTCGGTCCGAGTCTGAGCGCGCACCTGTCGCAGGAAAGGACAGTTTATGATTATTTATTTAAGTACAAACACATTGAAAATCCACTGGGTCCTGCAGAGCTTTCTTAAGGCTTACTAATCACCAGGACCTGGATAAGAGTGATTTTGGATGAGGAAAGAGGGGGAGGGTCTCACCTTCGGGGGTTCAGGGACAAAAGGAGGAGGGGGGCTGGGCTCTCTGTTCAGCATCTCTCTGCTGCCCGCCCTCCTCATACGACCCCGGGGTTCAGGATGAGGCTTCTACACACACACACACACACACACACACACACACACACACACACACACACACACACACACACACACACACACACACACACACACACACACACACACACACACACACACACACACACACACACACACACACACACACACACACACAACACACACACACACCACACACACACACACACACACACACACACACACACACACACACACACACACACACACACACACACACACACACACACACACACACACACACACACACACACACACACACACACACACACACACACACACACACACACACACACACACACAGAGGACAGACAGAGAGAGAGAGAGGCAGAGAGAGAGAGAGGCAGAGAGAGA
Organism: Harpagifer antarcticus; assembly: GCA_902827135.1. Classification (NCBI taxonomy): domain Eukaryota; kingdom Metazoa; phylum Chordata; class Actinopteri; order Perciformes; family Harpagiferidae; genus Harpagifer; species Harpagifer antarcticus. Next base: position 1,942,279 of record CADEHL010000394.1, read on the forward strand.
GAGAGAGGCAGAGAGGCAGAGAGAGAGAGAGAGAGAGAGAGGCAGAGAGAGAGAGAGGCAGAGAGAGAGAGAGGCAGAGAGAGAGAGAGGCAGAGAGAGAGGCAGAGAGAGGCAGAGAGAGAGAGGCAGAGAGAGAGAGAGAGAGGCAGGCAGAGAGAGAGAGAGGCAGAGAGAGAGAGGTAGAGAGAGAGAGGTAGAGAGAGAGAGGTAGAGAGAGAGAGGCAGAGACACACACACACACACGGTTGGTCAGGGTCAGCTTATGGAAAGTGAGAATAAGAAGGGTGACTGTTGGGAGGCAGACTTAGCTTGCATGTTTAGAGTAGCGAGCACTGCTCTAAACTAGCTGGGTTTTACCTTAATGTGTCATATTGTGTAATAACATTTCGGACATTTGACAAAAATATATGCAGGTTGTTGCCCCTCCTATAGCCAGCAGAAGGATCATTAGGGGTTTTATGGTCATGGTCTGGAAAAGGAATTGAATGTTGTGTAATGTAATTAATTGTGGATAACCTTCACCATAACAGCAAATGCATTTTCTGTAGCTGTTGGCGTAACGTAGCTCGAAGACGCGCCAATGTGTGTCAGCGTTTTGTTTATTATCATGTATATGAGAAAAAAAGGGCAACAAATTCATAATATATAAACTTAACACTTGAAGCAACGGGTTTTTTCTCTGTCTCAGTGTTTTAGGATTTGATTGGTCTAGGTTTGTTATTCTGCGTCCTTGAAACGTTATGGAGTTTTGTCCATTACAATGTGTTGCAACACTGGATCTTGTCACCACCGAAAAGCATCTGTCTTGCTTAGAGACTGTAACAATTCACTAGGGTATTAACCACAAAAATGTAATTTGCGAGTCTGTAGTGAGATTTCGAGAATAACGAGAGATTAAAAGCTAACCTTATCTCTTTTGCTAGGTTAGGGAGTTGCTCAGATTATAAAATAGTCCCATTGCGTGATAACAGAATAATGCAGTTGTTTCAAATGTCTTTTACTGTTTACCCAACCCCATTGCATAGTGTGTGATTGCTATACTGGTATCTAAAAAGAGCATAATGTTCTCAGTGTCCTCACCTCGTCGGGCATCACAGGCTCCGATGAGCGGCTGATGGCGGACACCGGCGTCGGCTCGTCCGGCATCTCGTCCAGCTCGTTGTCGGTGTAAGCTCCGCCCTCGTCCGCTGTGTCCTCGTAGTCGCTGGTCAGCCGGCTGTCCATGCTCAGGTAGTCTGCGCTCATCGTTGATAGGTAGGACATGCGGTCGTCATGGAGATCCAGGTCTTCGTCTGAACCGTCCAACTGAGGACAAGAAGTGACAAACAAATGTAACACACGGACTTAACACTTGATGTATTATTACTCAAAAGTGAATTAGTCTATTCTTAGAGCTCATGAAATGTATTTGTAAACTGACTCACCTTGCCCTCACACACCCACACCGCTCGGTCCTGCTGCACCTGGATGGAGTCTTTCACGCTGCCGTACCACGCGTCATTGGAAGAGTTCAGGTCCACAGTCGCTGAATGTGCACACAAACAAAACAAATAAAACATAAGTGAGGCAAAGAACCACCAACAGCGAGCATCATGGGAAAACAATATAAGAACCAATTATATTTTTGTCACACCTTGTTTTACATTTTTTCTGTACTCATTGATTTCTGGGATTTAAGTTTTTGCTCTTCTCTTAGATAAAAGAACATGTAACCTCATATTAAGATAAGAAAAAACATATAATTTTCACAATCTACACATTGTCCTGCGTAAAGAACCAAAAAAGGATATAGAATTATTGGCAATATTCCCCGGAAATAGGGATCTTCCAAAGGTCATACTTTGAGATCAGAGCTGCTTTTGTGGTGTTTCAATAAAGCTTTGAATGTCTGTTGTCATGTTTTATGATGTCCTAACTAATTTATTAGATTAAATAACTTGGTTGTTTTTGAATAAATGTACTATTGTACCTCTCTTTGTGTGGAGTGCACTTTTTTAGACAGCACTGAACAAGTTGTTTATGATGCCAACAAATATGGATATCGGCAGAATATTTTGTTACATTTCAACGTAAATGTAGTTGAAGCTACACAGCATAACTTATTCTGCAGAGTAAGAGCTAATTTCATCGTAGAACGTACAGGTGAAGAGGTGCGAGCAGGTCTTCCTCAGTTTGACAGACTGCTCGTACAGTTTGCGTGCGCTGCGGGTGGATCCGGGCAGGAGGCGGTTCCTCATCGTCTTCACGCCGTGCTTGCTGTCCGGGTTGAGGAAGAGGACGATGGGATACCACTGAGTGTAGTTCAGAGTGTCCACAGCTTTGGGAGTCACATCCAGCAGAGCGTGAAGGTCCTGAGGCGACAGAGATGTGGTTACATAATCGATCTAATGGTATATTTAGGAATCGGCCATTTTTATTCAAGTGCTTTACCTGTTCAATGATTTTTCGGATTGTGTTGAGTCTCACTACCCCAGAGGATTTCTCACTCCCTGCGTCTTTGGGCTCCGTTTCTGAGATGAAAAAAGATATTCATAACATCAGTCAACTTTGAATACTTTGAATATGTTATTGAACACTGTGCCGCACTTAGGTTAGCACTTACTGGCGATGACGAACTCGTCTGGCATGTCTGTGCTTAGTTTTTCATTCACTGCATCGGAAATAGGTCCAAATATCACCACAGGTCTCCTGAAACCAGCTAAAAAAACATTTAACAGGATTAGTCCCATGTCAAAAGGAAAAACAACATATCGTATATAAAACTGCAAAGTGACCAGTGGATGTTTTAGGTACCTTCACGTAAGACCACCCTCTCGTATGCAGGGAATTTTGTGGTGACTGGAGCAGCGCTGAGGTCTTCTCGGCTCTTGCGTATATCTTTCTTCTTCGCCGCCCTTTGGCCTCTTAGCCTCCAGAAGTCTCCTCTGTCGTTGCCGGATGCGACCCGAGCTGCGTTCTGTACGTTGGACATTTGCTCGGCTCTGTGATAGAAAATACAAAAGGAGATTCAGTCAGAATCATGTTTATTAACAGTAGAGGATGAAGGTAATAATCTGAGGAAAAATGTGAAATGAAATGACCAAGATTGGAGTAGTAAAAACTCACAAATGTATGAAAAATAACAAGATAATAAGTCCTGAATTGATGAGTGTGATGAGGTTGATCAAGTGGAAGTGATGTGGACTGTTTTATAAAAAAAAAACGGATAATAAAACTCCACAAATGTCCAGATTTTCCCCTCAAATGTTTGACATTATTAACTTCCAAGATGTTGTTATTTTAAATAATAGGTTTGATTTGTGTCTCCTTTATTAACTATTTGAGTCTTAGATATTCTGTGGTTTTTTTGTGTTAAATATTACCCATCTGTCTTTTTTACCTACAATGGCTCTCATATACTTTTTCATTAATTGCTTGCCTTTGAATACCGGACTGTAATTCTACTGAGAAGATTCAGTTGTTTCCAGTTGCTCCATGATTTGTACTAGCATCGCCAACTCTTACATCACATATTAAGCCAGTTTATTTAGAAAATACTCAACCCCATACATAACCACCACAACGAGGACCCCTTCACTCACCTGCTTTTGTTGGGGATGATTCCTTTCTCCCGCAGCTGGTTGTCTTTGTCAGAGCGGATTGCCAGCCAGTTGCCCAGCTTGCCATCATAAAGTGTATCCGTCACTTTGAAAATCTCTCCTCTGGTGAAAGGAAGACTCTGAGGAGCCTCCTTCTCATACTCGAAGTGAGTCCTGATGAAAAACGAGTCACCTCTGCCGGATGCCAAAATGTCCTTGTAAACTAAAACAGAAAAAAACACTCCTGTCATTCTGGGTCTACCAGCTCACTGAGTGTCAATAGACATGATCCTTATACTAAAGACCCCAAAATTAGACTAAACACTATTTGGTGTTCCTCAGGGCTCAATCCTGGGCCCATTACCTATCAACAACTACATACATCTGTAAATCAATTCGATCTTTAGTTTTGCTGAATGTGGCGCTTTATTGATCCTCAGTTTTGTATCAATGTTATTAACTTTAGATGCACGAGTGACTGGACCCTACACTCTTCCATAAGTGGGTCAAAAAGGACCCGTATTAGAATATGTGTTTGTGTTTTTATGCCATTTTTGGTTAAGAATAATATTTGTAAACTAACTAAATAATATTTAGTATTATATTTTGGTTCACACTAGAAATATTTTAGATTTAATTTTTCACTATTTATAATTTTAGACATTCTTTTTACATTTTGAGGAATAGCTGGAATATGAAATCATAAAAAAATGTAATTACAAAGATACTTCAAGAAAACCACCTCACCGGGTCAAAAAAGACCCACTTACGGAGCATCGACACAGCAGCGTGCGTTGACGCTTGGCGGTGGGCATGTCTGAAGCTTGGGTTTTTTTTGCGAGCAACGCGACCAACAACCAATCACATGAATCTCCCGCCCCCGACATACAAAGCAATAGCAATGTTAAAACGAAGTAAACTGGATATAAAATCCCCAAACAGGCGAAAACCTACCAGTTTCACCCACTGTCTCTGCCACCTCCCTCCATGCCTCGCACCTCCGGTTTGTATCCCGGTAGATGAACAGAGACTGATCATACAGCACCGGGTGATTCACTACCGCTATAATGAATTTTCCCTCCATTTTTTGGAATATGAGGAAATGACCTGCGTAGTCTCTCCCAGCTTACACGCGGTTTGATTGGCTAGCGCTTGTACTGGCAGATTTGCATAAATGGGATTTCATTGGCTGACGCTTCTGCCGAGGCGTCAAAAGTTGAACATTGCTCAACTTTTGAAGCGAGCAACGTCACACCATTCAAAGTGAATGGGCAGAAGCGTTGGAAGCTTTAACGCACGCCGCTGTGTGGACGGGCCGTTATGCATCTAAGGGTTAAACGCAATTAGGGATGCTCCGATCGCCAATTTCGGGGGCGATCGCCGGAATCAGTATCGGCCGATACCGATCCGATCGAGTGGGCGAGGCCTAAATGGAAGATTTAAACATCACTTTAAATCTTCCATTTAAAGTGATGTTTAAAACTCAGTTAATGGGGCTCATTCACTGGAGCTTCCACAAACAACAATCAACTTAATTATTACATTCAAATGATGTACTTTATTCAAGTTTACATTCACTTTGGATAATAACACGGGAGAAATTAGCGGATGCACTCTCTTTTCCTCTTTTCCTCTCTCCCTCTCTCTCCCCCCCCTCTCTCCCTCTCCTGACAGCCTGTCAGTATCTCATGCAGCTCACTGATCCAGTAATGAGTGACCCGACAATGAAGAATACATATATTTTTAATAACTAGTTTAGCTTGTTCCAGAGGTAGATAAAATGGCTAAGTGTGTTAGGTCTAACTCTTACGGTACGTCCACACAGCAGCTTTTCAAAAATCTTGAAAAGCTTGGAGCTGGACATGTCTGAAAGCTTGGGGATTTTTTGCGAGCAACGCGACCAACAACCAATCACATGAATCTCCCGCCCCCAACATACAAAGCAAAAAACCCCGGGGATTTTATGCGAGCAATATATATATATATATATATATATATATATATAAACTCCCCAAACAGGCGAAAACCTACCAGTTTCACCCACTGTCTCTGCCACCTCTCTCCATGCCTGGTTCCTCCGGTTTGTATCCCGTTAATAGTTCTGGTCGTAAAGAACTGGGTGATTTGCTACCGTAATTTCTCGTTTGGAATATGAGGAAATGAACTGCGGTCTGGTTCTCCCTGTGTGTGTGTTTCGCTCCGCTTACCGGTCCGGCGGGCGGAGCTGCAGGATTTCTGCTTCACACACGTTGCATACCGCTATTTTACTGTCTTTTTCGGACAACTTAAAATAATGCCAGACTGGTGAAGCCATTTTGGCGAGCTTGTTTTGCCGCACACAGAGAAAAGTGTCATGTATTTTACGTCATGCGATCGGCTCTCGCGATCGGCATGTTTAGAGAGCACCGATCGATCGGTAGAGAGTGAGTATTGGCCGATCTCGATCGGTGACCGATCGATCGGAGCATCCCTAAACGCAATACATGTTTGTATTAGCAGCCATTATCTATACAGTACGGTACCTTCAGGTTTGCTCTGAGCAAGAATGGTCACATCTTCTCCTTTGGGAACCTCCAGGAGGAAGAGGACAGCATCCTCACGCACCATGCCTCTGAAGTCCATGTTGTTCACCTGGAACACACAAGAAATACCATCAGAGAGAGTGCTTTAGTATAGATTAGACAAACAAATAAAACAATGAACAGATTATCAAATAGTAAACAAGTAATAAATGGGCTCATTACATATTTTTTTTCTATTTTAAGCATTTTTTCTTCAGTCTAATGGTGATCCAGATAGCCAATTCAGTCTGTAGTGCTAGGATGCGTATAAATGTTATTGCCGGTTGTTGATGTGGAATAAAAGAGTGTCACCTTCATGATCTGATCTCCTGTCTGGAGTCCCTCCTTCTCTGCTGCGCTGTCATCCTGAACGCCAGCGATGAAGATGCCGACATCATTCCCCCCCGCCAGCCTCATACCAACGCTGTCACCTTTCAGGAAACGCACCATCACTGTGTTCGGCCTGGAACACGTAAAGATAAAATACCTCATTATGAACATGCATACAAAATGAACTATTAGATAAAAATTGCTAACTATGGGTTAAAGATCTTGAAAATTTACACAATGGATAAACTGACCCATATATCTCCTGGTCCTCTATGCTGGGCTTTAGTGTCAACTTATGAGGAGCATGAAGCCTCGGAGCTACAGCGACAGCTGGAACTCCACAAAATGAAAAAGAATCATGTTAATACTTTCTAGGTGCAACATTAGGACTGCTGATGGAAATGAGCTATTAACTCAAATCTGGCATGATTAATCTCTACTCTTTTCTGAGATTAATGTATTTGTATGCATGGTCCTTGTTGAAAAAAATACATAATATTCCATTCAAATTGAAAGCTACTTAAAACTGGGAACAAATCTAAGCTTTATGTATTCAGAAGGAAACATGGGTTCACCTGGTGGTGTTTCTGCCCGTGGCTCCTCCCTCTCTGAACGCAAAGGGGGCAGATCTTCCACAGCCCTGTCAGGAGGTCTGAATGGTGTTGCCATGGCGCCCATTTTTGCCAGCCTTTTGGGCGGGTCCTCTCTGGAATTTTCACAAATTCAAGTATGAGAATATTTTATTTTATTTTAACACACACACACACACACACACACACACACACACACACACACACACACACACACACACACACACACACACACACCACACACACACACACACACACCACACACACCACACACACACACACACACACACACACACACACACACACACACACACACACACACACACACACACACACACACACACACACACACACACACACACACACACACACACACACACACACACACACACACACACACACACACACACACACACACACACACACACACACACACACACACACACACACACACAGCCAGCCAGCCCCTCCCCCCTCCTCACTTCTGTCAAGCGACTTTGTTAACCATTTTGAAAAAAAGGTTGATGATATTCGCTCTTCTTTTTCTGACTCACCTTTACTCACCACTGGGTCACCAGTCCCTCCTTTCACCCACACACTGACCTCCTTTTCCCCTCTCTCCAAGTGAGATTCTTACCCTCATTACCTCTGCCCGCCCTACCACCTGTCCTCTGGACCCTATCCCTTCAAACCTCCTTCAGACTATCGCTCCTGATATTCTACCGTTTCTCACCCATTTCATCAACACTTCTCTAACTTCTGGTCACTTTCCAAATAGTCTTAAGGAGGCAAGAGTAAACCCTCTCCTAAAGAAACCCACTCTCAACCCATCTGATGTTATAAACTACAGGCCTGTCTCTCTCCTCCCGTTCCTGTCTAAAACACTTGAACGGGCTGTCTTTAAACAACTCTCCTGTTATCTTCATCAGAACAACCTTCTGGATCCGCACCAGTCTGGTTTCAAGGCAGGTCACTCCACAGAAATGGCCCTCCTTGCTGTCACTGAGGAACTGCACACTGCTAAAGCAGCCTCCCTCTCCTCTGTCATCATCCTTTTGGACCTGTCTGCTGCATTCGACACGGTGAACCATCAGATCCTCCTTCGCACTGTCCAAGAACTTGGAGTTTCAGGCTCTGCACTTTCCCTCCTCACCTCATACCTCAAAGACCGCACCTACAGGGTTACTTGGAGAGGGTCGGAGTCTGACCCTTGTCAATTAACTACAGGGGTCCCTCAGGGCTCTGTTCTTGGTCCCCTCCTCTTCTCCTTGTACACAAACTCGCTCGGATCTGTCATTAGGCCGCATGGTTTTTCATACCACTGCTACGCTGACGACACCCAATTACTTCTGTCCTTTCCCCGCTCAGAGACCCAGGTCGTCGCACGCATCTCTGCTTGTCTAGCTGACATCTCTCAGTGGATGTCTGCTCATCACCTCAAGCTCAACCTTGACAAGACTGAACTGCTTTTCCTTTCGGGAAAAGATTGTCTCACTCTTGACCTAACAATCAACATCGGCACCTCTGTTGTTTCCCCGACTCAGACTGCAAGGAATCTGGGTTTGATCCTAGATAACAACCTGTCCTTCACTGCAAACATATCTGCTACAACCCGCTGCTGCAGATACACGCTTTACAACATCAGGAAGATTCGTCCCCAGCTGACCCAGAAAGCGACACAGGTTCTGGTCCAGGCTCTCGTCATCTCACGCCTAGACTACTGCAACTCCCTCCTGGCTGGACTACCTGCATGTGCCATCCGACCTCTGCAGCTCATCCAGAATGCAGTGGCTCGTCTGGTATTCAACCTTCCTAAATTCTCCCACACCACGCCGCTCCTCCGCTCCCTCCACTGGCTTCCTGTAACTGCTAGAATCCACTTCAAGACAATGGTACTTGCGTACCATGCTGCGAATGGATCTGGCCCTTCCTACATCCAGGACATGGTTAAACCGTACACCCCAGCACGTGCACTCTGCTCTGCATCAACCAAACGGCTCACTGCACCCTCGCTGCCAAGGGGACCCAAGTTCCCATCAGCAAAAACATGTGGGTTTGCTATCCTGGCTCCAAAATGGTGGAATGAGCTCCCCATTGACATCAGGACAGCAGATAGCTTACACACTTTCCGGCGCAGACTGAAAACTCATCTCTTTCGTCTCCACTTCGAGCAATAGAACTATTAACAAAGCACTTATATACTAATAAAGGATTGGCTTACCTAAAGCCAGTTGAGTAGCACTTGAAATGTTTTTGCTCTATGAAACCTGATGTACTTATATGATTCTGTTTTCTTCAAGTTTGTATTTTGTTGGTCGATCGTACTTATTGTAAGTCACTTTGGATAAAAGCGTCAGCTAAATGCAATGTAATGTAATGTAATAACTCTCAGCCCCCTTTGATTTAATGTAATGGATTGGCTAAGCTTCATGAAACACCAATCAACATAATCCTGCATTATCCAGATTTTTTTTGCTGTATTAAACAACACCGATGATAAATTCGCCAAGTCAAGCTGCACTATTTCTGGCGTTGTTTTAACCAAAAATCAAGTATCAGGTAGGGAAATAATACGATTTAATGAGGGCCTACCTGGGCTTTTCTCGGAGCTTCTCATTGGAGGAGTGAGACGAGAGGTCGGAGTGGTGGCCCCGCCTGTCTTCTTGTGGAGAGTAGGAGCGGTAAGACTCGATCTCTGAGATATCTGCAACACACAAAAAGAAACAGGTTACAAATGTTAACAGTTTCTGAATTTCAGACAAGAGTCCTTGGGGGTTATATTGGCTCATGTTCAGGTAATAAAGAAAAAAGATATATCTAAAACTAAGTAAATAATGTGTCCATGCACTTGTATTTTTTTAATTACATAATGTGGATTGCACACGATTCAAATGGCTCACAGGTCATAAAGGCAGGGAAGTGTGCACATGAGCCACACAAATGAAGGTTACATTTCTATGAAGCGAAGCATGACCAGTAGTTGAATACATTAAGGGCTCAGAGGATGTGGAAATGTACAAGAAGGGGCTGGATTGTATGATTAATGAAGCAACTATTAAAGGAGTAGATGCACTTTATGTGATCTGATCTTTGGCAGAGCGGAAACTCCTCGCACACACAATCAGTCCCTATTGAGGCCTTTAGAGAGGGGAACACTGCTGCGGTGCCAACCTTAACATAATGAAATTCTGTCGTATCCAATAGCAGGATTACCACGGGGGATTAGATCACCCTGCCTCAGGCTGGTGAGCACTTTCACACATGCAGAAGCACACACACACGGTCAGAAAATCAGACAAACTGGGTCACAAGTCTTCCTGCAACCCCCGCCCCCCCTCGCTTACATTTGGTCAGCGAACAATCCACTCACACCACTTATCTAGATTGATCTCGACAAATCACAGCAAGCCTTTCCGGTCATGTGACATTAAAACCAGGTATAAAAGGGTAAGTAATCAGGAGGGTATGATGATAGTCTCCGATTGACTCGTAGTGCTAGTGCTACTTTGATAAATATTTGTACACGTTTAAATAATAGTAAAAAGCTGATGTGTTAGTTAAACCTTTATTTTATGAAGGGAAACAAGTTTGATATATATTGACAAACACAACAACAACAACAACAACAACAACAACAACAACAAGGTTTCTACACTTGATAATATGAAGTTCATAAGCAGTGGGTCGATATACTGTATGATGATGGAAGCCGCACGTAGTTTTGCAGCTATTGCGGATAGGACTTGCTGCCTTTCAGATCTGAGTGTCTCTCACCATCAAGCTCTGAGTCGCTGTCGACCATGGGGGGAACTCGAATCAGCACCTGCCGTTTGTCTCTCTGCACCACCAGCTGCAGCTTCCCGCGGGATTTCTCGATCAGCTTCCCTGCGTCGCTGAGGGACAGGTTTTCTGTCACCGTGCCGTTAATCTGAGAGAGAGAGAGACAGAGAGGAGATCAGGAATGTATTTATCCTGCATTGTTATGGAGAGGGAGATTATAAGAGATTGGAAATGTCCAAGAACAACTAAATGTGCTTTCTTTTGATTTATACATCAAATATTGAACACTGCATTCTCAATATTCACACTGACACCTAATATTGGTGGTAAAACTAGAATAAAGAGACGATAATTGATAGTAAAAATCATTAAAAAACATGAAGCTTAGCCCCAATTGGCACTTTGAGGAATACAAATCATGACCCTACCTTTAATATGATGTCCCCTTCCTGCAGGTTCCCATCTCTGCTGGCCAGTCCAGTGTTGGTCATCTCTTTGATGAAGAGCTGACTGCCGAGGCGAAGGCCATACTCTGGAAAGATGGTATAAAAAAGAAACTTGTTAGTCAAACAAAATACAGTTTTAAAAATACCAGCTTTATATTTTGTTTGTCTAAAAGACTAACAATAGTATCAAGCAGCAGTAGGGGACAAATGAATCCATTCATGTATTATTTGAGATTCTTATCTCCTAAAAATCTGATTCCATTTACAACTTTGAAATATCAATATGTTGTTTTCCTCAAAAAAACTAAACATTGCTACTGATTGAAAGTAATCGTGAAGTTGTGTTAAGTAATATCTTTGACAAAAATCACAACAAATAAATGTTTACAGTGATATTTTGTGTAAAATATAATTCACAAAATTCACACCTATAGTAGATCTAGATATACACATGTTATACATATTTGTATTTGGGATTGTGGGAAACGATATTTCGATCTCTCTTTCGATTGACAATAAAGTTGACTTTGACTAGTAATAATGTTTGTTAGTTAGTTTCTCACCTTCGTTCGGCCGGTTCTTCAGCAGCATCACATTCAGGGGTTTCTCCAGGGGCTCCAGGCTCTGTGCGGGGCGGGGGAGGGGGATGGGCAGGGCGGCCGGAGACGGGGAGCGGTCCAGACGGTCTCTGCTCCCGCTCCGTTTCATTGGCTCCTCGTACTTCCTCGGGTCGATGGGGGCGGGCTCACGTCCTCGTCCGATGCTGTGGTCGCGCCCGCGGCCTCGTGGGGGGCTGTGGCCGTCCCGCCCGTAGCGCAGGTCGGGGCTGTGCGTGCGGTCCAGAGTTCGCTCGCTGCGGTAGCGTCTGTCCGGGCTGGTGTCTCTGTCGAGGGCTCGCTCGCTGCGGTAGCGCCGATCGGGGCTGTGGTCTCGGTCTAAAGTGCGTTCACTGCGGTACCTTCTGTCCGGGCCGTAGTCGGGCTCGAGCAGGTGGTCCCCTTTGTGAGGGCGCTCCGGGCTGCGTTCTCTGTCCAAAGTGCGACCTCTGCTGCCGTCTCTCTTGTACTGCCGGTCCGGGGTCAGGTCTCGCTCGTTGCTCCGGCCACGCCGATCGTAGTCCCTGTCGTAGTCCCGCTCACGTGTTTGGTAGCCGGAGTCCGTGTATCCGCCCCGCTCCCTCTCCGGGCTGTGGTCCCGCCCGCTGTACACGCTGCGGCGGTCCTGATCGTAGTTGTAATCGTCGTTATAGTCGTTGTTGAAGACTCTGTCATCAGGGGACGGGGGACGGTTCGTCATATTGACTGGAACCTTCCGGGGCCTCTTGACTGTCTGTTGAATAAAACAGACCATTTCTTTGATCATATGTCTGATATTTCAACCTTTTTTAAAGCTCAAACTAGAGATAGAGAGGATATGCAAAGAAACCAAAAGCTGTACTCACAATTTTTGCTACTTTGCCACATTTCCTGAGGGTCTGGACGGCGAAAGAGTGGATGGCGCCCTCCATGGAGATGGCGTTCACCTGCACCAGTCGGTCATTCTCACTAAGCACAAACACATGTTGGTATGAGCTAAGCATATCTTGGAAATGTAATTTTCTTATGTACTAAATTATGAGCAACAACAGTACGCACAACAAGAAGCCATCAGCAGGCCCTCCCTGCAGAACGTCAGACACCACGATGGACGTCTCGCCACTTTCCTCGTTGGGGTTGTCTCGCCCCCCCGACACTGCAATTCCAAAGCCCATCTTTGAATCCTGAGAAGAAAAAAGAAAAGAAAAGGAAAAGCATGTAGATCGTGTGTAATTTTCATCTATTCATTTTGAGTGTGTGTGAGAGAGGTAGTGTAATCCCTGTGGTCAGAACACAGCGTATTATCATGGTTGCATGTGTATTGAATTTAGCGATTAAAGGGATTTGGACTCTGATTGTAATTACAGTTGTGCATCCTGGACTCGTGTATTCTGTCCTGTCATGTATTCAGCAGTGCAGCGTCTACATCTTGGGTAAGATATGTGATTGACACATGCTAAGACTGCTAAGACTCCTAGCATCGACCCAACATTTTTGTTTGGAGATTTTGATTAACACACAGCCCTGTTTTAAAGGCTCTCTGGAAATGGTTCTACCTGCCCCTGCTCCAGTTTTCCCAGATGAGATTAGGTCAGAGATTTGATGACCCAGCCTCTTTATCCCCTCCCTCCCATCTGTACTTAACAAAAAACCCATACAATTCACCATTCCCCTCTGTCTCTAGCAGATGGCCTTGAAGGCAGAGGGAGGTTGAGAGCAAGTGCAAGCAGAGAAATCATCAGAGGCAACAACAGAAGCGAAGAATACATAAACAATTCCTCACTCTGATAAAATAATCTTAAAAACTTCCTCCGTGCAGTGAAAAATCAAACTTAACAAAATATAAATCTGGATAAAAACACAGTTGCTCCCAGATGTCAGATGTTGACTTGACAACAAAGCATGCTATACAAAACCTGGCTTTGGAAAGGTTTTACGAGATAATGTTTTCTCTACCCATACATTAGGGTTGCTCAATTAAACGTATTTTAAATTGCGATTATGATTATGGCTAGCAACGATTACGAAAACAAAGTAATCGAAATAAAACGATTATTTTTGTATTATTACTTTTTTTCCTTCTTTTTTAAAAATAATTTTCTCTCTTTTTGGTTTTTCAGTTGAATTATACTTAAAGTTCAGGGTAATCAACTGTTAAAAACATACTGTTCACATTTTTTTTTTTTTCAATAAATGGATGTTTTCAAAGCCAATGAATAATCGCATTTAATAATCGCAATTACAATTATTGACCCAAATAATCGAGATTATGATTTTTGCCATAATCGAGCAGCCCTACCATACATACTATTTCAACTGAAGTGAAAGTAGGTAGCTCACCAGCAGCTGAGGATTTAATGCCAAACACGATGTAAATTAGTGCATGCTGGGATACATGTGGTGCCTTCTAGAGAGAGATATACATCATTTTTTATTCATGTATCTATATAGTATATAATGTGCAGGGATTCTTTAATAATAAGATTCAACATGCAAGCGTTTTGGGATTTGTGTTTTTTTTTTTTTATTCTGAATGTCACTTACAATTATTTAAAAATTAAAAACAAAACCAGCAGAGTGTCTTTGTAGTTGAACAATAGCTGGTTCAGTCCTATAGGCAGTGTAAACAAAAATAAGGTTGCTTGCTTAAACATTTGAATAGTCAAATCCAAAATAGTGCCATGATTCAAATTGTGCCTTTCAAATCTTTACTTCTTTGTGTATATCCTCCATGATGGCTTTCACCCTGCACATAGTAACACAAGATCTTATTCAGCTTATCCAAATGTTTTTGGGTATGTTACTTATTTGAACGTATTTACTCTGATTTACATTTGAACAGAAATCACATTCAAACCACAGATCATCTTCTTTATATGTGTTTGCAATATGTCCTCTATATGTGATGTTTATAGGTTATATAAGCCTATATATGCCTTTATGTTTTCCATATATTTCAAAGTCTTAGACCACATGTGTCAAACTCAAGGCCCGGGGGCCAAATCAGGCCCGTGGTGGATTTAATTTCGGCCCGCAGGATAATTTCTAATCTCTATTAGATCTGGCCCGCCGGTATATTGCACGCACACCTTCACTCCATCCTGAGGGTTTCCTCAGCTCAGACCCTGACCCCAAACATTGATGACCTTGCACCCAAGATGAGATGCCAAGTATCTGAACTAGCATCACAGCAGCACACTGAGTTCAATGGATGTTTCCTTCTGCACTTTTTCTCTCACGACAACAGGGCATGTTTGGTTTGTTCTTTGAGGGAAATAGTTTTTTTTAAACTGTTGTTGGCCTGTGGGAAAATGTAATCATAAGAAATGAAGCTGCAGATAGAGCCATAAGAAATGAATGCAACTGATTATTTAATGTTGTTATTATAGGCAATCATTTAAGCTTTGTTAGTTCCAGGTTTAATATGTGCAATAAGTTCATTTCAATACGTTTTGTAATCAACATTGAACCAGTCCGGCCCTCGACTAGTAGCCATTTTTTAATTTTGGCCCACTGTGAGTGTATTTGAGTTTGACACTCCTGTCTTAGACTGTGTTCACTGACTACTGAAAGTGTTCTCACGTTGAAACCTCAGCTCTATAAGTGTAGTTCTGTATCCTGCTACATAAGCTTAGATTTGTTCTGCCTCTTCTTTTATTCTTTTTAGAATTTACATAACAACAAAATAACTTAATGTGTTATCCCTAATCTCAAGTAAATAAAACATGTCATCATGAATGTTTTAGTCCTTTAAAGCCTCGAGGACTACACAGACAGGTTGAGAAATGTTCTGTGGTATGCAGGCAGCAGCAGCAAAATATTTATGAAAACTACTCTGTTTAAAAAATTGTGAAAGAGAATAAAAAGTACCGAGTGTGACAGCTGGCTGTGGTGGGATGAGAGTCGGAGGTCACGTGCCTGCAGCATAGGACCTCTTCTGTACTAAATCAGCTTTTTTGGCTTCAGTGAGCCGCAGCAGGAGACAATGAGCGCATCACGATGATTAACTCAACTGGCTTGCTCTGCTCACATAGTTGTACACGTGTTTACCTTCACCAGCAGTGTGGAACCTGCTCTCTTGGCTTATGGCGAGATGTGACACAAATGTAAAACTTCCAAATGGAAACCGAGGATTCGAAACAATCCAACAATAGGCAAACTGGCAAATGTTAATGTACCAGTCCATAATCTGCCCTCGTACTAAAAATCTAAACGTATTACGACCTTAAATGTTAAAATTGCACACTTTCTAGCAAAGAGTGCCTTATTATTTGTCTCATAATTAAAACATGAAGAAACAAACATTAATTTAGAGATTTTTTGTGCCCATCTGATGAATGCATGCTCAATATTACCTTGTCTTTGATCTTGAATCAACTCTTAAAGGAAATACCTGAGCAACCAAATGCTCCACTATGGTCACCATACAAAGATGTACTGTATATAAATACAAGTGTATGTTTTCTTTTCAAGCGTAAAGATCGATCTGTGTGAAATTGTGTGTGACCGTGTTAGTTCACAAGTTTACAGATATGTAGCTAAGATTAAAATAAAGTTTGATCCTAAATATATCTTTCTGTCCCCAGAGTCAGAACTAAACATGGAGAAGCAGCGCTCAGTTATTATACTATCCAGAAACCTGCCGGTCCGCTGCAACTCTGACTACTTTTAAATCCAGGCGGAAGACCTTTCTTTTTGCCGCTTCTTTTAATGGATATATTCATATCTTAAACTGCACTGTAACTTTTATTCATGTATTTTTTCTTTTAATGTTTATTTTATTATCTTTGCTTTTTAATGACTGATTTTAAATGCCATTTTCTTAAAGTCTTTCATTTTTGTAAAGCACTTTGAATTGCCTTGTGTTGAAAGGTGCTCTGTATATAAACTTGCCTTGCCTTGGTCCAAGCAAGGGGCTAGTAGAGGCCATTGCCCCCGCCCCCTTAAAGTCCCTGGCCCAATCTGAGGTCACAGAATTCTACAGGTGTGAAGTTGAGATTAAAACGGAAAGTTTGAAGAGGGTTGTGCTTGTAGCAAGGGTGCATGAAGTAGGGGGCCTTGGTGCCAATTGGGCCATGGTTGTAGTGATCCTTTTGCAAGACACGAGTCTTTAGTTGTAATAGTTTTTACTATTCAAGGAGAGCAGGATCTCATCTGATAAACCAAGCAAGCTTTTCATAATTATAGAAATTATAATTAAAAGACTCAGATTTCAGGAATGCATAAATGAAATCTGTCCCGATTTAGAGGAATGCAGTAAGTCTGTTCTAACTATAGCCTTGGCGTGCTTTGTTGTCTTACAAAGTCTTACACTGCAAACTAATAATTTAAATGCATTCTCTGTGAAGCGCTGCGTTTCACAGCCTGTGTCCATGGCCAAAATGTAAATGGTGTAAATGAGATGAGCTGTGTGCGTGTGTTGTGAGGCAGATGGACTCACTCTCTGCAGGCTCACGGTGTATTGCTCCCACACGGTTTCCTCCATGACCGGGTTCTGTGGAGAGAAGAGAAAGATTACAGTGGGAGGTTTCATTTCACTGCGCAGATTAATAATGCATTACGTGATAAAACAACAAAGCCAGTTCATTAGCCTGGGATGTCCTTACACAGCAGGAGCTCCCAGAACAATAATGACAGGCCTCGGCTGACCTCAAAACAACAAGTTTGACAAATAAACCTCTGAGTCGAGGATTACATTATTGATGAGAACACTTGACATCAGTTAGCTTTCTTTAACAAGCACTTAAAATAATTCATGGTTAAGTGTTTGTTTTTTCTGGCAGAGTTCACCAGATGATTACATAAATGAACCATCAGATACACGCATACTAAAATGAACAACCAAGGAACCGACAACTCAGCAAGGTCAAGGGCTCAATAAACGTTTACTTTACCTTCATTATCATTTAAAATAACAATCTCATGATAATTGCCAAGACGGATGAAAAATACGCCCATTGTGTCATTTAACAAGAGTAAAAACCCTAAAAGGTATTTAAAAAAACACATCTTTGCAGTATTTTTTTCTTGTTAAGTCTAAGATCAATAATCCAATCAGTCCATCTCATCCATCAGTCCTTATGAAGTACAAACTACCTTCTCAACAAAAGATTGAAGTACCATTGAGTCAGTTTGACTACTTGCATCAACCATTACCAGTCTAAAAACACCATCATTTATTTCAGATAACAGATTATAAAACTTAAAACACTGACTTTTCTGTGATTCTGGATTCCTCATTTCAAAAATCTAAACTCAACTAAACACCTCAATTAACTAAAAACACCAAATAGGTCCATCCACCTGACCAACACTCGCCCTGACCAAAGATCGGACACCAAACAGAACGAAACTCACAAGCCCTTGAAGTACACGTATGGTCTTGACTGCGTGGGCCCATTTCCTGTGCAGGCTGAGGACGGTCTTCATCGTTGATGCGCTCCGTCTCTTCCTATGTGTGTCTCTCCCTGCTCACCACCAGCGGTGCTCTGGCAGCCTGATGTGCGCCACAGCCTCCTCCATGGCCACAGCTGCACAGCCACCAGCAGCTCTCTTCCTGCATCTGCCCTCCCGCCCGCCCGCCCGCCTTTGACGTAATAAGGATTCTGCTGGCCTACATTCAGCACAAATCCCACAGTCTACTCTGCAGACAGTGTAAACATTACAGATACACCGACTTCTGCACAAACTGATGAATCGCCTGCGTTATCGTCCATGAAAACAAAGTACAAGTCAGACTCTAAGATATATCCAACATTCTGCAAAGTTTCAAAGATGATTCACACATCGGCAAGAATAGAAATAACGGACACTAAACATGAGCACACATCTAAGTTAGAGACAGCACAATGTAAGGGGTTTTAAATAGTTTTTGGTAACTTGAGTGGAAAGTGAAGTCTGTGTGCTGCTCACATCGCGGTCCAGGCTTAGTGACACAGGGGCATGATAGGGCCAGAGCACTCGTCATTATAAGCCACTTTTTGATTTTCCAGCCTACAGGGGAAAGCCAGATGACTGAGCAGCAGCCAGACAGCAAAAAGCAGTAGGATTGTGTGAATGAAAACAGGACAAACACTTCCGATGCACTGTGGATCAAACAGATTTTCATCGTCATAACTACACTGTAGCTATGTATGACTAATAAAAGCCTTGAACCATAGAGGCAATCTTTGATTTGTCACTGTCTTTTCACATGACTATCAAGAAATTCAATGTTACCTTAAAACAAACAAACCTAACGGAAAAACAATCTGTTTCCAAGTTATATGTCATTGAAACAGGGGAGGTAACTGCTTTGTTGAATCAATATAATATGTTTGACATCCCTTTGCACAAGAAAAGGCCTCAACAGAGAGCAGACAGAGGAAACGTATTAACTCCTGAAAGTCAGATAAATAACTTAGAACATGCTTTGTGTAACGCCGATCCAGTTTTAATAGGACTGTCTTGTACTTTGTGTTATGATTGTGATGGCTGCTCTCAGGCAGGCCTGCTGGATAAGTTGTAGCCTCCTGAGTGTTTGCCATTATATAACAAGACCAGACACAAACACATTTTTCTGGGAGGGAGGTTGAAATACTGGGTCATCCTCATGGGCCGTGAAAACAAATTATTTAGAGAACAAGACAATGCTTTTTTTAAAACCAGAAACATTTAATGAGTGGGTAGGTTTTAGTCAGAGCCCGGGAAAATGCATTGTAATAAGGTTTTTTGCATGATGTAAATTACCTGTTTTTTTCTCTTCAGTGTGTTCTCATATGTAAATAAATAAATGTGAATTTTTTAATTAATACTGAGTGATGGCCACAATTAAAGAGGAATTTTACATCAATAACTTCATGACAGATAATACAATTTAAATCTTAGTAGAGCTGCAAATAAAAAGTATTGTTTATTGATTGAGTATTGATTTTTTATTTATTTAATTGTTTGTTGGAAAAGTGATGTTTACAATTGCCCTATTTGTCTTATTATCCAAAGAAAAGGCGCAAATCATCATAGAAGATGCTTAAACTATAGAATGTGAAATGATTCAAATTATATATTGATATAAAAACAGCTGTCAATTAATTTTCTGCAGACTAATAGGTTAATCAATTTATCGTTTCAGCTCAGGTCTTACACAGAGCTGGTATTGTTTATAAGATTTACAATACTAGTTTCAGCACCTAATACCATGGCATCTGGAAACTGGATTATTAAATACTGACACATTGTGTTGCACTTGTACAGGAAACATTTGATAAAGTTTTGAAATTGTACAGTATATGATGCAGAAATCAAAACCTCAGTACTCAGTGGTAGAGCCAGTTTTTGGCTGTGCAACTCAAGATCTTTTTGACATATGAAGACCATATTTTAGATCAGTTAATATGTGTAAGAAAGCAGTTTGTAAGCATTTTCTGTGTGTGTTTTTAACTCAAAACCTAGTTAATTTGGCAGTGTTGCATTTACTGCGCTGCTGTGGCAAGTAACAGAAAAGTTGAACAAGTCTTCCCCCTACTGTTGACAGAGAGGCGTTACACCATGAAGCATAAGAAAGAACAACACAAAAAAAGTAACCTAAATTATGAAAACATTATAACAACTTTGGATATAGTCGTTTATAATGTACTACAGGCTAAACAACAGTTAGTGTTGCTCTTCTTAAAAGAAGAGAACTAATAAAAGAGGAAATCAAACCACCAAAGAGCCGTTACGTTACCGTTATACGCACTTTAAATGAGACAAGTCGGGCAAATACGGGAACAGTCGACAGATACATAACAATGATCGTGTCAAAACAACTTGTAAACAGTATTGTGAACCATTTCTACTAACTAAACGAACTTACTGGTGAGCAGTTAGCTCACAGCAGGTGCAGCAGGATGCAACAGGCAGCAAGGATTCAGGAAAACTACCCAAAAGCTACTTCTTTAAAAAAATATATATACCAACAACACTCTTTGACAGGACTAAAATGGTTGCTATTATTCGTTCGTTATGAATGTTTTGAGTTTCGTTATGGAGGTACTTACGGTGAAATATTGAGTTGCATATCTGCTCAGAGACAGCCCCCCGTTCACTGGCATCACGCACTTTGAACTGCCCGGGACTCCTACTTTTAAAATTAAAACTGTAACTATAAGTAGTTTCTTCTCGGATGCAGGCCAACTTCCAGAAGAAACGGATGGTTTCAGCGTCTTAATAATGTACAAATCTCGCCTACTTTACTGTAAATATCCCACGTTTCCTTGTTAAAGAGATCAGACATCCACAGCAAAAACTAGCCCCGACGACTCCTAGCTAAGGTTATACCAAATAAGAGCATGGGGGTGGGGGGATGGGGGGCTATATTTTAAAAACAACTGTAGTTAATAAAAACAAACTAAAACAACGGGTTATAACATCAATCACATTTTAATGTAATGATGTATTATATTTAGTTTAAGTTAAAAGGGAATCACATTAAAGATTCGTGTCTTGAGGGGGTTGCCCCCCCATCCCCCATCAGCTGACATGGATCAGTCCAACATTCCCATTGATTTTAGGAAGCCTGCTGTGGGTCTCCCAGACAGACAGACAGACAGACAGACCGCAGCACAACAACAGATTAAATGCAGCACACCGCAGAACATAATCAAAAGACCGCCACTTTAAAACATAAGCAATTAAAAGGCATTCATTTGAAATGCATTTTGAGTAACCTATACTTACAGCAACCAAACATATGTTAGTTAAATGAATATAAAATAGCAATAACGCTAGAGATTAAAATATGAAATCCATAGGCCCACTTTGTTCTCCATCAAAAACATTTTTTTTTTTTTTTAAAAGGTACACCAGAATATGCTCTCACTTATACCATCAATACATTTAATAGGGCCAAACTTACTTTGTCATTTATGCTTTTTTATTTTGATTAACCAGGCCTCCGGTCATTGTTTGATTAGAAAGTATTGGTTAATAGGAGGGACATGCATTGCATTGTAGAAAGTACACTACAATAGCCTACTTTATGTGCACACTGAATTGAACATTAAAGCCATACTGTATATGATTGTTGCCAAGCAATTCCAAAACCTTGGGGGTCAATCTGCTTTTTTAGCAGCAGCAACTCTCCTGGTTTCGGTTTTCCACCAGATTTTAGAAGCAGGAAGCAGGCATTTGTTACCAATTCAGACACAAGCGCATCAGTGAGGTTGAGTGATAAGGCCCGGCTCACAGTCAGTGTTTTAAATCATCCCAAAGAGTTAGGTTCATCCACGACAAAATGAGAACAACTTTTTTTATGGACTATTCACTATGTGCTGAACCATTAGGATTTACTCTTACTTAAACTAAGTGGCACAAACCATGAACAGCCTCAGCTAAAGTTCAACAAATGTATATAGAGGTTATAGAACTATGTGGGACATGTAAGGCTCTTATACATGAGCAGCTGAAGCAAAGGTTCAGGTTGCAGCTGTCCCACAATAACCTATTGTTTTTTTGTGTGTGTGTCTAATACTATATCTACTCCCTCCATTCAAACCTGTGCTTATCTGGTATGTTATCAAATCACAGATAAGTATGCCAGCTGAATGGAAAATATCCCAAATCCCTTACAACATGTAGAACTTAACCATTTCCTGTCAATATTCACTAATTTAAATAATTAAAAAAAGCTTTTCTGTTGGCAAAATGTTTTACTTCGAAAGCAACAACACTTCAGGAATGATATAATGACAAAAACATTTTTGAAAAATCTGGTCAATCCAGTCAAATCACTGCATACCATTAACTGAGAAATGTTAAAACGTTTCTTAAAATAGGCCATTGTAATGCAAAACAGCTCCACTGGCCTGAATAATGTTTGTGACCAACAATGCGGCTTCCGGGACATGACATGTCTCTGGTTAATCATCATCCAGGATGCAGGCAGCGTAGTTCTATTCAAATACGGAAAGAAGTCTGGGAACACCGACTCATCAACGCATCAGAAAGAAGCAGCCAGGTTTGCAAATGTTTAATTATGCAAGTGAGAAATTATCTTACTTAACATGTGCTAATTTGGATACATTTCCAGAATATAAATCTAACATTGGATTATGCCTGGTTCAAAATTCCTTTTTGATGGCATAATAGAGTCATAGTGTTTTACCAAAGTTAACCAAATATTGTGAGAAAGTCATTAAAAATGTGACCTGTTTATTCCCCTCGCTGTGTGAACAGGACAATTCACATGGAATCTGATCTTTTAAATTCTTCATATGTGGGTCAGAATCCGATACAGGTCTCAGTTTTGGCAATTCGACCCGAGTTTGAACATTAATATTGGAATGTATGCTACTTTTTTAACAGAAACTTGATTTGAGCAATACATCAGAAATAAGAATAAAGTGCCAGGGCTTGCAGTGTAAACAGATACCATGAAACTTCAACAGCTGATTACTTGCGAGACAATAAGTATTTATGGAATTTAAAGTTATCTGGAATGTATGTTTGAAAATATGATCACGAGGCATTATCTAATGTCAACTTTTGATAAGTTTAGAGAAAAGAGACATTGTTGTTGCCTTCAACACTGAAATAAACAGTAAAAGGTCAACAGAAGCATACAATCCAGACTATGTGCCTCTCCAAAACACAGCATCCACACTAAACATTATGTGAAGAACGTACCATTGTAATTGCTGAGTAGCTGCGTGAGGAGAGCCGGCGAAGATACAAGTACTGAGCTTCTCTGGACCAGCGAAACTTGCAGTTTGACTTTAGGAGGTCAGTGCTGGTATGGTCCGAGCCAGGCTGGTCCCTACGCACAGAGAGAGAGAGACACACAAGTTTAACTGAGAACACGTTACTGCAAGTGTGTTACACATCAAATAATATTTCAGTAAGACCCAGCTTTCATTCTGTAGATATTTGTCGAGACAGAGCAGTGAATCAAGCGTGTCCAGAGTATTAGTGCCGATTAACGAGGACGTTTTTATTAAGCGAGCTGTGACATGATATTTGTGATCTTGCAGATTAATTCTTAAGTAGCACTGCAGATTTTTCACACGGTGGTTCGTTAGTTAACTCACCATGTTTAGTGCTGTTCAGCCTCGTATAAAGTCTTGTCAAGTCTCTGCTTTGCTACAAATTAGAAGGGAAAGCAGTGCTAAAAGTTGTTTGAAAGAAGCAACACAGTGAGACTAATGAAAGACTTATATTTGTCCATTATGGGAAATGTAGGATGCCATTTTCTTGAAGGGTCAAGCTAATATTTGGGACTAAAAGTCAACATGTGTCTGCCTCTGCTCCATGTTTGTGAATTTCAATATAAATTGAGTCCCCAAATGTTATGTGCAATACTAAATCACTGGATTATCTATTTAAGTGTAGACGTGTACACTACAACTAATACATGTTACACCATACTGAATTTACTAGTTTTAGCCCTTTCCTAGAAATCATGTATAAAACCACAGTAGTAGTATTTTCTACCCTTCCAATGTAAAAAGGTTTAGTTACGCAAAAGTATTTTTTTTTTTTTATAACTCTTCATATACACCTGCCCTATGCTATGCCATGCCATGTTATGATAAAACATTGTCAAACTGTGATGGATAACACATTTGTAGCTGGTTTCATGACATCTGCTTATTTAGTATCACATTGTATGGACACTGGTATAGTTATTAAAATCCAAACTCCTATACAGAGCAAAATGTTTTAAACATATATTAAGCTCAAGCAACAACATCAAAATTATAAAGTTTGCCTCAAACTGTACTTAGGCACAGCAGTTCTTTAAGCTTAATGCTAATGTCAACATGTTTGCTCAGTTGTTAGCTTCCTTGTTAGCATGCTGTCATGTGTTAATAAGTTCTTAATACAGATAGAGCTGAGGCTGACAGGAGTGTTGTTAGTTCTGCAGGGATTTGGTCATAAAACAAAGTAGCACACAAACTATAACCTGATGGTGTCGGTTGAAAAGCTAAGGGATCACCAAAGTGATTACAATTTAATCCTGAATGTGTGAACACACATTTCATGAGGTTCAGTGGGTTCACTCAACAAGCCTGTCATTAGAGGAAGGGCTGAGCTCCATGAAAAATAAAGAATTACAAAATGATGTTTGGTTACTTGGATGGATAAGTGAGAAATGTGTGGTCTTGCTGAAGAAAATGTTACAAAAGTCAGGATGGGTATTCTGTAGGCACCATAGAATCTTTAAGCAAAGTTGATGGTAATTTTCTAGGTTTTAGACATATTTCAGGAGTGCTTTTCTCTTTTATGCAATTGTTAATTCTCCATGTTTGGGCAGAAACAAATATCAATTTAAAAGACATGAACTTGGGCTTTGGGATGGTAAGACCACATTTTTTCTTAATTTATCATGTAATCTTTTGCACACTTAAGTAAGACACCAGACCACACACTTTTACAAAGAAGATTACCACATACATTTTTCAAGTTCCATTATGACAACTCAAACATTCACTGTTGAGGAAATATAGACCAAATATTTCAATTACCAAGGGAGCAGACTATGAAAAAGTTGACCTATAAATAGATTATAAAAGGCCACGTTTCCCAGAACTAAGCCAACCGTGTATGGCTCTGAGTAAAGCCAGAGGATACCCGGCCAACACTGATACTACTGACTATAATACGATAATCTGCAGGCTCACTTCAAGAGCAGCATCTCAGTCCAACCTGATTGCTAACATGTCCCTTCATGCGGCGTTTTCTATCAAACTGAAACAACGTTTCTGTTCTTCATGGCAGTGAGTCAGAGTGGAGGTTTCTGATTCATTCAGATGGGGTAACTGGATACAATCAGATTGCCTCTGCATGACTAAACCTGTTGCCCCTTACACATGAAACATAGACTTGTAGGATCAGCTCAGCATCTCCAAGAACAAGTTAAGTAATCCAAGACATACCTAACTTCAATCAAGGAAATGAAAGTAGGATTTAGACTGAGAGGCCAGTTTTGGATGCTTGGTATAATTTTTTATGAGAAAAACATTGGTATTGACTGTTTGCACCTATAACTTCCCAATACAAGTTTACTCAAGCAATTCATGTTGGCAGTTCCTTAGAATTGGGTGACTTGCACTAGATCCAATCACCAAGAATCAAACTTTTAGTCCCTTATATAGGTCATATTCAAGCTCCAAAAACGAATTAATGTAGCACTGATTTGATAATCAAGGTTATGTGAAGCTTGGTAACAATGTATAAATACCATCATCTATACCTTTAGTCTTGAAACTAGGTAAAGAATGCCTTTGAGATGTATCACAATCTAAAATCGACAGAACAGCCAACCCTGATGCAAAACAGGGTAACTATAACCTCAAAAACATAGCGTCTCTCAAAGCAGTCAGTCAACCAATGTATTACATCCTTGAAACCTTTATGTCCAAATATTTAGAAAAACTCATGATTATGAATAGTTCATCAAAGTTGGACGACTCCCAAAATACTTCTACTACAAGTGGTTCCTAGCTAACTTTTTTTTATTTGTGAACATTTTAAGATGTCTGCCCTGTACTACAGTAGATTATTCAGAATAGCAGAGACATTGTTTCTGGAATAACACATTAATGTCATCTTTCAATTCTGTCTGAGGACCATAAAGAGATTTCCAGGGAAGACAGAACTCTCAAAACAGATTCAAAGACACCTAAAACATTGGCATATAAACCAAAACTATCTGCATAAGCCCTAGAAGTAATTCTGTTTTTTTTCTATCTATTGCTTCCATGGCACAAGGTACCCACATTTCTGAAACAACAGGATTTAGAAGTAGATATTAGAAAGCACAGGGGGGCTGTTACATCATGCAGGTTACTACTACTACTACTACGCACAAGGTCTCTAAAGGGAACGATACACAAACACAGGGATCTAACTCTAACTCACCCAATGGGTCTCCACAGTTTCCTGCCGGGCGGCAAGAGCTCCCTTTTGTTCAGGGGTACAATCCCAATGGCCGCCTGCATGATGGTGATGAATTTCTTGAACTTCATCTTTTGACTGTCCTCTAACGGCAACACCACGCTGCTCTGACTGCTGCTACACTTCCATCAGTCATCTTCTAAAAAAAGTGTTAGACCGAGAGGTGGATTTAAACATCTCCACATATGCTCATCTCCTCCCACAGCATCAAGACTTTGTTCTCTACATGGCAACAGGCCACAGTTTCAGCACCCGGAGCACAAAGGTCCTACTACTCCTGTTCCCGACCGCCGACTCCGACAGATGTCCTTTTGGCTTTTTTTTCTGAGCGAGGGAGGATAAAAGGAAAACAAACGGCCACGTTCCTGCCAGGCGGTGGGCTGGCCCAGAGACGACGAGTGCGCGTCACTCTTACGTAATTCTGGAGATCTTTGGACATAACACTAATGAAATCTCAGCCTCTGTCACCACCACTGCTGCTGCTGCTGCTGGGATAATTGTGGTACTAAGCCCTGACAGATCATATATGCTACCCACCCCCTTCCCTTTAATCCCCCCATCCAGGCTTAGTCTTCACGCCATTTACACCAGGACAGACCCATTTTCTTCACCCTTATATCCTCACACAGCATGCTTCCACTAACCCCTTACAGAGATGTATTAACGACACAATTACAACACAACACTTCTAAGCTGTATTCAATCTGCACTTCAAGATTTGAATGTGGAAAAGGACTGATTGCAAAACGTTCTCAGAGCGATGTACTGATTTCGTGCAAGCTTCGTTTGAAATCCACTCTCTCCAGATGCTTTTACATATTCTGAATGGGGAGTGTTAATAATTAAACCCCCAACTGTATATGTTGATGCTGTGAAACAAAATACAAATTGTGTTGCTTCATACTGATAAAGGTATCACAAAATAAAGACCGACAATATGTTGATCCCTATCACAATACTCCAAAAACTCATGTTTCCTTTTTTTTGGCTTGAAAAGAAAAAAGGTACTATTTTTTATAGACAGCTGGACACTATACTTGTTTACAACAATACTCAAACAACTGTTAATAGTGCATTTGATTGGACTATTTACAGCGGCGGATTAATAAGAGGGAGGCGTGTGGCGCAGTGGACTTCAAACCCCACTGCAGTCAGCATGTCGTTGTGTCCCTGAGACACTTCACCCCAAATTGCTCCTGTGGGGATTGCGCACAGTATTGAGTATGTAAGTCGCGTTGGATAAAAGCGTCTAACATGGAATGGAATACCAATTTGACTCTCTCCTGAATATTCAAGTCTATGGGATAGATCTGGCCAAACGTTGCCTTTTTGTTTCACAGCTGTAATGTCTTAATATTATTCAATTCATCATTTAATATGGTAACTTGGTATCACACAGCAATGAACCATTTTAAGCACACATCTTGGTGGTAAGGTTGTTCAAATTCTGATAACCATATGTTTTGCAATCACTCAATGGTTTTGTTATTATTTTTAATGCATCCCACGCTCCTTTTGCCTGATAAGAAGCGCCCTTTATCCACTCCCGCTCTGTGCAAACCCTCAGCGCAGCAAAGATTAAAAGTCTACATCTTGTCATCTCCGGGTCGACAGCAGGCCGCCATGTCCTGAGAGGTCTGAAATAAATAAATAAGCTCTGTGGCCTCTTGATGAGCGGCCAGCCAATGCAAACTCCGGACGGGATTTATATTCCAGCAGTTTGAAAGTCTGGATTATGGCTCTGGATGGTCGTGCCATGAGAGCTGCTGTAGATTTTACTGAGCAGCAGAAATCCCTAAGCACTCCAATACCCTGAGCACAGCGAGGGAGACACAAAATACCAAAGCGTCTATTTTTAAAAACATGCAGCACAATGGAGGAAGAAAACAAAAAGGAGAGAGGTTTTTTAAGTTCAACCTCTGTGTGTTGTTTTTGTCAGAGGAGGCAAGCTTAGGAGCCTTGTGTGGAAACCAAACCATTGAAGTGTGCAGCATTCAAACTGCAGCATGACATTCACCCGCGCTTTTATCATAATCCAACACCTTACAGTAATCTCTCAGAGAACACTTATCCTGCCAAAACTGTGTGTAGACAGAGGAGAACGATTGTGTGGAGGGATGCAAACAACACACGGATGCACGTGCGCACAAACACAACATGCAAAGGTACACAATGAATGTATGTGTCAGCAACTCGGGGTGTTACCAGAACAAATAATTTGGTATCAATATGTTGCCAACATTCTGAAAACAAAAATCCTTTTCTACAGGTACCAGTGAATAGGGCACTAGACGAACATGCTATATGCTATAATGCTATATTGTGAACAACCAATCCCTGTTGATATCAGCAGGAAGAGATCTAGTTAATGTTAGCTCTTTGCAGACAGGGAGCAGCACAGTTCTACTTAGCTTAAAATCTGAGATAACTAACGTTAACAGAGGTTGCATCGATCACCTAATCATGATGGGTTGAAGCTGTAATCAGAGATGTTTGTATTGGGAAAAGTGAATTATAACGCTGTCATTGTGTGTACAAATACATGATTTTGTAAAAATGTCATTTTTGCTTAGAAACCTAAATAAATGAAGTTGTTGGAAGGAGATTTTTTCATAGCAACATAAAATAGATATGTGTCACGGAATGTTGATCTGTTTAACCTTACAACAATCACTATGCAAACTGAGTGCATGTTAAAACATACATCAATTGTAACACATTTGTAATCTAAGTCTCTGCAAGAATATTTCCCAATATGTCATCCTAATGTTTAAATACTATGGGTTAGTCGCTCTCCTTAAAAAAGTGTAAAAGCAAACTTTTGGAACAATGTCATTAAAAATGTTGAGAATTTTCTTCAACACTTCAACTTTATAAGCATTCTTTCTCTTTTAGGTTTTCATTTTATGGTACATAAACTGTTTGATTCAGTTTCAGTGTTCAGTCATCAACCTTATTTATTGCAAAATTGCCCTGATAAACCCACTGTTCACTCCCTGCCAAACACCAGACACATTTAGTAACTAGCTAGTAAAGAAAGAATCTAAAAATCCAGATATTTCTCTCATTTGTGGTTAGAGACCAAAACCATAACAGCTTAATGGGCGAAACAGTCTTCAATAGGCATTACAACACAGCCAGATCTGTTCTCAACTACCACATAAGTACAGCCATCTGCTTCAGTCTGCACTCAACAATTACAATCCTAGTGAAAATGGTAAGGGTTATGGTTTACTAAGCACATATACAACTTCTTCTTTATAGTATTTTACTGCACGCTTTCATGCACCAAACACAAACATTAGCGACTTATAAGGCAGTACAAATAGATGGTTTGGATAGATGGTGACTCCATAGTAGCCATTTGATATCCAAGATTTGGAACAAATGTTAAGCTTCTTGGCTCTACTGATGCAGTTTTATAACTACAACATGCACCATTTAATCTTTTAAAACCTTGAAGAGATGTTTGTCCTACATAGGCAGGAACAATTTGTATATTACTATACAGTCAAGCTATATTATTTTATATCGGGCACATTGTTTTAGATAAAAAAAAGGCAAAATGCATAGTTTTTTCTCTGTCAAACCTCTCCATTTTACGGTTTAAAAAAGCCTCATATTTAAATTATGAAAGAAGGAAAAGGATTCACTCTTTGGCCTGATTCCTTTATCACTGAGCGTTTTCACTTTTTAATGAGAATGGCTTCTTTTTGATCCTTCTTTTTCCACAGGGTAAGAAGATGTGGCTGGAGCGGTTTGCTCGTCTTAATTCTTTTACGTAAGCAGTTTGTATCTTTGGCCCTTGATACTTGCCCCAGTATTGCTGTGGCACAGTATCACTGCATTACTAAGGACCATTATGCAATGTCCATAGGCAAGGCATGTGCGAGCCAGATGGAAGGACACATGCCACTCACAAATCTGTGATGAGAGTGGGGAGGGAGGGAATTAATGAGTGACCTTAATGAGGAGTTGAACCCCATGGAACACGGTGATATCTCTGCTCATCCAAATCACTGTTGCTTTCCTCTGAATAGGCCTGATTTACAGCAAAGTCCGGATACTAATGGTAATATGGTGAATCTTGCTTCATTTCCCTATTGCTAATTGTATTGCAAACAATATGTTTGATGAGGTCATCCAGTGCATACATCCTACATGACAAGGGGCGGCATCTTAGGTGTGTTGAAGCCTTATCCAAACCTTGCAAAGTTGGTTCAACAAAAGTGTAGTTGCCACTCACTGGTCAAACCCGGTCATAAGAAAGCACATCATAGCCAACTCTATCTCCATCCAGATTGAGCAATAGCAAATCTGGTAAACAATATAGTGGCTCACGAACTTCCTTCCTCCCTCTCTCTCTCTCTCTCTCTGATGTTCATCAGGTGTTTCCTGTGTTTCCCAAGAACTTAGTACAAGGGTGGAAAAAAAGTGGAAATGGTGCAATTGAAAGGCATTAGAATGAAAAGGACCATTGCCTTGATAAAAATTAAAGATTTCTCTGGGTTTGCACATTTTGCAAACATTTGGGAAAGTGTGAGAGTACCACTTAACAAAAAGATTAAACATGGTTTAGTATTTTGTATATATTTAAAGCAAAAATAACTGACACCTGAATGATTAGTCAGTGCATAACATAACCAATAACTCCCTTTAGATACATAAAGTTGATTAATGTAGCTAATATGACGTAGCCAAGTAGAAGGAAAGGTTAAATCTCCAAAAAAGTATTAAACAAGTTAATGCTTACTCCCTTTAAAAACATGTTTAGCCTAGACTTACTTTCGATGGGATACTCAAAATACGTTTTCACTAAAGGGAACTTGGCTGGCACCGTCTGCTAACCCTCACAATACACAATAGCATATACATACAATGCTAGCCCAGCCCCATTTAACGCCTCTAGTGTATTTACCCTGAGGCATACAATGCATGCATAAACACACACACTGAGGCCTGAACAAGCTGTAGCACTTTGGCGTTCGGCAAACAATTAAATTAAATAAAACACTACTGCCTTTAAGAGCGAGTTAAACGTGTTGTTTGTCACTTTATCTGACCAAGTAAACCTATATGTCTTTAGCAGGCACAATTCCAATGCCCTAATATGTCAATGAGGTGCGAGGAAACAGGGCTGAAAGATGTCGACATTCAGGGCGAACAAAACACGATACTCACCAGGTGAAACTCCGAATGCCTCCTGCTTCTGTGTGACCAGAGCAGCTTAATCCGAAAAGTAAAAGGTGGATATGAAGAATGTGGGACACGGTTAGAGTTTAACAGGGGGGGGGGGGATTTTAGGTAGCTTTTTAGGTTTCGCCTGTTGCAAAATCTCACTTCCTGTTTCTCGCAGGTATGTGGGCGGGCTCTCAGGCTGCAGGTGCGTCTGGGGTTTCAACACGTGACTCCCTCTGGGTGAGAGAGGAGGGCCCAATCCCAAACCACTCCCTCGACCCTACCCCTCCGTGACGGAGTGAACTCCGTCTGTAGCCACACTCGTAGCTCAACGAGGCTCCCTCCTGCCAGATGGAGGGAGTAAATACAGCAGCACGCTTTGGGACGGCCTCCCCTCTCTCCAGCAGAAACAGGAAATGCCGTAACTGTATCTAACAACGGTTTCAAATCAGCATCTCTTTGACAAAAAATGTAAATTAATAACTCAATAGCTCTCTAGTTTTTGCAACAGTCTGTAAATATACACAACTTTATAATAAAATGCACACATTTACCTTTTTCTAGACTAAACACAGGTATGATCCTAAGTTAAAACATATGAGGTTATCATGAGGTTGTTAACATCGCAGTTTGTGGATGTTTGCTGGAACTACTTGTTAACAGCTTGTTTCTTGACGGACACACGCATTGAGACCATGGTTGAGACGGGTCAGGTAGAGACCGGTCTCAAGCAGGGGGTCCTTCTCACTTCGGTTAAATGGATTCCTTGCGTCCCTCACTTGCGTCGTTTCCCTGCGTCTAGTCCCTCCCACCAGGGAAGCATGAGGCGCATTCACACCGCAGTACTTTTCCCACAAAGGTTCATGCGAACTTACTTCATGCAAACTCTTTAGTTCGCATGAACTAAGTACAGATCGCGTTCACACCGGAAAAAGTCCCTGGGGGTGGATTAGGCAAATGAAGCCGCTGACTTCACTTCTTCTTCTTCTGCTTTGGGTTTACTGGCAGGCTACAAACAACTTCACGGCGGATACTGCCGCCCAAAGTCCCCGGCCGGAAGTCCCCGGAGTTGTAAGAGGACTTCAGTAGAAGTTGCTGGGACTCCCAGCAGCTTCTACTGAAGCCTTCCGAGTAAATCGCCAGAACGCCGACACCTCCTCATCTCCACCGCTCCCATGTTTTATTTTGTGTTGCCATAAGTTAGTCTCTCTGCGTTTCTGCGCTGGGCTAATGCTAATGCTAATAATGCTAATGCGAGGATAATAAAATGGCGGCTTCACAAAACTTTTTGGAAGTTTTACGGGGCGTGGTTTGCAATCCGCCCAGCCAATCAGAAATATAGCTCTTTTCTCACAAAAGAGCCGCTCGAAAGTCCCTGCTCTCTAGCAGGGACTTACGAGCGGCTCTTTTGTGAGAAAAGAGCTATATTTAGTACCGGCTCTTTTTGGTGTGAACGCGATAAAAGAGTTCACTGAACTAAGTTCGCATGAACCTTTGTGGGAAAAGTACCGCAGTGTGAATGCGCCTATAGAGAGACGCAAGGAAACCACGAGAAGCAGGGAAATGAGTTTTAAGAGCAATGGGACGTCCTTTCCTCCGGAGCGTCACATGAAGCGACGTCCGTTTGTGATGACGCTGCACAGCTCTGTCCCGGTTATTTCCACACACACCCCCGCCTCTGTTAGTACACGTTATACTGACACAAACATTTGTATCATCTGTTGTAGACTAGTGATGGCAAAATGAAGCTTTGAATGAAGCGTCGAACCACTTGGACAATTGTGTCGGAAATAGGTTCATTTCTCGAAGCTTCAGTTACAGTGATCTCTCCTGGCGAAGTGCAAGGCTGCAGTGGGTTTAACGTATCTTTGCCTTGAAAGATATTCGATGCACACACACACTAAGACTGAATATCATGTTCTATTTGCAATTAAAGATTGATAATTGTGTGTATTGGGTTATTGAGAAGAGACTAGAGAGTGCTAGACATTTTTTTGGGAGGAGAGGGCCTTTTAACAGTTATTAAAGTATTAAAGTTGAAAAGCAATGATTAAAAGTACATCCAATCCGGGCTTTGAACCAGCTGCGCGGAGGACATCGCCGCATTCGGGCCGCCGGCTCTACCCACTGGGCTATCTATTCCTTAAAATATTGAACCGTTTTTATATTACTAATAATTGCCTTTTTGTTCACAATTTCTTCACATTTCAAAGTGTTTCCCGAGCCGGAACGACCTATCTTTCTTCCTGACTTGATACTACAATAATGATAATGATTATTATCATGATACTACAATTCAAATGCAATACCAACAACAACTCAACAGCAACAACGCAAACTACGACAACAACCCACACATTGCGCATTGTTTAGTGCGGTCATAAAGTGTTGAAGCGCTCAAATTCGAAACAGTTTCAACCTGTAACCTGTCAGAATCGAGATGAGGCAGTGCATTGAATCGCGTGAATGGACCGTGAACCAGTCAAGTGATTCATTCAGGAAATGAAGCAGTTGCTGGTTCGGACGTCACATGTCACGTGATTTGAAGCAGTTGCTGCTTCTGACGTCATATGTCACGTGATTTGAAGCAAGCTTCGAAGCACTGTTTCTATGAAATAGGAAGTCCAGGGTTGAAGCTCCTTTCGAAGCTTCAGTGTCAAACTACCATCACTATTGTAGACCCAAATATATAAAATAAAATAAGAACTAATTCTCAAAAAAGATAAACGCCATTCTTAAAATGTATAAACAAACAATAGTTTGATTAATATTCATTAGAGTGCACAATAGAAATAAAATAATTGAGAGAAGAAAAAGAGATATGTTATCTATCAAAACCCAGTTAGATTAACATTCATTGGATTGCACACTTTGTTTGTTTGTTTGGATATGTAGCAAATTAACATTTTATGACAATAAATGAAAATGTAAAACAAAAAAAGCGATCATGAAAATGTTTCCAAAAAATGAATAAAATGAATTTTGACCACTTTATTGTTCAGATATATCACATATTTGTAACTAAATGATACATGAATTGAAACAAAACACGGTATAAACTGAGGAGTGACTCCCGTGAGGTTCATGTATTTTCTTCACTCACTCTGCTCTCATGTCAAGAAGCATCAGATCAGTGCATGCGCTGCATCGTCCAATCAGTGAGCGATACACAGTAAGGGGCTGGGCGAGTGTCTGAGGATTTCATCGGAGGATGGTTTGGTGGTTCCTCGGTTATAGCTCCTCCATTATCGCTCCTCGCTCCTCCGGCAAAAATAAGGCCATTGGGACGGTACTCAAGATGGCGCAGACAAATCAACTTCCTGTGAGACCGAGACAGAGGAGCGAGGAAATGAAAAATAAGAGAAGTGAGAAGGGCCCAGGGTCTCAAGTCAGCACCGATGCAGACTCGCTGTTTGAGGGCTTGATAGCCCACTCCCCCTCCACACCGCTCCACACTCGTTGCTTTGGAACAGCCATTAATATGGCGGACCCTCCGCGTGAACGCGCAAACGGAGGGGTAGGGTGTAGGGGGCGGTTTGGGGATGGGCCGAGGTGACACTCCACTGACTCACATCCTGTAACCTGGAGGTTTACTATCGAGACATTAAACACATAAAACGAATACACAGAGCTTATCATAAAAGGTAAATGGCAGTGCCGGCCGGCCCATAGGGGCGCTAGGGGCGCCGCCCCCCCTCTTCCGACATGTTTGATTGTCATTAAATAAAAATTAAAAAATAATATTTTTTTTAATGAACAAGGTAAATATTATATAGTTGGTATCAGTCAAATGTATAATCTACAATAAAATCTCGTTTAAAATTGTGTAACGATGTCTAAAGTTACTGATAAGTCACATGTTTCCTGCCTGGCCGCAGCATGTATCAATACCCTCTCTCGTCTGGGCGCTAAGAAAGGAGCCCTCAGCCAGTGCAGCAGCATCCAACACATTGCTGGCTGTTGCTATCTGTAAACTATGCCCCCGAAACATAATTTCAGCCAATCAGCGTCGTCAGATCTGATGGTCATAGGGCGCCGATTTCAGCGCCCAATGCAGTCTGTCAGTTGTTTGGACTCGTATCCAAGG
This sequence comes from Harpagifer antarcticus, assembly GCA_902827135.1. Lineage (NCBI taxonomy): Eukaryota > Metazoa > Chordata > Actinopteri > Perciformes > Harpagiferidae > Harpagifer > Harpagifer antarcticus. The sequence goes on from CADEHL010000394.1 coordinate 1,978,317, forward strand.
TGACGCTACACTGTAAAACCTGACAAGTTAATAGAACTCAAACGTTTTTTTGAAACTGATTACATCGAAATGTTTGAGTTCCTTAACTTAAATGTTTTAAGTTAAAGTATAATCTTATCAATTGAGTTCTATTTACTAGTCATTTTTAAGTGACACAAACATATTGTTTTAAGTTAAAGAAACATGGATATATTAAGTTATTTAAACTAATAATTTTTGTTAACACTGTACATATAAAGATCAAATATCTTTAACTTAAACATTTTCATATCTCTTCAACTAGCTATTTTGTTAGCACAGTAGATCTGAAAATCAGATAGATTTAACTTAAATATTTTTATTATCTCTAAACCCCAATATGAATTAAAAATGTCAATTGAGTAGTACTCAAAACGGAATGTCGAATACTTAAAATGTTTGTTGAAACCGATTACATCGACATTTTTGGTTAACTGTAACTCAAAATCCCCAAGTTAACATTTTGCTAAACATTAAAAAGCACTCTAACACTGACAATTTAAATGCAAAATTCTGTTTTATTAAGTGACACACACTTTACCAAACAATATATATAAATTATAGCAAATAACTAACTTTTAAATACAAAATAAATTAAACAGTGCTAAGGCCTTGACAAATATCCAGATATATTTTTTAAAAGTATAAAATAATGTATGGGAAACAGTCCTTCAACTTGAAGCTGGGGGGGGGGGGGGGCACAATGCCAGCATCCAGCTACAATGGAGTGTGGTGTGTGTGTGTGTTATATTGTAGGATGACTACAATGTGAGAAGCTCATTTTTTAGGCTCAATACCCTGGGCCTCATGTTCCCCTCATCCAGGCCCATCAATACTTTCTGGATGAAGTCGAAAGTGTTTGCCAACTCTTTCGGGTAACTCAGATGGAGGGCATAGATCAGTGCGAAAAGATGGATGAATGCCTCAGCTATGACAACAGCGATCTTCTCTGGGCAGAAGAGCGTGGCATTTGTCGACCTGGCACTGATCAGGAGAAGTCCGACCGCGACGTCATCTATTTCTGGATCCTCAGACTGCTCTACCTGATGACAAGAACAGATACACGTTACCTATTACCCCAAATTGCCTTAGCTATCTCAGAAATATGTTTGCTGAAAAATACATCAGTGACATATCACATCAAATAATCTAATGTTTTGTGCATAACGTGGGTTTAAGGAAACGCCTATTCGCATTGCACCAGAAACTTCAGCCTCTAAAATAACCAATCAGTTGACATATATTCTTTCTACAGAAAAAACATGTATAACCTTCATAAGGGTAGGATTTATTTTATCACTGTATTAGGCTGTTACTATTAGCTAGTTGTACCTAATAAACTGGAAACTGAATATATATTTACAGTATAATCTCTCCCTACTACACATACAAAAATATATGGGGAACACTAGAGATTATTTTGTATTGAACACTGATGCAGCAGGAAAGAAAGCCCTCTCTTGATTGTGTGTGTGTGTGTCTGTGTGTGTGTGTGTGTATCTATGTATGTCTGTGTGTGTATGTGTCTGTATGTGTATCTATTTGTGTGTGTATGTGTATCTATGTGTGTCTGTCTATGTGTGTGTGTTTGTATGTGTATGTGTGTCTATGTGTATGTGTGTATATATGGGTGTGTGTCTATGTGTGTGTGTGTGTATGTGTGTGCATGTGTGTGTGTGTATGTATGTGTGTCTGTTTGTATGTGTGTGTATGTGTCTATGTGTGTGTCTGCGTGTGTGTGTCTGCGTGTGTGTATGTGTATCTGTCTGTGTATCTGTCTGTGTATCTATGTGTGTCTGTCTATGTGTGTCTATGTATGTATGTGTATGTGTGTATCTGTGTGTGTGCGTGTATCTGTGTGTATGTGTCTGCATGTGTGTGTGTATGTGTGTGCCTGTGTATCTATGTGTGTGTGTGTGTGTATCCTAGATAACAACCTGTCCTTCACTGCAAACATCGCTGCTACAACCCGTTGCTGCAGATACACGCTTTACAACATCAGGAGGATACGTCCCCAGCTGACCCAGAAAGCCACGCAGGTTCTGGTCCAGGCTCTCGTCACCTCACGCCTAGACTATTGCAACTCCCTCCTGGCTGGTCTACCTGCATGTGCCATCCGACCTCTGCAGCTCATCCAGAATGCAGCGGCTCGTCTGGTATTCAACCTTCCAAAATGTTCCCACACCACTCCGCTCCTTCGCTCCCTTCACTGGCTCCCGGTAACTGCTAGAATCCACTTCAAGACAATGGTACCATGCTGCGAATGGATCTGGCCCTTCCTACATCCAGGACATGGTTAAACTGTACACCCCAGCGCGTGCACTACGCTCTGCATCAGCCAAACGACTCGCTGCGAGGGGGACCCAAGTTCCCATCAGCAAAAACACGTGGGTTTGCTATCCTGGCTCCAAAATGGTGGAATGAGCTCCCCATTGACATCAGGACAGCAGAAAGCCTGCACATCTTCCGGCGCAGACTGAAAACTCATCTCTTTCGACTCCACTTCGAGCGATAGAATTACTAACAAAGCACTTATATACTAACATAGGACTGGCTTATCTATAGCCAGTTGAGTAGCACTTGAAATGTGTGGCTCTATGAAACCTGATGTACTTATATGATTCTGTTTTCTTCAAGGTTGTGTCTTCCTGGTCGAATGTACTTATTGTAAGTCGCTTTGGATAAAAGCGTCAGCTAAATACAATGTAATGGAAGGAGAAAGCTAGGAAGAAGGAGGAAAAAAGAAGCGGGGCAGGGTCGTCAGGGGGATATAAGCCCTGGTGTTTCATGGCAGTGATGGGTTTTTTAACCCCATTTCTAATAATTAATAATATAGAATAAAAAACAACCTTTCCATTGCTTTGCTTTTTTAAATAACAGTTCGTTATGAGCCCGTTATTGACTTAACTCAACATTAAACAACATACGCTATACCTTATTTATATTGAATTATTTTAGTAATCTCATGATTTGATCAAATGAAAGAAGTATTTCAAAAATGTTAGAAAACCAAATAATGTAAAATAAGCCAATAGAAAATTATATTTTCCTTATTGTTCACAAATCTTAATCATAAAATTGATTCTTACTTCTCGCAGCTGAAAAACACTTTCTCTTTTATTGTCTGATATTCCTTATTAAACCATCTTATACTAAATTAATAACATACATTTTAAATAGTTTTGCCAGGAAGTGTTTGGTCCTTGTGCCATGCCTAATGTACTTCTTTGCATTATATACACATAGTCACAAATATATATTTAAAATCTCAAAGCCGGGTGTTTTTCAGAATGTTTAGCTCTAAATTGAACTCATTTTCCACCTCCTTCTCTGCACTCATTGCAGGATTATCATACACTGCTATGTGTGATTTGTTGTTATTTTCCACACACTCTTTCTCTTTGTGTTCTTCCCCTTCAACAGCAAGCTGGCAGCATTTGCAGCAGCAACAGCATTTTGCGGTACAAGCACCAACCAATTTGTCCCAGGGTTCCAGGGAGTGGGCCCACAGAGGGAGGAATTCCCAGGATCGCAGGGCTGCAGGCAGGCACCGGGGATTCCTTTTCTGCAGCGCGTTAATCACTACGATGAGGATCAGCATGGCGACCAGAGGAACACCCACACCCACCATCACCTTCCAGCCGGCCAGAGACAGGCTGAAGATGAAGAGCGGTAAAATGAAGAAGAAGCTGATGATGTAGACCAGTGGTTCCCAACCTTTTTTGTCTTGTGTACCCCCTGAGCCTTTTGTCATACCATGAGTACCCCCTCACTCATACGTGCTGATGATCCTTCACAAGTAAAACGTAACTGATTATTGAATGAAAATAACTTTATTTCATCTCCTTAATTTGAACATCTAATTCTCAGGCATTTTCTTAATTTTAATTTAAATCACTCAATAAAAATGAATATGTTGCCTTGAAAATAAATAATATAATCAAATAAATACATATGAAATCAAAATAATCAACTTATCTTTGCTATATATATATATATATATATCTTGTAACATTTAGGCGTGGCGTGTGGCGTAGTGGGTTGTGCGTAGGTGTTTGGATCAGGGGGTCACAGGTTCAAAACCCACTGCAGCCAGCATGTCGTTGTGTCCCTGGGCAAGACACTTCACCCCAAATTGCTCCTGTGGGGATTGCCCACAGTATTGAGTATGTAAGTCGCTTTGGATAAAAGCGTCTAACAAGTGACATGTAATGTAATGTAATGTAATTTAGGCTTAAACCATGGAGCCCCTTTGAATAAGTCCCCTTTAAACAGGCATTTAAACTTTAATTCAGGAACAAAACACAATATCCAGAATCAGTATAGGCCTAGCAGTTTCTTTTCACCAGTCATTTACAACTTTTTAAGCACAGTTAGTATATGTTTATAAAACGGACAAGTCAAATCAAGCAATCTGATGTTTCTTAGCCGTGATATAATGAGCGTATATCCAGGGAATAGTTGTTGTTACTTTTCACAAATCAGTATCCCTCCGCGTCTGAGAACCGTTATAAAATCGTAAACTAATCTTTATATAGTAAACTAACTAACTAACTAACTAACTAACTAACTAACTAAGCTTAAGATGGAAACATGTAAGTTTAACTTCGCCCTCCGGGTGGGCTTAATATGGAGGAGTAGATTGAGAAGTTCCTATCTCCAGAAAAAAAAGCACCTAAACGACGACATCGCTATCTGTTATTGTTGTTGCATAGCAACCACCTCGCACTCTGTGCAGAGGCAACGGAGGGACGGTTTTATTTTATTCCCGGGCTGATTTTTAGTCCCAGTCCGCCACTGAACGTAGCTATTATGAAAGGTAGTTGTAAATCAAACAAGTGCAGTACATTCTATGTTATAAAGCCGTGGAGGGCGGGAGTTCATAAACCAAAGAGTAACCGCCCTTACGGGACGCTGTAATAAGTAAAGCGAACGCACCCGCAAGGACACTTGGCCTCCTATTGGTTGAGGGATTTTGACAGGATTGTTGCACAAATGTTTCGAGCGCGCACAGAATAAATCTGAGAGCAGAACAAATCTGTAAACAATATATCTGAGTGCAAGCGTACAGTTTGAGCCGAAGCAGAGCAACGTGCAAGCACTATTTGAGTGCGAGGACAGGGTTTGAGGGAAATAAATACATAAAGTATGCTCTCAAATGTAAATACCACGCTCTTGAATAAAGATAGGGAATAACCCCCATAGTTTATGTCCGACGCATCTTTGTAACGCACGAAGGACAGGAGCTGCGCTTCTCATCTGTCATGTCATCCAGCTGCAAAGCGAACTGACCGGCTAGTTTTATTTTGTTCACCACTTGTCCAATTATATTAACAGACATATCATTGATCCGACGGGATACGGTGTTATTCGACAGGGGAACTTTCTTGAGTGCTTCGGCTGCTTTCTTGTCTATCATCATTTCGGCCAACGCAGGCGCTGCAGGGAGAATGAGCTCCTCAACAATAGAGTGAGTTTTTATTTATTTAGCCACAAGCAGGGACACGGCGAGAGATGCCTCGAGTGCTTTCATTCACACATTCGTGGCTTTCATCATTACTGTCTGGCTCGACTTAAATTCCGACAGCTTTCGTCTGAAAAATTATTCCCTTTTATCGACACTTCCCGAGTGTTTGGTGCTCTGGTGTCTCTGTAAATGCGCTGGCTTCATCGCACTATTAGCCAGGACTTCACCGCAAAAGAAGCACTGAGGCTGCGGTGGGTCCGCAGAAGTATAAATGAATCCAAATAATATGTTTCACTGTACTGCCTTGGTTTCAGTTTGGCCTCTTTCTTACGTTTCTCGGCGGGCTCCTCTGAACCCTGGCCTGAACCCAGAGCAAGCGGACGTTTCAGTCATTTATCCATAGCGCAGACCTACCCGTATTTTTCTGGCTGCAGGTAAGCAGCTGTTTTCATTGTGGGATTTTGGCGCGGTTGTGCGTGCCACAGACTATTGTCTCCCTAGGGAAACAAATCGCGCACTATCATTTTTGACGGGATTATTATTTTTTTTACTTGTCACCTTGGAATTCCACGTACCCCCTACAGTTCCCTCGCGTACCACTAGGGGTACGCGTACCCCCGGTTGGGAAACACTGATGTAGACGGCAGCAAACCAGCGGTAGGTGGCAGTGATGTTTCCCAGGCTTTTTGCCAGCCGGATAGGGATTCGGGTGAAGGGGATTGGATACCACAGAAGGGTGCCAGAGATGTTGAACAGGAAGTGTACGAGGGCAATCTGGAAATAATATCAACTCTGTGAAAACAGGCTCCCTCTACCTAATAGTTCTTGTATCTCCCAAAATGCAAAATAAATTCAACACATATTTAAATGTACTTGTGGTGTATGTGTGCATGTGTTCTTGTGCAAGTGACTGACCTGTAGAGAATTTGTTAGTGTCTCTCCGAGACTAGCCATAGCTGCCAGGATGGCTGTGATGGTTGTACCAATATTTGAACCCAGAGACAATGGGTATGCTCTCTCTATGCTGATGACACCAATACCTATTCAAATAAACAGGAATTAAAACACATAATTACACTCCCTCTCTTCAACTACCATCATCCCTGCATAACCAGGAAAGCAGTTAGTCAAGGTAGATTGTTTTACTAAGAAGAAAAGATTGACAGGAATTTTAAGTAAAAACACAAGTAGAGATGAATGAAATGGATGAATGACCTCACCGACAAGTGGAGTGATAGCAGAAATGAAAACGGGGCTGCTCTGCACAATGAATGTCATTCCACCTCCGACAAAAATGGCAATGTAACCTGTGACCCAGCCGAATGGAAATGGGAAATCTGCACACAAACAGACACACAACATGCATGTGTTACTAACCAACACATTCCCATTCATTTCTCTGCACTTGAGTGTGCGGTGCTGCCACTCACCGGTGTTGAGGATCTTCTTGATGACTGAGGCCACCTGTCCCTTCAGCATGGAGTTGAGCAGCTTGACGATGAGTATCAGGCAGAAGCAGAGCACCAGCAGAGAGAGAGCAAGCAGGATCAGACCCACCGCCAGGTCCGGCAGATTCACATTCACAAAGATATGCTTACCTGAGGACAAACAAAAACACATGTGTAACAGGCCCCGCTATGCAGGGCGCGATGACAGATAGTATTCCTGCAAAACAGGAGAAATGATGAACAACCAAATTCTTAGCTGATCATTTGGCGGGTCTTGCCAGAATTTATTATTCATTTGGCACACACAATTGTTAATGCCCTTAACCATTTGACACAACACACACACAATTGTTAATGCCCTTTTCTGTCTTCAATATAAACACTTGTCTATATATATTCATGTCTTCAATATATTTGAAATAAACACCATGACATAAAATAAGAATTTCTATATTCAGATATTGATTTTGTAATCAAACCCTTTTAAATACCTTCCCAGGTAAAGCATCAGAAACTAATCTGTGCTAGCATTAGCAGTCAACAAGCATTTATGTATTAACTCTGACCATAGAACACATACAGATAATACAAAACACACACACAAAATATGTTCAGTGTCTATTCTTTGTATATTTACTGCAGTTTTTCATGTATACCAGTAGTCTGATACAATATCTATAAAATGTGGTGATGATTAATTGTTTTTGTGTTAATGTAATAGCAGCTAAAACAGGACCGGTCAAATTTGACTGCGAACACCAAAGTAAGGGGGGGGGGGGGAAACAAAGACAATAGGAAGGTTAAGTTAAGAGTCTTTTTAAAATATTAACATAAAGCACAAAACCAATTATGGAGTCTCCATATACCGGTTACCAGGCCAGAGGTGTGATGCAGGTGCTTTGATGTCCTCTTCTCACAAACACTTATGGCGCGTTTCCACTGCAGCGGGTAGCTCGCTTTAAGCGTGCCGAGCCGTGTGGGGCCCGTTTTTGGTTGCATTTCCACTTGGCCTAGTTTTGGCCCGGGGCTACTTTTTCACCTTTTTTCTGGCCCGACTAAATCGTGGTTCTAGGGCCAGGAACAACCAGGCTGAGTCGGGCTGAGTATGCTAAACTAGAGAGAGAATCGCTGGCAAGGGGGCTACAACTACAACAAGATGAACATATTTGACCGTGATTTAATTGTAATACACGTTTCAAAATGATGCCAAAGTAACAACATACTGATACCGGTTAGTAAAAACCATGGATTAATGCTTCGGCAAGTTTGCAGACAGACAGCAGGCGAAAAACCCTTTTAAAATGCGTGTTTTCTAAATGTAGCTTGGCTAAGCTAAGGTTATATATGCTCCGACCGTCCACACTCACAACAACGGCCTACAGACATAAATAAAGCAGCGACTGTATTCACCATGACACAGACAGTCTGTGGTTTGTACTTGTTTAACTTTTGTCTAGTTTCTGAACAGATATGAGGAGCTGTGAGCTCTGAGTGCTAAGAGCTAACGGCTGTGTTGTTTTTCTGGGGCTCTCATTGAAGATGACGTCACGGCTCCGCCTACACTGCGTTACTATAGTAACTGCCCCAGTTCCTAAACTGTAATGAAAGCGCAGCATTAAAGTGTGCCGGGCCTACTAAGGCCTAACCAAACCGAGCGAGGCCGAGCGAGGCCTGCAGTGGATACGCGCCATGTTACATGTTAATGTTACATCAAGTTGACAGGATGTGACTAGTCCCCACTAAGGCATAAACACTGGCAGCAGGGGGGAGACAGGCTCTGTCTAAAAGGTTCAAACGACCTGTAGGGTATTTATGTGATGGACTGTTTCTCGGATGTGGTAACCTGAGGGTGAAGATAACACTAAGACATACAAAGTCACCGGGCAACTCCCACACCTACAATCCCATCTTTATACACCTTGTGTTTTGAACAGATTTACCAGACAAGTTAGCTGTGAGCTTTTGTGCTGCTGATTCCTGGATTCTGTCGCCTTTGGAAAGAGCTAAGCCATCTGTTTTCTGTGTTTATGCTAAGCTAAACTAACTCTCCAATGGTTGTAGCTTTATATACAGTCAGATAAGGTGGTGGTGAGGATCTTCTTAGCTAAATCTTTGGCAATTTTTAAATATATTCTTTCAATTTGTTCCAACACAAAGTCTTGATACAAGTGAACTTGCAGTGGACACTTTGTATAACTCAGTAACCCCAATTTATCATTTCAAATAACAATTTTCATGCCACAATAATCTGTTGTTATGATTAAATGATGTATCATTTATGGCACATGTTAATTTCCCATTGCAGGTTCACAGAGGGTAAGGTGACGTCTTCAAAGTCTGACTTACAGCAAAACATCATATAAAACAAAGAAAGCAGAAATGTCATTTTCAATTCTACACTTCAATTGTTTGCTGAACATCAACATACAACTTCTCACACGATACTGCCCCCTGCTGGCTAAAGCTACAATTACCAAATCAGAGTAACCTGGACTCAAATCGGCAGTGGGTTTGACAGTTTGAGGGCATTTCTGTCTCAGCAGTCTTTCAGTGTGTCACTTCTTTAAATGTCATCCAACAGCCAGGAAATCTTGTATTCAGAGAAGCATTTTTCTTAGAAAGAAGTGAAGTGTGTGATGATGTGAAGTGAGGTGTCTCTTCTTTCTATACCTATCAACAGTTTTTGACTCTAACTTCGGACTTAAACTGAGACAGTTAATGTGAGTGAGTTAAATAAGTTGTGGTTTTAATAATAAACTACAATATACAATGATTGTATAGTACGTGGTAGGAGCAAGTGGATACAGACAACATTTACAGGTGATGGAATTGAAATATGATAGAGAATGGGAACCTGTGTACCAGGCTTTCCTTCAGCTCCCTCTGGTCCATGTGGCCCTGGCAAACCCTGTCAGATTCACACACACACACACACACACACACACACACACACACACACACACACACACACACACACACACACACACACACACACACACACACACACACACACACACACACACAAATAACAATTATATGTAAACAAATCCAGAATTTCAGGGTAACCTTAAGAGGCATCTGATTAACAGCTTAAACCAAATAAAGGACTTAGAAAGGAGGAGAAAAGCAATTTAAATCAGACAAAGGACTATTACTTTTTACATTAGAGATGGACACATGAAAAATATTTAATTCCTCACTACTCTTAAGGTCTTAAGAGTCAAAATAAACATTTAATCCAAAATGTGACAATTAACAAATGTTTACGACTTGCATTTTGAACATGTGGCCAGATTTATATAGGATTCAGGAGATAATACATCATCTCAAATAATTAGCGACAGGCTTTCAGTTTACCGATGGACCCGGTTGGCCGACGTGGCCCCTCTGTCCAGGTCGGCCCTGGAGACAAAGTATTGAGAAAGGGCAATGTCAATACCTAATAACTGTGGTTGAATACACAGAAACTTGCACAGGTATCTAAAAGTCCAGATATTTGTCAGGAAAAAAGAAATGGAAAGAATAATGCATATTCTAATTCTAATCAGGCAATATCGGTAAGTCTTTATTGTGTTAATTAAATGTTTTTTATTACCTTGCTCCCTCTGGGTCCTGGTTTGCCGTTGCGTCCATCTGGCCCCCTGTTTCCCTTCAAGGAGGTTCAGATATTAGTGATGGTTGCAGACAATCAATATCTATTATAAAACTGTCTTTGTGCTACCTTGTATGTTTTACTGATATCTATTTCTAGCCTGGGTGAAATGATGCTGAATTTTATAAGCAGAAATTATATGTAATGCTTCCTATATCTCAGTGTTGCTTAATTTCACATCATTGGCTTTTATTTAGGGTTATTCTTGTGTCTAAGATTTACCAAATTCATATAACCTAAATGTACTTATTTCTAGACATTTGTTGACATAATCATTTAATTCACATTTGCATGTTAGTAGGTGTCACTGATTAGAATATAATTGGGAGGGAAGAAACCCTCTTTAATGGTCACACATGCAGAGCACACAGCACACACAGTGAAATGTGGCCTCTGCATTTAACCCATCCTAGTACCAGGAGTCTAGTACTAGGAGCAGTGGGCAGCTATTGTACAGCGCCCGGAGAGCAATGGGAGTGAGGGGGGAAGGGGGGTGTCCGGTGCCTTGCTCAAGGGCACCACAGCAGGGCAGGAGGTGAACTGGGACCTCTCCAAGTAGCAGTCCACAGGTCTGTTAGGGGACTTGAACTGGCGACCCTACAGCTCCCAGTCCAAGACCCTACTGACTGAGCCACTGCCGCACACACTGTAGTACAGTACAAGGATAATGATCGCTATAACCGCCCTGCTCTCGTCTATCCCACATGCTCCACTGACATCCAACATCTAGTTTCAGGTGGCCTGTGGAACTGCCAGTCAGCTGTTCCTAAGGCTGACTTCATCTCTGGCTACGATTCCCTGCAGCCTCTGGATTTCCTTGCTCTCACTGAGACCTGGATTACTCCATTCAACACATCCACCCCAGCAGCTCTCTCCACAGCATATTCCTTCTCCCATACACCCAGACCCACTGGCAGAGGAGGTGGCACTGGTCTCCTGCTCTCTCCCAAATGGAGCTTTTCCCTCTTCAAGCTACCTAACTGCACTCCTTCCACCTTTGAATTCCATGCCGTCACAGAAACCCATCCTATACAATTAACCATTGTTGTTCTCTACCGTCCGCCAGGCGCCTTGGGGGACTTCTTGGAGGAATTAGATAATCCCCTCTCACACATCCCTGAAACTGGCCCTCCCGCTGTACTTCTCGGAGACTCCAACCTCCAGTTAGGGAAGATAGACAAACTAACATCTCTGTTAACCGCCTTTGCTTTCTCACTGTCTCCATCCCCACCAACTCATAAAGCTGGCAATGTCCTTGATCTCATGCAATTCTCAAGGAACTGCACTACTTCTAACCTCTCTGTAAACCCGCTCCACACATCCGATCACTTCTTCATTTCATTCTCTCTACCCCTTTCCAAACATAACAAACTAATCGCTTCTCATCCTGCACCTGTCCGCCGTAACCTTCGTTCCCTCTCCCCCTCTACCTTTGCGTCATCGGTTCTCTCAGCCCTCCCTTCCTCTGACTCGTTCCAACTCCTGCCTCCAAACTCTGCTGCAGAAACTCTCCTCTGTACTCTCTCATCCTCTCTGGACTCTCTCTGTCCTCTCACATCTCGGCAGGCTCGTCAGTCCTCTCCTGCTCCCTGGCTAAATGACGCACTGCGTGCTAATAGAACCGTCCTTAGGGCAGCAGAGCGGAAACGGTGGAAATCCAAACACCGTGACGTCCTCCTAACCTATCAGGCTCTCCTCTCCTCTCCTCTGCTTCGATCTCTCAGGCAAAAAGCACTTTCTTTCAAGATAAGATCCAATCTTCCTATTCCAATCCCAAAAAACTATTTTCCATCTTCTCCTCCCTCCTGGACCCCCCCAAAGCCCCTCCCCCCTCCTCACTTCTGTCAAGCGACTTTGTTAACCACTTTGAAAAAAAGGTTGATGATATTCGCTCTTCTTTTTCTGACTCACCTTTACTCACCGCTGGGTCACCAGACCCTCCTTTCACCCACACACTGACCTCCTTTTCCCCTCTCTCTCCAAGTGAGGTTCTTACCCTCATTACCTCTGCCCGCCCTACCACCTGTCCTCTGGACCCTATCCCTTCAAACCTCCTTCAGACTATCGCTCCTGATATTCTACCGTTTCTCACCCATTTCATCAACACTTCTCTAACTTCTGGTCACTTTCCAAATAGTCTTAAGGAGGCAAGAGTAAACCCTCTCCTAAAGAAACCCACTCTCAACCCGTCTGATATTATAAACTACGGGCCTGTCTCTCTCCTCCCGTTCCTGTCTAAAACACTTGAACGCGCTGTCTTTAAACAACTCTCCTGTTATCTCCATCAGAACAACCTTCTGGATCCACACCAGTCTGGTTTCAAGGCATGTCACTCCACAGAAACTGCTCTCATTGCTGTCACTGAGGAACTGCACACTGCCAAAGCAGCATCCCTCTCCACTGTCATCATCCTGTTGGACCTGTCTGCTGCATTCGACACGGTGAACCATCAGATCCTCCTTCGCACTCTCGAAGAACTTGGAGTTTCAGGCTCTGCACTTTCCCTCCTCACCTCATACCTCAAAGACCGTACCTACAGGGTAACTTGGAGAGGGTCCGAGTCCGACCCTTGTCAATTAACTACAGGGGTCCCTCAGGGCTCTGTTCTTGGTCCCCTCCTCTTCTCCCTGTACACAAACTCGCTCGGATCAGTCATCAGCCCGCATGGTTTTTCATACCACTGCTACGCTGACGACACCCAATTAATTCTGTACTTTCCCCGCTCGGAGACCCAGGTCGTCGCACGCATCTCTGCTTGTCTAGCTGACATCTCTCAGTGGATGTCTGCTCATCACCTCAAGCTCAACCTTGACAAGACTGAACTGCTTTTCCTTCCGGGAAAAGATTGTCTCACTCTTGACCTGACATTCAACATCGGCACCTCTGTTGTTTCCCCGACCTGTCCTTCACTGCAAACATCGCTGCGACAACCCGTTGCTGCAGATACACGCTTTACAACATCAGGAAGATACGTCCCCAGCTGACCCAGAAAGCCACGCAGGTTCTGGTCCAGGCTCTCGTCACCTCACGCCTAGACTACTGCAACTCCTTCCTGGCTGGTCTACCCGCATGTGCCATCCGACCTCTGCAGCTCATCCAGAATGCAGCGGCTCGTCTGGTCTTCAACCTTCCTAAATTCCGCTCCTCCGCTCCCTTCACTGGCTTCCGGTAACTGCTAGAATCCACTTCAAGACAATGGTACTTGCGTACCATGCTGCGAATGGATCCGGCCCTTCCTACATCCAAGACATGGTTAAACTGTACACCCCAGCGTGTGCACTACGCTCTGCATCAGCCAAACGACTCGCTGCACCCTCGCTGCGAGGGGGACCCAAGTTCCCATCAGCAAAAACACGTGGGTTTGCTATCCTGGCTCCAAAATGGTGGAATGAGCTCCCCATTGACATCAGGACAGCAGATAGCTTACACACCTTCCGGCGCAGACTGAAAACTCATCTCTTTCGACTCCACTTCGAGCGATAGAATTACTAACAATTAACTGCTAACAGAGCACTTATATACTAATAAAGGACTGGCTTATCTATAGCCAGTTGAGTAGCACTTGAAATGTTTGGCTCTATGAAACCTGATGTACTTATATGATTATGTTTTCTTCAAGGTTGTGTCTTCCTGGTCGATTGTATTTATTGTAAATCGCTTTGGATTAAAGCGTCAGCCAAATGCAATGTAATGTAATGTAATGATGTTAGTAAAGTAGATAACAAAAACCTGAATAATCACACTAGATGTTTTAAGATAATATTTTCACTATTCACTTGATTTTAAACTCAAATATGGCAGAGAGCTGTAATCCCTAAACCCCTAATGACACATCAGTTAATATGCCTGACCGAGTCGAGAACCAGGAGTTTGTTTAATTGATATTATTGCAGTCAAATGTTGTTAATTCACACACATTTGTATTGGGAAATGAACATGCAGGAGGCCGCTGGAGGCTCTAAAGTCTCACAGTTAGATGTGAAGTTTGGAACAACACATGAAGTCATCCGACATTTCTTGGTGTTCAGACCCACAAATCATCATCACTGACCTTTAACCCACGGCCGCCCTGTTTTCCCTGAAGACCAGTTTCTCCATTTTCACCCTGGATGAAGAAATATAAAAATCAGTGAAGCTTATCTCCTCTTTCACCTTCACCAGGCTGCTTCTCTCGCTTGGCCTAAAGCGCATGTAATACAATATTATGCTGAAAATAGTGTGCTGCAATGTGGGTTAATAATCTTGCTATCATGTTTATTTTGCCAGTTGCCAGTGTTAATCAACTCAAACAAGTGGCACTCAAACAAGTGTCATTCAAGGTGTTGTTCACAATAAAGGTGTTGTTCACAACACCTTGAATGCCAATTAAACACTAAGATGTTATGGCTTAATTAGTACTTAGATATACATGAACTGTATGTTGAAGCTGCTCGGCACTGTGTAGATCCTCAATGTGGATGTCTAAGTCTAAATTATATCTGGATCTGAACAAATACATCTTATAAATGTTACTACATCTTTACTATGGCATTTTCCTGGAGGTTAAAACCCATTTTGGAGATTTTTTGTGAGCTTGTTTTTACTGAAGGTTTACATAGTAGTGCATATGCAGCATTGAAATGTTGTGTTTGTATGAATTTGGGTATGTACATATGTATATATATATAAATATATAGAGACCATTCTCCTAACTTGCCTGTATATATTATATGAATGATTATATAAATTATTCAAGGTTAAAGTATACATTGATATTGTATGTTAACACATATTAAGATGTAAAAAGAAAAAAGAAAAAAGGGAGAAGGGGTCGGATTAAATAAGTGTAAACTTCTTCCGACCCCTTTTCGGGCGTGTAATTAGCTAAAGCTTTGTTGTTTATTGATATCAGACAATGATACTACAGATTATTCAATTATTAATTAAATATTTCGTTTTGTTATTGCATTCATTTGTATAGTACTGTATCATCTTTTGTTTCATTTGTATTTTCTTTGGTTTTACACGCTCGAAAAAAATAAATAAACTAAACTAAACTAAATAAATAAGCAACACGGTGTAAAGACAAAGCAGTGAGGCCATTATGTTCTCCATCTGGACATCTTGGAATGTAATACCGCACTAATGCAATCGCCAGTCACCGAAGGAAAGCAACAAAGCCTGTGGTCAAGTCATAATTCATTTCAGAAAGTGTGTTACTGGTCAGTTTAACTCATGGTTAGGTACATTTAATTAATTGGTGGTACTGGTTCTATTGTTACCAGCAATTTAATTCACCCGATGAATTGATTTAAAACAGTGGTTAAAATGTTTGCTTAAGGCGAACTATTTCAACATTTCGAGGCAGCTGCCAGCCAATTAGAGAAGAGCATTTCCTGTAATTTATACTTGTACACAGTAATGCTACAAGCTAAAGCATACTAAGAAAAGCTAAACAAGTTAGAGCTGAAGTGCAGCAAGTTAGAAGAAGAGAGAAGGATTGTATTCTGAGCCAACAGGACGTCTTCCTTCATGTTCCCTACAGCCGTCTTTAATCACAGTAATCGTGCTGAGTGATCCTGTGGATTTTATGGCAGCGTGACTTCAGAGGCTGGTCCAGACATGAGCAGATGTGCAGTCTGGTTCTGGTTCTGTCTGCCCTGCAGTCCCT
Source organism: Harpagifer antarcticus (assembly GCA_902827135.1). NCBI lineage: Eukaryota > Metazoa > Chordata > Actinopteri > Perciformes > Harpagiferidae > Harpagifer > Harpagifer antarcticus. The sequence continues at coordinate 1,994,552 of CADEHL010000394.1, forward strand.
GTACTGACCCACCTCTTACACCAGGTAAACCATCAGATTGGATGGTATAAAATGACTCTACCCATTAGTACCAATCACATAACTTGGCAGCCAGGGGCTGAGACTGTCACATTGAGTAACGCTATGACAAACTGTTGAGACTCCTTAACTGTGTGGTTCCCTGAGTGCTCAGATCGCTGCATCAAAGACATGTGGATCAACACATGTTTGAGCAGTGTATCCTTCCCTGATCAGAGTCAGATGGCAGCTTATGGAGAACAGCTATTGTAAGCCGTAAAGCATAAACAGACGTCACACTTTCTTCATTCACAAGGCTGGCCCTAACATTGTTTTATCTCATCCAACAACAGAAATCTCTGATATGATACATAATATACTGTTAAATCAATGGGAATCAAGCCCCCATTTCTTACGCCCTCAAATCTATTGTAGCGCCGAGAGGTGTTGTCACTTGGACAATAGTTAAATACAAACTAATACAATGCCTGGAATAAGATCAGATGATCACTGGCAATGCTTGCTAAACAATGTCAGGCGGAATCTGCCTCTGCACAAAAAGTTGGCAGTAAATAGGCACTAAGTTGCTGACAGACAAACCTAGGTAGGAAACAATGTCCTCTATTTGACTGTTGTTTGGAAAAAAATACATTGATTACACTTGTTATTATAATGGATAATGGAAGACAATAAGACAACTCACTTCCTGCCCTGGGGGACCCATTCGGCCTGGTGGTCCTCTTTGGAGCCGGTACATTTTGCCATCTGAACCCAGGACCAGGTCTCCATCTCTGGATACAACAGTCACAATGGCAGAGCGCTCCTTGTCTGGTTGCCTACCATTGGTGATGGGTCTCCCCTTCTCGACTACTGCCTTTGTTTGTGTTCCAGAATCCGTGGAAGTTCTCGGATCCGAAGGGATCTTAGGTACAGGCCAATCCACTGAGGGCTTCTTCGTGGTACCCCCGATGTCCAGGTCCATTATGTCACTGGATGGTTTCCCTGGGAACAATGATGACGTCCTCCCACTGGAGTCAACCTTTTCGTCTGTTGTTATGTTCTCCTCTATCATTTCAGGCTTTCCCTTCTGGCTTCCCTTAAGTCCATTTCTGGAAGGTTTCCACTGAGGGTTGACTTGTCCGCCATTTTGGAAGGTTGGATCCAACAAGTCGGTGTCCTCATCTACCACAAAGACATCCCCACGACCCACTGAACCTTTCCGATTGGTCCCTGAAGGCACCGTCCCGTCCCCGCGAGAGCTCCCTCGGTGCAGAAACATATTCTATTGGAAACAAAACAAGAATTAGGGACAATCCGATAACATTCTTTGAAGATTTTCAAGAACAGATTTCTGGGTGATGATGTTTTAACTAATATATATATATCATCTTTGAGATGTCATCGCTGTACACATTATATGTTGAATCACCTTATTAGATCAAAAAAATTAAAAGTCATTAATTTAACGAACACCATTCCTACTTTATAATATCTAAACTCGTCTCCTACATCATTCAAATAAAACCACAGCTGCAAAACTTATTCCCTTCTTGAAAACATCATCAACTCATCACTGACATCTGGCATTATTTGGTCTGCCTTCAAGTTATTAGTTTCTCATCTGTTCATGACAGTAACTCTTGACCCATCTGCCAATATGTTATAGACAGAGTGTTCTTTCCAAAACGTGTTGCCTATAATTAACATTTCCGCGGTTTACACTGGGTAGTCTGTACGAGCCAAACTACAAAACATGTTTATTGTTAGCATCGTCCACACTGAAGCTTTACGCTTCACTATCGTAGCTCAGGAATCACATCCACATTTGTAATTGTGTAACTATGTGCTCGGGATGTCATTGCTGTTAAGCTATGGACAATGACAAACATGTTTTACTCCTCAGGTTACAGCATGCATCTATGCTTATCTAGTTGTTATGTTGAACAAGTTAAAAGTTAATCTTGATATGACTAAGCTTAACTTTTAAACAAGCTTCTTACTTCAAGACATTTTCCTTTAACAGTGGCTCTTATAATAAAAACTGCTATCCAATAGTTCTCACTGTAAATCAGTTTGTTTAGGAACACTAGCCGTCCCATTGCAAACGTATTAATGTTGACTTTGAAGAATCCCTCAAAACAAACAGCAATTTAAGGTTACGTGGTTTCCAGAGGTGACAAACATCAACATGCTAACCACTACGACCCAGCATTTTCCTTTGCTTGTCATACTGCATTACACGCATACACATAACAAAACACATCAAATGTTGGGCCTCAGGGAACAGTGCAGTGAGAGAGGCCTTTCAGGGGACGGGCCCAAAGGGCGGTAAATTATGTTTGATGACCCTAATGGGCTGAAATGGAGAGCACTTAAGTGGAGCTGAGAGATATATGGGAAGCAGGACAGGACGAGGAGGAGAGGGAAACAGGAGGGTGCTACCTCAGAGCTTTTTCTCAGTGTCAACATATCCACCCATTTTCTTTCCGACCATCAATACGTATTTGCATCATCAAAATATGATAAAGGAACAAAAAGTAATAGTAATTAGTAACATTACCATATCTACACTATGTACGAATAGTTTGCTCAAACACCTTTAGTTCAAGATGAACTGGTACTGGTAAATGCTGCCAACCTTTAAAAATGACCTCATTCAACATGTGCTTTATAGGTTTGCAGAGTGTTCATGAATAAAGAGTTAACTGAAATATGTGTCCTGAAGAGCACAGCATGCTGGAGGTGAAACATGAAGAATAAACATGGTAATAAACCATACACCATACATTTTTGCATACATTCACAGTAAATATGTATTCAGTATGATAGCTGTCTAACATAAGTTATATCCATTTCTCACTTATTCTGACAATTTACTTAACCCCAAATAAAATAACCCAATAAAAATAGTTGTTAAATAATAGTGAAGTTACGTTGTATTAAGAATAACTCATCTCTCTCGAGTTTTCTTTTTGAGCTTTGCTAAAAGCCACTGTGTCAAGTGTCCATCTTGGGTTGCCGTCCGGAGTTGTCCAATATGGCGGACCATCTCGCACATGCGCATTACCGATGGGGCAGGGGGACGGATCGGGTAGTGACAACCATCGACAACGGTAGTCACACTGGGTCCAGGTGGCGTATCGTCGCTACGGTTCTCTCGCTCTGTGTTCCTGAGACATTGTGTCAGCTCCAGCACTACTGATCCATCATCTGTGTGTTTGGATAATCCTCCGAATGGACTGTGTGCTCTTTTTTCTGGAGCGTTTACCTCGGACTATAGGAGCTAGCTTAGCATGCTAGCTGGAAACACGTTGGCAACACTTGTCAGATTGAGAGTTTGATGGAGAGAAATAAACTGTGTTTAACGGAGTTTGCAGGAAAAGGTGATTGATTGATTGAAAAGTTTATTAACAGCTTGTATATTGGGTACAGTACAGTTCAAAACATACAATTGTTAAGGGGATGCAGACCAGAGAAGGACTTTCGTCTTGTTTACATCAGGGTCCCCCATTTCCAATTCATCATATCATTTAAGACATGTAAGACATATTTGACAAACAGATGGGTTATTTACAATTTACATACAGGTGGTTTTTTACATACAGATTTCTTATTTACAATTTTCATTTTAGATTTCGTTCTAATACATCCTAACCGGACATTTGAGACCAACCAAGTCTACAGATATACAGTTAGTAACAGAGTCTAAAATGCGAGTATATACATAGATGGGGGGGGGGGGGGGGGGGAAGCTGTCCATTGTACGACAGGTTGAGATTTGTACCATTACCGGGGCCAGTTTTGCTAGTAAACATGAGTAAAGTCAAAATGCTGCTGTCGTTGAAGAAGCAGCTACTCATTCCTGCTGGTGAAGAGACATTTGCTCTGTTTGAAAAAACGATAGCAGAGTACGAGGAGGAGCTGTCTCGTTCAAAACAGGAGAACAAGAGACTCCAGAAACTACTGGATGCAGTTTTACAGCCTCAGCTTCGGATACACAGAGCAGGTATGTTCCCTTTACTCTTAATTAACACTTTAAACCTGTGGTGTCCAAACTACGGCCCGGGGGCCGGCCCTCAGCTAATTCAAAAAGTACAATGAAATATAGCCCACAAATGAAACTTCTCATATTGTACTTCTTAAATATATATATGTACAACTATATTACACACTAGTATTCATGTGTTAATAAGCCCACTTTTAAAATAAATTCAGTCAATTCATGTTATCTTTTTCAACAAATCTTAGTTGATTTAAAAAAAGCCTAATAACTTATTTACATAACAAGCTTGAAATAGACCCTTCATATTTCATGTTATTATAATCACTCTGAGACTTCTGTTTTTAAGGGATGAGCTGCCAACAAGATTGTAGTGGCCAATTGTCCAAAGAAAATCCATGTTCAAAGGCCACTAGGAGGCGAGCTCGAGTATTGACTCGCGTATATTCAAAAAATCAGATACCTTGCTCGTTCCATTCAGGTGCTTTATTGAGAGGTTCAATAGATCAGCTGGCGGCCCACTGTCGACGTGCAACATTTGCACGGTATTTAAACAAATAAACAAACAAGATCCCTTGGTCATACGGATGTGTGCGGTCAAAAACTTTTTCCAACTTCCTCTCTAGACTTCCTGCTGTGTCATGCTGGCAGCGTCATTTATACCGGAGCACGCCCCTACTATTGCTTTGTATAAATAATCACAAACATAAACTAGAGCTGCCCATAAGCAAGATAACACGTTACAAAACAGTAAAATAATAATTCATAGTTATTCAGCTCATTTAAGTTAAATTAAAGAATATTCAATTGGCTCACAAAACCATAATTCATTACCATAAAACAGGGGTCGGCAACCCCTGGTTACAGTGCCGCGTGCCAATGCTGGCACGCGGCACTGTAACCAGTGGCACACTAGGAATAAGTGTGCAAAATATTTAAATTGTATTTTCGGATCCTGAACGAGACCGCTGCCAGAGCGCGTCTCCCCGTTACCTGCAGAAGGAGCACGCAACGCAGCTTCGCTCTCTTTATCTCCAGGTGACTTTCTTCCGCTTTCCTCCGTGGTGCTGATCGTTTCACCACAGAGAGGAAAGCACTTCACTAATTGCAGTACCCATAAGGAGCTGTACACATGCCGCAGTTTTTGCGTGGCTGTGTCTTTAGTTGAAAGCCCAGTGGATCTGCTCATCTCTCATCGAAATAATATGCTACAAAGGGGCGCACTGGCCATCTGTGTGTTGAACTTTCCTGTCGGCTCCCAGACCGGAGTCGAGGAGGGCAGAAGCAACAAGCTTCAGGTTCAATACCCCACTTTAGCTTAAATGACTGGAGAGAGGCGAGCCCTTCTTGGGAGGCCGTTGCATTTATTTAGCTGTTCTTCTGTTTAAAAAAAATACATCACAGACCTGTTTTTCTGCTGCCTCGTTTCACTTCCAGAAACATACACACGTTCCCCTCCATAGGTTCTCTCACTGTCGCTCTACCATCCACACACGTATGCACAAGCCACACCCCTCTCTCTCTCTCTTAAAGGGACAGCGATCTCATCTCACTCTGCATGACCCTAATATCATAACATGTGTGCTCTGGAGAATCACAGAACGGACGATCGTTAAATCGTTTGTTTGTTAAATTCGGCATTATGTAATTTGCGCTGCCAGGTCCACACACTGCTTCCCCGCAGCAACGAGCGTCAAGCTCCCCCCCCCCCCCCCCCCCCCCCCCCACCGTTGATAATTGTCGATCGTTGGCACGCTGATAACATTTTTTTTTTAAATGGCACTTCACATCAGAAAGGTTGCCGACCCCTGCCATAAAATAATGTGCCTAAATGGCTCTTACAAAGATAAATGAAACCCTATATAGAGCTGTGATGTACAGATGTAGCACTCCAGATAGGACTCACATGGGTGTGTCCCAGTCAAAAACCCAGCGGATCCCAGTGGCTGGGGGTGTTGCCAAATTGCTAGAGGGCGTTGCTCCATTTGTTCGATTACAGGATTTAATCATGAGATGGCGCTTCATTCACAAATACACAAAGACAACTGGGTGTTGTAGAACTTAGTCTGTTTGCAATGTTTGCAGCTCTGCAGTTGTGTTTGCTGAATACTGTAGCATTTAATCACTTATTTGTTATGGTTTTCACAGGCTACTATAATGAAAAAACATCAGTTTTGGATCAAATAAAGTATATAGTTTGCTTTATGCAGTATATTTTTTGTAATATTGTTGGGGTGTTTTTACACAGTAGTGAGAGTGAAAAACAGGATAGCACAGATTAATAAAATCAAAAATAAGATGAGCGATAAAAATAATGAGAAACTATGAAATAAGAAATGAATAAAACTTAAATATAATTATCATATCATATATTCTAATGTATTGTATTATTAAGTAATATCATACATTAACCCCATTATAGCAGATGCCACATTGAATGGATGAACTCATTTATGCATCAATAATTACAACAGAGTATTTCTAAATACAAGTTGTAACAATACTTATATGTATTTAATATTAATAACATGATTAATTTCAGATGATAATACTTTTCAGGGTTAGGTCCGGTCTGACAGCGCTTAGCTCTCTGCTGCAGAGAAGATCACTGCTCTAAACAAAGTCAAAAATCCTACATCCAAACGGAATAAATAGAATTAATTATTATGAATACGTTAAGTCTTGTTCATTGTTTTTCACTTTTATTAAATGTTTGATATTTCCGGTGGAAATGGTGGACTATCGGACATTCAAAATGCAGCATATTTTCACTCTCACACACATATATTCTCCTTTTACATACATACATTTTCACTCTCACACACGTATATATTTACACTCACACATTCATACATTTTGCTCTCATATTATCATATTTCAATGCACACATTCATATATTGTCACTCACACATTCATGCATTTTGTTCTCATATTCATATATTTTAATGCTCATATTTATACATTTTGCTCATGCGAAATCTACTAAAACAAGGTATGTCATGGTAGTGGTCAGCTGTTAAACACAAAAGTGTATCTTAAGGGCTGTAAATATAATAAGCCTGTTGTCAATTTTAGACACAGGCTTATTATATTTACAGCCCTTAATAACATTCATTTTCTGGACTCAATGTGTGTCTTGGCCGTTTTCTTTGTTCCAAGCAAACGAGTGCTTTTTGTTTTGAAATCACTTCCGCGAGTTTCGCGGGCCTCCCCCTCGCTCCACTGACCATTAGACCATTTAGTAAGGTAAAAAGCAAAAGGGCAAAAACGTCTCTCAGACGCTCTTCTGTTTACTTTTTTAATAAAGAAAAACAATGGTCCGTAGATACACGGACTCATATAGCCTATGTATGTATACTTTAAGGAGAATGTATGTGCGTGAGAAGACCAGTATGAATTACGGCATAGAAATATGCAAACACAAACCTACAGACTGGGGGTTGGGAGATCACAGGAGTGGGGGGGGGGGGGGAGAGCTGTGGAATGTGACCCTTGGGAGAATTCCTCCACACATTCCGATGCCCAATTAGTTTTAAACAAAGAGTTCGCAACACAGGACAGCATAGGCAACATGGGGGGTGGGGGCTGGTGAAATGTCTGGTCAATGTTTGTAAACACAATCCCCAGGATGTGTCCTAATCAAACCAAAAGAGAAAATGCAGATGTCATTCTCTCTCTCGACTCGCTGGTATCTCGAGCTGAGCGCTCATTGGTGTTCATACTGCTCACAGGCTGGGCTGCTGTGTATATCTAGTGTATTCATACTGTACCCCTCCTCACTGTTTATTCATCATTCAACCATTTACACCTTCCTTTTTTTCCGTCAAGAGGTTGAAAAAAATGGAGTCCTATGTTTCCAATTGGTTCCCAAATCTGAACATTGACCAGTGGCATAAGATCAGGAGCCGGGTAAATGAGAGACTGAGGAGCCCCCGAAAAACAGATCCCGAAATAGCTCGTCCTGGTTTCCGCAGCAGATAGGCCTACAGTATGGTGTCTGTTATGGCAGTTATTTTAAATAAAACGGTGAAAACTGAACTTGAAAATTGTTTCCTCTTTTTATTTTATTTATTATTTTCGGGACGGGGAGACATGTGTGATTAAAAATTAATTTGCAGAAATGTAAAGTGATCTAACTAAGTTCTATTCATATTCTTGACGGGAAGAGCAGTGTAAATGGGTGGCCATATGTATTTGAAAAGCAATATAAATCACACAGTTATTATACAATAGGCCAGGGGTCGGCAACCTTTTTGATATGAAGTGCCATTAAAAAAAAAAAACACTATCTAAGATATTGCAGTATTACAATCGGAGATAATATGCGTAATATTTATTTTGTTCAACCCCCAACACCAAGTCCTACGATTTATTTCTCAGCCGCTCGTCTCCGCAAGATGGCGCTGCACGTGACGTCAGAGTGTACAAACATATTTCCACCTGGCTTATCGCTCACAGCTGCTTCCGCCAATAGTACAACTTAGTTTCGTTATCATGTCTGATAAACCACTCTTGAATGATGGGTTAGTAGACTAAAAGCTTTAGGAATCCAAACTATAACATATAAGTACCCTGTATCAAGATTGATGCAAAACAAGTGAAATTTGACCTTTTTAGAGAGGTTTAGAAAAATAAAGTCCAGGCGGACTCACCTCTGGGTAATTTGGGAACCATCAGTTCCATTTGAACTTTTTCACTGTAAAAATCATTTTATTACTTTGAATTATCACTATAGGTATTCATTCCATCCAAATACAACGGTTGTGAAAATAAATAAAAATAAAACATACTCTGTTATCCTCTTAGGCCCCACGGACCCGAAATCGCGTCATTTGCAGGAAACGACATCTAAGGAACCTTAGACTTTGAAAATGTATATCCATATAACGGGAAAAAACTCATTTAACTGATCTTTTTCATTTATTTTTTCAAAAAAAACACACAATGCTAACAGTGAGCCTCTGAATTAGCCCAGAGCGAAAAATGCTAACCTATTACTGCACCGAAAATCACTCCTAGCTCCCTTATTACTTATCCTAGCTCCACATGCAACACATTGTTTATGATCGCAAAGACACAGAATCTAACGGTGCCCACCTCAACACTGAAAGATACAAATTCACGAGGTTATCAACAAAAACGTACATCAAAACAAGTGGCGCTAGGTACTAACATGCTCTAGGCTAATGGCTTACCTTCCTCTTTGTCTGGTCTAAACTGGTCTTCAATGGCATTAAAACGATAAAAACGATGATGTAGTTAATCCATAGGTTAATATCCAATGTGATTGTGTCCCCTTTGAAATGTTCTGATAATCTATAAGCAATAAAACTGCAATTCCGCTATCTGCTGTCCGCTCTGTGCTCCGTGCGCTTTGAAATCAAATCAAATCAAAATGTGTTTACCTCAATTCTTTGGCGTTTCTGCATTGCCCGGCTCTTTCGTTCTTTCGGTTGTTTTTGGTGCTCAAATATGGAGGGGACGCCTCCGGGTTTCAGCCTCCGATGTACTTTAAATGCTTCTCCACCAACAGACTTTACGATGGCAGGATCAACATCATATGCATCAGACGCGAAGTGGTCAGAGCACAACTTGCTCCATTTTGTCGGCTGCCAGCCAACACGATTCACTAAGATAATCCAGTTTCGGCGGATGATTTTGTCTTGGGGAAATGAATGAAAACTTCTCCCAGATCCCGCACTGTTCGTACATCCGAAAGCACAACAATAACCCATGTTTTGCGTGATTTCGCGGATATAATTCAGAGTTTTCTGCAGCAGTCATGAGCGAAAAACACCGCTGACATGTGAACAGAGCACGAGACTGCCGAGTCGGGATATTTGGCCCAGAGACTGTTTGTACAAAATGAGGTCACGCGCGCGGAGGCTGCTGGGAATGACATGTCAGAAATTCAGACGGCTTTGGGTCGAGTTTTGTATCAATAAAAAGCTTTTTTTTTCGGGTGTATTATCTCAATTTAAATTAAATAAAAAATACAGGCAGTCTTAAAAACAACATTTCTATAAAAATGTAGCATATTTGGAAGCTTTGCATTTGATCTTTAATAAAGTCATAGGAACTGAGAACATGACAAAGAATAAGATTAACACAAGTACAACAGTTACAGCAAGGACTGTTCCCGCTGCTAGAAACGGCTGATATTAAGACGCTTCAATGCGCAGGTCTAGAACTAGATGCATTGCGGGACATGTGGTTTATGGGTACCGTATTTCTATGAAATAAACTAAATATATTCTTTTCTTTTCTATAAAATATTTTCTAAAACAGCAGAAATACAAATTTGTCTCTTCCATTTCAAGAGTGAAAAATAGCATTCATACACAATATAAATGCTATTTCTGAACACAATTAGCATTTTAATCGTTCAATGGAAATAATGGCGCGAGGCACCCCCTCTGTATCTGGGCAGGTTTAGCGCGTGCTGAACTAGAAAAACTTTGCAAGTTCCACTTCACAGCCATGGCCCAGCTTTCAGAACATAGCAGGAGCTGACAAGCTACAATTCAGAGAGCCAGGACACGGCTAATTACTGGCACGAACACACACAACCTCTCCGAAACGTGCCAATTTAGCCGAACCGATAGCCGGGACACGGCTAATTACTGGAATGAACAAACGCAACTTCTCTAAATCAAGCTACAAACAGAGGCAGTTACCATTCAAAACTTTAAAAAATCCCAAGCGTTATAAATAAGAGCGTTAATGCTTGAGGCTTATTTATTTTATAAATGTTTTGTGAAACATAATCCTGTAATGTTAGCTTGGTCAACTGACATTTTCATTCACACAGCCCTGAAATAAAATCTCTTTATAAATATTGAAACACCAGTTAGGTGTTGATTTAACTCCATTTAGCTACTTTTCGTCTTGCCTGAAACCGTTAAATATGCAACCACTCACCTCGCTTTGCCTGTCTGTCAGTGGTTCATCAGCCGGAAATATCTGCGTAGTGCGCACCCCGTTACTCGGTAGGTCATGTTTACTGTCACATCACTTTAAAAAAACGTATTCATCTGCCGCTTTGCTTTTTGTAGTCATCATCAATCTTTCAGGTTGAAGTTCTTCTTTTGAAAAAGGCAAATTGAAACAAGGTGGTTCACTTGTACATCGAAAAAAAAAAAACCTCATGTCCCTGTTAAATGCCTTCATTCAATGAAAACAACTACAAGACCGGGACTATTTTCACCGCGCAGGAATATGTCAGTGGTTTGATCGATTTGTAATGCACTTTCTATAGAATCAAAAAAGTTTATATTTATCTCACTGATTGTATTCATTGATGAAAAAGTATCCATACAGTAATATTGAAAATTGAGGATGCAACGCATTGTTATGCATCGTGATGCACCGTAATATCGAACCGAATCGAATCGTTGACAGGATAATCGTAATCGAATCTTGAGACCAGTGAAGATGCACAGCCCTAATGTCACCGCTACTCATTTCATTTCAAACCTTTATTTAACCAGGTGAATCCCATTAGAGATCATCGATCTCCTTTTCAAGGGAGACCTGCAGCAGTAGGTTACACATGAAGACATAAAAACTGAAAACAACAGAAAAACAAAAAGGACATCATACATAGTTACAATTTACATACCTATCAACATTTACAGGTACCAACAGTATCAGATTGCATAGCATCTATCCAAGCTTTAAAAACAGGCAGTGGAACCAAATTGCTCAGTTTCCATTGTTTTTGCAGACTGTTCCAAGCAAGAGGAGCTGCTCATAAAAGCTTTCGTCCCCAAGTCAGTCCTAGCACTTGGCACATGTAACCACATCATGAGTTCTCAGGCAATGGCTACCTGCAACTCTCTGTGTGATCAGAGAGCAGATATAAGACGGGAGTGTACCCAACATGGCTTTATATTAATGCTGTCAAAATTATCGCGTTAATGGCGGTAATTCATTTTTTTAATTAATTGCGTTAAAATATTTAACGCATTTAAAGCATGCGCAGAATGGCCAGCCCCATACATCCCACCAGTGGCAGCCGCAAGGGTATGGCTGGGGTAGGCTACAGGCATACCAAGAAATGGCTTAGCCCCACCATGAAAAATGATGTTAAAGTAAGCAAAATAAAGTCCGCTCACTCGCGCGGAGTAAATTGCACAGACAGCAGTTAGTAAGATTGATTTCAGTAGCCACTAGAAACGGTTTTGAAAACTTTTGTCACGTAGTGATCGTCTTCTCAATAGAACATCTTTGATAATGTCTTCTGGCTAATCAGAATCAAGATAACGGCGTGGTGTTGTTGCAGGAAGTCCCAACGGAGAATACTTTTGCTGTAGTAGCCTACACCTCTATATACATCGATACAACATTACGTGTTGATTTCTATCAACACGTTCGAATGGTGATTAATCATGATTAATTAATTTTTAAGCTGTGATTAATCTGATTTAAAAATTGTAATCGTTTGACAGCCCTACTTTATATATGAACATATATGTACCAATGACTGAGCCTCCGTACAGTAAGTGATGGCAAACCTGCCCTGGCATACAGGGTACAGTCATGAGTAAGTGCTTTACAATTTGTAACAAATCTCAGTGCACTGTAATAGGCGGCATCTAACTTGTTCATGTAATGGGCAGATGCATTCATATAAACCAGATCACCACAGTCCAGCACAGGTAAAAAGGTCACAGTGACTAGCCTTTTCCTGGCCTCAAGTGAGAAACAGGACTTGTTTCTGAAAAAGAAACTTAGCCTCAACCTCAGCTTTTTAAGCAGATTATTGACCTGAAGTTTAAAAGAGACAACCATCAAGCCAGATACCAAGGTATTTATGGCTACTGCCATGTTATGAGGCCATGGAAAGTTGTAGAACAATACAAATCACAACTCGCACTGTTCAGTCAAATTGACTTAATATAATTTACAGGTCATTGAGCTGGCTTACAAAGCTGAGTGGAAGTAATAACAATTTATGAAATGAAGTAGAAATTGCATATATTGATATATTAAGTGAAAGTAACTTAAAGGAAAAAGTTACAATAGCTTAATGATCAAATCCTTTTTTACAGTGTACTGTTTCAGAAATAATGCTTGAAGTGGTTTGGAACATAATATGGCATTTAATCACGGCAGTGTTTAGCAGAGTTTCTCCTGGTAGAAAACTCTCTTAGCAGGGGAAAGCTGGGTGACGCTACGAATGGGACGTGGCTAGCAGCAGCTGTTCCATTTTTAAAGCTATGGTCACAGAATCAGCCTTTTTGGAACAAGGCTGGAATAGAGGGGTATGAGGCATGGCTACAATGGGTGATCTGTTTGGTATTTTAAGCAAAAAACTTCAGTCATGTTTTGTATAGGTATGGCCCTACAATATATTTTTAGTATTACCATTCTATAGGCGTAGTGCTGTGAACGATCCTAAATACGATTCATTGTTTACATTGCAGCTAGTGCTAAACCAGAAGAAAAACCCCTTTTTCATTTTTAACTGGAAGTGGAAAGGGGCTGGGCTACATAAGGCGAAATTGACAAAAATACACAATAGGTGGGACTAACAAAGATAATATTAAAGGTCCCATGGCATGGTCCTTTCTACTGATCATAATACCTTTGTTGAGGGATATTACAATAGAAAAATACTGTGCAATTTTCCAAACTCAGATTGGTTTCTCATACATTATCTCTGTATAGTATGAGTTTTCACTCCCTGTGCTAAACGGCTCGATGGAGTTCCTGCCCCCACCCTCCTGTGTGTCCAGTGTGCTCCGATTGGTCAGCTCTGCCACTCTGTTCTGATTAGTCAACCACCAGAGAGGCTCTGCCCCTGTTGACATCTGCCGTAAAGTGGTTTAGCGGGTACTTAGCAACATAGCAATACTAGATTTGAGAATCGATAGATAGATAGAGTTATATAGATAAATAGATAGCTTACAGATAGCATACAATGGCGTATGGAGCATACAATTTCGAACCTCCGTTCGATCCTAGAATAGACTAAATCGCGAGTCTTGCCTCGCCGTTCACGTCGGTACTGCAAACATTGTGGATTTCTCCACACAAGACAGGCAACAGACCCTCCGCGACATGACTGGATAGAGCTTTGAAAAGAAGCAGGTTTTACGACACTTAATATGGTCGGCTGGCAGAGGAAGTGACGTCACGCGGTGCAGCTACGTCACGAGGGGCAGGAAGTAAACAATGGAAACTGAGAAATCTCCAACGAGGCTTTTGGGGGAGGTATTTTCTGTGTTAGAGTTTTACTCCCTACAGGGTGTACTTTGAGGGGTTTAGACTTTGCAGACTGTTTACATGCATGGACACCTTCATAACACACAAGGAGACGGGTAATAACCGGAAAAGCATGCAATGGGCCCTTTAAAGTATAAAAATAAAGGCATTAATTAGGGCTGCAAAATGTCTCCCATTTTAATGGTGATTCGATTTTTAAATGCTAACACTTAACCGTTTTTTTCTGACTGTTTCCTGTTTCTTGCAGACGTCCAGCAGCTGATGGTGGTTAAAGAAGAGGTTCTCCCTGACCAGCGGAGCACCAGTCTGGACCAAGAGCCCCCTCCATACATTAAGCAGGAACAGGAGGAACTCAGGATTAGTCAGGAGGGAGAGCAGCTTCAGGAGCTGGAGGAGGCTGATATCACCAAGTCCACTTTTACTCCTGACCCTGTGAAGAGTGAAGATGATAAAGAGAAACCTCAGTCCTCACAGCCTCATCAAAGACAAACTGAACACATGGAAACAGAAGCTGATGGAGATGACTGTCGAGGACCAGAACCAGCCAGGAACTCAGATCCAGAGAGCAGTTCACAACCAAAGACTGAGGACGACACTGGAGACTCTTCTGAACCTGACACTGAAGACTCTTCTGAACCTGACACTGAAGACAGTGCTGATTGGAAGGAGACCAGAGAACCTGCATCAGGGTCAAACTCACTGAAAAATAGACATGAATCTGTCAGTGATCCACGACATAGTGCTGAAAAGAAACCATTCAGCTGCTCAGTCTGTAAGAAAGCTTTTTCACTGATTGGAAGTTTAAAGAGACACATGAGAATCCACACAGGAGAGAAAGCACACAGCTGCTCAGTCTGTAAGAAAGCTTTTTCACTGAGTGGAAGTTTAAAGAGACACATGAGAATCCACACAGGAGAGAAAGCACACAGCTGCTCAGTCTGTAAGAAAGCTTTTTCACAGAATATAGATGCTAAGAGACACATGAGAATCCACACAGGAGAGAAAGCACACAGCTGCTCAGTCTGTAAGAAAGCTTTTTCACTAAGTGGACATTTAAAGGAACACATGAGAATCCACACAGGAGAGAAAGCACACAGCTGCTCAGTCTGTAAGAAAGCTTTTTCATGGAGTGGAAATTTAAAGGAACACATGAAAATCCACACAGGAGAGAAACCACACAGCTGCTCAGTCTGTAAGAAAGCTTTTTCACAGAATATAGATTTAAAGAGACACATGAGAGTCCACACAGGAGAGAAACCATACATATGCTCAGTCTGTACGACAGCTTTTTCACGGAGTGAACATTTAAAGGAACACATGAAAATCCACACAGGAGCGAAACCACACAGCTGCTCAGTCTGTAAGAAAGCTTTTTCACAGAGTGGACATTTAAAGGAACACATGAAAGTCCACACAGGAGAGAAATCACACAGCTGCTCAGTCTGTAAAAAAGCTTATTCACGGAGTTCAAGTTTAAAGGAACACATGAGAGTCCACACAGGAGAGGAAATATACAGCTGCAATGTTTGTGACAAAAGATTTAAATGGCGTAATTGTTTCAAAAGACACAAGTGTGTTGGTCGTCAGTCCTCAAAGCTTGATGAAATTCAAACTGAGGATAACAGAGAGGCAGAACCTCCAATCAGCAGCTCAGCTGAACACATGGAAACAGAAGCTGATGGAGAGGACAATGAATAAGTCTTATGGCAGTTCACATAGGAGAAAAATCTGCTTGACTGGATTAACATTGTTGCACAACATTCATATAAGACTTACATGAACTCCATCTTTATCAACATAAGTGGACAATATGTTTAATGTTTTTGCCATACTGATTTTCTGATGTATACGTTAACCACTGACTGTTGATTAACCATTTTATTGTGGATTGAAGCCTCCCAAGTCTCCATATACAGATATAGGATGATTTGATGTATTGTTCTTTATTTCTAAATGTTTTGTATCATTGCTATCCTAATAATGAACCCTGTTTTACATAAATGTACCTGATATGATTGTTTTTGCTTCTGTAACTGTAAGGGAACACATTTGCCTATTTTGTATCCTGATGACCTAATGCCGTTACATGTAATACGTTACTCACTAAGCCTGATTTCACCACTTGCAACTGATTCGCTAATAATCACAGATGTTCATTTCTTTGACCCCTTGACTCGATAACTTTCTTGTTTAATAATCGTTACTTCTCCTCAGGACCAAGTTCCTGTGTCCTGCCTTTCACCTGCTGATCACCCACTGCTCATTTAAGGTGGACTGACCTTTACAATGGACCAGCTAGTCAAGGGTGCATTCACACCTAATAGTCGGCTCTCTGGTGCGCACCAGGGGCCTCATTTATAACGCTGTGCGTAGGATTCACGTGGGAAGGTTGCTTACGTAGTAGAAATCCAAAAAATAGGTACAGAAATGTTCCGACATTTTCCGATTCACCAAACATTGCGTACCGGGGAGGAAAGTGCGTACGGCACTCCCTACCCCGGTTTCCCTTTTATAAATCACAATCGACTCGAAATGCGGTGCAGCTTTTGCGGGCTTCACGTAATGCCCATATTTGCCTATAAATAGTCAAAGAAACGCCCATTCATTCATTCATTTTGACTGACTTTATGAAGAAGATAGCAGGAAATGACGACAGAACAGCTAAAAAAGACATCTCACACCGTGTCAGATTTTGGTTATTTTGGGGAGGTCGAGATAAATCATATTGTTTGGTGGATGCAGTTTGAACCAGAGTAGCAGCATGGAGGTCGGATCGTCACCAAAATAAATAAATAAGTGGTCCGAAAAAGGTTAATGACAAAAAAAAATACACATAGCCTTCCTCAGGCAGTGTGTTTGTATCAGGGACAGGAGACACCCCCTTGATGAGAAACTGTAAGAAATGATCGGGGAATCCCTTCCGGAGTGGAGTCATGACTAGTGGATCTGAATTATTTTTTTGTATTTGTTGGTTTGTGTCCCAGCTGTCGATCAGCTGTGCACAGTGTCTCCACTGCAGCCTTTGCATCTCAACCCCTGCGCGTTCATTATATGCAAGGTGCTTACACAGCAGTCAATGATGGACATCAGAAAATGGTTAAAACAACCAGCGCTTATCGCCAACAGTAACACTGCAACTACTGCAGGTAATAACAGTTCAGATTATGGGGACATTACGTTACCCGCGACCACTGTCGTGGACACTTTCGCCCGACTCGCTGGCTTTGCCCGCCTTGCAGAGCAACGGCAGCCGTCTTCGTTGCCCCAAACACCGCCACCCCTTAGCGGCCCGCAAGTGCCAGAGGACCTCGTCAAAACAGAGCCTGCCCAGGTATATTTAAGAAAGTACCCAACTCGGCTGTACAGTGGGGTAAGGCGCTCATTTTGCAGCTCATGGTTTCAAAACAGAGATTGGCTGGAATATTCATGTAAAAAAAGATGCCATATTTGCATGTAGACATTTCGGTTAAAGTAAGTCAGATGCCTTCACCACAACTGGCTACAACAACTGGCGCCATGCTCTTATAGGCTACGTGATAAGGGACTGGGAAGGCATGAATCAAGCAAAGAGCAAATAGATCCATAGATCTCTTCATTTTGCTCTCAAAGTGCACCAGATTGATGCTTTTAACTAGAAATATAAAAAAAAAAATCTTCCTGGGGGAGCATGCCCCCGGACCCCCCTAGAGGAGGTGAGGACCCCCCTAGAGGATGTTAGATCCACTCAACACTTACAATAGCACTTTACCACTGCACCTTCTCTAATCTCAGATGCACCCTGAGTCATTTTGTTGTGGAACCGGGCCTGGCTTCACTCTTTAACTAAACAACCGTGGATGTCTTGAAAGACTCTTTCGCTCAAGATTTTGAAGATATCCGCATTGTTGTGACACGTAAATACTACACTTCCTATGTTTTGGTGCGGATTGCGTTCACACCAGCAATTAACCGCTCCAGAGTTCACTAGCAAGCCCTCCGAGACCACCTATTTTAGCGGACCAGAGTCCGGTTGTTTAGTTCACTTAAGAGGTCTCGGATTGTGTTCACACCGACCCAAATGAACCGCACCAAGCGGCTAAACGCACCAGGGTTCGATTCAACCGGACTATACAAGGCAGGTGTGAACGTAGAGGGTGCATTCACACCTAATAGTCTGCTTCTCTGGTGCGCACCAGACCACAGTTTGTTACATGGTTTAATTTTTCAGAAGGTTCGGTTTGCGTTCACAAGGGCAAAACTCAAACGGACTATAAACTTTAAACACAAGTCATGTGCACGGAAATACTGATCAACCATTGGTCAGACATTAAGGGGGAAACAACGCAAATCCCGGCAATTTCTACCGGAGCCTCCGCCATGGAGCATCGGCAATTTCGGCAGGTTATTCTCATGCTGCTGTTAATCTGGAGATCAACAGACACTAGCGGCCCGCGCATATGATTATATAATCAGACAACGTCCGTTAAAAAACATTATAACACATATAATGAGAGACGTTCTGCAGTAAGTGTAGAATGATCGAGGGTCGAGTATCTTTCACAACTCAGGTTTATCGTACAGTAAGTCAAGACATTACAGTAGGCAGCAACAACACAACTCGCGGGCTTACTCTCAAGTAAAGCAATCCCTCGCATGCCGTAAAGCATGTCGCAACACTGTCATAACAGCCTTAACTCTGTATGCATTGTATGCATATGTGACATCTCCCCTTTTTTCCTAGTTATTTCATTTTAAATAACTGTAAAGAGTTTTGACAGATTAGTCACAGCATCATCCTGTAATAGTAAACAACAGTCAAACTTTGATAGCAAATGCTCATTCAGTCGTACTGACTAACCAAAAGTGTCCTATGAATACAGATTAACTTCACAGATTATGTTGATAAAGATGGGTAACCAATACCTTCAGTAGTGCTGTTATAAAATACAAGTTTTCTTTTCTAAACATTGCAGCAGTAATATCACATGTGTGCATAACATTTCACAATAAACACAACCCAAAATTCAGCAGACTCAGAGTCCATCTGTGGACGGTAGTTGTAGTATTTCCAGGTACTGTGAATAGTAGTCTGAAATAACAAGGTAGTTGTGCTTGTTATGTTCACAGAGGTCGAGAGCGATTTTTTTCCACGGACGATCAGGCAGCGGTGTGGAAATAAGCGGCTCCTTTTGTTGAGCCCGCTTCTGCTCCTGGCAGCTCCTGCATATGTTGACAATGTTCTTAATGTCTACAGAGAGCCCCGGCCACCAAACTGATGCATTCGCCCTTTCTCTGCATTTTGAGAGCCCCTGGTGTCCCTCATGTATTTTCTGCAAAATGTCTGCTCTCAGTGACCCCAGAACCACAATCCTGTTTCCTCGTATGACTAAGCCATCAGCTTCCGATAGCTAATTTTTCACTTTGGTGTAGTCCCTGATGTTCAGTGGAACATTACTACTGTATTCAGGCCATCCTGCCCTAATCAGCTTGATGACAGCCTGAAGCTCACTGTCGGCTGCGGTCTCTTTTCTGATATTCTCCATTCTCGTTGGAGATGCTGGGATGCCCTGTATCACTGTGGCTACATAGCATGCCACATCTTCTTGAGTGTCAGTCTCTTCCTTTGTATGTGTCTGTGGGCTTCGGGACAGTGTGTCGGCGACAACAAGGGTCTTCCCAGGCACATGCTCTGCTAAAGGTTTGTACCTCATGAGCCTCATTAGTAGACGCTGACATCTCAAGGGGACGTTATCTAGGCTTTGTTTGTTGATCAGTGGCACTAATGGTTTGTGGTCGGTCTCCAGCCTGAACTGATCCAAGCCACATAGATACTTGTCAAACTTTTCACAGGCCCATACGCTAGCCAAGCACTCCTTTTCTATCTGGGCGTAGCGTGTCTCCGCTTCTGTGAGACGCCTCGAACAGTAGGCTACTGGCTTCCACTCCTCTTCATGGAGCTGGAGGAGGACCCCTCCCAGGCCATAGCTACTGGCATCAGCAGACACCGCTCTGGCTTTAGCCACATCATAGAAGACAAGAACAGGTGCTGTGGTCAGCATTGTCTTAATGTTCTCAAAAGCTGACTGCTGTGAGTGACCCCAGGTCCAGATGTTCCTGCTCTTCAGAAGCTCGTACAGTGGTTGACCTATTGTGGAAAGGTTTGGAACGTACCTACCCAGGTAGTTCACCATGCCCAGGACTCTTTTCAGCTCATGGACGTTTCCTGGTGGAGCCAGCTGATGTATGGCTTCAACTTTATCAGGGTCGGGTCTGACTCCTGACTGGTCGATGAGATGTCCCAGAAAGCGTAGCTGGCTTTGTCTGAGGGAGCATTTATCTTTATTAAGTTTTAAGCCTGCTGACTCAACACGCTGTAGTACCTTCTAGAGTCTGGCGTCGTGCTGTTCTGTCGATGTCCCATAGACCAGGATATCGTCCATGAAGACTTCAACGCCTTCCAGCCCCTGCAGAGTCTCTAGCATTTTCCGCTGGAAGATCTCAGGCGCACTGGAAATCCAAAAAGGTAACCTTTTGAAACAGTACCTGCCAAACGGTGTTATAAAGGTTGTTAATTTACAGCTGACTGGGTGCAGTGGGATTTGCCAGAACCCACTTGCAGCGTCGAGAGAGGAAAACACAATTGCACCACTTAGCTTTGCAGTTATTTCATCAGAGGTAGGTAAGATGTAGCGCTCTCTTTTTACTGACTCATTTAGTCTTTTCAGGTCCACACACATCCTGGCTTTGCCTGTGGTTTTCTTTAGAACGGGCACCATAGGAGCACACCATTCAGTTGACTGTGTTACCTTCTCGATGACACCGTTCTTCTCCATCCTCTGCAGTTCCTCTTTTACCATCTGTAACATTGGGAAGGGCACACGACGTGCTGTATGCACGGCATATGGTTGAGCCCCATCCTTTAATTGGATTTTAACAGGTTCAGTTTTTAGTGTGCCGTGCTCACCATAGGCTTGAAGGTGTTCACTGGTAGTGAATTTCACTCCATCAACACGCCTCACCAGGTTCATCTCCACTGACAAATCCCGGCTGAGTAGGTTATTGACACTCGGGCCACGGACTACAAATGCTTCAAATAGGTAGTTATTTCCCTTGTAACTAACTGTAGCATTAAAGCGTCCCAGACACAACAGTTCACTTCCTGGGCTGTCTAATATCCCATTAGACAGCCCAGGAGGTTGTCTAATGGGATATTAGACAACCTCCTGTCAGCTGGTTTCAGTGTTTTTGGTGGAGTGAGTGTGTGAAATGCATCCTCACTTAAGACGCTGACATCAGCTCCTGTGTCAATTTTAAATTCCATTGGAGTAGAATCCACCTGGAGCTGTACTGTCCACTGCTCTCTCATCTGCACTGCACACTGAGCCTAAGAAATAATGGGTCTGCTCAGCCTGTACAGTCCCTGTGACCTCATTCACTGATCTATTGCTGTTTCAGCACACTCTGGCCCAATGTCCTATTTTATTGCACTTGTGGCATGTAGCTTTAGCTGCAGGACACCCTTCTTCCTTGCTATGCTGTGATTTCCCACATTTCCTTTCACTTCCCCCCTATTTTCTGTCTTTTGACTTGCCTTGATGTTGTTGAGGTTTCCATTTGTTATTTTTTTCTTTGAATCTCACCTCCTGTACTGATCCCACTGTGTCTCCCTGCAGACTCACTTGTGCTGCGACCTCCTCTGACTGCCTGACGGTCCGTATCGTCAGTGCTAGTGTTAGGTCTGCCGTCAGCTGCAGCCTGCGCGAGAGCTCTCTGTCTCGTATCCCGACAACAATTCGGTCGCGGATATTCTCATCTCGGCTTACGCCAAACTCACAGTGTTCAGATAGATCATACAGGGCTCGGATGAAACCCTCTGCCTTCTCCCCTGGCCGCTGGACCCGCTGGTGGAAACATGCCCTCTCGTGGATAACGTTCCTCCTCGGGAAAAAGTACTCGTTGAACTTTCCCACCACAACGGCAGAGTCATCGCCGTCATCTTCTTCGGCAAAAGTGAAAGACTTGAATATGTTTTCTGCCTCGTTGCCCATGGCATAAATCAGGCAACTCACCTGCACTCTCCCGTCATATTTGTCGAGTTTAGTAGCGAGTCTGTACCGCTCAAAGCGTTGCCTCCATTCTGGCCATTCCGCCGTCTATATTCCTCTACTTTGTCTTGTTTAATTCCTGTGACTCACCGGTCACTTCTGACACCATGTAGAATGATCGAGGGTCGAGTATCTTTCACGACTCAGGTTTATCGTACAGTAAATCAAGACATTACAGTAGGCAGCAACAACACAACTCACGGGCTTACTCTCAAGTAAAGCAATCCCTCGCATGCCGTAAAGCATGTCGCAAAACTGTCATAACAGCCTTAACTCTGTATGCATTGTATGCATATGTGACAGTAAGGAGGGGCGTTTCACCGACGACAGGGGTTCTTAATGTTATGCAGTTGACGGACAATTTGTACTTTACACGACACTGTTCAACACTTAATTCTGCTTCACTCTTTAACTAAACAACCGCGGATGTCTTGAAAGACTCTTTCGCTAAAGATTTTGAAGATATCCGCGTTCTTGTGACACGTAAATACTACGCTTCCTATGTTTTGGTGAGTTCACACCTTTATATATACAGTCTATGGTTCACACCAGCAATGGACCGCTACAGAGTTCCCAAGCAAGCGTTCCGAGACCACCTATTTTAGCGGACCAGAGTCTGGTTGTTTAGTTCACTTAAGAGGTCTCGGACTGTGTTCACACCGACCCAAATGAACTGCACCAAGCGGCTAAACGCACCAGGGTTCGATTCAACCAGACTGGCTGGTGTGAATGCACCCTTAGTGTCTTAATGCAAAACATTTTCTAAAGTGATGCTAGACCGAAAACATAGTGTTGGATTGTGTGCTCTCTGCAGGACGGTGCAATGTCCAATATTTTTATGTTTTGTTTGATTAAATCTACTGAAATGAGCATTCAATGACTAAATTATTCTTAATTACTTTCATTAAATCATTGGTTTGCATTGCAATATTAGAACACATAAAACCCAACTTTACTTCTTCTAAATTCCAGGTGTTCATTGTTTAGAAGTCCGCTGTGTTTAATCCAAGCTTTCACTTTGTGCTCCGATAATGCTGAAAGTATATGTTGTATGCTTTACCTGTAACATAAGTGTAATTCACAAGAGATAGTGGATGGATCCAGAAAAGAACCAGAAGATAGTCCGTATAGAGCCTTCAGGTTCTGAAAATTATCAGGGATCTCAACATGTATCCTTTTATTCCAATTAAAAAACCTTACATTTTTGCTGCCAATTATTGAGATTGTTTCACAGCTTTTATCTTATATTTAGACTTTTTTCTTTACATATACATTACATAGGATGAACATCACGATCCACTCTGCTGGATTCTGCCCAAATCTGCTCCAAATGCATGCAAACATCTCACTTTATCCATACTCCTGCAGTTGTATTGTTCTGGATTCATAGTGAGGTTTATTAGATGTTCTGCACTGTTATTGTTATGTAATTAATAGAATGTGAAATACCCATTAAAAAAAAGTCAGAAAAGAAAAGAGACTCACTTAAGGAAAAAGGTTCTGAACCAGTGAGAGTTCTTCATTTGCACATGAACATGATACAATAATTAAAGTTGTGACCAGATGGTGTCGCCCTCTGCACACATTTAACGCTTTGCATTTTATTTATTTATTTCGCCTTTTATACCACACTGCAACTCTGACATTTATTAATGAGACGACTAGAAGTTACCCTGCATATTTAAACCCTTATAAACACAGCTCAAGTCTTTCACAGCCTGAAATATTCAAGCAGAAAAAACAGTGCCTGTTAAATCAAAGGGAAAGCAATCATATAAGACAACATTTGTGGAGCGGATAAGATCTCCGCGTATAAAACACATCACTCCTGTGATTTTTGGTCATAATCCAGGCTCGATGTTCACATAGAGAAGGATATTACAGTGTTTGAGGGCCTATGTCGGTTAAAAGCTAGCGGAAAGGTGTATTAGTCTGGGAAATAACTCATAAAGTTGTAAATTAACAAGAAAGAAACTGTGATACCTTTAAAAAAAGAAGTGTTTGAAGCTTGTTCTCCCCCAGCTCTCCTACGTGATGTCCGGCTGGCATTACTTCGTCTGCCCGGTGGAGTTCAACAAAGACTCCAACCCGTTCCAGGTGGACTGCCTCCACATGTTTACACCTCCAGACTTCCATGTAGATCTACTCTTGTACTTATCGTCATTCAGAAACATGCGACAGCTGAAGCAGTATATACACTCTTAGCCCGGCTTAGTTGACTTTACTAGAAATTCGCGTGCAAACCCGTTGCCTTAAACTTAAACTTAAGTTTTTACACAAGCAAGAAACTTAACAGGTTAAGTTGTATACACATAGAACTTTAAGTAGACTTATCTTAGTTTACATTTGTAGTCTTATCTCAAAATTAGTTCACATATATGATGTCTTAGTTGTATGAAATAACTTGTTTAAGTTAAATATAATAAATAACAATATGTATCAATGTGTTAATATAACAAATCTCTTTTAATCAAATTAATTGTACCATTTTGATTTGGGTATTGTATTTATACATTGTTTTACCAGAATTGTATGGAAGGGAAAACATGAAACAATAGATTTAAATATTACAATGTTTTTATTGACAAAAAATAACCTTGTCAACCAGAAGACAAGTAAAGACAGGAATTAGAAACCACAACATTTAACAATATGTATGTGAAAAATCACACACCTGACAGTGAAAGGTCAGCGAACAGTGCTGAACATTATGATGTCACTGGTAGCAGCTGAACAGCAGTAACAAGTGTCAGTGCATTTATTTACATTGTTAGCTGGTTCTTCAATGTTTGCAACCTTGGCTTTAGTTCATCTTGGCCCAACGTGAGAAGAACCTTTTGGATGAACTGGAATGTGAGCATCATAGTCTTGGGGTAGTTGAGATGCAGTGCGTATATAAGACCAAACAGGTTGGCAGGTCTTGGATGTTGTCGATCACAACTTGTCCCTCAAGGATGCTCTTCAGCGAGGCTGGACTGCGATGCAGGGAAGATGAGGGACCAGCACCTTCATGCTCAACCAGGAGGATCCCAATTTCAATGTCGCAGAACGAGTCCTCATCATCAGTGACCTGAAACGACAGCAACATAAGAGCACAATCAGGACATGTTTCATTCAATAACCATGAATAATGCAATATAGTCATAAGAGACACATGAGGGAAGGTGTGAGTTGGTTCTGCTGGAATAGAGCACAAACAGATCACTCAAAGAGGTTGGAAAGAGCTGTTACTATTAGTGCTGACCGAGAAATCATATTTTCGTTGTCATCGCAATATGAACATGCGTGATAAAAAATAGCAATAAACAATTAATAAGAAATGATTTAATTTAGGGATGGTATGGAAACCCAATATTAAACGTAACCCACATTTGGCATACCAGCTAAGACAAAAGCTGTCAGTATGAACTGTTTAGCTCAGTTTGTCACGTATCTTGAAACGTTGTGAATTAACTTGCTGACTGAGACAAAGCAGACCCTCGTTGTTGAACTCCACCAGGCAGACGAAGTAATGCCAGCCGGACATCACGTAGGAGAGCTGGGGGAGAACAAGCTTCAAACACTTCTTTTATTAAAGGTATCACAGTTTCTTTCTTGTTAATTTACAACTTTATGAGTTATTTCCCAGACTAATACACCTTTCCGCTAGCTTTTAACCGACATAGGCCCTCAAACACTGTAATATCCTTCTCTATGTGAACATCGAGCCTGGATTATGACCAAAAATCACAGGAGTGATGGGTCTTGTATGCCGAGTAGATCTTATCCGCTTCACAAATGTTGTCTTATATGATTGATTTCCCTTTGATTTAACAGGTACTGATATTTCTGCTTGAATATTTCTGGCTGTGTTTATAAGGGTTTAAATATGCAGGGTAACTTCCAGTTGTCTCATTAATAAATGTCAGACTTGCAGTGTGGTATAAAAGGCGAAATAAATAAATAAAATGCAAAGCGTTAAATGTGTGAAGAGGGCGACACCATCTGGTCACAACTTTAATTATGGTATCATGTTCATGTGCAAATGAAGAACTCTCACTGGTTCAGAACCTTTTTCCTTAAGTGAGTGTCTTTTCTTTTCTGACATTTTTTTATGGGTATTTCACTTTCTATTAATTACATAACAATAACAGTGCAGAACATTGAATAGACCTCACTATGAATCTAGAACAATACAACTGCAGGAGTATGGATAAAGCGAGATGTTGCATTTGGAGCAGATTTGGGCAGAATCCAGCAGAGTGGATCGTGATGTTCATCCTCTGCTCCCCACAAATGGAATAAACTTCCAGAAAACCTGAGGTCTTCACCAACGCTGAGTTCTTTTAAGTCAAGGCTAAAAACACTACTTTTTACAGCTGCTTACCCAGAAGCCTTTTAACTTGTTTTAGCACTTACCGTATTTACAATGTCGTTTTTAAACTATTTTATCTCAATAATGCATTGTTTTTATGAAACTGTTATTCCATTATGTTTATTTATTGTGTTCCTCCCTGTTCTATTATCATGCATTAATAATCATGTAAACCACTTTGAATTGCCTCTGCGCCTGAAATGTGCTATATAAATAAATGTGCCTTACCTTACCTATGTAATGTATATGTAAAGAAAAAAAGTCTAAATATTTTAAGATAAAAGCTGTGAAACAATCTCAATAATTGGCAGCAAAAATGTAAGGTTTTTTTAATTGGAATAAAAGGATACATGTTGAGATCCCTGATAATTTTCAGAACCTGAAGGCTCTATACGGACTATCTTCTGGTTCTTTTCTGGATCCATCCACTATCTCTTGTCTCTGTCCAGTGAATTACACTTTTGTTACTGGAGCAGGTAAAGCATACAACAGATACTTTCAGCATTATCTGAGCACGAAGTGGAATCTTGGATGAAACACAGCGGACTTCTAAACGATGAACACCTGGAACTTAGAAGAAATAAAGTTGGGTTTTATGCGTTCTAATATTGCAATGCAAACCAATGATTTAATGACAGTAATTAAGAATAATTTAGTAATTGAATGCTCATTTCAGTAGATTTAATCAAACAAAACATAAAAATATTGGACATGGCACCGTCCTGCAGAGAGCACACAGCCCAACAGCACGTTGTTGGTCAAGCATCACTTTAGAAAACGTTTGCATTAAGACACTAAGACTAGCTGGTCCATTTGTAAAGGTCAGTCCACCTTAAATGAGCAGTGGGTGATCAGCAGGTGAAAGGCAGGAAACGGGAACTTGGTCCTGTGGAGATGTAACTATTATTAAACAAGAAAGTTATCGAGTCAAGGGGTCAAAGAAATGAACATTTGTGATTATTAGCGAATTGGTTGCAAGTGGGTGAATTCAGGCTTAGGGAGTAACGGCATTAGGTCATCAGGATACAAAATAGGCAAATGTGTTCCCTTACAGTTACAGAAGCAAAAACAATCAGATATCAGGTACATTTATGTAAAACAGGGCTCATTAGCAGGATCGCAATGATACAAAACATTTAGAAATAAAGAACAATACATCAAATCATCCTATGCCTCTATATGGAGACTTGGAGCCCTCAATCCACAATATAATGGTTCATCAACAGTCAGTGGTTAATGTATAAATCAGAACGTCACAAAAACATTAAACATATTGTCCACTTATGTTGATAAAGAAGGAGTTCATTGAAGTCTTATATGAATGTTGTGCAACAATGTTAATCCAGTCAGGCAGATGTTTCTCATGTGTGTACTGTCATAAGACTTATTCATTTTCCTCTCCATCAGCTTCTGTTTCCATGTGTTCAGCTGAGCTGCTGATTGGAGGCTTTGCCTCTCCGTTATCCTAAGTTTGAATTTCATTAAGCTGTGAGGACTGACGAACAACATACTTGTGTTTATTGACATGACTACTTAAACTTCTACTCAGTGAAAAAGCTTTCTTACAGACTGCGCAGCTGTATGGTTTCTTTGCTGTGTGGATTCTCACGTGTCCCTTTAAACTTCCACTCAGTGAAAAAGCTTTCTTACAGACTGAGCATATGTATGGTTTCTCTCCTGTGTGGATTCTCATGTGTTTTTTTAAACTTTCACTCATTGCAAAAGATTTGGTACAAACTGAGCAGCTGTGTGGTTTCTCTCCTGTGTGGATTCTCATGTGTCCCTTTAAACATCCACTCAGTGAAAAGGCTTTCTTACAGACTGAGCAGCTGAATGGTTTCTTTTCAGCACTACATCGTGGATCACTGACAGATTCATGTCTATTTTTCAGTGAGTTTGAGCCTGATGCAGGTTCTCTGGTCTCCTTCCAATCAGCACTGTCAGTTTCAGTGTCGTCCTCAGTCTTTGGTTGTAAACTGCTCTCTGGATCTGAGTTTCTGGCTGGTTCTGGTCCTCGAAAGTCATCTCCATCAGCTTCTTTTTCCATGTGTTCAGTTTGTCTTTGATGAGGCAGTGAGGACTGAGGTTTCTCTTTATCATCTTCACTCTTCACAGGGTCAGGAGTGAAAGTGGACTTGGTGATATCAGCCTCCTCCAGCTCCTGAAGCTGCTCTCCCTCCTGACTGATCCTGAGTTCCTCCTGTTCCTGCTTAATGTGTGGGGGGGGCACTGGGTCCTCCTGGTCCAGACTGGTGCTCCACTCCTGCTGGTCAGGGAGAACCTCTTCTTTAACCATCATCAGCTGCTGGACGTCTGCAGGACACAGAAAACACACAGTCAGAAAAAAAGTGTCTTTCTTAGTCCCACCTATTTTGTTGGCTCAATTCAACTTGTGTAGCCCAGCCCCTTTCCACTTCCAGTTAAAAAGGAAAAGGGGGTTTTTCTTCTGGTTTAGCACTAGCTGCAATGTAAACAATGAATTGTATTTGGGATCGTTCACAGCTACACTACGCCTATAGAATAGTAATACTACAAATATATTGTAGGGCCATACCTATACAAAACATGTCTGTGAAGTTTTTTGCTTAAAATACCAAACAGATCACCCATTGTAGCCATGCCTCATACCCTTCTATTCCAGCCCTGTTCCAAAAAGGCTGATTCTGTGACCGTAGCTTTGAATGGAACAGCTGCTGCTAGTAACATCACGCAGCTTTCCCCTGCTAAGAGTTTTCTCCCGGGAGAAACTCAGCTAAACGCTGCCGTGATTAAATGCCATATTATGTTCCAAACCACTTCAAGCATTATTTCTGAAACAGTATGGAGCTCAAACCTTTCTCTCTCGCAGGGTTTACTGCAAGGACATTACATTACATATATTTTCACCTGTAGCCTTCAGCGTTAGCTCTGAGTGTTAGCATGCTTGCTCATGTAAACACAGAGCATATTACTCCCAAAACACTCTGCGCATTGTTTTTGATACAGCACATAGCTTGACATGTTCTTTTCTATATAACAACTTTACTCTAAGTGACTCCTGCAGACATCCTGGTGAATACACAGACACACAGCTCCGAGAGGGGATTCAGCTAGACCAGTGGTTCCCAACCTGGGGGGCGCAGCGCTATTGCAGGGGGGGGGGGCGCGTGAAGCTTGGGAAGAAGTTGTAAACAAACATGGCTTGCTCGTAAAATCAATAAAATTGACAAATGTTTAACACAACCGGCAGTTAATAGACATATTGCCGTGTTGGCTACCTAATGCTACATGGTGTGATGTATTTGTTAGCTTCTACTAATACTTGTCGAATCTGTGCAATCTCAGCTTGCTAAGCGGTATCTTGTTTGTGCAGATACGATAAGTAATAAGGGTATTTTAACGTGAGTTTTGTGCTAAGTGTGTTAGCATTTTTTCGCTCAGGGCTAATTCAAAGCCTTTGTTATTACCCTTATGTTTTGCTAAAAATAGTTAATATTGTCAGATAGCTGAATTTCTTCCCGTTAACCTGTTAAGCCCGAGAGACCCAGGCAACGGGGCCCTCCCACAACATCTTGCAGGAAACAGTGTCTGAGGGCATCTTAACATTTAATAAACTATGAATGTTTTATATCCATGTAACGGGAAGAAACTCATCCAACTGATCATTTTTTATTTATTTTTTTAAACCCACAATGCTAACGCTGAGCCTCTGAATTAGCAACGAGCAAAAAATGCTAACACTTACTGCACCGAAACTCACTCATAAAACCTTATTATTTATCCTTTCTGCACATCCAACACATCGATTCGCATCGTGAGATGACACAGAGTGATAATGTATGTACCTATCGATTCTATCACTCTCGCGACTTTATAAATAAAAACAGACATCAAAACATGTGGTGCTAGGTAGCTAAAAACGCTAACATGGCTTACCTGTGTCGTTGTCTGGTCAAAAGTGGTCTTTAATGGTATTAAAACTATAACAACGCTGCTGAAGTTAATCCATAGGTTAATCCAATGTGTCTGTGTCCCTTTGAAATGATTTCTGATAATCCATAAATAATAAACCTGCTTTTCCGTTTCCCGATGTCAGAGATAGGTTCACTCTGATGCAAACCTGCATGCGCAAAGCCCTCACTTTTTTTTTTTACCTTGTGTGTGGGGAAATTCCCCTTCGATTCCATTGGCTCTTGCGGTTATAAAGAGATTTCATTCGTCAAAATTGACCAAGGGGGGCCAGAGATATGGAAAATCCACCCAAATGACCCCAGAAGTGTTTTTTTTGCTAAATCTCTCTAAAAAGGTCAAATGTCACTTGTTTTGCATCAATCTTGATACAGGGTACTTATATGTTGTACTTTGGATTCCTAAAGCTTTTAGTCTACCTTACCATCATCCAAGGGTAGTTTTCACTATAAGTAAAACACATTTTTTGGACGGACACTATACTTTACAGTTTTTTAACTATGTTCAATCTGAATTTTCTTTAAAATAAAAAACATATATTGATTCTGACTTTTCTACATCCAACTCACAGGTTTATCATTACTTTGAGAACAAAGACTATTAATGTAACCCTTTTAGAAGGGAAGATATGGTCATTTGTCCTGGGAATGTCATTTTCGAGGTTAAGTGGGTATGACACATTAATAGGTTTTTAAATGTTAAGAAGCCCTCAGACGCTGTTTCTTGCAGATGTTTCGATTTTTCCCCCACCCGCGGGTGAATGGGGCTTTACACGTTAGGTACCTTAATATAAGTACAGTACTTGAGTAAATCTACTTACTACCACCTCAGCAATTATATGTGTGCTAGCAGCCCATAATCCACACTATACATACACTTAATCAACGTGAATTATGTTTCTAATTTCAGGGCTCGACAGTAACGGTTGCCAATGGCAACCATTCGGAAAAAATGTCAACCACTTCTTGGCCTTTGGTTGCCATATTTCTTTAACATAAAGAAATAAGGACATCCATCCATCCATCTTCTCCCGCTTATCCGTGGTAGCAGTTCTAGCAGAGAGCCCCAAACTTCCCTTTCCCTGGCCACATCAACCAGCTCTGACTGGGGGATCCCAAGGCGCTCCCAGGCCAGCGAAGAGATATAATCCCTGCACCTGGTCCTAAGTCTACCCCTTGGTCTCTTCCCAGCTGGACGTGCCTGGAACACCTCCCTAGGGAGGCGCCCAGGTGGCATCCTAACTAGGTGCCCGAACCACCTCAACTGGCTCCTTTAAACGCGAAGGAGGAGCGGTTCAACTCCAACTCCCTCAGGGACACACCAGCCTGCGGAGAAAACCCATCTCGGCCGCTTGTATCCGCAATCTCGTACTTTCGGCCATCCTTCATGACCATAGGTGAGGGTATGAACGAAAATGGCCCGGTAGACAGAGAGCTTTGCCTTCTGGCTCAGCTCCCTTTTCGTCACAACGGTGCGGTAAAGCGACTGCAGTACCGCTCCCGCTGCGCCGATTCTCCGGCCCATCTCACGCTCCATTGTTCCCTCACTCGAGAACAAGACCCTGAGATACTTGAACTCCTTCACTTGGGGTAAGGACTCATTCCCTACTTGGAATGGACAGTCCATCGGTTGCCTGCCGATAACCATGGCCTCAGATTTAGAGGTGCTGATCCTCATCCCAGCCGCTTCACACTCGGTTGCCAACCGATTCAGTGAGTACTGAAGGTCGCAGACCGATGAAGCCATTAGAACCACATCATCTGCAAAAAGCAGTGGTGCAATCCTTAGTCCACCGAACTGCAGACCCCCTCCCCCACGACTTGAAATCTGATCCATGTATATTACAAACAGGATTGGTGACAAAGCGCAGCCCTGGCGGAGGCCAACCCTCACCGGAAATGGGGCCGACTTACTGCAGAGGACCCGGACACAGCTCTCGCTTTGGGAGTACAGAGATTGGATGGCCCTGAGTAGAGAGCCCCTCACCCCATACTCCCGCAACACCTCCCACGGTAACTCCCTGGGAACTCGGTCATACGCCTTCTCCAAGTCTACAAAACACATGTAGACCGGATAAGCGTTCTCTCAGGCCCCCCCCAGGATCCTTGCGAGAGTAAAAAGCTGATCCGTCGTTCCACGACCAGGACGGAATCCGCATTGTTCCTCCTCAATCTGAGTTTCGACAATCGGCCTGACCCTCCTTTCGAGTACCTTAGAGTAAACTTTCCCGGGGAGGCTGAGTAGTGTGATGCCTCTGTAATTGGCACACACCCTCTGATCCCCCTTTTTGAAAAGGGAAACCACCACCCCGGTCTGCCACTCCTTCGGTACTGTTTCCGACTTCCATGCAACATTGATGAGACGTGTAAACCATGACAGTCCCTCAACACCCAGAGCCTTCAACATTTCTGGGCGGATCTCATCCACCCCCGGGGCTTTGCCACTGTGGAGTTGTTTGACGACCTCAGTGACCTCCCCCCGGGAGATTGGTGTTGATCCCCCGTCATACTCCAGCTCTGCCTCTAACATAGAGGGCGGAGTTGTCGGGTTCAGGAGTTCCTCAAAGTGTTCCTTCCAACGCCCTAACACTCCATCAGTTGAGGTCAACAACATCCCATCCTTACTGTACACAGCTTTGATGGTTCCCTGCTTCCCCCTCCTGAGGTGTCGGACAGTGTTCCAGAACAACTTTGGTGCCACCTGAAAGTCCTTTTCCATGTCTTCTCCGAACTTCTCCCACACCCGCTGCTTTGCCTCGGCCATGGCTGCTGCCCTTTAGGCCCTTTAGGCCTCGGGAGTCCCCCGGGATAACAAATCCCTGAAGGCCTCCTTCTTCAGTCGGACGGCTTCCCTGACCACCGGGTGGTCCACCAGGAGGTTCAAGGGTTACCGCCCCTTGAGGCACCTAAGACCTTGAGACCACAGCTCCCCGCCGCGGCTTCTGCAATAGAGGCTTTGAACACCGACCACTCTGTCCCTAATCTCCACAGGAATGCCCGAAAAGCTCCGCCGGAGGTGTGAGTTGAAGGCCTCCTGAACTTGGGCCTCCTCCAGACGTTCCCGGTTCACCCGAACTACCCTTTTGGGCTTACCAGGTAAATCCAAAGGCTTCCCCCCCACTCGACCCAACTCACCACCAGATGGTGATCAGTTGACAACTTCGCCCCTCTCTTTACCCGAGTGTCCAAAACATACGGCCTCAGGTCCGATAACGAAATCGATCATGGACCTTCTGCCTAGGGTGCTCTGGTACCACGTACACTTATGAGCATCCTTATGTTGAACATGGTGTTTGTTATGGCCAATCCATGACTAGCACAGAAGTCCAGTAACAAACCACCACTCCGGTTCAGATCAGGGGGGCCGTTCCTCCCAATCACGCCCCTCCAAGTGTCTCCATCATTGCCCACATGTGCGTTGAAGTCTCCCAGCAAGATTAAAGAGTCCCCTTCAGGAGCCCCATACAGGTCTCTTTCCAGGGTCTCCAAGAAGGCCGTATACTCTGATCTGCTGTTTGGTGCATAAGCACACACAACAGTCAGAGTTTTCCCCCCCATAACCCGTAGGCGTAGGGAGGCGACTCTCTCATCCACTGGGGTAAACTCCAACAACGAAGCACCCAACCGGGGACTTGTGAGTATCCCCATACCCACTCGGCGCCTCACACCTTGAGCAACTCCGGAGACAGGACAGGACAGCAAACAGCAAAATGTGCACCCCAAAATAGATAAATGTTAATTATGTGTTGTATTAAGAGTGATATTTAATTATTGTTGTGACTAGTCGGAACCTGATACTTAAGTTGCATGTGCATTGGTGTGATTACGGAGCCAGCAAGCGATGCATGTTTACTCGCGTGCGCGGTGTGTTTGTTTTGCAAAAAATGGCGAAGCAAATTAAGACATTTGACTGTCGGGTAAAATGTTTGGCCAACACCTCAACTTCTCAAACAAATGTTCAAAGTGATTAAACTGATAAAGCGTAAGGTAAACCCTAACGAAAAGCAAAGAGGAATGTTGTCCATTCACTTCCGGTAAAAGTTCCTTCAAAATAAGAGTCCCGATCTTATTACTACCAAAATAAAAGTGCAAAACTTAACTTTACCATAGGAAAATATTGGCATACAATTATAATCACTTCTATTAAAGGTAACACATTTTAAATATAGTTAGACGTATTAAAAGGTCATTTACAGCATTAATAATTAATATCTAATTCTTAACTGTGAATGGTTTTCATTTATTTAAAGTGGGCCTATCATGCTATATTTGAAACATATATTGTAGGGCCATACCTATATAAAACATGTCTGAAGTGTTTTTTTCAAAATACCAAACAGATCATGCATTTTAGCCATGCCTCATTTTGCTCTTTTCCAGCCCTGTTTTTGCAAGGGCTGATTTTGCTTTTGTGGCAGACTACAGCGCCACTTACAGGCCTGGCATATGTACTACAGCGTCTCCAGCACTTTCGAGCGGTCTCTCAATGCCCTGATAGGTGGAGAGTTGCCCATATAGGCGGAGCACCCCTTTTCTGACGTCAGAAAAATTCAAATAATAATCAGCTCCATTGCAGCCCCATTTTTAGAGATTTGGGTATGGAGGAAAAGAGAGAGGGTTGTGTTTTCTGACACTTGGTGAGTTCCCTCGGGGACACATATTCATGTATAAAAGTGCATTTTGCATGATAGGTCCCCTTTAACATTAGAAATGTATTAGTCTGGCCAATCCAAAGGCGCATTCACACTGCGGTACTTTTCCCACAAAGGTTCATGCGAACTTAGTTCAGTGAACTCTTTTATCGCGTTCACACCAAAAAGAGCCGGTACTAAATATAGCTCTTTTCTCACAAAAGAGCCGCTCGTAAGTCCCTGCTAGAGAGCAGGGACTTTCGAGCGGCTCTTTTGTGAGAAAAGAGCTATATTTCTGATTGGCTGGGCGGATTGCAAACCACGCCCCGTAAAACTTCCAAAAAGTTTTGTGAAGCCGCCATTTTATTATCCTCGCATTAGCATTATTAGCATTAGCATTAGCCCAGCGCAGAAACGCAGAGAGACTAACTTATGGCAACACAAAATAAAACATGGGAGCGGTGGAGATGAGGAGGTGTCGGCGTTCTGGCGATTTACTCGGAAGGCTTCAGTAGAAGCTGCTGGGAGTCCCAGCAACTTCTACTGAAGTCCTCTTACAACTCCGGGGACTTCCGGCCGGGGACTCCGGGCGGCAGTATCCGCCGTGAAGTTGTTTGTAGCCTGCCAGTAAACCCAAAGCAGAAGAAGAAGAAGTGAAGTCAGCGGCTTCATTTGCCTAATCCACCCCCAGGGACTTTTTCCGGTGTGAACGCGATCTGTACTTAGTTCATGCGAACTAAAGAGTTTGCATGAACTAAGTTCGCATGAACCTTTGTGGGAAAAGTACTGCGGTGTGAATGCGCCTCAAGACTTCAATGCTGAAGGGCCAATGGATCTATGGTGGGGGTCAGCACAAAGGTCAGGAAACCCCAAATTTGAAAGGGAGACTACGGATGACCCAGAAACTAGTGACTTGCTCAATTCATTTTTGGGGGATCTGTGAAGAACATAACAGCTGCACTACTGGTATTTTGTATACCAGCAATTGAGGGTGGGCAAGTTTTCGACCACTTAAGTTTCAATTAATTGTGTTAATTACTTATTGTAAAGCATTTCAACATTCTTTTGTGTCACATGTTCATTATTAAAGGTGGAGTAGGTAAGTTTGAGAAACCGGCTCGAGATACACTTTTTGTTATATTCTATGGAATGCTCTTAACATCCCGATAGCAATGAATATCTTAAGTAAAAAAACGTCATATGTGGAAGCCGAAGTACTGTAAAAAGCACGACCAATCATTTTAGCCGGCCCGGCTAAAATAACTGGATGGCCTACCTGCCTGTCAGCTTTCCATCTGTGCACAAACTTATCTTGTGCCCTCATTGGTCATGTGCGCGTTCGTGTGTATTGGAGGAGGGGCTCTGTAAGGAAATGGCAGATGTTTTTCCGGCTGTGTATTTTCAAATTCTAGCGCACTCGAGCTGGTTTCTCCAAAATTACCTACCCCACCTTTAAGTTGATGTATAACTGTATAGTATCTTAATTATTTAAAATATAAGGTGTCTAAAAATGGCAACCGTATTCTCAGTTTTGGCAACCAAAAGCTGATGCCTGGTTGCCAGCCTGGCAACCACTTTTCAAAGTTAGCATTGAGCCCTGTAATTTGTTTAGTTTTTCCCCTAAAACTTAACCTATAAAAAATACTGTTAAAGAACCGGATCAATAAGCAGTACTTGTAATTAATTAGGCCTCATTATTTCAAAGTGGCACAGGATCATCTGCCAATACAAGCACTTTTGTTCATGTTCAATCCATAATAATATATAAAATTATAGTCTATAATCTTTTCGTCTTGTTATTATTATTAGCAGAGAAAATGTAATGTTTGTACAACTATATACAATTAATTCTTCCAATCTTGGTGGGAACCGGATTAGGGGGGACTCGAAAATATTTCCAATTAAACAAGGGGGGCCTGACTGAAAAAGGTTGGGAACCACTGAGCTAGACGAGTCTGTTGTTGTTTTGTGTCAGTTTTACGTCGCCACTACCATTCACATTTTTCATCATTATTCCACAATGTTTATCATGAAATTATATATATATAATATCTATATATTTTATACTATACTTGCACTGCTTACTGTTTTCCTACTTCATATATCTTAGCATATTCATATACTGTTAATACTGCTCATAGGCTACTGTGTATTCATACCCCTCACTGTTTATTCATTATTCAATTCATTCTATATTTTATTCTGTAGATTGTGTCCATTACTTTTCACTTTACTGCTTTTTGCACTCGTGGTTAGAAGCTAAACTGCATTTCGTTGTCTCAGTACCTGTAATCTGTGCAATAACAATAAAGTTGAATCTAATCTTGAGCAGGAACAAATGTATTTACTTAGTACATATCTGACATTAACGAATAAACACATTTGTGCATTCTTTATAAATGCAAACCGAGTCAAGCCGACTCCGAACTGTCCGACTTCAGGCGAGCTTTTTGAGACCTCCCCCGGCTGCAATTGGCTATTCTCGTCTACTTTCGATGCAAGCCGCAGCTCATCTCAAACAAGCCCGATAGGTTGAGACGCGTCACATGTGCCGGAGACGATAGGTTGGGACGTGTCACGTGTGCCACATTTCACCAATGGCGTCTTAGGAGCCAAATTCTGGATCTGCTCGTTTGCACCCGCGTTTTTTTAATAATTTTTTTTTTAGATGTGGGTTAAGGAGGAAAAGTTAGTTTTTCTGAAACTTTGTGAGTCTCCTTACACACTGGGGACACATTTATGTATAAGAGCCATCAAAAAGTGCATTTTGCATACCTTTATGTGCAAGGCAAGGCAGGCAAGGCAAGGCAAGTTTATTTATATAGCACCTTTCAACACAAGGCAATTCAAAGTGCTTTACAAAAAACGAAAGACATTAAGAAAATGGCATTTAAAATCAGTCATTAAAAAGAAAAGATAATAAAATAAACATTAAAAGAAAAAATACATGGATAAAAGTTACAGTGCAGTTTAAGATGTAAATAGTTCAATTAAAAGCAGCGGCAAAAAGAAAAGTCTTTCGTCTGAATGCTGCTTTTCCATGTTTAGTTCTGACTCTGGGGACAGAAAGCTGACCAGTCCCTGAAGACCTGAGAGATCTGGATGGTTCATAATTTAGCAGTAGGTCAGAAATTTATTTTGGGCCTAAACCATTCAAAGCTTTATAAACCAGCAGCAGTATTTTTGAAATCTATTCTTTGACACACAGGAAGCCAGTGTAAAGACTTCAGAACAGGAGTGATGTGATCCACTTTCTTAGTGTTAGTGAGGACTCGCGCAGCAGCGTTCTGAATTAGCTGCAGCTTTCTAATATATTTTTTAGTGAGACCTGTAAAGACACCATTACAGTAGTCCAGTCTACTGAAGATAAAAGCATGGACAAGTTTTTCCAAATCCTGCTGTGACATTAGTCTTTTAATCCTAGATATGTTCTTTAGGTGATAGTAGGCTGATTTAGTAACTGTTTTAATGTGACTGTTGAAACTCAGGTCAGAGTCCATGACTACACCTAGATTTCTGGCTTTATCTGTTGTTTTGAACATTGCAGACTGAAGCTCAGCGCTAACTTTTATACGTTCTGCCTTGGCTCCAAAAATCATTACCTCAGTTTTATCTTTGTTTAATTGGAGAAAGTTCTGACACATCCAGTCATTGATTTGTTCAATGCACTTACTCAGTGTTTGAATTGGAGCATAGTCTCCTGGTGAAATTGTTATGTAAATGTGTGTGTCATCCGCATAGCTATGGTAACTTATTTTGTTGTTTTTCATTATCTGAGCCAGTGGTAGCATGTAGATGTTAAAGTGAAGAGGCCCCAAGATGGAGCCTTGAGGTACCCCACATGTCATATTTGTCAACCCAGATGTGTATTTACCTATAGAAACAATGTTTTTTCTGTCCTTTAAGTAGGATTCAAACCCATTTAGAACCGTTTCCGAAAGTCCCACCCAGTTTTCTAGTCGGTCGAGTAATATGTTGTGGTCAACAGTGTCAAACGCAGCACTGAGATCTAATAATACTAACACTGAAGTTCTGCCACTGTCTGTATTGAAGTGGATGTCATTGAAGACCTTTACAAGAGCAGTATCAGTGCTGTGGTTTGGACGAAAGCCTGACTGGAACACATCGAAACAACTATTTAAATGCAAGAAATTACTCAACTGTTGAAAAACAACTTTTTCAATGATTTTACATAGAAATGGCAGGTTTGATATGGGCCTGTAATTGTTCATTACTGAAGCATCTACATTATTCTTTTTTAAGAGCTGTTTAATGACTGCAGTTTTCAGCGCCTGTGGAAAAATACCTGAGTGAAGAGATTTGTTTACTATATGAAGTAGATCTGAGGCATGCAACGAAAAACATCTTTGAAAAATCCTGTTGGAATAATATCAAGGCAGCAGGAGGAGGATTTCAGAAGTTGAATAATGTCCTCTAGGTTTTTATCATTAATCTGATGGAATTGTGTCATGGTGTTTGAATTGATATTAGGTGGACATGGGGACAACACATTTGCTATACCTGATGCAGAGGCACTCAGTGCTTGTCTGATTTTCTGAATTTTGTCAGTGAAGAAGGAGGCAAAATCATTGCATGCACAGGTGGATAGAAATTCAGAGGCTACTGACACTGGGGGGTTAGTTAGTCTGTCGACGGTAGCCAACAAGGCCCGTGCATTGTTTTTGGTAAAAAAAAAAGTATGCAAGTATTCTCAGAGAAATGTACAGCACCTTCTTATGTAAAAGTAATGATACTGTAATAAAATGTTCCCTGTCAGTGTTTGATTAAGATGTTTCTTGATTATTGTCAGTGTTGCATTGTACACTGGTGTACATGTTTCAGGTTGCACTACTATAAAAGGTGATAGAAGAGGGAAACCGCAATCTGAATACACCCAAAATGTAAGTTTGTATTTCTTTTTACATTTATTTGATTTCCTGTCTCAAGATGAAAAAATAAATACATACATTTATATAAAAAATACTTGGTGATACCAGCTGGGTCCTTCTGGTCCAGACTGGTGCTCCACTCCTGCTGGTCAGGGAGAACCTCTTCTTTAACCACCACCAGCTGCTGGACATCTGCTATAAACACACAGTCAGAAAAAATTGTTAAGCGTTAGCATTTAAAAATCGAATCACCATTAAAATGGGAGACATTTTGCAGCCCTAATTAATGCCTTTGTTTTTATACTTTAATATTATCTTTCTTAGTCCCACCTATTGTGTATTTTTGTTGGCTCAATTCAACTTGTGTAGCCCAGCCCCTTTCCACTTCCAGTTAAAAATGAAAAAGAGTTTTTTCTTCTGGTTTAGTAGTAGCTGCAATGTAAACAATGAATTGTATTTGGGATCGTTCACAGCTATAGAATAGTAATACTACAAATATATTGTAGGACCATACCTATACAAAACATGACTGAAGTTTTTTTGCTTAAAATACCAAACAGATCACCCATTGTAGCCATGCCTCATACCCCTCTATTCCAGCCCTGTTCCAAAAAGGCTGATTCTGTGACTGTAGCTTTGAATGGAACAGCTGCTGCTAGCCACGCCCCTTTGTAGCATCACCCAGCTTTCCCCTGCTAAGAGAGTTTTCTACCAGGAGAAACTCAGCCGTGATTAATTATGTTAACCATATTATGTTCCAAACCACTTCAAGCATTATTTCTGAAACAGTACACTGTAAAAAAGGATTTGATCATTAAGTTACTGTAACTTTTTTCTTTAAGCTTTCACTTAATGCCATTGTCTTAATGTCTTTCGTTTTTTGTAAAGCACTTTGAATTGCCTTGTGTTGAAAGGTGCTATATAAATAAACTTGCCTTAATATATACATTTATGCAATTTCTACTTAATTTCATAAATTGTTATTATTCAACTCAGCTTTGTAAGCCAGCTCGATTGTACATTCTATTAAGTCAATTTGTCTGAACAGTGTGAGTTGTGATTTGCATTGTTCTACAACTTTCCATGGCCTCATAACATTACATGTCACTTGTTAGACGCTTTTATCCAAAGTGACTTACATACATTCAGTACTGTGGACAATCCCCACAGGAGCCATTTGGGGTGAAGTGTCTTGCCCAGGGACACAACAACATCCTGGCTGCAGTGGGACTCGAACTTGCTACCCCCCCGATTCAAAGTTTAGCCCACTAAGTTCAGCGCACTATCCCACTAATATCAGCCTCATAACATGGCAGTAGCCATACATACCTTGGTATCTGGTGGCTTGACGATTGTCTCTCTTTTAAACTTCAAGTCAATAATCTGCTTAAAAAGCTGAGGTTGAGGCTAGGTTTC
Organism: Harpagifer antarcticus; assembly: GCA_902827135.1. Taxonomy (NCBI): domain Eukaryota; kingdom Metazoa; phylum Chordata; class Actinopteri; order Perciformes; family Harpagiferidae; genus Harpagifer; species Harpagifer antarcticus. Next base: position 2,036,100 of record CADEHL010000394.1, read on the forward strand.
TTTTTCAGAAACAAGTCCTGTTTCTCACTTGAGGCCAGGAAAAGACTAGTCACTGTGACCTTTTTATCACTATGGTGATCTATATCGCCTCTTAAATTAGGCTTGATACATTAGTATGCTTTATGAAAAAAAACAGCCTACATCACAGCTCTCTATAGGGTTTCATTTATCTTGTTGGCAGCTCATCCCTTAAAAACAGAAGTCACAGAGGGTTTATAATAACATGAAATCTGTAGATCTATTTCAAGCTTGTTATGTAAATAAGTTATTAGGCTTTTTTTCATCAACTAAGATGTGTTAGAACATTTTATTAACATGAATTGACTAAATGTATTATAAAACACATGCATACTAGTGTGTAATATGGATGTATGTATATATATATATTTAAGAAGTACAATATGAGAAAAGTTTAATTTGTGGGCCATATTTCATTATACTTTTTGAATTAGCTGAGGGCCGGCCCCTGGGCCGTAGTTTGGACACCCCTTTTTTTAAAGTGTTAATTAAGAGTAAAGGGAACAGACCTGCTCTGTGTATCCGAAGCTGAGCGTCCAGTAGTTTCTGGAGTCTCTTGTTCTCCTCTTTTGAACGACACAGCTCCTCCTCGTACTCTGCCATCATTTTTTCAAACAGAGCAAATATCTCTTCACCAGCAGGAGTGAGTAGCAGCTTCTTCAACGAAAGCAGCATTTGGACTTTACTCATGTTTACTAGATCACCTTTTCCTGCAAACTCCGTTAAACACACTGTTTATTTCTCTCCACCAAACGCTCAATCTGATTAGTGTTGCCAACGTGTTTCCAGCTAGCATGCTAAGCTAGCTTCTATAATCCGAGGTAAAAGCTCCAGAAAAAAGAGCACACAGTCCATTCGGAGGATTATCCAAACACACAGATGATGGATCAGTAGTGCTGGAGCTCACACACGCTTTTTCAGGAACACAGAAAGAGAGAACCGTAGCGACGAGACCCCACCTGGACCCAATGTGACTACCCGATCTGAATCCCTGCCTGATTTGCAATGCGCATGTGCGAGATGGTCCGTCATATAGAGGTGAAGTCACGCCCATCTACTTCCGGTCCATGATGGGACCTTATTTCGGAAAAATTATGTAAAAATGATGTATTGAAGTCAATGGAGAGAGAAAACGTATCTTTCGATCCCGATGATGTTTGGCAATCTTAAAAAATAATTTCCATGTCAAAAAAGTCACAGTTTGTCTTAAAACTGTTGACATATTAGACTATGAAAAATATGCAACTAGAAAGAGTACAAATCCCAGAATCCCGGTCCCGCATGCTGGCTCTTATGGAACCGACTAACTCCTTAGAGGCTTCTCAATACTCAAATTTCCCCTTCTCGACTCCTCGACTCCTCGGTCCTCCGGTAGTGACCCGGAAATGAATTTCAGCGTGCCATTTTGAAGGACATCTCATTTCTCTAAATGCACATCGAGGATCGAGCGCCGAGGAGGCTCTCTGGAGGAGCTATAACCGAGGATACACGGATGGTTCCTCCGCGGATGCATTTCCGGGAACGGTGGAAGCGTGACGCACGGCCGGACTTATCTCAGCCAATGACAGCTCTGCATGCATCCCCTGGATATTATTTTATTAACTGCTCTCATCGCGTCGCGATGTTTCCAGGGAGAACAGCTGTGAGGTCCTTGCAGAAAGCAAAGCAGTGTGTATACCACTGAGTATAACAGGCCTACTCTCTTTATTTGCTTTAGTTTAATAGATAACAACAAACAAAGAGTCGATATTTTTCTAAGACCATTTAGTGCTTCACATAATAAAATACACAACGGCTGTAGCCTGATATGCTTTAGGAGCTGTAGGTGTGTGTGGTACAGTGTGTAGATGCGTGTGGTACAGTGTGTGTTGTACTGTGCATAGATGTGGCGGACAGACGGGTCTCAGTTGGTTTGGTGTCCTCTGCTTACTTTTAATACTTGTAAACACGACTTTTGGTCAACAATGTCAAACACAGCACTGAGATCTAATAATACTAACACTGAAGTTCTGCCACTGTCTGTGTTTAAGTGAAGACCTTTACAAGAGCAGTCTCAGTGCTGTGGTTTGGACGAAAGCCTGACTGGAACACATCGAAACAACTATTTAAATGCAAGAAATTACTCAACTGTTGAAAAACAACTTTTTCAATGATTTTACCTAGAAATGGCAGGTTTGATATGGGCCTGTAATTGTTCATTACTGAAGCATCTAGATTATTCTTTTTTAAGAGCGGTTTAATGACTGCAGTTTTCAGGGCCTGTGGAAAAATACCTGAGTGAAGAGATTTATTTACTATATGAAGTAGATCTGAGGCCATGCAACGAAAAACATCTTTGAAAAATCCTGTTGGAATAATATCAAGGCAGCAGGAGGAGGATTTCAGAAGTTGAAGAATGTCCTCTAGGTTTTTATCATTAATCTGATGGAATTGTGTCATGGTGTTTGAATTGATGTTAGGTGGACATAGGGACAACACATGTGCTGTACCTGATGCAGAGGCACTCAGTGTTTGTCTGATTTTCTGAATTTTGTCAGTGAAGAAGGAGGCAAAATCATTGCATGCCCTGGTGGATAGAAATTCAGAGGCTACTGACACTGGGGGGTTAGTTAGTCTGTCGATGGTAGCATCGTTTTTGTTTTTGGTAATGATGTCAGAGAAGAAAGACTGTCGTGCGTTTTTCAATTCCAAATTATAAAGGCCAAGTCTCTCTTTATAGATTTCAAAGTGATCCCGTTTGAATTGTGCCACGAATTACACATATGATGTTTGTCAATTTAAAAGATAATTTTGCAAGATAATAAGTATTAGTATCTCTAGGGCTCTGGTCTAGCTGCAGCCGCAGCAAGTACACGACATGCCCCCTACACGACACGCCCACCTGACACGACACGGTGGCTGAGAGACATTGATACCGTACATGGCAGATTAAAGAGAGCGGGGCTGCGTTGCGTGCATGGCTTCCTTCTGCAGGTAACGGGGAGACGCGCTCTGGCGGCGCTCTCCGAAAATACAATTTAAATATTTTGCACACTTATTCCACTTATTACTAGTGTGCCACTGGTTACGGTGCCACGTGCCAATGGTGGCACGCGTGCCAGGGGTTGCCGACCCCTGCTTTAGAGAATAGAGATATCCATGTACAAACAGAACAGCAGACACGTTTTAACACAAATCAAGCAGAACATTTACCTGGTAAACTTTAATCAGCTCCTCTGCTGACTCTTCCAGAAGCTCCATCAGGCGGGAGGACGGCTTCCGTCTAACTTCAACGTGGTGCTGTGTAACAGACATGTCAATTATTGTAGCGAACACACATAACTGTAACTACAGAAAGATATTGGAGACAAAGATTATGCCTTAACTTCAATTTAACGTGCTACACCATATCCTAAATGTCACCCAATCAGCATTAGTAAAGCACCACCTGGTTATTACACCTCCTTCCTGTATATATACATTAGTATTAATTTTAGTAGGCAATGGTCACTTCCTACAGTGGAGTAATTCAAAACAAGCTATTTGCATGTATGAACCCAACAGTTTCACACTAATGTCAGATCCAGGCATGAAACTTTCCCCCTGTGCACATACTCCTGTGCCATGTCCATCATTAAAGCATACTAGTGTTCTTTCCTCTAGCCTTTTTTCCACTACATTTCCATTACTGTCTGTATGGTTGCTGCCCCACAAACTGTTGTGTGCATTGAAATCGCCACACCATATTTCCTTCCTATGTTTATTGCCTGCTATTTCTTTAAATATGTCAGTGGTTCGATTTTTACATGGGTTGTATACATTGATTATCCTAATATTATCTTGTTTTCTAGGATTGCAGATTTCCACTATAATACACTCTATATCATCAGGGGATTGCACCTCCCTATATGCCACACCATCTTTGAGAAACGTGGCAGACCCTCCACCATTTTGATTATTAGCTCTATCATGCCTTATACAGCTAAATCCCGGAATGACAAGGTCTAATTGAGGTCGTAACCAGGTTTCTTGCACACATATTACCTCAGGGACCACCTCTAGATCATATATTTCTTGAATTCCTGACCATTAGCTATGAGGCTTCTTGCGTTCCACTGTAGTATGTGCAGCACCATGATTAAGGATCTAACCCTCATCCTGAATTTCATTTTCCCCAATTCCATTTATAGCTGGCATTGCATGTATCTGATCTACTTTAATATATTTCATGTCAAGGAATTGTCCAGCTGCCTCCACAATGGCTTTGATTGTACCACTTTTCTTTTTTAGCTGTAATGCAACATTTATAGTATGGCATATGAATACCACAAAAATAACCTTTTTGACTCGTAGAAAATCATCATCCTCTTTACTCTTGGTGGCGCCAGGGGCGATGATGAAAATAAATCACATTGGTTACTTACATTTTTTTTACTTAATGTTCTAAAATTGTTTGGGCCCCCATCAGTCACGGGCCCTTAGAATCGTCCTAACTTTGCACCCCCTTACGGGGCCCCTGGGTGGCGCTGTGGGGTTGGATTTGAAGATTACTTTTGGTGTGTTCCTGCCATTTTGTATGGTAATTCTCTGCTCCATTCCACTGGGGGTCTTATTGATTGTTACTGTTCCCTTTACTTTCTTTATTGCTTCTGCGTATGAAACTTTGTTTGTAATCTTGACTCTCTGCACCTCTCTGGCCTCTCTCTGCACTTCACATCCTCCAAACGCAGCACTGTGATCTCCTCCGCAGTTACAACATTTAACCTTTGCATCAATTTCACATTTTCCATACTCATGTTGTCCTCCCCATCTCGCACACCTGAGCTGTCCTTAACACTGCTGCGCTGTGTGCCCCATTCGTTGACATGAGAGGTTTGGGGATGTACTCCCTAACAATGAAGTTCATATATCCCATTTGTACCGCATTAAGGTAAGGTTCTCTCAAACAGAATGAGAACTGATAATGTTTCTTTGAGTGTGCCATCCCGTTTGCTTTTAAGCCTTGTGGCTTCCACTACTTTGCCTCCTTTTATTTCATTTTTAACATCTTCCATTGACATGTTCAATGGTACTCCTGAGATTAGTCCTCTCAGTTTTGCCATTGCTCCTGGGACATGCGCCTTCATTTTCTCCCCATTCAGTGAGTTCATTCCGAGAATCTTTTCCTGCTGCTGTTTGTTACTAGCCTGTGTATCAATACCCGCTTGTTGTTCATGAACGTAGCAAATTTAATTTTTCCAATCTCTTTTTCAATTGCTTTGGTAAGTTTAATCGGGTGGTAATGCCCACCATCCTGATTTAATTATATTACAACTTTCCACTCGTGTTCTAGTTCTTTATTCAAAGTTGCTTGGCTGTCATTTTGACTGACTTTTGATTTTTTGTTTTGGCTAGCCTTGTCTGCTTCACCCGACCAATCCGACCAACTTCGTGCTCTTACTGAGCTATCTCTTTCTCTCAAAGCCCTTTTCCTCCTCGCGGCTTTGGATATCATCCATTCCATATCGGTTCTTTGGCTACCATCTGAGCTGGTTGACATGATGATAGAGTCAATGTACAGTTTATGTAAATCCGCCAAAATAACAGTCCAATGCTACCGTTTCTGTATGTTTCCGAGTTTTCCGATCCTCTCTTACCTCATTCACACCAACGCAACTCCGATTCAAGCTCCGTGCTAGAGCTTTTCAGGTTCAGAACCTGGTTCTTCGGTTTAGCTCCGGCTCTTTTCACACCGCCCAGAGTCCGACTGGTGCTGCGTCATTGCGTCATCGTTTGCGTCATGACGTAACCGTTTGCTTGCCTGCTTCATAAAGCCAAACCGCGCGGAAACCCCTCACAGCTCACACCAACAACAACAACAATGGCCGATTGTGCTCCAGCTTCCTCTGTACCTCTTCGGAAGACCAGATTCCCAGTAGGTAGCTGGTCTCTTCAGTGAACCACTGCTGCTTGTTACGTTTCTCCATCGTTGTGTACAAATTGGATAAAACGCGGGCTTTTTGTTGTTGTTCAGGAGTTGATCCCGCCCCTGCCCCCGCCTCGACGTAAGCGTGACGTTTGCGGTGCTTTTGCTCTCGCCGGACCATTTTCTGGTGCTTGAAACTAACCGGATTCCGGAGCTAAGAGGCTGCTCCGCTGCGGTGTGAACAGGAAAACCCGGTGCTTTTCAAGCTCCAGCTCCGAACCGGCCCTGAAACACCGTTGGTGTGAATGAGGTATCCGAGCTATCTGCAACGCGTCTCCGACTTCACTTCTTTCTTCCGGTCTGCAATCCACGTCACGCCTGCCCAACTCGCTCAATCCAGCCCGGACGTTGCATTACTGGATAAATAATAAAACCACCCTTTCAAAAATGTTTACAAAAAAAGGATTAGAACTAACGGACAGAGGTGGGAAGTAGTGGAGTACAAATACTTTGTTATTATAATGTACTTATACTTAATTCTGGTATCAGTACTTCACTTAGTACTCCACTACGTATTCTTCTGAGGACTTTTTACTTTTACTTCTTACATTTTTAACACAAATACCTGTACTTTCTCTCTTACATTATCACAACAGGTTTGTTACTTTAGTTTTAATCTGTGTTTGGTGGCATGATCATTATTATGTAGAGTCATCAGCGTTGCTGACATTAACAATTTCTAATAATAGGAAAAACAATAATATGCAACCAACCTTGATGAGAGGGGTGCACCTGAAGAAGAAACCAAACATGTAGGCCATAATGTCGTTACAGAATTTGGCACAATGAATTTGGCACAATGAACCTGTGAGAAGAGAAGAGTTAACATGAGACTCATAAATAAGGGACTTAGAGAAAACACGTTTTGTATAACAAGGCATGTATTTGGATTTTTCCAGCCAATAAACACGGTAAACATAAAAGGTACAGTTTTTTTTATTGAAATGCAATGAGGTACATTTACAGTTTTAGTATAATATGAAAAGTGTTAAAGTTCATGGAAATGGTAAAACACAGTGGAATATTTTATTTTTAAAGACCTAAGAAACTATTAAGGTGAAGCTTAATCTATGCAAAGACGATAAAGGACTGTTTATTTACCAGATCATCCCCTCAAACAGGTTGTGAATGATGAGGTGAGACTGAGTCACCACGATCAGCAGAGTCGCATGAGTCCAACCAAACTGTGGAGACAAAACATCATTAGGAAAATATGTTTACAATCATTTGCCTGACAATCAACCCAATTATATTCATGACTAAGGGTCCTTGTTCCAAATATGTATTGATAGATTTGATGGTGGTACAACACTTACGGGATTACTGTCAGCTGTGACTACACTGAGATGGGATTTAGCTGAAAAGGATATTAACTTGATTCAATTCAAAATGTGTTTGAAGGCAGAGTATCCTATTTAACATTAAGAGCTGTGTTGTTGTAAACCTCATGGGCTCCATATTTAATATATATTCATTCATGCATTCCACTGACACAAGACTAAGGTTTCCATTATCTGCAGTGTTTTTTCAAATTAAATAGAAAGGGAGGAGGAAGTCCCAGAAAATAAGCAAGATTAAATCTTAAAAAACGTTTTGATATTTCTGAGATTTGTAAGGTTAATTTACCAGAAAGATCAGGCTTTAACAAGAACAAAAATATATTAAATTCCTACATTTGGGGGGGAAATAATAAAAATAATTATGTATTTTTTATTATTTTTGTATTGCTCCACTTGCAAGGTTGGATGAACCTCTATCAAACACTTGATTTTTTTTAAGGTATCACAGTTTCTTTCTTGTTAATTTACAACTTTATTATGAGTTATTTCCCAGACTAATACACCGTTCCACTAGCTTTTAACCGACATAGGCCCTCAAACACTGTAATGTCCTTCTCTATGTGAACATAGAGCCTGGATTATGATTTTCACAGGAATGATGTGTCTTGTACGCTGAGTTGATCTTATCCGCTTCACAAATGTTGTCTTAGATGATTGCTTTCCCTTTGATTTAACAGGCACTGATTTTTTCTGCTTGAATATTTCTGGCTGTGAAAGACTTGAGCTGTGTTTATAAGTGTTTAAATCTGCAGTGTAACTTCCAGTCGTCTCGTTAATAAATGTCAGACTTGCAGTGTGGTATAAAAGGCGAAATAAATAAATAAAATGCAAAGCGTTAAATGTGTGCAGAAGGCAACACCATCTGGTCACAACTTTAATTATTGTATCATGTTCATGTGCAAATGAAGAACTCTCACTGGTTCAGAACCTTTTTCCTCAAGTGAGTCTCTTTTCTTTTTTGACTTTTTTTATGGGTTTTTTCACTTTCTATTAAATACATAACAATAACAGTGCAGAACATTGAATAGACCTCACTATGAATCCAGAACAATACAACTGCAGGAGTATGGATAAAGCGAGATGTTTGCATCCATTTGGAGCAGATTTGGGCAGAATCCAGCAGAGTGGATCGTGATGTTCATCCTATGTAATGTATATGTAAAGAAAAAAGTCTAAATATTTTAAGATAAAAGCTGTGAAACAATCTCAATAATTGGCAGCATGTTGAGATAGGAAGTTTTAATATTTTAAGAGAAGAGCTTGAATATTAAAAGATACAAATAAAAAAAACTAACTCTTTTGGCTCCTTCCTGGCTTTCTACTGGGTCTTTCTTCGCTTTCTACTGGCTATCTTCTAGCTCCATTCAGGTTTTTGGAGTTTCTTTCTAGCTCTATCGCTGATGATTTTCAGAACCTGAAGGCTCTATACAGACTATCTTCTGGTTATTTTCTGGATCCATCCACTATCTCTTGTCTCTGTCCTGTGAATTACACTTTTGTTACTGGAGCAGGTAAAGCATACAACAGATACTTTCAGCATTATCGGAGCACGAAGTGGAAGCTTGGATGAAACACAACAGACTTCAAAACAATGAACACCCGCAACTTAGAAGAAATAAAGTTGGGTTTTAGGTGTTCTAATATTGCAATGCAAACCCATGATGTTTTGACAGAGATTAAGAATAATTTAGTCATTGAATAATCATTTCAGTAGATTTAATCAAACAAAACATAAACATATTGGACATGGCCTCAAGACTGTACCCTCTTCACATTCTGTTGAAATAGTCAACTACAAGCCATATCTTACACATTGCTGTTTAGAATCATAAATATGTGGATGACAGTTGAACTGGATGATGTAACATTTATGCCACCTGCTGGAAAGAAGACGTATCGCTCTGGTTGGTGTTGTTTGGACAACAAAAACAGAGTGAAGCTCTAATTTCATAAACAATCTTTGAGAACAGACACTGTCCTGCAGAGAGCACACAACCCAACAGCACGTTTTTGGTCAAGCATCACTTTACAAAACGTTTGCATTAAGACACTAAGATTAGCTGGTCCATTGTAAAGGTCAGTCCACCTTAAATGAGCAGTGGGTGGTCAGCAGGTGAAAGGCAGGAAACGGGAACTTGGTCCTGAGGAAATGTAATGATTATTAAACAAGAAATGTGTCGAGTCAAGGGGTCAAAGAAATTAACATTTGTGATTATTAGCGAATCGGTTGTAGGTGTGTGAAATTAGGCTTAGGGAGTAACATATTACATGTAACGGCATTAGGTCATCAGGATAGAAAATAGGCAAATGTGTTCCCTTACAGTTACAGAAGCAAAACCAGTCAGATAACAGGTAGATTTATGTAAAACAGGGATCATTAAAAGGTGGGGTAGGTAAGAATGGAGAAACCAGCTCGAGTGCGCTAGAATTTGAAAGTACGCAGCCGAAAAAAATCTGTCCCTTCCTTCAGACTTCCTTACAGAGCTGCTCCTCCAACACACACGACCAATGAGGGCACGAGATAAGTTTGTGCACGAGATGGAAGGCTGACAGGCAGGTAGGCCATTATAGTGCCAGGAGATATGGGAGTCGGAGGCGGTGCATCGAAGGTGCAGAAGGGTACTTTAATGAGGAGGTGTTGTCGGGTCGCAGCCCGGGACAACAAGAGAGAGAGAAAAGGAGGAGGACACAGTATATACAGTTAACAACACATAAATGTCCGTGTGGAAACCACACCCCTACCCCAAAGTTCCGTGTGTGAATTATGTAACCCAGTGTATTAATAAGTGATCACTACACAAGCCCCCCCAGAATTCAAACATGGCACAATCCCCGCGTCCGGGAGGAAACACCACAGGGGCCGAGGAGGGTGGGGTTGCAGGTGAGGGCCGGGCCATGGAACGGGCCGTCGGAAGGGGGCCGCAGGAGGGAGGGTGGGGTTGCAGGTGAGAGGTATCCTCACCGGGGTTGGAAGACGGGCCGGAACGGGGCCGCAGTAGGCGTCGAGGTATCCCAGGGAAGCAGGAAAGCCACCCGGCCGCAGGCAGACGTGCCGCGGCGGCGGGCATGAAGTCCTCAGCAGGCGCTGAGGTATCCCAGGGAAGCAGGAGAGCCACCCGGCCGCAGGCAGACGTGCCGCGGCGGCGGGCATGAAGTCCTCAGCAGGCGCTGAGGCATCCCCGGGAGGAAGGAGCCGTGGACAGGGGAGAGGCCAGACGGGGCGCCGTTCGGAGCCGCCGTCGAAATGAACCGTGAGCCGCGGTAAGAGGAGAGGCCAGGCAGGGTCCCGAAGCGCGCCACCCACGGGCCTATGAAGACATGGGGACGTCCGAAACCGCCGAGGCGAAGGAAGAGGCCAGACAGGTCCCGGAGCGCGCCACCCACGGGCCGGTGAAGGCATGGGGACGTCCGAAACCGTCGAGGCGAGGGAAGAGGCCAGGCAGGGTCCCGGAGCGCGCCACCCACGGGCCGGTGAAGGCATGGGGACGTCCGAAACCGCCGAGGCGAGACGGGGTCCAGGAGTGCACCACCCAGGCGTCGATGAGCGAGAGTGGCGTCTGAAGCCGCCGTCGAGGTGGTGAAACAGGTGAGAGTGTTCACACGAGGCCGACCAGACATGGTCGAACCTCCTCTCAGGCACCAGAAAATGCTCAAAAAGGGCCGTACTGTCCACGGTCAAAAAACAGGTGGGCGAAATAGCCGTTAGCAGCTAGCCGTTAGCTGAGGCCGTTAGCTGGCAGCCATCGGTAGCTGCTAGCCGTGGTTAGCTAGCGCCGCTGGGACGTGCAGCCGCACGCCCCGGAGAAACAGCCCCATGAGGTAGCCATGGGGTTGCTGGTCAACCCAGCAGGTCGTGCATCGTCCCCCCGATGCGGGAACGGCGAGCAACGTCTCCAGCCTTCTGCGGAGCACGCACCGAGCCTCAGTCCGCGTGCCGGTGGCAGCCACGGACGTCTCCAAAAAATCCCCGGCATTTCGAGAAAGGAACCGGAGTTCCTTTTGCCATGTTCGGCTCCGTCCCGGAAACTTCCCAGACGTGTCAGAGTCACCAATATAGTGCCAGGAGATATGGGAGTCGGAGGCGGTGCATCGAAGGTGCAGAAGGGTACTTTAATGAGGAGGTGTTGTCGGGTCGCAGCCCGGGACAACAAGAGAGAGAGAGAAAAGGAGGAGGACACAGTATATACAGTTAACAACACATAAATGTCCGTGTGGAAACCACACCCCTACCCCAAAGTTCCGTGTGTGAATTATGTAACCCAGTGTATTAATAAGTGATCACTACACCATCCAGTTATTTCTGCCGGGCCAGCTAAAATAACTGGTCGTGCTTTTTACAGCGCCACGGCTTCCACAGATGAATTTTTTGTATGTATGTATTGTCAAAGCATTTAATGTATTCATTGCTATCGGGCTGTTAAGAGCATTCTATGGAATATAACAAAAAGTGTTTCTGAAGTGAATTACCTACCCCACCTTTAACAGGATGGCAATGATACAAAACATTTAGAAATAAAGAACAATACATCAAATCATCCTATATCTCTAAATGGAAACTTGGAGCCCTCAATCCACAACAAAATGGTTAATCAACAGTCAGTGGTTAACGTATAAATCAGAAAATCAGTAGGACAAAAACCTTAAACTTATTGTCCACTTATGTTGATAAAGATGGAGTTCATTTAAGTCTTATATGAATATTGTGCAAAAATGTTAATCGTCAGGCAGATTTTTCTCATGTGTGAACTGTCATAAGTCTTATTCATTGTCCTCTCCATCAGCTTCTGTTTCCATGAAGCTCTCAAATTTCTATAATTTCCCCTCCTCGGTCCTCCGGTCGTGACCCGGAAAAATATCAATAGCCGTGTGTTTCTGTCGAAAGTACTGGCTTGAAACTATATCCCAGTCTTTGTTTCATGCAAAAAGACCCAGTAAACACGGAGATACGATGATACAAAGTTAATACATTTCAAAAGTATGAAAAATGGAGGCACATATTTGAATATCTTCGCCGTATTTGATCATTTTACGAAACGGAAAATACTGGAAACTGTAGATCCTGCTCAACAGGATGTATATGTGTATTTCTGTCGAAAGTACTGGCTTGAAACTATATGCCAGTCTTTGTTTCATGCAAAAAGACCCAATAAACACGGACATACGATGATATAAAGTTAATACAGATATATTTCAGAAGTATGAATAATGGAAGCACATATTTTAATATCTTCGCCGTATTTTATCATTTTACGAAACGGAAAATACTGGAAACTGTAGATTCTGCTCAACAGGATGTATTTACCAGGGAGGGGGTGAGGTAATCAGGTAAACGGAGTGATACGAAACGAGACGAAAAGAGACGAAGAGGGACGGCGGGAACCGAAGAGAGACGGCGGGAAATGGAGAGAGACGAAGATATACGAAGACAGAAGGCGGGAGACGAAGAGAGACGAAGAGAGACGAAGAGAGACGAAGAGAGACGAAGAGAGACGAAGAGAGACGAAGAGAGACGAAGAGAGACGAAGAGAGACGGCGGGAGACTGCGATTGAAATAAAGTGACAGACAAACATTGAGAATTTAGATATAGTTAGATAGATTTAGAGTTTTGAAGATTCAACTATGATGAAGAGAACTCTGAACGTGAGTCAAGCTTTAAGCTTGTTTTTTGACATGGAGGAGGAGGAACCTGTGATGTTGCCCTCTGTGTCGTAGTTGACAAAAACCGCTTTGAAGCGTGGCACAGATAAAGACAGAAAAAACAGATTTTTGTACATAATGTGTATATTATATATATTTGTATTATATTTATAATAACACTTTTGCCTTATCAGAATGAAATCCCATGCTACCTCAATCAAACTTTCACATTATCATAGTGACATCCCATGTATATATGTCCAGCTTTTAAATGGTTTCGTTGTGTATGTTTGTGTTACCTATATGAAAAATAATATCATTTTCAAAATCTGTTTTTACGTTTTTTTTGTGATTTTGGGTCCAACATGTTCATATAGTATCTCAAAATGAAACAAATAACTATCAGGTTATAGAGAGGCGAAGTCACGCCCATCTACTTCCGGCCCATGGGACCCCGGAAACGAAAAATAATACATTGAATTCAATGGAGAGAGAAAACGTATCTTTTGATCCCGTTTGAATTGTGCCACGAACTACACATATGATGTTTGTCAATCTTAAACAATCATTTCCATGTAAAAAAAGTCACATTTTGTCGTACAACTGTTGAAATATAAGACTATGAAAAATACGCGACTACAAAGACTACAAATCCCAAATCCCATTCTGGGTCGCGTAAGTGATGTCATAGGCGATAATGCTCCAAGTTGCTCCAAGTGGTTGGTTCACTTTTACAAGATGCCTGTGTGCTTTGTACCAGGTTGTAATCACAAAAGTGATCATACCACTTGCTCGTTCTATCGCTTCCCGTCTGATGAAAGGACCAGGAGTCGCTGGATCAGACATATCAGGTAATATCATAGGTAATATACATGATGTGCATGGAACATAGTCAAGTTAGCTACCTAGCTAGTAGCGATGAGTAGCGAGCACGTTAGTTAGCATTACATTACTTAGCCTTGTCAGTTTTAGTAGCCTTACCATGAAGTTATTATTTTATTACATGAAGTAAACCAAAATATTAAACAGTAAGAGTAGTCATGATGGTAAGTATTTTGTGAACCATTTGAAGAGTAGCCTACTGCTCCCTCCACCGGGTGCTAAGGAAGCAGTTCAGGGAGAGTGGAAGGCAGGCAGGGGTGATCATTGTGATGACAGTGACAGTGACAGTGAGGGGGAGTCAATCTGTTTGTTGGAAAGACAGTCGTTGTGTGCTTACTGAGAGAAAATTGTTAGAAGAGATAATTATTCAAAGTGTTGTTACTTTAAAGTGTTGTTACTGACCTTTTTCTCTTTTTTTCCCCTTACCTCACCTGTAACTGCTGAGACGTTGAGGAACATGCACACTGACCTGCTCTGGCAACCTGATTTCCACTGTACGTAATAGTATTTAGTTATGGTATATTATTTATATACATCAAAAGGCACAATGCACCCCCCAGAGACACACATGTATTGAGTGTGATATTTTGCATAGGTCATGTGAAATCATCTTTACATACTAGAAAACTGTAGGAGCGGCAACTTGTTTTGAAATTAAATTTTTAATATCCGATAATAAAGTTGATCTGTTTTCTTCTTCTCTCTTCCCAGCTCCATCCATCACCGTGCTCTGTTCCTGCAGGTCCTGCTTGCTAATCAATGCTCATATGTTTTTACACAATTACAAATAAAGTCAATGTATTGTATGACATGAAGTTGTGCTTCATTCTGAGTCAATAATAAATTCATTCTGCCTTCAACTGCACAATGACTGTGGACTGCACCCACATCCATGTAGCTGCCCCCCCCCAGTAAGATGAACCAAGCAAAGAGGGTCACCATCATGCCCAAGGACATCCAGCTGAGAGAGGGCTTAGACTGACCTGAGACCAGCACACCCAAACACAACAGCTCTTTTAAGAGCCACACAGTTTCAAAGAGTTGCAATCCTACGTTATTATAATGATTAAACTGGTTCATGTATCACTTAGTTTACTGAACCGTGATGAATGAGAGAAATTAGTGAGGTAGTGGTTTACTGAAGTTGCAAAGACATTAATATATGAGTAACAGGTCAGTGTAAACACACGCTTCTGTCAATTATAGATCAAACTATTTATATAAAAAATATGTAATAAAGTTCTCAAACAAGTATTCGGTATATTCCTTGATAGCTTTTGGAGAAGGTTGTTTTTAAGTTTACTAAAATCTATCGTTTCAACTGTTTCACTTTATAAAAAGGGAACAGGTGAGTAGAGCATCGAGTTTCTTATTCTGTCAGTAAATTATCCAAATGAAATGTTTTTCATTATTTTAGTCAACCCTAAACAAATTGATTGTACCTTTTAATAATGACCTTACATGGTCGGCAAAGTTAAATTAACTTCAGAAAATCAAATCTGTTCTGAGAAAAAACGAATAAATGTTTAAAGATAGGAACTTGCCATCCCACTGAAAAACAGTCCGTAGAGATTTAAAGGCGTAGTTGTAGTTCAGTCCAACGTTTCATTTGGATTCATTTCTCCAACAGTCACTATTTTCATAAAGAATATATATATTTTTCAAAGTCAACTTTATTGTCAATCTTACTCAGTTTGTGTTTATAGACAGAGATCAAAAAGACGTTTCCAACAATCCCAAATACGAAAAATAAAATTATATAATTTACAGATATGTATACAAATATATATATCCTATATACACCATCATGTATAATGAATGATGTAGAAGGAAGTGTGGTAGATAACAAGTAAATAGAGTTACATACAGATCCATGTTACTGCAAAAGATGGAATAACTAAGAAGCACGCAGTATAATAATAATTACATGCAACAATTAAATAACTGCTCAGCATCTCCACCACAATCTGCTGTGTCCTGTTTTCCTCCCCTCTGCATAACACCCCATCACACATAGGAAACACAACGCAGAGTCCGAGGGTGTTAAGAGTATGTTTATTTAAATGTCCTCCTCTCTACTGGCCAACACAGGGAGCATGCTGGGTGTAGAAGTTCTCCAGGAGGAGGAGATTGCCATGCCATGCAGGGTCTTTGGGGATGATGATCGCCTCCTTCGTGGTCCACACAACAAAGTAGCAGAGACTCCAGTCTGTGATGTGCAGCTGCCCTTGGACCTGGTGCCAGTATGGGTGATTGACCCACCCTCCTCACGGAGACAGAAGGATGGTAACTGGACTGCCTCCGCGATGGTCATGTTCCTCTGGCTGTGTGGACACTTCACCTCCAGCAGGGCAGATGGCTGCACAAGTCCATCGGGTGATGCTCCCAAAACATCGACTCACTCACAAAGAGACCAGACTCAAACACTCTCACTTGATAGGCCTCCACAAAAGCCTTCACCCCTTCGGTCTCGTTTACAACCCCCCAGTTGGCAGTTAGCGATGTCTCTGGCCAGTGGGTTGTATGTCTCCTCTCGCTGTTGGTAAAGTTGAGACACCGGCTGGACTACTTTTTAAGTGCCAGGCTTCCTCCACTGGCACTCAACATCTGTGGAGCTGATCTGCCACATGGCAAATATTGCCAATGCTGCAGCGTGGCTGCATTTGTACATCCCCTGTGCACAATCACAGACAGCGCTCTGCATCGCGCCATCGTCTCCCATGCAGATCTGTACAAATAAAGTAAGTACCATTTGTTAGCATGCTATAATAGATTGAATGAGCAATAATACAAGGATGGTCCGGATCTGGGGGGGAAGGTTTATTTTTCCATAGTGTTGTCCTCTTGTCTGATTGTTGTATTGGTTGTGATTGTACATTGTACTTTTCTAAATGTGTATGAATACATTTTTGAAAAACATTTGATCAACAATAAAAAAGGATTTGGTCAGGATCTAGACTCAGTGTGTAGTTTATTAATTAATCAATGCTCTCTACATTAGGAACACATACCAGTGTACCAGAGGGAGTCACACACAGCTGTGCCTAGATAACCAAAACCCTTGAATCTACACACAGCAGATAAACTCAAATGACACAACGAGATGTAAAAGGAGATGACACATACAGTATAGTCGATATAAAACTGTCCGCTTCAATCTGAAGAGCAACTCAAACAAAACACGGGAGTGTACCTTGTTCTTGTGAACACTAATGTTATCCACAGCATCCACAGAGACCACAAAGTTCTTAAGGAGAAAACTAGTTACTAAAACAAAACACGTTAGTGTACCTTGTTAGCTAATGTTAGCTAGCTGACATTAACGTTACACATTGCACACATATTACTCACCGAAACCTTGTAAAGCCGGTCCCGCTGCTCTTACAGAACCGACTAACTCCCCTTTCGTGTATGTACAGCTCTCAACATGCCCAGACTTGGAGTGATGTTCACCTCGTTTTATACTTTTCGCCTCGTTCTGAAAGAAACAGGTGGAATTTGCTAACGTGACGGCCGTCTTTGTGATGGTGACGCGTATTGTGCGAGACCAGAGACCTGTAGTTCACTGAGCGGTTTCACACAAACAAATGTGTAACTTCACAGTTTTACGACACATTTTTATTTTTTTGACTTGCAAAATGTTCTTTTAAATTGACAAACATCATATGTGTCATTCGTGGCACAATTCAGACGGGATCAAAAGATAACCTTTCTCTCTCCATTGACTTCAATGTATATTTTCCCGCTTCCGGGGTCCCATGGAGGCTCTCGGAAGGGGAGGGACTTCGCCTCTCTATATAGGTGAGGTTGTCCTTAAAAAAAGATACCAAACATTGACATGCCAAACATTTCTTAATGGGGTTTAGTAAGACAAATCAAAAGTATGTGAAAACGGCCAAATTAGCCCAGGACTCCAAAGGGTTAATAACATAATGATTACTTTCAGACGATAATACTTTTCAGGGTTAGGACCGGTCTGACAGCGCGTAGCTCTCTGCTGCAGAGAAGATCACTGCTCTAAACAAAGTCAAAAATCCTACATCCAAACGAAATAAATATAATTAATTATGATGAATACGTTAAGTCTTGTTCATTGTTTTTCACTTTTATTAAATGTTCGATATTTCCGGCGCAGACCCTTTCATACCGGCAATGCGCGATAGAAGCAACATAAAGTGCGACAGTTTAAATATGCCAGTGTGGTGACCACCTTTAACACTGGTAACACTGGGACATAATTCATACATGGAACTACAGTGGGGGGTATTGTTCCCACACGGACATATGTGTTCTTATCTGTATATACTGTGTCCTCCTCCTTTTCTCTCTCTCTTGTTGTCCCGGGCTGCGACCCGACAACACCTCCTGATTAAAGTACCCTTCTGCACCTTCGATGCACCGCCTCCGACTCCCATATCTCCTGGCACTATAGTGGTGACTCTGACACGTCTGGGAAAGTTTCCGGGACGAAGCCGAACACGGCAAAAGGAACTCAGGTTCCTTTCTCGAAATGCCGGGGATTTTTTGGAGACGTCCGTGGCTGCCACCGGCACGCGGACTGAGGCTCGGTGCGTGCTCCGCAGAAGGCGGGAGACGTTGCTCGCCGTTCCCGCATCGGGGGGACGATGCACGACCTGCTGGGTCGACCAGCAACCCCATGGCTACCTCATGGGGCTGTTTCTCCGGGGCGTGCGGCTGCACGTCCCAGCGGCGCTAGCTAACCACGACTAGCAGCTATCCACGTGGGGCTAACGACGGCCTCAGCTAACGGCCTCAGCTAACGGCTAGCTGCTAACGGCTAGTTGCTAACGGCTATCGACCTTTTCGAGTTTTTTTTCCTGGTGCCTGAGAGGAGGTTTGACCATGTCTGGTTGGCCTCGTGTGAATCCTCTCGCTATTTCGCCCACCTGTTTTTGACCGTGGACAGTACGGCCCTTTTTGAGCATTTTCTGGTGCCTGAGAGGAGGTTCGACCATGTCTGATCGACCTCGTGTGGACACTCTCACCTGTTTCACCACCTCGACGGCGGCTTCAGACGCCACTCACGCTCATCGACGCCTGGGTGGTGCACTCCTGGACCCCGTCTCGCCTCGGCGGTTTCGGACGTCCCCATGCCTTCATCGGCCCGTGGGTGGCGCGCTCCGGAGCCTGTCTGGCCTCTTCCTTCGCCTCGGCGGTTTCGGACGTCCCCATGCCTTCACCGGCCCGTGGGTGGCGCGCTCCGGGACCCTGCCTGGCCTCTCCTCTTACCGCGGCTCACGGTTCATTTCGACGGCGGCTCCGGACGGCGCCCCGTCTGGCCTCTCCCCTGTCCACGGCTCCTGCTTCCCGGGGATGCCTCAGCGCCTGCTGAGGACTTCATGCCCGCCGCCGCGGCACGTCTGCCTGCGGCCGGGTGGCTCTCCTGCTTCCCTGGGATACCTCGACGCCTGCCGAGGACTTCGTGCCCGCTGCCGTTGTGCCCTCGCCTGCGGCCGGGCAGCGCTCCTCCCTGCTGGGGACCACCGGGATGTTCGCGCCGTCCCCGCGTCGCAGCGCTGCGGCCCCCTTACGACGCCTACTGCGGCCCCGTTCCGGCCCGTCTTCCACCCCCGGTGACCCTACCCCCTCCTGCGGCCCCCTTCCGACGGCCCGTTCCATGGCCCGGCCCTCACCTGCAATGTGCAGGTCACCTGTGGAATGTGACTCCACACATTCTGATGGCCAATTAGTTTTAAACAAAGAGTTCCCAACATACAGCATAGGAAACATGGGGGGTTGGGGCTGGTGAACTGTTTAGCATCATTCAATGCATTCTATATTTTATTCTGTAGATTGTGTACATTACTTTTCACTTCACTGCTTGTTGCACCTGGTTAGAAGCTAAACTGCATTTCGTTGTCTCAGTACCTGTAATCTGTGCAATAACAATAAAGTTGAATCTAATCTTGAGCAGGAACTAATGTAGGCTATTTACTTAGTACATATCTGACATTAACGATTAAACACATTTGTGCATTCTTTATGAATGCAAATCGAGTCAAGCCGACTCCGGAGGAAATCATATTTCGTTTATTTTTAACGAAATAAATGTGAATTAATCTACATCATTTACTGTAGTATTTTTTAACTTGAAGGTGCCTGATGTGAACATTTCCAGAATGTATTGTCTTAACTTTTTAAATGCCTCTGTGATGTGCTGCTACCCATTTTCCCCTCGGGGACTAATAAACGAATACTATATATTGAACGTCTATTGAATGGCCTTTGTATGTATACAGTACAGTATAGCCCAACCATTTACACCTTCCTTTTTTCCCGTCAAGAGTTTGAATTGGAGAAAGGTAATCAATGGTGCTTTTAAAGCCTATTGCATAATAACTGTGTGATTTATATTGCTTTTCAAATGCATGTGGCCACCCATTTACACTGCTCTTCCCGTCAAGAATACTGTATGAATAGAACTTAGTTAGATCACTTTACATTTCTGCGAATGAATTTTTAACTGTTAATACTGCTCACAGGCTGCTAGATTCATACCCAAGCTCACTGTTTATTCATCATTCAATTCATTCTATATTTTATTCTGTAGATTGTGTACATTACTTTTCACTTTACTGCTTGATGCACCGTTAGAAGCTAAACTGCATTTCGTTGTCTCAGTACCTGTAATCTGTGCAATAACAATAAAGCAGGCATCTTTATTGTAGCCTCAACAATCAAGTTCTAAGTAGTGCAATATGAAATAAAAACAACTATTGATAGAAAAGTTTATTAACAGCTTGTATATTGGGTACAGTACAGTACAGCTCAAAACATACAATTGTTAAGGGGATGCAGACCAGAGAAAGACTTTCGTCTTGTTTACATCAGGGTCCCCCATTTCCAATTCATCATATCATTTAAGACATATAAGACATATTTGACATACAGATGGCTTATTTACAATTTACATACAGGTGGTTTTTTTACATACAGATTTCTTATTTACAATTTTCATTTTAGATTTCGTTCTAATACATCCTAACCTGACATTTAAGACATACCAAGTCTACAGATATACAGTTAGTAACAGAGTCTAAAATGCGAGTATATACATAGATGGGGGGGGGAAGCTGTCCATTGAGATTTGTACCATTACCGGGGCCAGTTTTGCAATGCTCTCCCCCGAAGGTGCTCTTTAAGAGAGGTTTTGAAGGTAAGTATAGTTTTACTTTCCTTTACAGTTGTGGGAAGAGCGTTCCACCTTGATGTGGCATAATTGCGAAACGTGTATTCCCCCTTTTTTGTGCCAAATCTGGGTTTCACATGATTTGTGGAGCTCCCTCTGGTGTTATGATCATGGTATTCCTTGACCTTTGGGAAGAATTTTGACATGTACATGGGTACCATAGAGGTGTAGTGGATCTACTAGACCAGGCCCATTGCAAGTAGCTGTACTCTGTCGTCTACTCTAAGCCATCCTAGGTTGTCAAAGTGGGCAGAGGTGAGGTGGGTTCTAGATGAAAGGTCAAGCAGTAGTCTGACCAGTTTGTTTTGCGATGTTTGAAGTTTTATTTTTAGCGCCTTGGAGGTGCTATGGTACCATGACGTGCAAGCATAGTCATAGTACCCTTGAATGAGTGCTCCTGCCAGAGTTTTCAGGGTATTTTTGTTTACCAGAGAGGAGATCCGGTATAGGAATCTAGTTCTTTGATTGACTTTTTTTATTACATTGGATGCCATTTTGTCACAGGAGAGGTTTGCCTCAAGAATAGATCCTAGGTATGTAATTTCCTTCTTACTTGTGACAATAATGTCACCCACTGCAACTGAGAAGTCGTCGGATTTGCTGAGATTATGTTTCGAACCGAAGAGAATGGACTCTGTTTTACCCAGGTGTAATGATAATTTATTATCGGCGAGCCAGGTGCAGATTCTGCCGAGCTCGGAGCTGAGGGTTTTTTCAACCTGCAATCTGCTCCTGTCAGAGACCAGCAGGGCTGAGTCGTCCGCGAACAGGAACAAGTTGCAGTCACATGCTGATGACATGTCATTTGCATAAATTTGGAACAGTAACGGACCTAATATGCTTCCTTGTGGAACACCACAGCTCACTGGGAAGGGGGGGGGGGACAGAGTACCGTTTACCTCCACCATCTGTTCTCTCCCCTCCAGGTAGGATTGCATCCAGCTCACCGATAGTTTATCAAAACCAATTGCTTTTAGCTTGTCAATCAGGATGGGGTGATTGACAGTGTCGAAAGCCTTTTGTAGGTCCAGCATCACCATGCCGCAGTACTTGCCCTGGTCCACCTCTTGTTTGATGTGGTCGCTCAAATAAAGAAGGCATGTGTCAGTGGAGTAGGATGTTCTAAAGCCAGATTGAAATTCATAGATTAGTTTCTTTTCCGCAAGGTACTTTTCGACCTGTTCATATACTATTTTTTCCATGACTTTCGAGATGGAAGTAAGTATAGAAACAGGGCGGTAGTTGCCTGGGTCCAATTTGCTGCCCTTTTTGTGCAGGGGGGTTACTCTTGCAATTTTGAAGTCTTTGGGTACTTTTCCCTGTTTTATGGAGAGGTTAATTATGTGAGCTATGACTGGTGAGATGGCAGTTGCTGTGTCTCTGAGGAATTTGGAGGGGATATTGTCGTGGCCAGTGGTCTTGTTAGGTTGGAGGGCACTCAGTTTATTGAGTACCTCTGCTGTTGTTACCCTTGCTAAACTGAAATCATCTTTGCATACCCCTAGGTTTTTGTAGTAGGTCATGATGTGATCTACTCCAAAAAGCCCTGAGTGGGAGGGTAATTTATTTACAAGAGTTGTGGCTATGTTTGTGAAAAAAATGTTCAAGTAATTGGCCACATCCAGTTTGCCTGTTATCTGTCTTTACGTTTAAGTTAGAAAATCTCGTTTTGAGTTTTTTACTGCAGCCAAGCTGGTTATTGAGTAGTTTCCAAAGTTCACGGGGTTTATTTTTGTTTTCCTCAGTTTTGACATTGATGAAATTCTTTTTGGCAGTTTTGATCATGGAGCTTACGTAATTTCTTAGTCTGTTTTCTTTCAATTTTTAGTTCAGTCACGTGGGCCTGGAGTTCACTGCTCGTGCTTTTGGAAAGCATTGACTGACTTTTATGAAACTCAGAGCATTTTTTGTCTACACTCTTTTGGCTGTGTTGTGGTGCCGAGAGATGGGAGTCGGAGGCGGGGTATCAAAGCAGAGTTAGGCGATTTCTCATTTCTCTAACCGCCTGCTGCTTCCTCTCCTCTCCTCGGTAGCCCTCCTTGACTCCTCCGCTTATATCTCCTGTGGGCGGGACAAAGACACGAGGATAGGAGTCGAGGAGGGGAGTCGAGGAGGGGAATTAGAGAAATGAGAAACCTTGTTCAGCTGAGCTGCCGATTGGAAGCTCTGCCTCTCGGTTATCCTCAGTTTTAATAACATTAGGCTGTGAGGACTGACGACCAACACACTTGTGTCTTTTGAAATGATTACGCCATTTAAATCTTTTGTCACAAACATTGCAGCTGTATATTTCCTCTCCTGTGTGGATTCTCACGTGTTCCTTTAAACTTCCACTCTGTGAAAAAGCTTTCTTACAGACTGAGCATCTGTATGGTTTCTCTCCTGTGTGGATTCTCATGTGTTCCTTAATATGTCCACTCCGTGAAAAAGCTTTCTTACAGACAGAGCATCCGTATGGTTTCTCTCCGGTGTGGACTCTCATGTGTCTCTTTAAATCTATATTCTGTGGAAAATCCTTCTTACAGACTGAGCAGCTGTGTGCTTTCTCTCCTGTGTGGATTCTCATGTGTTCCTTAAAATGTCCACGCCGTGAAAAAGCTTTCGTACAGACTGAGCATATGTATGGTTTCTCTCCTGTGTGACCTCTCATGTGGACTTTTAAATGTATATTCTGTGAAAAAGCTTTCATACAAACTGAGCAGCTAAAGGGTTTCTCTCCTGTGTGGATTCTCATGTGTCTCTTTAAATTTCCACTCTGTGAAAAAGCTTTCTTACAGACTGAGCAGCTGAATGGTTTCTTTTTAGCACTACGTCGTGGATCACTGACAGATTCATGTCTATTTTTCAATGAGTTTGAGCCTGATGCAGGTTCTCTGGTCTCCTTCCAATCAGCACTGTCTTCAGTGTCAGGTTCAGAAGAGTCTTCAGTGTCATGTTCAGAAGAGTCTCCAGTGTCGTCCTCAGTCTTTGGTTGTAAACTGCTCTCTGGATCTGAGTTCCTGGCTGGTTCTGGTCCTCGACAGTCATCTCCATCAACTTCTGTTTCCGTGTGTTCAGTTTGTCTTTGATGAGGCTGTGAGGACTGAGGTTTCTCTTTATCATCTTCACTCTTCGCAGGGTCAGGAGTGAAAGTGGACTTGGGGATATCAGCCTCCTCCAGCTCCTGAAGCTGCTCTCCCTCCTGACTGATCCTGAGTTCCTCCTGTTCCTGCTTCATTAGTGGGGGGGGCTCTGGGTCCTCCTGGTCCAGACTGGTGCTCCACTCCTGCTGGTCAGGGAGAACCTCTTCTTTAACCATCACCAGCTGCTGGGCGTCTGCAGGAAACAGGAAACACAGTCAGAAAAAACACTTAAGTGTTAGCATTTCAAAAATCTAATCAGACATTTTGCAGCCCTAATTAATTCCTTTGTTTTTATACTTTAATATTGTCTTTTTCGTAGTCCCACCTATTGTGTATTTTTTTGGCTCAATTCACCTTATGTAGCTCAGCCCATTTCCACTTCCAGTTAAACATGAAAGGATTTTTTTTTAAACAATGAATTGTATTTGGGATCGTTCACAGCTACACTACGCCTATAGAATAGTAATACGCCGTGAAAAAGCTTTCGTACAGACTGAGCATATGTATGGTTTCTCTCCTGTGTGACCTCTCATGTGGACTTTTAAATGTATATTCTGTGAAAAAGCTTTCATACAAACTGAGCAGCTAAAGGGTTTCTCTCCTGTGTGGATTCTCATGTGTCTCTTTAAATTTCCACTCTGTGAAAAAGCTTTCTTACAGACTGAGCAGCTGAATGGTTTCTTTTTAGCACTACGTCGTGGATCACTGACAGATTCATGTCTATTTTTCAATGAGTTTGAGCCTGATGCAGGTTCTCTGGTCTCCTTCCAATCAGCACTGTCTTCAGTGTCAGGTTCAGAAGAGTCTTCAGTGTCATGTTCAGAAGAGGTCTCCAGTGTCGTCCTCAGTCTTTGGTTGTAAACTGCTCTCTGGATCTGAGTTCCTGGCTGGTTCTGGTCCTCGACAGTCATCTCCATCAACTTCTGTTTCCGTGTGTTCAGTTTGTCTTTGATGAGGCTGTGAGGACTGAGGTTTCTCTTTATCATCTTCACTCTTCGCAGGGTCAGGAGTGAAAGTGGACTTGGGGATATCAGCCTCCTCCAGCTCCTGAAGCTGCTCTCCCTCCTGACTGATCCTGAGTTCCTCCTGTTCCTGCTTCATTAGTGGGGGGGGCTCTGGGTCCTCCTGGTCCAGACTGGTGCTCCACTCCTGCTGGTCAGGGAGAACCTCTTCTTTAACCATCACCAGCTGCTGGGCGTCTGCAGGAAACAGGAAACACAGTCAGAAAAAACACTTAAGTGTTAGCATTTCAAAAATCTAATCAGACATTTTGCAGCCCTAATTAATTCCTTTGTTTTTATACTTTAATATTGTCTTTTTCGTAGTCCCACCTATTGTGTATTTTTTTGGCTCAATTCACCTTATGTAGCTCAGCCCATTTCCACTTCCAGTTAAACATGAAAGGATTTTTTTTTAAACAATGAATTGTATTTGGGATCGTTCACAGCTACACTACGCCTATAGAATAGTAATACTAAAACTATATTGTAGGGCCATACCTATACAAAACATGTCTGTGAAGTTTGTTGCTTAAAATACCAAACAGATCACCCATTGTAGCCATGCCTCATACCCCTCTATTCCAGTCCTTTTCCAAAAAGGCTGATTCTGTGACCATAGCTTTAAATGGAACAGCTGCTGCTAGCGTCACGCAGCTTTCCCCTGCTAAGAGAGTTTTCTACCGGGAGAAACTCAGCTAAAGCTGCCGTGATTAAATGCCATATTAACACTGAATTTCCCCACGGGGATTAATTAAGGTCTATCTTATCTTATCTTATTATGTTCCAAACCACTTCAAGTATTATTTCTGAAACAGTATGGAGCTCAAACCTGTCTCTCTTGCAGGGTTTACCGCAAGGACATCACATTACACATATTCTCTCCAGTAGCCTCCAGCATTAGTTCTGAGTGTTAGCATGCTTGCTAATGTAAACACAGACCATATTACTCCCAAAACACGCAGTGCATTGTTTCTGATACAGCACATAGCTTTCTTCAAGGGGACCTATCATGCAAAATGCACTTTGTGATGTCTTTTATACATAAATATGTGTCCCTGGTGCGTCGGGGAAATCACGCAGCGTCAGAAAATAAAACCCTCTCTCTTTTCCTCCGTACCCACATTTTTTTTAAACGGGTGTACAACGAGCGGATACAGATGTTCTGCCGATATGACGTCAAATCGGCAGCGGACCCACAGAAAGTTGCTATCAGAAACAATGCCTGACGTGTTTTGGACGTAATCTCGTCTTTGTTTACATTAGCAAGCCTCGCTAACACTCAGAGCTAACCTGTACTGTAGAGCACGTGTTTAAAAAGCAGGAAATAAAAAAAGGAACTCACCTTGTGATAAACCCGCAAGAGAAAAAGCATTTGAGCTCCATACTGTTTCAGAAATAATCTTTGATGTGGTTTAGAACAGGATGGCGTTTTATCACAGCAGAATTTAACTTCATCTCCGGTAGAATTCTGGTCAGGCAATAGCTCCGCTTCCGTTTTTTTTCAAGCTAACGACCCAAAATCCGCGTTTCTCTAACAGGGCTGCAAAAGAGGGGTATGAGCAGTATGAGGCATGGCTACAATGGGTGAACTGTTTGGTATTTTAAAGGGGACCTATCATGCAAAATGCACTTTTGTACATCTTCTATACATCAATATGTGTCCCGGTGTGTCAGGGGACTCACCAAGTGTCAGAAAACACAAACCTCAAATCTCTAAAAACGGGGCTGCAACGGATCTGATACAGATTTTAAATATCTCTGACGTCAGAAACAAGGAGCTCCGCCTATATTGCCAACTCTCCACCTATCAGGGGAATGGGGGGTTGGGCCACAGCCACTGCCGCTCAAAAGCGCTGGAGATGCTGTAGTACATATGCCAGGCCTGTAAGTGGCACTGTAGTCTGCCACAAAAGCAGCGAAGAAGACTTCCCGCGCATGGTTGCCCTTCTGTTTATTCTCCGCTGTGGACAATCTGGCTCTTTTTCTCCCTCCCCGAGGCAAGCGTTTGCTCCTGCTGCTGTAATTATCTCCGGTTTGCCACCAGCAGATGACAACACCCACCTCTCCGCCTCTTCCAAGGACGAGGGGACCGTGCGGCAGAGTTTCAGTTAGATTTTTTTTCGCCGGTCAACATGTCCGTTGAAGTTGAAATCTTCCGGACAAATTTAGAAAAGTGCCGGTCAAAGATCTTCTTTGTTATTTATCGAGCTTTAAAACAAATGTATAACGACTCATATAATAATATAATAATTTTTGTAGGCTTTATTTAACGAGGTGAAAGCCCCTTGAGATCAAAAGATCTCTTTTTCAAGGGTGACCTGCAATAATACACGGAGGACGGAGCCTCTTTTCCTCCCCCTCTTCTGAGAGCCCAGCAGCTGATCAGAGCAAGCTCCCCTCTCCTGCAGGGGGCGTGGTCAGCTGCAGCTAATTTGCTTTAAAGCTACATCACAGAATCAGCCCTTGCAAAAAACAGGGCTGGAAAAGAGCAAATAGACCGAAATTAGTTTGGTATTTTGAAAAAAAAAACTTCACATACATGTTTTATAGAATATACAATATATTTTTCCAATATAGTATAATACAGCGGTTCTCAAACTGTGGTCCGCGAGGGTACTGCAGGTGGTCCGTGGAAAAAAGCTAAATAAAATCCACTTTTTATTATCAAGGATTTTCGGGGACCACCTCATATGTGACTTGCTCTATCGAAATCAGTCGCAGTCGAGAAAATCTCTAATGTCCGAGTGCAAGTGAATGCACCACAAGACACAAGCCTTGTAACTCCTCCCCCGGAGGGCATGTGGTGCCTTAAAAATGCTTTCTGTTCTGTGAAGAATGAGGATCTTATTTTCAGCCGTTTTCTGAACTGACAATGTGTCTGCTGGTTATTTGCATTGTGAATAAAAAAATCTCTCTCTCTCATATATATATATATATATATATATAAGGTGGCATAATTTAATGAATTTTAACTGAACAAGGCAAGGCAAGTTTATTTATTATTTCTGTATGCGACAATTCAAAGTGCTTTACAAAACAAATTAAAGACTTTTTAGGAATAAATACAGTAAAACACATTATATAATGACATTTTACAACAGGCATTACAAAGCAAAGATAATAATAAACACCACAGGTATACAATACATGTTTAAAAGGCATACTGTAGTTAGAATATGATCATCTCAATTAAAAGCAGCGGCAAAGAGATATGTTTTTAGTCTCGATTTAAAAATAGTAAGCCTTTCTGTGGACGTGCATGATTTGGGTAGTTGCATGTCTTTTGGCACATTTGTGTTTTTATATTTGTGTTGGTTTAGCCCGTTTCTCGTAATGGAAATGTTTTGGCAGTGTAACGCATTCACAGCTGTCAGCCACTACCTAGTCTAAGAAAGTAATTACACATTGTGTGTTTAAAGTAAGGGATGGCAACACATCTGAAAATGTCCAAATTCACACTTCAAAATAATAAATCAGACACCTTGCTAGTTTTTGTGCAGTTATCTTTATTGAAAAATTAAACACACTGTCTGTATAAATAGCATGTCATTGTACAACACTTGAAATGTGCAGGAAGCAGGGGAAAGGAGGATGTAGTGACGGGAGGACAATAGAGGAGCTGAAGAGCAATGGCAGGCGGGGGGGGGGGGAGAAATGAACACAGACAAAATGAACTTGGGGGGGGGGGGGTGTCACACCTTCCTACAGCCTGACCAACACCCGGATGGCCCTCTGATCGCAGGTCAAAGAGAAGGAGGGGTCTCCATCCGCACATGTCTACAGGACGGGCCATTATGGAGGAATAAAGCTTCTGTGACGAGGAGGAGTTCATCTGCAGATTAAATAAGCTTTTAAAATGTCTGAATAGATATATTATGGTTAATATGATAACATGTTTTTTCTTTCTCTGAGACTTTTCTCTACTTTTCACCTGAGCGGGAAGCGGGCGCAGAGTGGCTCGAGGGAACTTTGGCATTAACGGACACTGAGATTGAACCTGCAGCCGCTCTTATGCAGCTGGAAATGTTTATCTTGGTTCAAGTTATTAAATTAAGTGATCATTTAACTGTTTCTTGTCAACTTTTCGTGTACCAGAAATCGTTTTATTTTTGAAGATGTAGAATGTCCCTAGCACTGAGAAAAACAGTTTGGAAAATAAATCTGAATTTTCTTAAATCAAGACTTTATTTAGGGAACTCCTTGAGTGGCTGCGTACGTTTTGATAACATTTTGGATGTTTGACATCTTCTGTTAAAGAATAAGGTTATAGTTTATATACTGCAAATATATATATATTAAAAAAACAACTAACAATGAATAACCCTTCTGATATCTTCCTCCTTTTGTGTCAGAGCTCCTTTATTTAAAAATATATATTCATGTTATAATATATATTTTGTATTTACATCTTCAGTAGTAACCGATGGGCCGCTGACAGACATGAGAAGTCAGAAGGGTTCTATTGTTAGTTAGACTTTTTCTTTTCAGTGTAAAAAGGCTTTCATTCTTTTGGAATACGTACCAAAAACTGATTTCACACTTTTAAGCGTTTTATTTCTCTCAGAAGGGTTTAAATAAAACGCTTAAAAGTGTGAAATCAGTTTTCGGTAGGCTACCTATATAACCTTAGTGGAATATATTACCCTTCAGGTGATTTAAAACACCCTAGTAGCGAATCTAAATGAAATAAAATATTTGCAGATATACAGTATGGCATTGTCACTAAACAAATAATACAATGTTCAAAAGATATTTCAGAACACAAAAGCCTTCATCTTTGTGGCTGTAATTCCTTCCAGATCAGATTGTTCAGTGGAGTTATTCCACGAGAGGACGCACTCCTGCCTCATCTGTCTGAATGTCTCCGTCTGCTTATCTAAATCACACACACACACACACACACACACCCTGCATTTTAAGTTTGTTTGCGGTTGTGGCGAGTATATATTTCTTCCAGATATTGATCGGCTCTCAGACGCTAAATGTATGAATAAATAAGAGCTGCTCCACGCGGCCCTCAGTAACTAAACTGATGCTAGAGAGTTATACAATAACTAATGATCAAGCCTGGTGTTTTATTTATGGACAACATGAGCTACTAACATGTTAGCAACAGGACAAGAGCCTCTTTAAAAGCCTTAGCTTAAAAGTGTTAGTTTGATGATGTCATTTTTGTGTCACCCAGTGGACTTGTCCCATCTGGATTTACTTCTTCCTGTCACTACTTTCATGTGGACTGTCTTTTTACTCCTCGCTCTGTGAGGCAGGATATTTAAACATTCCTGTCTGGTTTTGCAGGCAGCCACGTTAAAATATATATCAATCTTTTCCTGTTTGTCTTCAAATATACGCCTCCCGATCCTGTGCCAAAACACATCTGGACTCTGTCCTCAAGAGGATGGGGCTGAAAAAGACTCAAAAGATGCTCAGTCAGTGTTGAATTGGACACAACCCAGTAACAGACATTTGCATAATTTTACATATTTTAAGATGAGGAATTCCATGTCTGCGCTTATTACACATATTGTGAGAGATGCAGGGTGAGAAGGGACATTTTGTTGTGTTAACTATGGTACTAACTGTTCAGCAACTCTACTAGGTTTTGTAGTATTAGCTAATTGTTTTGGTTTAACAGCACACATAGTAGACTGTATGTTTAAAGGCGCATTTGGGGTGTCTTCGTAATTCATACAACTTCGACACTGTAGTAAAGTTTGAAGTTAGCTTGCAATGGACGCTCCACTGTGTTTGTAGTAGTGTTTTGTTTCACCACAGAGTGTGGATTAGTAGCTGGAGAGTGGCCTCTACCAAGGAACCCTTGAGCAAGGCACCAAACCCTCATCTGACCAAACAGCTCTGTTGGTGCATGTGTAGATCTAGAGTTTGTTAGTTGTTAGTACAACAATACATTTTCCCTCTGCGATCGATAAAGTATTACTAAAGTTCTTCTCTGATTGAATCCTTGTTCTTCCCCTCCTTCTTATTCTCGTCCTATCTTTTTTCACAAAGCCCACATTTTGAACGTGACACCAAACAGGCGGACAAAGTTCGCAACAAGCTGGTAAACAAAGCAGCTGGAGACCAAATCAGAGTCACAAACATTCATCGGCTCCTAGGGGCCGAAGTCCATCCATGCACTAAAATTTCCCACTTGTAAATTGAGTAATCGATTAATGTCTGGTCTGAAAGACTTTAAAAAACGGGCTCATAATTGGGCATTACGGGGCAAGGATGTGGGTGTGACCTTTCAAGAAACAACCTTTTGTTGTTATTCATTAAAGGTTGACATTTTGAAGGAGTATGGTGTACACAGAGCATGTGTTTCTCAGAGTTGTCAGCAGAATGATTCAGGAGTGCTTGATAGTGATTCCTCACAGAGCTGCCCAGACTCCTGCATCACTTCCTCCGGCGTCTCACAGCAGCTCCCTGGGTCTCACAGCAGCTCCCTGGAGGACATTTACATTAGTCTTTACTTGCAGTCTCCTTGTTTTGAGCATATGTATCTTTTCATCCATGAACTCCAGACATACACACGTCCACCGTCAGAACACTTAGGATTAATTATTCTAATGACTTCATACTCATACCTGCACACAGGGAGGATGTTTGCTGTACACCCTCTCCACGCCATACATCCATGCTCCACGCTCGCACTCTTCCTGAGAGGAAGGGACATCATCACAATGTTACTTTTGCCGCTCTCGCTCTCTCACTCCACTTGATTGCTTATCTCCTAATTGCTTTTCTATGAGCGGATGAAATGTGTGTGTCGAAGATTCCAATTTCTCAAATCTTTGGCAGTGTCGTCGTCCTCTAAATGTCTCATCACTCCCCTCTTGGGTTTAATTGCTTCACTGAGCATGGCTCCAGCCCCCCCCCCCCCCCCACAGGGCGTATATAATTAAAACTATGAAATTAAAAAAGAAACATTAGCAATTGTTAGAGTAGCAGGAGCAGAGCTGAGCAGTCTGAGGAAACACATTTGGGATTTTATTCACTCTCAAAACAGGACTGGCAAAATGTGAAAGTAAATATTTGATGCAGCAAAGCATTTTGGGAAAAATGAATACTAAGCTTTTCAAAATTGCTGCGTGGAGAAACAGACTCTGAACAACATTGTGTTTTAGTGTGTACTAGGAAACATGGCTACAGTTCAGGTGTTAGAAATGTGTTGTTTGCCAATAAAGTAAAAAAATGAAGTCTTGATCGTTTATCTTGATTAAGAGTTGACAAAGTAGTGAAAAATACATATAAACATGGAAGTGGAAAGAAACAGGAACCGAGGTGCATTTGCGTGGTGCCCTTCCCTCATACATGTATGTTAAAGCAGGTAACGTGTATTTCTGTTAGCTTGACATATCATTCTTCTTATTGTGAAAGAGTGCTTATACGCAGACAGGCAGGTAGCATCACTATAAAATATGTAGAATCACCAGGATGGCCGGCATCATCATCATCATCATCTTCATCATTTTTAAATATATCACTATATGCTGATGATGCAACGGAGGTTACGGGTTTTATAATTCATATAGGAGTATCTTTATGTGTACAGTATATATAGGCATCTGTATCTACATTTGTTCATTTTTACATTTACAAATCCAGGCTTGTAAAGTCGAGCGTGGATCAGTCTTAGATGTGCGGTTGTCTCTCGGGTAGAAGCGAAAAAATCAATAATAATAATAATAATAATAAACTGACCAAAGGAAGAGGAAGCGCTACAAGGAGTTCCGTAAATCCACAAGGAGAAAAAGAAAAGGTTTCACTACTTTCCATTTAGTGCATAAGGTCTCACAGTGCGGAGGTAACACGTTGAGGAGATCCTGAACAAAGTCCACGGTAATGAAAAATCATATATCCAGACTGAAGGGCTCAGAGATCAGTCGGTTCCTTTAAGTTTGTTTAAAAGAGTTGTGCCATTTAAAACAATAGACAATTTCTCCCTGTCATGTTGCCGTCTCCTCCTCCACTCAGCTATAGCGCCACGTTAAAATCGGTCACCAGGAAGTCCACGTAGTCCCTCTCTTTGGTCTTGAAGGCCTCTGCGATGAGGCGTGCGGCGTCCCTGTGCTCGCGGCCCCTCATGGTCGCCCCGTTCACCTCCAGGATCACCTGACCCACCTTCAGCTGCCCGCAGTTATGAGCTGAACCCCCCCTCTGAGAAAGAAAAGAGAGAGAGAGACAATGTGGATTTGAACAAAACAATGTTGGGAGAACTGATAATAAAGCCAAATATATTAACCTCATGTGAGAATGACTTGTTTGAACAGATCTGGTAACATCTGTCGGGAAATGAGTTTGTCTTAACAGCATATTTAGTCTCTGGGTACATCGGGCTACTGTTCTATTATACATTTCATCACATTTGAGGAAAAAACGTGTTTGTCCTATGTGCCCAAAGACTAAAGGTAGTATGATACAAATTCCACTCCTAAGCAGTTTTAACAATATTTTTCATTAAATATATTTAATTAACACAATTTCCAAATGTTTTGAAAATCCAGGCTTTCTCATGGCTGGACAGCGAGGCATATAGGACCCAAGTGCAGTAACCCGTTGGTAGAAATCAAACTCCTTTATTTGTGGAATAGGCCAAGGAAACAAAGTATAGGAAGGAAAAACATAAACTAGTTCAGAACCAAACATCCATCCAACAACGTCAAGACTCTCACAAGGGCTGACAGAAACCCCAGAACCTAAATGCCCACAAGACTAATCACTGAACACACAGGGACAAAATGAAACAGGGAAAACTAATACAGATCATATGCTGATTCATGTTTAAAAATATAACCAATATTTTATGTTTAAATCCCATTATGATAATTATTATTATTATTTTAATGTTCCACCTTTAAAAACACGAAATTGTTTGCATGGTAATAACACATTTTTTTCTACTTTCTTTTTTGTCTATATTCCCATTTCTGTTTATTCCAGTCCTACGTCATTACCGTAGT
Source organism: Harpagifer antarcticus (assembly GCA_902827135.1). Taxonomy (NCBI): domain Eukaryota; kingdom Metazoa; phylum Chordata; class Actinopteri; order Perciformes; family Harpagiferidae; genus Harpagifer; species Harpagifer antarcticus. Next base: position 2,070,218 of record CADEHL010000394.1, read on the forward strand.
TTGTTGTACTGCCCTTGGTACAAATACAAATAATAACTCACTTTACTTTGGAGCCAACAGAATGTGTTATATACCAGCGGGAGTCTGGGGACATGTTATTAAGAAAAGCGGTAAGCGGTTGTTTGTACATCAGTTAGTGATTGATTGTTATCATCATTAATGTAATCATCAAGCACAAATAACTCCCATCAAAAAACGACAGCCCTGGTCCAAAGCCCACCTGTTTCTGGCTCAGGCCTCACAAGGTGTTTTTAAAAGTCTGAGATCCTTTTGTTCTATTACACCCAAGAAACTAGGTCCTCTCAGTATCTAAGCTAAACGTCATGCCATAAATGTCACAGGGACATTACCATACGGAAATAGAGCCTTTGTGTAACAGAAAATCACACACACACACACACACACACACACACACACACACACACACACACACACACACACACACACACACACACACACACACACACACACACACACACACACACACACACACACACACACACACACACACACACACACACACACACACACACACACACACACACACACACACACACACACACACACACACACACACACACACACACACACACACACACACACACACACACACACACACACACACACACACACACACACACACACACACAGTCTGGCCCTCAGAGCACACAGTGAAGGCTCAGCTGTGAATGTTTGCAGGTCTGTTCCTTTAGAAAGAAGTGTGTGCTTCAAACTAAATGTAATGTTTCCTCTCTCCTTTTGAAGTTACACACCCACACATTTCCTTCAAATCAAGAGAGACATTGTTATTGACAACCAAAGACATGCACAGAACAATTCACAAAGACTCAGTTCTTATTTCTTGAGGAAGTCTCAGCTCTTCGGCAGTGATATCTGAAGACTCGTAAAAGAACCAGTATATCAACACAAAGCATCAGTAACACTTAAGAATGCCAGCATCTACAGTCTGCATTTCTGTGTGACGTTAATCTAAAGCCTCTCTCTGCTCCGGAGAACTCACTCAAGTGGATCCTCAACATACATGTCTCTATCGCAAATCTGAATAAAGAGTGATATTTGTTCAACCCATCTGCTTCTTCTATACAGTCAAATGCACAGAGGACAGATATGGCTGACGGAGCAATGGCCGCTGTTCTTTCCCACTCATCGGACTGGTCTCTGCCCCTCCCCCTCTCATCATGGACGAGCTAACGGCATTAGCCAGATGGATACCTGGAGTGTAGTTTAATGTGCTTTTCAGGAAACGTGGCTGCACCTGGATATTTCTGAGGACGACGTTTCCATTGATGTCTGTGATTGCATGATTCTCAGTGGCTAGGACTTTTATGCACATTTATACATCTGCTTCTTGTGTTTATTAAAATATTTATTTTACCCTAAAATAGAATCAAGCAACCTAATCTCCCCCTGCGATAACCAAGGTATTCTGACTCTGATTCTGAAAAGTAAATCAGCAGCCTGTGTATTTATATTCAGTGAAAATTGCTAAAAATCAGTTATTTTACCCAAATTACTTTCATCACACATTGAATGTGGACCTCCCTGCTGTTCATGATTCACATCCTGTACCAGCATTACAGTCGGTGGCAATGCAAGATCAAGTGGGTTAAGTTAAGGCAAAATGTAAGGTCATTTCTTTAGTCATTTCGAGCTTTGAGACAGATTTGGATGAGCAGATTCCAGCTACTTCCCAAACACAAGAGCAACAAAAGAAGCCACCTTATTTTCAAGAGGAAAAGAGGATGTGGGCAGCTTAATCTTTTTCCCATTTGACTTTTTCCACAGCCTTACTTAAAACCTGCTGTACTGTAGCTGATAAACACGCTGCACAAGCCTAGCAAGAGACAGCAGACAGATGAAGTTAGCTACTAACTGTTAAAGAAAGTAAAATATTTAGCAGCTAAAAGGCCTGATGTTTCACTAACATGCAAGCCACATCACCTTTTATTAAATATAATGTCAGAGTGGTGTTCTCTGTCTGCCTGTTTTGGAGTTCTCCTGCCATCAAATAGACATGAAAGGGCACTAATGCTGCTTTAATGGAAACACAGAATCTCAGGTTCAACATTCGTGTGATCTTAAAAGCACCAAGTAAGAAACATGGATTCCTTCCTGTCAGGTCCAGGTTCTTCTCCTCCTGACTGTGAATGCTGACCTCATTACGTAACGACACTTTAGTGACTGAAATACTACTGTTGGGTTTGAGCAGCCATGTTGACCAGCGATGATATTGCAAGGAGGAAGAAGTTGATGTACTGTATCGCTCAGAATCCACAAATCCATCATGCAGTTGAGCCACTCTTCTCAATCTGTAAGACGTGATTGGTTAATGGCGACGCACATTGCAATTATGCCTGCTTCCAGTGGTGGAATGTAAACAACTACAATTACTCAAGTATTGTACTCAAGTATAATTGTGAGATACTTTAACTGATGTCATTACATCCTCAAGTGCCTCAAGGTTTTAAAACCACCAGATACACAGTTACTCAAAGCTATGCCTTCTGGGCAAGAAGTTAGAAAGAATATATAATTAAACCCGAGTAAACTTACCTTATGGGTTTGTAATGATTGTTCCAGGTATTAGTCAAACCCTCAGGTGTTCTGATAACAGATGGGGATGCGTCAAAAGGCTATGGACACCTCAAAGGGAATAACCCCTATTATCTTCGTTTATGCTTAGATTGTAGCATCTTATTTTCTATAAATGTGTTGGTTTGTACAAATGAAAAAGAAAGTAGAACTTCTAATAACGCAGAATGAACAACGACTGTAATCAAACTAATAAAATGTATTAAGAAAGAGAGATGGGTTACCCAACAAAAGAAGAGGTTTGCATGGAGTTGAACCCCTGACCTTAACTTTGTTTCAGTTGGCAGTGTAATGGCTGCATCACAGACTCTCTTATTTACTGAGCCTGCAACAATTACCCCGAGTCGTCGTGGTGATAACGGGCTGTCGCTTCAGGAGCGATAATGGGACTGATAACGAGCGGCCGGCCGGCAGCAGCTCACTCATCTGCACTTCATCCTCAGCGGCCGTGATTGAGGTGACTTGAGGCGAGAACCCTCGTGCCCCGGAGAGAAAGAAACGCAGAAGCTAGAAGTCTGCAGTGCCACGACTCCACTCTACTTCTTTTTCGCGGAGAAACGATGTTCTAGTGCGTTTGATGTGATCTGTCCCTGGGATAGCACGCCCATCGGGAAGCCAGACACAATATAACAGGTTATTTCAAAGCAAATGTATCCTTCTGATACTTGGGTCTGATTGAGGGGCGTATTGCGATAGTGTGCCTTGCTCAAGGGTCTAATAACGTTGAGTTAGCTTTCCCCCAGGTGACAAGGCAAAGTTTTGACGCATCACTTTCCATCTTGGAAAGTTAACATGGAAAAAAGTATTCCTTTTTCTGTATGGTGTGACCTTGAGGCTACTTTGTTATGAATGTCTCCAAATGACTGCAGCCATACGGTGTTATTGTTGAGGGAAGCAGCGGCGGTGTCATGTGGCTCCTGGCTCTGTCTCGCTTCTGATTGATAGGGTTATTACCTCAATAAACCAAAGATTGGATAAATATATGCAATTGCAAAAATGGGAAGCTGTAATAAGAGACCAGTCAACATTTTAAACCTGATTACATTTCTAATCTACTTTAAATGAGCTCTGTTAAAATGAGCTCATTTAAAGAAGTTTAACCTGATTCCGGGCAGCTTAATCGGACCTCCTCACACCCATCGCACCAATTCCCTCCGCTATTACTCATCGCAATCAGCTGCCTTTTTATTTTCATTAGACTCTCGGCTCGAGTATCTGAGCTTTAGGAATTGGTAATGGGTTGAGCCATTTTAGTGGCTTCATCTCTCGAGAGGTCATTTCTTGCTGTGTGTGGTTGGGTCATTGTTAATACTGCGATGAAGTGAGGTTTCATGACTAGAATTCACACAAATGTACAGACATCTGAAGTGCTGGCACTCTTGAGAAGTGCTTTTTTACAGGCATTTAGCCCTTAGTTACTCCAGGGAGAATGTCCCTGTAATTGTAAGTCGCTTTGGATAAAAGCGTCAGCTAAATGAAATGTAATGTAATTATTTGATTGGGTTAAAAAGGATGTTTTTATCTGGAAAATAGGACCTGTGTGCTAGTTATCACTTTCATAGTGATACATGGGGACAATGGTGGAACAAATCGATTCAATCTAAAACTGCTTGTATTATACTATTATTCAACAACCATTTTCATCTAATCTATACGTTTATGTTATTCCTTTTAGCATAGAGCCGGTGCTTTGTAATCTCTGAGTGAACAGAGCTAAGAAACAGATAGAAGGACAAACAATAATGAAGCAAAGACCCATCTCTGATGGGAAGTAAAAATAGATGTGTTCCTCCTTTTGGGAGACAAAAATAAAAACAAAAAATCTAGGATGGCCAACCCGTGCACAAAGGCGCTACAACGTCCCAAACACCTTCATTAGGAGAAACTGCTGCACTTGAAACAATTATGAACATATGTCAAAACACATGCAAATGAAGACTTGACTACACATTTACTAAAAGCGCTGCGTAAACAAAATGCTGGACATATAATTGAAGTGTTTCGGGGCTTTGTAATGCGTCAATTAAAAAAGCAAGATAACCCTAAATCCCATCTTCCTGCATTTGTTTAGGGATTTGTATCTCACATTAAAACACATCTGTTTACTTGGTCCCAATGCATCCCCTCCCCCCACCTACACACCCATCAAATGCCCAAATAGTGCATCCATCAACAACACCACCAGACCTCCTCTTCCTCATTTGCACAAACCCTCCTCCTCTCCTTATTAACACACTTCTTTTGCATCCTTCACTCACACTCGCCGCCCTCTTCTCTCAGTGCAGCCTTTGATTTGGAATGTGCTCATTTCCAATCCTTTTATCCCTCCCTTGGCAATCAGCTGCCCTTTTTATTCCAATCACCACCTCTGTGCAGAGGGAGGCTGGGATGAGACACGGCTTTGAACGGGGTTCGCACTGCAGTCTGTGGCTGCTCGCTGCACTGATCTTCAAATTTAAACTCCCTGCTTCCTGAGCTAATGCAGGGCTTTGTTGACTTGCACATTACTCTGGCAGACAGATATATGCACATCCAGTCACAGCAATAGCTTTCCCAGGTGCCTTATTGTCAATATTTGAATCTCAAATCTGGATTGAAAATGCAGAAATGCAAAAAGTGTCTTGCTCAACCCAACATGAAGATATCTGAGCTGAGCCGTATCATAACCTGTGATAATGCACCATTAATTCTGCCTTTATTCCTCAAATTCAACATTTTACTAACTGCCTCATACTGAGAAGGGAATTGGTCTCAAGGCAGTTAAGCGTTCTCATGAACACCATCAATGTCACAATCCCCAGGGAGGACTCAATTAGCAGGAATCTCAGTGTGAGTTCAGCTGCAGTGTGAATCCATTTCAATCCTTAAAGGGCATCAAATCCCAGCTGGCAGGTGGGCGCATGATACCATCACAGAGAATCAAAGAGGAAAGCACCCAGGATAGAATAAACACAGCTAATAATAAGGAGAATATTCACCAAAACTGAGTCGGCTGATTGTTAAAAAGTATACATAGTTAACGGTTGTGCTTTATTGCATATGGCACAGATTTTGGAAAGTGTGTGAGTGTTTCCCCACACACATTTAAGACCTCCAGCTCCTATAAAAAGTGTATAATAAAGTGAGTTGCCAAATACAGATTATCCCACGGCCATTACGTGACAAAACCATGCCTTCTATTACATCAGCCTTTATCAATCTGGAGCTCTGGCAGCAACATTACAGTTTTTATTATTTCCCACCAGATTGAGATATTTTATCTTGTTTGCCCTTTCGGCCAAATACATATTTAATTGTTCACACATTCCAGAATGCAGAAAAAAGGTTATCACCTTAGCAACAAGTACTGTATACAGCAACAAGGTTCATTTGTGTGGCATTTCGTAAAGACATGGCTATTTAAAGGGTTACAATTCGACAAAGGAATGTATATTGTGTGTATGATGAGGACGGATGTGTGTTGGAAGATTTAAGATATTGAAAGTGAAAATTAAAATGTAAATATGATATCTGTATGGCAGACACATAAGTCCTTTCCTTCATAGCAACATAACAATATATATGTGAATCAAAGTAAAGGTACACGTGTATTATTTTATATTACATCATTGTTGTATACCTTGTTTTGTGTTCTTCCTCACTCACCTGTATCGTGACTATTCGTGGAATGGGCTGGCGTGTGTTGGCTCCGCCTTCAATGGCGATCCCCAGAGTGCTGGCGCTCTTTGCCACCCTCACCAGGGAGGAGGTGGGCTCCAACAGCCCCGGCTACAGCAAGGGAGGGAGAGGAGCACAGGTTCAATCAGAAGAGCAACATTAATGTGTATTTATAAACCCCTAATATCCATCACATCCTCTCTATGTCCGCTTCCCCTTCCTGCCTCTATGCATACATGTATTAGAACATCCATAACATTCACCTGTTTGTAACTTACGATGTATCACGTGTATATAGACTCTTATGGCACTACTTCTATTCTATTCTATTTACTTGCACTATTTTATCTGTTTATTGTGTTGCACTGTTGGAGGAGCCTGGAACCTAATATTTCCATCGACATAACTAAACGGTAGCTAAGTACGAATGACAATAAAAGCCTTGCATCTTGATTATACAGTTATGAGCTTCCTTCTGAGCACACACACACTCAAGGGTCTTCTCAATGGGTTTACACATTCATAAAGACCTCTTCTCTATTATTATTATGTACATATTTAATCCTGGTGACCAATCCATGAACGAGCAATCATGTTGTACATTTTCACAAGTCAAAGGTCATAAGAAATAACCATTTCAAAATGCATGTATATTACGTGTTCACTATCGTAAAGCTTCTTCTACACTGGCCTCTGTAACCCAATGGGGGGAATCTTTTTCCTTGAGGGGTTTCTTTCATCTGTATGTTAATTTGAAACACGCTACTTGGATTCTATGTCCATAAGGGAAATATCAATGGTGTCCAGCTGGTGAAGAGGCATATCGTTTTACTGCAGCATTCCCGGTTCAATTCCAGCTCAGGACTTTGATGCTCTCCCCTCTCCGCGCTCCATTCTTTCTGTCAATAACAAATAACTGCAAACTGTGCTTTCCATCAAACGCCAATTTATCAAAGAACATGGACATCAAATCTGTGAATCAATGTTTTTGCTTACAGCTTGAGTAGACTATAAAAAGCTTTAAACAATTGCCCTCTCAAGTTAATTCAGTTTTCTCAGGAGCAAAAAGAAAGTGCAATAACATCGAGCTTTCCGGGTACAAAGTAGATTCAGCCGTCACATCGCCTGCCTAATGATTCTAATCTAAAACAGATATTGAATCGACCGGCCCTCTCCTCATAAAGCGTTAGGCTACTTCCATCCTTACTTGTTATTTCTCCCATCAATCAATAAGAAGCAGAGAGCACTTGTCATAACGCTACACTGCAGTGAGCGGTGAAATAAATGATGGAATGAATGAATGAATGAGGAATAAACAAATGAGTGAAACAAAGGAAACTGTGTGAGCAAAACGGGGAGGAGAGAAGAGATCACAGTTAGGGTTTGAGAAAAGATTCTGGAGGATTAGCAATAAAGCAGTTTATCAACGATGGTTTGTTTTTCAGCACACACACAATTCTATACTTGCAAGAACCCATACAGTAACTCATAATGTATCCCTTTAAAGACAAATAATCCTTACTATAATCTTTAAAATAGAGGCCCTTCAAACCTTTTCCGGTTTACAAAACTTGTGTCACTTTCCAAATGTGCCGCACTTCCTAAAACTCACATAAATGGGTCCTCACAAGACAGAACTATGACAGCACACACACCTAACTAAACTAAATACATTTCCCATTCATCAGAGTTTAACAATGAATCCACTCATCCATCCATGTCTGGCTCACAGCTGTTCTGAATCGCCCCCTCACCGGTTTGGAGGGGTGGTCCCCCCCGCCCCCCTGGGTGTCCCGGGGGTGGCGTGTGTGTGAGAAGTGGGTGCTGTTGTCTTTGCTGATGTGTCCTGACTCAGCTATGTCCACCCCGCTGTCCTCACTGAGGGTCTGGCCGCTGTCTGACAGCTGAGACAGAGCGCCACCTGAGGGTGAACAGCACATGGGAAAACAACACATCGTCTATTGTGGGGATTTCATTTTACTGTATAAAAGCAAAACTATATTTTATTGTTTTAAACTTGCTTCAACGTTCAGAGCGCTCTTCACTTTAGTAGAACTGCTAAAAAGAATCACATTTGAAAATATATCTGATTTTAAGATGTAGTGACGTTTTGCATAGAGTTGCTATGGTACACATTTTTCTGGGTAATGCTAATTTCAGTGCATTTGTCCCAAATAATACATATTTGGAGAGATAGTACATGGTATTTACAGTATACACATACACATATCATACATAATAAGTACATAAGGTGGCGAGAAACGGTGAGCAATAATTAGATTTGTAAATGTTGTAAAGACTATATTGGAGAATATGGAGCCCACATTTAAAGTCATTGTTAGTTGCATCCACACTTGTGACATATGTATATTGGACTTCCGGAGCTCCACTATATGTCCCTCACCTCGAGTTTGGGGAAGGGGCCGCACCTCGTTGACGTCGGGCTCTGCGTTGGGCCTGTGAACCTCCACCGTAACAAACTGCTGCTTAGAGCCCGGAGAGGAGGGGGGGGCTTTGGACATGGACACTGGTTTAAAAGGAAGAGAAGGGGGTGGAGGAGGGGCAGGGAGTGGAGGTGGAGGTGGAGGTGAAGGGGACGGGGCAGCGGGTCTGGTGCCCCTGTTGGGGGACAGGACCCTGGGGAAAGGGCCAATGTTGTGCTGTGTGAGCTTAGACAGCTGAGCAGCAGCTATCTGTTCTCTCCTGGAAGGTACCGTGGGTTCTCTCTTTTTAATGACCGCGTAGTCCCGGGAGGGGTCCCTGGGGTGCTCCCGTTTGTGCAGTGAGGGTAAGGCGGGGGCGTGTCCTGGCTCTCTGCTGCGCTGGTGATTGGACGGGGCTGTGAAGTACAGGCCTGAGTGGGAGGATTCGGACGAGGGGCTTTTGTTGACCGGATCTCGTCTAGTTGGCCGCCTCTGCACCCCTGGTGGGGGCGGAGGCTTGAAGGAGGGGGGGGATTCAGCTGGGGTGGACTGTACGTCGTCCTGAAGTGAGAGGATATATTCATCATTGATTAAGGGTGTAATAATGTATCAAGGCAATATATCCGGCAGAACAAAACATGACCTTACTGTTTTAATCAACATTTAATCCTGACAACTGTCTTACATTTCTCAAATGGAAGAAATGAACTCTATGAAAGGTAAAGGTATTATTTCTACTTCATTTTATTTGTATGTAGACAAATATCTGCCAGGTTGCTTTGTAACTTACCTGTAGTTGTTTCTACAGTAATTATTGTTTTGCCAGGTTTTGATAAGTATGTGTCCTATTGACGTTTGTTTGAATGACTGTATATTTACACATGTAATGTTCATTTAAAAGCACATTTTAAACAGTGTTCCTTAAACCAATTTGAACTCAAACAATTGCATTAGACACCTGTTGAACCCTTTCAGCTTCAGTGAAAATAACAGCCTAAAGAGGAACATTAACACATCCAAACCATGTAGAAAACGTCGCTGCTCCATCGGGACCCTGTATTAAAATGTAAAAATGCTTGAAAAAAACCAGAAGATGGACACTGAGACAGAGTGGCTCACAAAAATATGGACTGAGACATAAAATGAGTGTAAAAGAAAGATTGCAAAATTAAAAGGAAGTTATGATTTGAGCGGCAGGTAGCCTTGGACGACTGCAGAGTAAAAGCATTCTCCCTGATCTCCATCTCATCTCTTTCTGTTCAGAAGAAACTGAGCCTCAGATATCTCTTGTTGTTTTGGAAAGCGCAGACCTTTTTCTTTTACCCTGACCGTAACCACCTCCTTCTTGAAAGTATGGAGAAGGGTGGGAGGATAATTGGACATGCCAGGTGGCCGATCCTCTTTCCAACCAACAAAAGGCAAGTGGAAAGGCTTCACCAACACTTACTTTCAAAAAGCACTGCTATCAGTCCCTATCTCAATACCTCCCTTTAATATTTTGTTTGAATTTTCTCCCCTGTGTGGAATCCATCTTTATCACACCAGGGCTGTGCCTGCTGGGCTCACCAGAGAGATGTCGGCCAGAAGCGTGTTCAGACTCTCCGGGGGATCCGTCTTATTACTGTCCACCGCGCTGTCGTTCTGAGAGACAAAGATGGAGTAAGAGGGACGTGAGGTGAAAGAGAGCAGAGAAAGGAAACAGAGAGGTTGAGGGGAGAAGAGAGGGATGAAAGTCAGAGGGATGCTAAACACAGAGGTGTGTTTACCACAAAACCGATGCTAAATTAGATTTGGTGGCTGTTCCGTGTTTCCTAGAAAAAAGGAAAGATGTCAATTAGGGCTGCTCGATTATGGCAAAAATCATAATCTGATTATTTAGTGTGTGTGTGTGTGTGTGCGCACACGCACACACACACACACACACACACACACACACACACACACACACACACACACACACACACACACCACACACACACACACACACACACACACACACACACACACACACACACACACACACACACACACACACACACACACACACACACACACACACACACACACCACACACACACACACACACACACACACACACACACACACACACACACACACACACACACACACACACACAGCATGTGTTCTAGCTAAGCAAAACGCACATCCCGGGAAAATCGATAGAGGACCATCAGCTGAGTTCAAAGCTGGATTCGGAGGCTCAATCCCAGTGGCGTGGGGGGGGGGGAGAGGAGGTAGTTTGCAGCAGATCTGTGAATGATTTCCGAGCTCAGGGAAACGCTGAACTTCATTTAACTCTGCTACTAAACCAAAACAAAAGCCCCAGCAATTCAGCTTAATCACCGCTCGTCACCGCACGGGGAGCACTTACAGACAATTTATTTATTGCAAGAGTCAATCGACTTTCCACATGCGTAGACGCTGCTCTGCACTAAGCAGTCAGGCCACGCTGTGTTTGTTCATGGGTGATTATGTTCATCTGTAGCTAACATCCATCGAGAAAGTGTGTGTGTGTGTGTGTGTGTGTGTGTGTGTGTGTGTGTGTGAGCATGTGTACCTGAGAGTACCCAATAATCATCTCAGGAACAGGATTAATATCCAATGTCAACATGCCGTGCCAACGCAGTGAGCAGTGTGATGTGTATGTGTTGTGGTGGGAAACAGTGTGGAGGTTGACTGTGATTGGTTTGACTTCTGGGGTAAGAATCAGATCTGCTGCTGGGGGGAAAATATTTTCTCTTTACAAATTATTGAAGTAGAATAAAGACAATTTTGTATCGTGACAATTCATGATGAAAACACAAGGATGTCACCATTTTTGCTGGCTCTCCTTTATGGGCGCATGTGTTGCATAGATTTGTGTGCATGTAAATGGTATGCAAAGGCTACAATCCTCCAGAAGCAGTCTCTCTCCCACACACCCCCCCCTGCCTGTGTTTTTCTCTCAGCTGTTAACCAATCACAATGATGATTGTGATGGAGGAGCCGGCCAACTAACCAATCAGAGCAGACTGGGTTCTGGTTTCAGACAGAGGGTGAAAAGAAGTATGAGGAAACTAAAGATCTTTTGAGCATTAAAACATGTTAACATGTCACAATAGAGGCACAAAATACAAATATGATCCAAAGTAAGCAATTAAGGGCCCCATTACAAATGTGACAATGTCTGAGATGTGCTTTGTGTCTTTCTGTGGAAAGGTTGATATGGTTGTCTGTCAATAATAACAATATTCTGTCGATAACCATCTTAAAGACAAATGATGATTTACTTTACACGTAGGCTGATCTTGTAGCTCTGATTTATTTGAGATCTGAAGCAGCAAATCACTGAAGAAGACAGCACCACAGATGTTAAACTGCAACAGTGGAAACAATCATGATTACAAACACTACAAATCTTCCCACAGACGCCTGATTACCTCCGCCATGGAAGTTATGCGTTTGCTTCGGTTCGTTCTCAGCAGAACAGAAAAAACGACTGGCCCCCAAAAACGTGGGGAAGGGTGAAGCATGGGCCAAGGAACCCATTACATTTTGTAGTAAATCATTTTTCAAATCAGGTTTACAATAGGAGATAGTGGAAGAAAGGTGTTGTACCACCTGCTGCCGCACATAGCTAGGTCTGGGCAAGGCCATGTTTAGATCAAGGGGCAACTTCTGGGAAATTCAGTAATAAAGAGTTGCCCTTCTCTTTGCCCTGATCTCTGTATGTAGCACACAGCATGCAGAGAGCAATGTCTCTACATCTGAATGCAACTACTCAAGCTGAAGATACAGTTTTAATGACACATGCTCAGTCCTGAGAAAGTGACCCAAGACTCTGACAAAGGACATTAGACCCATGACCAATCTGCAGTCTATTGGCAATGCTTTCAAAACATTATTCTTTATACAACAATAAACCATTCTGTTCTCTCTATAATCATCATTTTAATAATGTCCCTATTTGGGATCATTTATATTCTAATAGGGGAGTGCCTTTGACTTGCTCCATGCAAAAATAAGTCTGATTGTATCGAAGTCTATGGAAAAAATGTACTTAACCTTCACTTTATGTATGATCTAAATTCACATGTTCCTGATGGTCTTTATAGCGAGTTTAAAGTTATACAGCATGAATACATAGATGCTTTCACTAATCTCAGACTCATAATAAAAAAAATTCTTTAGGCTTTTAATAAGCATATAAGATGCCTAAATGCCTTTACATATTTGGAGGAACATTTTAATTGAATGTTAAATACAATTTTATTTTAGTTGAATCCTAAAGCAACGATGTGTTTGTCCAGCAAGCTGCAACTGTGTTCTTGTTTGTTCGTGTTTTTGTGTAAGTGTGTGTGCAGCTTCATTTCGTTTTGAGCGTTCAGAAATCCAGTGTCGATATCTCCCTCCCAAACCCACAAAGCTCTCTAATCTGCTTTACGCTGCTGTGGAAGCAGTCACCCAGGGACCAAAATGACAACAATAGACACACAAAGACACATGGATAGAATAAAGAACAACACACACACACACACACACACACACACACTCCCACATATGTAAAGTCCCTTCTCTGAGGGGGAAGCAGAAAGAAAAACAAAACATCAATGGAATCTCAAAGACAGGGACTGTTCGGAGGGAACATCTGCAGTCAACAGCATATCTCTGCTGTCAACATAGATACAGTGTGTGTGTGTGTGTGTGTGTGTGTGTGTGTGTGTGTGTGTGTGTGTGTGTGTGTGTGTGTGTGTGTGTGTGTGTGTGTGTGGTTACCTGGGTTCAAGTGGTCTTTTTAATCCATACATAACACTTGCTTCCACTTTTACATATTAAAAACTACCTACCAACATATTATATATATGTGTAACTGACAATAGTTTACTCACAGTATGTACGATATAGTAGGCGCATCATGGGCTGATTCTGAGTTAATGGGCCCCTCGGATCAAATATGCAAAAAGACCCGCCACTTTTACATAACGGTCAAAATTATACACTTTATTTTGTAGCTTTTTAATGTTTTTGTCATCTTTTTGTGTAATTAAGAAGTTATTTTATGTCCCATGTAATTCTTGGTACTTTTGAGTATCTTTGAGTGGCTGTTTAAAAGGTGGGTCATCTATCGGGTTAGTCGGACAAGAGCATATGTTGAAGTAATGCAATGCGTCTATCTGCGTGTTTCATGCACAAGAATGAAAAAAACCCTCAACAGTAATAACTAATTAATTTTAAATATAACTTCTAAATATTCCTTGACACAATCTTTCCTCTCTGTAATTGTGATCCAATCCACACATGAGAACTCAAGTCTACCTGCACAGTATCAACAGAGCCTATTAGGAGTGTGGAGAGACACAGCACTTTCTTTAAAAGCACTGCAGGTAATCAAATCAAGGTAGCGACGAGAAAAACAAGAAAGAAACACTGCAAACAAATTCACTGCAAAACCACACACCGAGGTAAGGGTCAGAGCGTGCCCGCTACACAAAGGACTCTACTCCTTATTTATCGTGTTTCCTGTACGTGTGTGTTGCCAAAGCATTCATCACTTTCAGCAGCGACTCCTACCTCCATCATATCTATCAGCCAGAGCAGCCTTTCCTACAGAAGGGGAGAGGGGAGGTTTGTTGGGTGAGAATGTGGGAGTAAGGGTTTTTTTTTTTTAAGTGAAGAAAATACAAAATATCAACCCAAAGCATCTCAGCATGAAGGCATTGAAAGGTGTCCTTGTTCAGCCTGACAAAGTACACATCAGATGAGGATCCTTTCTGCATCAGAATCGGTTAGAATCCATTGAAATATATCACACTACCCTCTTTCTCTCTTTCACACACTCAAGCACTAACCCAGAAATAAATAAATCATACCAAACTGAACTCTTGCTGCAAAATGAAAATAGTAGAGAAATAGCATCCCATGGAATATTTCCTAAGCACAGAGGGCTACCAGTTTATCCTGAAAATATCCAGATGTTATGTTTCCATATACTTTAAATGGCACCTCTTATGCAACATCCATGTTTTCCTATCAACATGTGTCCCCTCTGTGTAAAGAGATTTTGAAAGTTTCACAAAAAAATATTTGCTCTCTTTTTGTCCTGATCCATTTCTATAAAAACCTGTCTGAAAATGAGCTGATTAGATTTTGGCCACTTTATGATGTCATAACGATTTTTTGGCTTGTGTAACCATTAGCCAATCACCAACCAAGGTAACCCCCCCCCCCCCCCCACCTTATCACCTGAATCTCCTCCTAGAGCACCATTGTGTTCTTTTAACCAAATATCTCTCAGAGGGGCGTGGGGAGGGGCTCCTTATTTTCATCTAAAGTAACAAACAGAGAATCATCACTTTTGAAACAGAGGGGATTATGGGATGCTGCAATGATCTGTTTGGTATTTGGAGCCAAACACTTCAGAGACATGTTTTATATATATCTGAGAGCTGTAATATATTGATGAAAAACAGTATGATAGGGGACCTTTACATTAAAAAAAGACTGCCCGCACTATATCAGAAGGTGCCAGAGAGTTATTGAACTGATAAACCCAGCCTACCCGTGCAGAGCTGAGGGTGGTGTTGGTCATGAAGCTGGCTGAAGATGAGGTCAGAGTGTCTGGGTACGACACCATGGACAGAGAGTCTTGCTGCAGTGCCGTGGCTCCGGCTGGCCCCTGTCGCGCTTTAAGAGCCTGAATTTCTCGTCTCAGCACCAGTGCGTCAAAGTGCTCCAGGTCCTGAGGGGTGACCAGGCCTCGAACCTCTGACAGCAGAGAGAACTGGGGGGGAGGGAGGGACAGAGGGGGAGACACAAGAGGGGAGGAGAGGTATGATGCAACAGGCTTAGGGTGGGTCGTACAAACTAGGATTCATTTAAGGACTGAAACAAGTTTTTTTCTACAACTGTGAAACACCAAAAGTTGTGTTTCATCCAAACCCTGATTTATTGAATGTTGCTGAGCTCGATAAACTTAAACCATATCTTCATGAGAGATAAACGTCCCTCCTACCGAGTTTTCTAAGGACTTTGTGTTGTGACTAACAGAAACAGTCTAACAGCTCTAACATCTTATTTTGAGAAGATTTGGCATTTATGGATTAGCAGTAAATTCTCAGTATCAAACTTTTTAAAGCAACAAACAGTTAAAAACAGGTTATTGTTTTGATGTGACTGCTTGAAGAAGAACTATTTAAGGTACTGTTGATGGGATGTAGTCATACATATAGACCTCATTAGTTTTGGCCTAAACTGTACTTTATGCTGATTAATTCATTAGTTGTATCTTGTCTTGATAAGAACTGGTGAAGACAAACAAGGGGAGAAAGTGAGGGGATGATTTGCAGCCTCAGGATTGAAATCGAACCTGTGCTGCTATGGACTGTGGTATTGACCGTATACAGACTGGGCTTTTGTATATCGAGGCACACTTTTCCATGTGAGCTACAGTGTAGCTCATTTCATGGTGATTTAAAGGGGACATATTGTACTTATTTGAGATTCATACTCTTTCATAGGGGGGCGGAATATTATAATAGGCCTGCGTGTGGCATAGAAAGCGGAACCAAATCTGAATGGCTTGTTGAATTCCTTATTTACTTACCAGGCAGCTCACAAATAACTGACAGGGTAGTGTTTTCCTGACAGGGTGTGGGTTGGTTGCACTCCAGATTCCAAAATGTATGTTCACAAGCACTTAAAGAGTGATTTTATCATGCCATTTCCCCTTTAACACAACAACTTTGGTTAGTTAATTAAACTGAATAGTGAGTGTCATTACTAATGGGATCAAATGTGAATGTTCCTAAATCCAAACCAAGATTTAGGCAGTAAAGGAAGTTTACAGAAGACCTTCTGTAGGTACATGTATCTGAAATAAAACGCCTTTGATTTATTTTGTCTCTTTACAAGGTGAACTACTGCAGACTGTGAGAGAATCAAGAGGCTTTTAAGATCAGGGGATGAAAGAACAACAAAACAGTGCTGTAAGTTTCGGGAAAAAGCCTGGGTATAAATCTCTGAAGGTCTCAGAAAACTTCAATTCAAATCTCACATCAATCCCACACAGACCTACAGGAGTGCAGAAACAAGCCTTCACCTTTGCGTGCGTGTTGAGCAGCTCAAACAGCGCCACCACCAGCTGCTCCACCCCGATGTGTCCTTCCCGGTACTCCTCCACGTAGTAGCCCATGGTCTGCCGCTCCACCTCCGTCAGCAGGTGGCGCGCCTGCTCCTCCAGCATGGCCCGCGTCTGGTTCACCAGGCTGGACAGGGTCACCTGGGAGCCCGCCACGCCTTTATAGAAACCAGGCTGGTGGAGATGGAGGAAAGAGTGGATAATACATTCTTACAAATATACTCATTGTTTATATTGTTTGTTTTTTTAGAATGTTTCAATACTTATAATATGTTACTTGACTTTGTTACTTGTTATTATTCTAACCCATCACTGGATTCCTTTTTTTTAATGTTACTTATGTGTCCTATAAAATTACCGGTCACAGTATTGCTCTTTTTTTCTGTCCCTAAACTGTGGATATCTCTCTGTATTTATAAAGTGAATTAAAAGAGTTTCATCATTATGTAACGGAGGTGATCTTTGGGGCCATAGATTTCGGCCTCCGTTACGGATTGTTCCCTGGTTTTATTTTGAAAAGTGTTCCCCTTCCCGTCTTGTCTGTTGCTGCTGATTGTGTTCACCTGGTGCCCTGTGGTGTCTCCTTCCCCCTCACCTGTGTCTTGTAGGCTTGATTAGTCTGTGGGTATTTAGGCTCTGTTGTTCCTGTTAGTGTGAGATCCTGGTTGCTGGTGACTGTGTTCACATGAGACAGTCATATTGAGGCTGTGTATCATGTACCACAAGGATGAATAAATGCCCACACCGGGTTATATTTGAACTCTCTGCCTCTGCCTCTGCCTCCTTGCTCGGTCGGGCCGTTCAACTGTCAGCTTCACAATCATTAATCCCGATTGTATTTTTGAGTGAGGTTTTAGCCCAAGATTTAGTTTTTATTTCTGGTGTTACCATCACCAACATGTGACAAAAAGTTTCACATTTAAGATTCTACTGAGCCTTTTCTAATTCCTGAGTAAATCAGACCAAGAAAACCAAATAAAAAACACCACACTACCAGGTGTGTGGGTGTGTACTGTGTGTGTGTGCGTTTCCCAGCTACTGAACAACACATTCTTCCTACAGGGAAAATGTCCTTCATTCTTCACTCAGTGTTTTCATTAATTAATTGTATGCAACAAACACCAACTCAAATTCCATGTCTGCGAAAAAATAATGTGCAATAAACCTCTTTTCTGATTCATACGTGATAAGAAGGACTTATGGAAAAATGGAAAAGAGAAGGGAAAGATGTGAGGAAAGGGAAGCCCCCTTTGTGAATAATGGTGTTGAAGAGGATGGAAAGAAGAGGATGTGGAGAAAGAGGACAGGCAGATGTTTGGCTTAAACTGTAAGGACGGTGGTATTGGGGTTTGAGGAAGGAGGAGGAGACAAGACGGAGAGTAGGAGGAAGAAGTGATGGATAGAGAATGAAAAAGCAGAGATAGAGGGAGATAAATACAAAGGTGACGGAGGAGCAGAGGCAGGAATCACATCAGAAAAAGAGCAAGTACATTCATCACCTATCATTAGTCTTTCTGTCTCGAATGTATAAATTACCATCCGCCTGCTGTCCACCACCCTTTATCATTAATGCTTTGAGGCACCAACACCACAGCTTGCAGCAAGGCAGCACTGTGCCTTTCACACGTGGGCAGTTTCTTTCCTCTTACAGCTTTGAACTCCGTCCCGCTGTGGCAGCTGGCTGCTCTGCCCGTCAGAAGGACCTCACTCTGGCTCTTGACAAACCGACGAGCTGCCAATATCACTATCTGCTCCTTTTCCCTCTCCTCTAATTTATCTGCTCGCTTCCATGCAGCTTCTGCCTTAATTAACTGCTTAATCAAAGACACCACTTCAAAGTCACGGCTGAATCTGCGTGTGTTTGACGGAAACAGGAAGAAGAAGCAGGCCCGGCGCCACCTCCTCCTCCTCAACTCCCTCCAGGCTCATCCATCCATATCAACAGCTGTAGTTGTCCCAGTGTCGAGCCAACAACTGTCTATTGCACAAGGTGAATCTTAATGCTCTCAATGCTTACTGGGACATTTCCTTCTGGTTGTTACTTAAGTCAAGGGCGCCATGGAGCGATCCAATCGTCCCACATGAGGCATGCGGCAGTCAGACTGTCTCTGGCTGATGTATCAGAGGGCAAATCAGACAAGCCCCCAGGTAGTCTGCGGAGTGTTGAAGCAAATGTTTGTAGTCGCCAATCCATGGTAATACAACTTCGGTGTCAGTGCGCTCAATCATTGGGCCCAAACTGACTTTTTGCCATTGACTAACATTGGTAAGAGACATCTGTTAATCAGTAGATATAAAAAGTACAATCACTTGAAAAGCCCCTACAGTCCTTTGTGCCTGCATGTAGCCATCAGGCTGCACAACAAGGGGTCAACAATGTGACACAAACTGGACATCACACACACACACACACACACACACACACACACACACACACACACATTTTAATGCATTTCTTATTTTATATTTATTTACCATTTTTAATTTGTATCTTTGATTTTATCCTTCATTTTATGAATCTGTGTGAATCTGTGCTGTCCTGTTTCTCAGTCTTACCCTGTTGCTGTTAAACTACTGAATTTCCCCTCCAGGATTAATACAGGTCCATCTTATCTTATTTGATCTTATCTATATGCAGACGCCTTATCATGTTTTTTGTATAATCTGTATCCAGTTCTCCTTATACAGTGCTTCCATGAGATCAGCACTTGAGGGTGTTAATGAAATCGGTCATCATTTACTGGAGTGGAACACGTGCCGAGTCCCGCTAATGAGCTCCTCTTGAAACGCAGTGCAAGCGGACGGAGAGAGGACGCCGTTACTGTAAAGCCATGTTACAGTTAATGGACATCCTGTTAGAAGTGCTGGCTCTTTTGGACTCGATCCATCTCTGAGGTCATTCTCTCGTGAGTTTCTTGGATGCCAGATAAGCCCTTTTATCACAGTGACCAGAAACAACGCTCACCACTGCCAACATCTAATTGATAAAGAGGGAATCTGATAAAGCTGGCCGTGAACATGTCACATGCCTTTATCTCTGCTAGAGCTTTTTCCATTTACCAATACAAAGAGGAGGAACACGTTTCAAAAAAGCATTTTCCAATAGATATGAAACTATTCGCCTCTGTGTTTTTGTTAGAATCACACCTCTACTAAACATTAACTTTGGGGACACAAAAAAACACTTCCCTCAAACGCTCTTCCTCTACACTGTGCTTATCTGTAGCCATGACTCACATGATCTCATCCTGCGACTCATCTTATCTTCTTATCTCATCAAATGGCATGAGTAACTCTGCTGGATTCACACTAGTTGAAAAAAAGAACTCTTTTAGAAAGGAAGAGGGACTGCTGTCATCATTTTCATATCTCAATTATTATTATTTTTGGCCCTGGTCCTCTTCCGAAGATTAACAAACTTGTTCAATCGGAAATTAATTTTAAAAGCTTAACACCTACAGTACAGTGACTCTTAGCTAAAGTTCCTGGAGCTGCATTACTGATTTTAACTGTTTACTTTTGGCATTTATATATATGTATCTCACTTTTAATATGTTTATATTTATGAAAACAATCCTTATCTTTTTACATTTCTGACACTGTACATTTGTTTTTTGCAGCCTTGTTGACATCCATTGTTCTATTTTGTACTATTATCATTGGAGCTATATACATTACTCTCTGTATTTATAAAGTAAATTAAAAGACTTTCATTATTAATCCTGATTGTATTTTTGAGTGAGACTGTATCCCTCTTGATAGGTATGTTTACCATCACCAACATGTGACAAAGGTTTCATATTTAAGATTCTACTGGGCCTTTTCTAATTCCAGAGTAAAACAGACCAAAGAAAACCAAACACAAAAACCACACTAACAGTTGTGTGTGTGTGTGTGTGTGTGTGTGTGTGTGTTTCCCAGCTACTGAACAATACATTCTTCCTAAGGCGAAGATGTCCTTCATTCCTCACATCCCTGCACGCAGTGTTTTCAAACAACATTAGGACATAATGTTTCTAGCAGGAGTGCGCTTTTCTCTGGAAACGAAAACACTAAATAAGGAAACAAAAGTAGAAGATTGCCATGCCACACTGTAAAAATAGATTGCACATGATGGTGGCAGAGATTGTGTCTGACCTCAGAGGGCAGGTATTAGACTTGAGGCCAACAGACAGAAGTGTACCTCTGTTATGTTGTTGTTGTTTTTTGACAGTCGTACCCAATAAATTAGCTTCTCAATTCTAGCACTGATTCCTAGCTGACAAAGTCTATGTGTAAACGTATGAGAGTCTTAGCAAAGCCGGGACATGATTCCATTTCAAGTTGTAATGTTCTTCCTCAGATCAAGAAAAAAAAATGTGGATAACAATGACCATAAAATAAGGTTTTTTAAAGTGTCTTCCACGCAGCTCGATGACCATTGTGAACAAGGCAAGAAGTAAATCAACCTTTTTCTTATCTGAAGTTACGAATGCTAATCAACTTTAGCAAAGACGGATCATGGAAGCTTATCACTGCAGCAGTTTCTCTCAGTCTCTTGTGCATTACCTGTGTGTGTGTGTGTGTGTGTGTGTGTGTGTGTGTGTGTTTTGCTTGAACATTTGCTCTCTTCTCCACCTCCAAAACATTTTATTACCGTACATTATATAATATATGACCTATTATACAGAACAGAGTCAATACCTGTGGCCGGATCAGAATTTAATGACTAAGGTAATTACCTGGCTGATTTACAGCATGCAGCCAGAGAACACATGACCTCAAGGTTTTAGGACAGAGTGCCGACCCACAATGCATCCCTGCTGCTAAAACATGTTTTATTCATTACATTATATGGAGATTGAGCCAATATCAACCAATGTGATTTGCAAGTAGTTTTATGCAATGTATGTTGAATGACCAGTATTATGTGGTGTAAAATGTTGCAAAACGATGTCCTGTTTAAACCTGGGTTTTTTAAGTACAGCTGCTCATTACTAGTACCCTATAGTACATTAAAGCAGACCCATTTGGATGAGATAACATCTGTTGGATAGCTACATTTGTCTTAGTTAACAAAGTAGAACAACCAAAGTGGGCCAGCAATGTGTGCTGTGTCTAATTGATAGATTGGATGGCTAAAACATTCCAGTTTAATCTTTGTGATTAAGCACATTTTTACATATTGGTTATTTATGATGAATCACATACTGTAGGTTGCTACAGTAGCAGCAGCTTTGAGGAAACCTGGTTTTTAACCAGATATATGGTGTGATCAGACACTTTGGACAAAGGTACAGGCTACAGTTATTATCAATGGAAGCTGGGGGCATGAAGCTGAAAACTGACACCTGAAATTAAAGTTGAAGTAGCCTCTACAGATTTCTCCAATGACACATTGCTGTGTCACCCAAACATGTTTTTGTTTCACAATCCTATTCTGTTCAGTCTAAAAACTGGAAGGGAACAACATATTTCAGTAATGGCCATTTCCCAGTGATAATATCATAACAATTTTTTTTGAGACACAACAACAAAATAAATGCAGGTTGGCAGCTGTTAGTGGACCAACATTGTTAAGACACACGGTAGCTATGTGTGGTGCTGTTATATTTAGCTAAATTATCTGAGACTATGCCAGTTAAACATTTTGGAAATCAGAATTATTTTGTCGGTAGACCAAAACATTGGGGACTGTGTGCATTACGTGGACCTGACAGCATGTGGTGGATATGAATGGGACTGTATTAAACTTGTCATGGGAGGTGGGACAGCAACATTCACTTTGGAAGTATTTGACGCAACTCGGGTTGAAAAATGTTTCCAAAATGTGAAAAGACATAAACGTCAAAACATAGAGTTCAGGCAACTCTGAAAGGTGCAATAGGCTTGTCTTTAGTCAGAGACCTCCTTAGGGATACCGAGAGATGTTGCCTGGGTGAACTGACAGAGAGACACTTTACTTTCAGAGGCTTTTTAAATCCTTATCAGACTCACTGTCATAGTATAAATAAAGTATTTATATTGCTCCCGAGCTCTCAGCTGGCGTTCTTTAGTTCAGACAGTGATGACGCAGACAGTGTGCAGACGCGCTTCACCTGCAGGCTTTAGATTGTTGCTTCAGTCGTCTTGGACATATTAATGTGCCAGTGAAGAAGAATGGAGACAGGCAGGATCTAACAGCATCACTGCAACATGACCAGCATATGGCTGGCAACATTCAAATCTGAGATACACTTTGAGCTCTCATACATATTAACACTAATTTATAAGAACACATTACATAGCATTTAATTGGGTGTTTTCAGTCAAATGGAAATATATTTGATAAGGTTTTGTGTATTTGTCTTGCAATGATATGTTATTTCTTTAAATCCTTACTGAAAACAACCTTTTAACTCCAAGAGTGACCTAACGTAACCTTCCAATGCATGTCAACAGTGATTACAATGATTTTACTGTATAACAATTAGGAGAATTGTCAAACGCATGATCCTTAGAAGCTAAATCTAAGAGTAAACTAAATGAGTCAATTTATCTTCAAAAGTCAATACTTTATCGTGTGCTATAACTACCTGTGTGCCTTCTATACTAAATAAACACATTATTCTATTATGCACTGTATTGAGCCTTATCTACCTTATTGGTAGAGTTGTTCTGAATGGGGAAATTGGCTTTAGAATCTATTTCTGCAGTAAAGTTTGATATTTTAGGGTCTTCTGGGATTGAGTCTATTTTAGCCAGCCTCTCTATAAACTGTGTTGGATATAAAGCAGGATGTTATGGAGGTTAATCCCAGTGGGGTTTTCGGTATATCCGCTTTGATATACAAGTAAATCCATAATAAAAACATTTTTGAGTAACAGAACATCGAGAACAATGCCATGAAAGGGAGAATAAAGCTCCCAAAACGGGAGAGTGAACCATGTTTCTTTTGTGCAGAGACACACAGGCAGCTTTTTATTGTGTAGAGCTCAAAGAAACACACTCTGGGCCTTGGTGTGCAGTTCATTACAAGTTCAACCCAGCACCACCTCTGATAAGCCGCCTGTTTTTTTCTGATTGATTTGCAATACCAACCTCTGTGACACACTTTGTTTTTCTAATGGAAGTCTTTGCCCCCTTGTGGTATAGTAAAAAGTAAATACTCATTTTGTGAGCTAGATTGTGGATTTATGGGCACAATCTACACCTGTTGAGCATGTTTATCATTCCACTCAGGCCAGTGGGTTTTATTCAGCGATACGTATCTCTCTGACTATTGCCTCCTGCTTTTCTTTTCAAGCCGTGTAAATCCAACTCAATTTCTGTTGTTTGTCGCCATGCTGTTTTGTGAATTGATCTTGACTTGTGTTTGCTGGCAGGTGGATTTTATTTGGAGGGTCCAAAAGTACCTCGCTATTGAACAAGTGAATAAAACCTGAGCAATTAAATATGCCAGATACGTTTGCAAAGCATCAGTTTTTGAAGCTGAGGGATTTGTCTTGTTGATAAAAGGATTTCACTCGCTAGCATTCAGTTGTGAGTACCAGCAGCTGTAGAATTGTGTACTTCATTTGAGTATTTCCATTGTATGCTTCTTGGACTTCTACTCCAACAAATTTCAGAGCAAAAAAACTTTACTTGACTGCAATTTTTTAAACACTCAAAGTTACCAGTTAAAAAACCTGAAACGCCTCCATTGGAATCCTTTGTTTACTTCAACGACATAGTGACATCACTACGTAACACTCGCGTTTCTATTGGCTAGCGCTCCAACATATTGTACGTAGCAGGACATCTCTAAGCGGTTGACCAATCACAACAGAGCCAGCCAGCTAACCAATCAGAGCAGACTGGGCTCTGGTTTCAGACAGAGGGTGAAAAGAGGTGCTGCAGCACAGGCAGCTTTTTGAACATTAAAGCATGGAGACATGACACAGGAGAGGATAAAAATACATATAGGATCCTGAATATGAGCATAATAAGGCCCCTTTAAACCATGGTATTTGTACTTTTACTTAAGAAAAGCATCTCAATACTTTTGCACCACTTTGGCTACAGTGGGCCCTCCTGCTAATAACACATGTTGTTTGTCTTTAACTGTTTTCATCTGATCCATGTACTGATCAGTGTTCATCTCATCCTGTTGTACCGTTACATTAAAGCGACCACAGACTCCAATGAGCAAATTAGGTTAGCAACATTTACCCTTGTTATTTGCCGTAATACATTTTGTTGTCTCAAATAACATTCATTTGTTCTACATCCCCGTGTAAATGGGGTCAGAGCCGAATTAATGATTCCTATCCTTAATTAATAAGCTTATCCGGCTAGCTTGGCCTTTAGGCCTCAACAACAGAGGCGGGGGTAGGACAGGCGTTTAATATTGGGATGTGCTGGATCTACGGGCACCAGACGGGGAAGCGAGAGCAGATTATTAGATGAACGTTGTTTTCTGCTTGTTTGAGCAGCACCATCACTGGCAGATCATTCTAATGGAGATTCATATTTATGCTGAGGAGGCGTTGACACACCGTGAGAGTGGAGGTGGGGTTGGTGCGAGCACAGACTCTCTGGCTCGGGCTTTGAATTATCGCCTCTCTTCTTGCTGCATGGCCCTTAAGCCCTGCTGCTACATATCTTTCCCTCCTATGCTCACACCCACCCACCCACCCACACACACCCACACACACACACCCACACACACACAACACACACACACACACACACACACACACACACACACACACACACACCACTACACACACACACCACACACACACACACACACACACTACACACACACACACACACACACACACACACACACACACACACCACACACACACACACACACACCACACACACACACACACACACACACACACACACACACACACACACACAACACACACACACACACACACACACACACACACACACACACACACACACACACACAAACACACACACACACACACCACACACACACACACACACACACACACACACACACACACACACACACACACACACACACCACACACACTACACACACACACACACACACACACACACACACACACACACCACACACACACACACACACACACACACACCACACACACACACACACACACACACACACACACACACCACACACACACACACACCAGGAGCCAGTCTACCTACACATCCTCTGCTTATCTTGGCTTATTCTAAGCAGGTAAACTATTAATTTCCTGCAACGCCTTCAAACAACATTTGGCGTTCTTTGAAGCTTCTAGGGGATTTCTAGAGCAGCTGCAGAACAGGTTGATGGCTATGAAAGGGCATTGGGCTTATATATTAAAGCAACTTAAGTACAAGACATGGCCAAATGTATGTTGACACTTAAGCATTGCACCCATAGTGGTTTGTCATCCCAGTATCACTGTTCAGACTGGTGAACACTTGTTTACCCTTGTCAGATAACAGTGGATTCACATGGGACCCAATTGGTCAGAGTAAGAGACTGATTGAGGAAATAGTGCCTATAAATAAAAAAGAGAAACAGGTAATGGCAGGCAACAAGACCTCAACAACAGAAAAACAATGACCTAGCAAAGACACATTCACAACACGCTTCTACTCATAGCCCCTCACATACAAGCAAACAAAAACGCATTAACACATTTTCCCCACCAGTTAGGATTGTTTCATGTTGGAGATCAAAAGAGCCCATCAAACAACATGGATTTGATCAAGGGCAGCCTTAAGGACACAGGTTTGAAATGGACGCACAGCATGTTTCAAACAGCATGACACAAGAACAACAATATTATAGTGAGGAAAGCTTGTAATTACACTCAAGATCAAAATCACTTCAAGGACCTTGCAGTGCTGCAGAGGACAGGGCCGGGTACTAACTGCTGCTTTGAAGATATTGGTCCTGCTTCACATGGAGAGAGGAGGAGCGGACTCCTTGGTGTGTCACATCAGAGGGTTTGTGCAGCTCACAAACCCTCTGATGGACGAAGGGGGTTATTTGGCCCTGGTGTAGGTTCACAGATTTGTTGTTATGTTGCAGTTTGAGGCCAGAGAGCCTACACACCCCACTGTGCACACGCCACTCTATTTTGAAATGAAAAGTATTTATTTTGAAGCTATAGGGTTTTGTTGGCATGCATTGCTGTCTACTTCAATGGCTACCCCCAGTGAAGTCTGGAGAAGGACACAGAGGATGCTGGCTACAGACTTATGGAGAACATTAGATATAAGCTGTGTCACCCCCCTCTCATTAATTAGGTAACCATTAGTCTTGTCACGATGCTGCTTTAAAGTTACAAAAGACTACAAAGAAGAACATCTTAGAAATATGAGCTTTGTTGTGGATAATAATGATTTCTTTTGAATCTCAGGATTAGCCCGTTTCTGCTCTCCTCCCATTGGATATTTCTAAATGATCTATCAATGTAATGGCTCACACCGGATGAGAATTTATGTAAGGGTTTGCTTTTATTTGTTCATCTAACTCAGCCATGAAAACGCATCTGCATCTACTTCTTGATTTTGTTTTTGACTAACAGAAGGATGGATGTTGCTTTATCAGAAATCAGGAATGGATGATATGTTTGTGAACGTTGTAAATACACTTTAACATTACATTCCTGTCATCGTGACTGTGTTTGGCTCCGAGGTGGGGGATTTAAAACGTACTTAAACAAAAGTAAGAAAAATGCAACATCAAAGGCTTGGATTTGAATGTGTCCCTTCGACTTGATTTCACAGTGAAGCTTTGAATTAAATAGAAATGCCAAATGAAAGTATTGCACAAACATTTTTAAAATATCCTATCGGGACGTTTTATAAAAGCTCCATAAATCTGCACCAGGCCGACTTCACAAGGTAGAACATATAGTAACATTGTCGTTTACTTTCCTAACCGTGGCAGATACACAGTCCCACCTCACAGTTCTGACACCTTCTCATCAGAAGGAGTTATTTGTCTACCTACACTGGATAGGAGACTGGATGGGAAGGCGAGCATGCTGTAAATCCTTGGAGAGGATGAAAGCAACCGAGTTCTCATAAATTCTCCAGGCTGACAGGTGGAGGCTGCTGAAGAACAGGAAGTGCTTTTTCACAAACAACCAGCAGACAGAACCGATATTTCTGCTGGTGTTACAAGCAGAAATATATATAATAATCCCAAAGTGAACCTCACCTGTGGCTTTCATGCCACAGGTGAGGTTCACTTTGGGATTATTATATATATTTCAGTCCATTTACATGCACACAAACCTGTAAATAGAAACACACTACAGGGGAGGGAAAACCCCAAAAAGTGTAATCCAGTAATTTGCTCACTTCTTCCGCAACTCCTGGCTGTTGCTGTAAAAACCTCACAATCTAAAACATTTGTGCATAAAAGGCTTCACATTGGAGCAAGCTTGCTAATCGTCCTTGTGAGTCTGGCCTCCTCAGTGTTTGGATTATTTGTTCAATGTAGAAGCATGAGAGTAAAACTAAGTGTTTTTCACCAGGCTGAGTGATGAACAAACAAATGTTCAAGTATTCCTTCAAAGCTGTGTTGGTTTCGTGAGTGTATTTGGAAGCCTGCATACATTGGAAGCACTGCAACGTCTATCCTGCAGATTGCTTAGACATATTGATCTTAAAATGCTGATAAGATAGCAGTGCCCTATATACAATCATCTTGAAAGGGCCCTTATGACTTAAAGAGCACATTGGTGTGTGTTGGTGGCAGACCAAAGTCTGTTTGAATTTGCTTGACTCTTACTTTCAAAATACCTCTGAATCCTCTCTCTGCCCCATTGTTTCCACATTACATGTCCTTCCTCGTCAGGAGAAGACTGCCCAATCCGATCTCCATAATGAAAAGTGAGCTCTCCCTACCACCCTCCTCCCCCTCACCTGCTTTCTCTCTCCTTTAACTCTCCTCTTACTTCTGGATTCAAACCCTCAAAGTCAGTTCAAAATGAGTCTAGGATCCTGAGTGAGTTTGGGATATACCAGGGTCACAATGTAAGGATACTAGGGATGTAACGATACCAAAAACTCACGGTACGATAATATTGTGATAACAAGTCCACGGTACGATATTTATCGCGATATTGAGATTGAGTAGGATAGTAGTATTTTAAAGTGTCAACAATATAATAATCAGACCCTGCAATAGAATAAATCAAGTTTTACTTTAGTTTTTCAAGTAACTCAACTCTAACTCACTCACTCACTCACTCGGCATCATCAAGGTTATCTGTTAGGAATATGAGCATGTCCACATTTCCAGGTAGAAGCTGGGATGTTTGGGCGTTTACAAAATCCCCTGCTGTGGAAAAAGCTCTCTTGCTTGGTACTGATGTTGCTGGGACAGAGAGATATGCTTTGGCCATGGGTGACAGCAGTGGGTCAAACTGTGCATTGTCTCTCCACCACTTCAAAAACAATACAGTTTTTGCCAAGAAGGTGAGGCTTATTGACAGGGCGAGATATAAAGATACTGTTGGTACTTGTCAATGTCTCTCGGTATGTACATGTAGCCTTACGATGTCCTTTTGTGTTATCTGTTGTTTTATGTTCATGTTGTAACCTACTTGCTGCCATGTTGGACAGATCGATGATCTCAATGGGACCACCTGGATGAATAAAGGTTAAAAAAAAAAAAAAGACAACAATATTTTGTCGGTCTCACGACGGTATCAAGACATTTATTTATCGTAATATTCGATATATCGTTACATCCCTAAAGGATATTGTTGTGTCTTCTGAGTGTTTGCTCAGTCTATTAGCACCTGGTTGGACCATGTTTGAGGTTTGATCGCTAACGACTACAACACGGTATTGTGCTGATGATACAAGATAAATATGGAACTCAAAGTGGTCTGTTAAGCCCACTTCTGGACTGATCTGCTCTCAGCCTCTGTGGCAAAAACAAGCAAATATCCCGACCCAAAATACGCTAAAGAAGCTCCGCAGCACATCCATGTGTATACCAGAAGAAGGAGGAGTTTTGATTTGCTGAATTTGGCATTAAACATAACTAAAAGGAAGCTAAAATACTCATGATATGTGATACTGTAGACATATGTGAGCTTTTATTAGCCAAGACATAAGGTGAAAGGTGAGATCGGCTATTTACTGAAGAGTGGTTGGTGACACCACTGACCTATTGTCACACTTCAATTACATTTGCAGGCGGGGTTAACTGACGGACGGACAGACAGATTAGATTATCATGTCCGGAGAGAAACAATACACACACACAGTGTTCAGTGTACACACACAAAGTGGAAATGACTTCCTATGAATCTCACCTTTCCTGCTGCTGAGGCTCCTTTGTCCATTGAGAAGCTGCAGAGAAACAGATGAAGAGGAACAATTCATCACTGAGGGACAGTAGAGTCGTTACACAAACAAATACATACCTATACACACACTCACAAACACACACTGTTTTCACAGCAATTATAAGGAATTGTAGTCACATTGATTGTTCCTTGAAAGAATAGCGGTATGCGATACATATTCAATACATGTACTGGTGAGACTTCACGTAGCGACAGTAGTAACTTGAATTCGACCTGTGAAAGGTTTGCCTCCACTATGGAGTCTGGGAGAAGCAAACTTAATGTTCCTGATGTTTGAGAAGGACATCTTCTTTGTTTTTTTAAACTTACATTCCCCCCCCTTCATATCCCTTTGATGGCTCTGTTCATCATATGTATGTCCTTCCTTAAAATACATCCTCAAACATATTTGTCTCATTATTCTGCAGCCACCCATCCATTCTGCATGTGAACCACCGGACTACACAGAAAGGAAGCTCGAAGCACTGCCACAAGTGTGTTGGATATGATATATAATGATTAGGATATGAGGACGGATAAGGAATTGTCAATATAGTTAAATGAAAAAGTAATTCTAAATTCAATAATTGATGAGTTAATGTAATATAAAACATGACCAGACTACAAACTGCAGCTACGCTCTTAGACTGATTGATGGTTTTCTTTTCAGTCATGACTTTCATCTGAACCATGAGATGTTCCCTTCGTCCTCTCTTTATGTTTGATTTTCTGGGATTGAAGTTAGAGTATACATGTAGCACTTCCATGCACTGATAGACACACAATCATAAAACTGATAAAGCTTATATCAGCATTTTCTCACGGTCCTCTCAAACACACTCACACACTTGGCAGCTACAGTAAGATAAAGAGGATAAGCAATATCTAAACTGACAGCTTTTCATCTTCATCAATATATTTCCTCACAGGCTGATAAATGCGTACTTCCACAGATTTGAAATTCTCGTCATGGCTTTTATGTTTTCTTATGATGTGGCAAAAACTGCTGCAAATGTTAACTGGCTATGTCTGCCCGTCAGGCTTTTTAATCACTGTGAAGCACAGACATCAAAATGCATGTCACAAACGCACTCGACTAGATGTCGAGTGCATTCCCACGCAGTAATATGCTTTAAATCCACTGGTTAACAAGTCACCTCAAAGCGCTGCCTTCGGGGCAAGAAGTTACAGAGAATATATAACTTACGGGGGTACGAGAAAGACTGCAGTCTCATCTGGGAAAGCACAGTGTGGAGACCGGTTTCAGGATTCTAATTCAATTAACCCGCTTGACTTTTGAGACCGACCATGCCATTTATTCTCAGCATAGTGATTATTTAAATGTCTCCTCCATGCCTGCGCTCGTTGGACCGTCAGATAATTGGTAGCCTTGATGTAAAACATAGGCTAGTAAATTAAACACAGTGTGCAGCACTTTACTCTGACTGATTTAAAATATGCAACATGGCAGAACGAAGCAGATCATGAAATAAAACATTATTTCAAGTAAGAAAATGTAATAATTTATTAAAACATGACAGTAAAAATGTGTATAATATCTGAGTGCCTTTATATGTTAACTTAGCTTTTACATTGCTGTAACTTATTTTCACCATTGATGTGTACTTATGCATTTTGATTTTTAATATAATACTAATGTGTGCTTTTTACTCTATATTTAATATGTTAGCTTAACCCGCTGCAGGACTAATAAAGGATTTCTGATTGTGATAAATGTTCTACTGGTTAGCTGTCTCTCCCCTGCAGGAAACGCTGAGCTAACCAGAAACCAACCCCTCAGGATGATTTTAAAGTTGAATACCTTTTAGAGCTCTGGTTAATTTTGAGGCATTAAAAGTTCTGAGTTGTCGGGTTGAGTGTGATTGTGATGAGGAAATGAGTCTGGCATTTACATCAGACTTTAGTTTGGCTGTTGGGGCTCACATTGATTCCAGGTGATGAGCTGCAGATGAGCTGCTCAGGTGCGGCACTTTGAGAGGAGCTTTGATATTTTCCAACAGAGCTGCATATTGCTGTATTTCTGCAAAAGGAGTAAATACAATGTCTGCCATCAGAGACAGACAGCTGATCACATTTCCATCTACTTTGGATCAAGACTGGTAGGACGTTTTTCATTTGTTATAATAATGTCTAAAATCTTCTGGGGTTTTATCAAAGTGTTTAGAGAGTTTTGCGGTTAAACAAATCATATTACATTATTTGTATTATACAAATAGATACAGACACTGTAAAAATACAAGGTGCAACTCTTTCTATTGTGTTATTAATATGGTAGTTCTTCTCTTCCTGGAGACTGATATAGAATTTGAATGTCTGTGTGATTTGCACAAGGGCTTGGTAAATATTAGAAAGATCTAATGCAAGTCAATGTACTGTAAAGAAGTTTTGGATTTGTGTCTCTAAGCATTTGGTTTACGTGGAGAATATCTCCAGCTGCCTCAGGTGTGCTGTAGAGCTGCTGCAGGCAAGCAGAGAAATCAATGTTGAAAAAGCCCAATTAATAGTTACATTAATAGTTTAACATACTACCATAGTCATCGACAAACGCTGCAGGGTTCCCTTCTTGACAACTGTACATTTGGTGAACTATAATATATATCTTATATAAGGGTTGAAGTTAAAACATTTTTGGCATTCGTGGGTGCTGCCATTCTGCCTCTTGAACCTAGCTTAGTCTTAGTGCCACCCAAAAAGCTAATGCTTCGGATCATCTGTCCATGTCAAATGTTGCGCTGCGTCTCAATCAGAATATGTTCCTTAGTACACAGTGAACACTTTCATTTCAACCGTGTAGTGCAGTGGAAGTGACAATGGCCGCTGTTATTTAATGTTAATCGCCCAGCTTGCTACAGTAGCTAGTCTGCTGAGTTAATCCATTGTAAGGCTGATATAAATGTACTCTTTAAAAAAACAAAACATTTACTGACTTTTTTAGGATACCTTAAAGTGATGTTGTAAAATAACCCCTTACAGGGTTAATAATGATTTCGCATAACAAAGACAATACCCCAATTTATAGACCTCTCTCAAGTCAATGGGAAAAATAATGTTTTGAGCCAATGACGTCGTGGACTGACACGGACTGAAAAGCTCTTCAGAAACCTATGTGTGATGTCACGGAGAACAGGTTCATATTTTCTTACAGCTTATTGGTCTAGATTTCTTTGTGACCAATCACAACTCACCCTGCGATGCTGCTGTTGGCCGAGCTCTCCCCTATCTGCGAGCTGGCGATCCACTTGGTCTCCCCCACCACCGTCCTGGCGTGCGGCAGGCGGCCCACATCCTTCACCGTCATCATCAGGTGCCGAGACGACTTCAGGACCCGGACGGCCTCGTCGTGCGGGATGCTCAGGAAGCTGTGCCCGTTCACCTCCAATATCTGATCTCCGACCTGCAGGGAAGGGAGGGAACACGTAGGCATGGTGGGGGGGACTGAGCGAGGCGGTAAAAATGGTCCGTGCAGAGACTGCCGCATGCATAGGATCAAGGTCAAAGGTCAGAGAGGGCAGATGGAGGTGGTGGAGGAGTGTAACATGTTTAATGGATTAGAATTAGATTTAGGTGGTCTGTTTCTTGTTAAAAGCGTTGGCTGAAATAATTACACATCGAATAAAGTTTCCTCCGCTCACTGACAGGTTCAAGACCAGCACTGTTTAATATGTAATATAAATGGCTTGTAGCAGGGACCCCCATCTGTGCTCAATGAGGCGGAGCAGCTTCTCAATTTTAAACTGCACTTTTCCTACGCCTCACTTGGTTTTATCTCACAGCCGTCAATCATGACTCAGACTTTTATTATGTACAACTGACAGAGAAAAATTAGAGAATTAGCAAAAGGATAATACATAACTAAAAAAGGTCCTAAGAAGTCAAATCAATAATCAAAACAGAAAATGCACATGGAATTGAGGTTCTGGACTGCTTCTAGGTATTTGTTTATCCCAATGATATTGAGTTGAAACCTGTTCAACAATGGGGTAAGTATGGAGGACGAAAAATAACATTTATAAATAAATATGGATACAAATGTAAAAATAAATGTTAAATTCATTATTTTCAACGACTTTCATTTATTTATGTATTCATTTAATTATTTCCATATATTTTTCTTTCAAATGTAATTTGTATTCCTCTTATTTATGAAGTTATTATTTCTGTATTTATTTCTGTATTGATACATTTGTTTATATATGTATACTAATGTAATAGTTATACTAGTTATTTACTGTCATTTACCTGTAGTAAAATAATGGATAAACATGGCAGAGGATACATTTATACTGAAAGTGTTTGA
This sequence comes from Harpagifer antarcticus, assembly GCA_902827135.1. Lineage (NCBI taxonomy): Eukaryota > Metazoa > Chordata > Actinopteri > Perciformes > Harpagiferidae > Harpagifer > Harpagifer antarcticus. The sequence goes on from CADEHL010000394.1 coordinate 2,104,679, forward strand.
GATGGTGGATTATTTTGTCAATCTGCTGCTTCAACATAATCTATCACTGCCCTAGAAACCGATTCATGTACAAAGATAAGGGCAGAAATCAAAGCTTATTTGAAAACCAAATCTGTTGTTATTCATATCATATATCAGCTGTTTATGATGGAAATGTCAGATCAAGTTAGCTTTAAATGCATTTGATAAGGCATTCAGTTTGCCCTTTAGCAGCATTAGAGTCAAAAGATATTGTCCTCCGTGTGGTGAAGATGTGAATGTTAATACACTACAGTCTAAAATCTACAGAGATATATAACTTCTTCATGATTTGTCTAGCCTAACCTCTTTAATAAGGGTTCTATAAGTAAAATGGCACAACAAAACGTGATACTTGTAATGAAGGAGGGATGAAAAAGAAGCGATAGCATAGAGAAAGCTTCCATGGCCTTAACACTATCATGCATTTCAAACACTACAGACACCTTTCAAAAAAGCACTATGAAACATGGGGTGCTTCTCAATGTCGAGGACGCTTGCTTGTTAGCACATGTCTTCCGAGCGTCTTGCTTCAGAAGCGAGGCAAGAATCCTTCCTGGCATTCGGAAAACAAAGAGTGGAACAGGCGAGCAAGTGTGCAGGTGTGCGTCATATGAGAGGCCCCGCCTTACATTTTCCGCCACAGATTTGGGAAAATTGGTCCGTGCGCAAAGCATTGTGGGGATTTTAAGACCGCGGAGTCTACACATGTGCAGCCTCGAAATGTCTACAAACGAAGTACGCCTGGCTCGGTAATTCCAAGTATGCTGGGCATTGGAACAGTTCTTCGGCTGCACTCAATGACGTAGGATGCTTGAAATAGTGGCTCTGGAGCAGCTTTACTCGAGATTGAGAAACACCCATGGTCCCTCCAACCCCCTACTCTACTCTGATAGAGGTGTGCACATCTGCACACATGGAGAACTCATAATTGCCAATTATACACAGTGTGCAAACTAAGAGTGAAGTGCTACTAAGTGCTTAATTTGGACCCGAGTCCCTGGACACACACTGTCGTAAGAAATAGTCCCTTGTCCCCGAAATGTAAATAAATAATGGCAGGTAGTTTAGATGCTTAGTGCTTCACACTGACTCTATTAACTTTACCCATCACCATAACTGTAATAAATTAGTCACAGAGGACACTCTCATCACTCCCCCTTTACAACAGGCACAGAGTCGCTGGTCCTGCAAATGACTGTCTGGCATTTCAACTTGATGTAGTGTTTAGCATTTAAAGAAAGTCCCCAAATGTTACTTTGTCCCTTTGTTCCATTCCCTCTTTACACTGGTCGGCCAACCGCACCTCCCAATCATGTCCAGTGTCTTACAGGAAGCAGCAGCCAGAGCAAACTGGAGATTAAAAGACATTCAGAATCTCGTACGTTTCAGTTTCTTTGGCTTTTTCCGACAGCCCGAGATGACCCGACAAACTGTGTGTCACTGCTAATGCAAATGCAAGGAGGGACACATCATCAAAACTGAATTTTGAGATGCAATCAATCTAATCTCGTCTACCATACACTCTGCTGCGGCGGCAAACATTTCTTATTCAGGCTTAACTGAGGCCTTAGGAAGAAGAGACAGATTTTAAGAGAGATTACAAGCGTTTTTCTTTCAGCTGTTTGTTTTACAAAAAGCCACGGAAAAGACTCAATAATCTGCTTCTTACAGACTTTATACAGTGCTTAGACCCCAGAGATCAGTTTGTTGGGAGCTCAGCTCGGTTTATCTCAGTTTCATTTGGAATAGACGGAGCTTTAGTGCTGTGAAATGTACACAGCTCGCACACAAACACACTGTTATTTGACTTCATTGTGTTCATATCTCTGTCACTTGAAGATAGTGTCCCAGTCCCGTTCAGCCGTGACATTGTGATAGTGAGTCAGCATTAAAAAAAAAAACCGTGGCTGAGTCCCCATTTAATATATAGGTCTCTTTATTGACCCTCAGCGTGAGAAGTGAGTGTAGTAGTAGATGTAGACTGCTGTTTGCCAGAGGTGGAAGAATATGTTATATTTAAGTATAAATAAACCAATCCTATTTTCAAAGTTGGACAAAAACTAAGGGTATTATCATAAAAATATAGGCTACATGAAGTCCTCACTTTTTATATTCTTATTATTTTTTACACAGTTGACTTATCTCTGCATTTGACTTGCACCATTCTGTCACGTGCACTATTTTCTTGCATTATCTGTGTTTGTTTCTTTACCTTTCTTCAGTATATTGCCGATTGGAGGAGCCTCAGACTTCGGATTTTCATAAGCATCAACTTAGCAATAGCTTTCGCATTGGACAATAAAACCTTTGAGTGTTGTCACAGAATAGCCAAATGGAAGACAAAATATGATAGGTAGATAGACTAAAGGCTGCAACTGATTACTGCAAAGACAACACATGTCCTAGAGCAGGGGTCTCCAACCTTTCTTCATCTGAGAGCTACTTTGAAAAAATGAAAGTGGCCAAGAGCTACTTGCTCGCTTACATTTATTCACATAGCCCTCAGCTGCTTGGTGATGTTTTTATAGTTTTCTGGGTCTACAAGGCTCCAGAAATGTTGTGAGTTTTGCTGAGACTTGCTATAAGCTTCAGATTTATAACCTCCACCTCCACAGGATTGACACTGAACAGTTCAGCCATCTTTTTCATCTTCTTCTTCGTCTTGACAGGGGCAGGGCCTGATTCAGAGTGGGTCATTCTGCTGTTGGTTCTGGACTGGTGTTGCTGGAGAAAGCAGACTGCTCCATGTGTGGTGTCGCTGTGCCGCTGTCACGTTTGTTCCTTGATCACTGCGTCACGGACCAATTTTATATTCGTGTGACAGAAAAAATTCTAAAATAATAAAACGTTATTGTCCAGACGCGGCCGAAAAATCAAGAAGCAACCTACGCTATAATCGATAATCGAGCGACGAGCTACTGAAAAGCTGTAGCTCGCGATCGACGTGTTGGGAGAGCCCTGTCCTAGAGAGACCCCCGCCCCAGCACGGATGCCGGTAAGCCCGACTGAAGTCATGGCCATTAGGTAGGAACTGCTGTTATCGCTGCAAGCTGATTTTACGGCTATTTTCAAGGATCAGATTCGGGCAGTGCTTGAAAGTGAAATGTCAGCTATAACATTTGAAATAAAAGCTGTCAAAACAGAACTCTCCAACTGTAAAGCTGCCATAAAAACGAGGTCGCAGTGATGGAAACGGGACTGTGTAGGTGTCAGGTTTTATGTCGAGGTTTTACAGCGTACAGTATAACAACTTTCCTCCAGGTAGCATCCCTAGAAAAAGGTATTTGGAGGTTTAGGAAGATCCAGGTGCAATAATATCAGAATAGTACGGGGACCAGGAGGCCAAAGCAGTCTCTGTGAAGCTTAGAGAAGATTTCCAGCTTGGAATGAATCCTAAACTGGACAGAGTGCACTGGACCTGACAGCCATTACAGAAACAAGCCAGAGCCTTATTGTCCCGTCTTTATGACTTACTGACTGCTGCACAGAGGCGAGTGAAGGCTGTCACTACCATGGATGTATAATAAGAACTGGATACAGCGTGGGAGGCGGGGCCTCATTCATTCCTATGAGAGTTGCTCAATGGCGCATGATGACAAAATGGCCCAACTTTTGAGAGAGCGAAACGTCACAGATTACCCGGCATGCCTGAGAAGTACCCGTATGTGCGCTCATAGAGCATGCGCAACTTTAACCACGCCGCCCAAAAGGCTCGTTCACATTAAGCATGCGTACACGTAACAGCACCGCGCGTTCATGACAGCACGGTACTGGATTTATATTAACGAGGCGGCAGTTAGCAGCTAGCGGCTAGCTAGTAAATTATGCTAAGTTACACATCGATGGTTATGTACTTTTATATTACGCTGACATCAGGATCTAGTGATATCCAAGCAACAGAGCTGCATTTAGCATGATACTTGTGTGGGTTGTACATGAAACCACTTGGTAATATATAAAAATGTATATGTTGAAGCCTGTTATGATCAATTGTGAGTTAAAACTTTATCTAAAAAGTAAAGCTGATGATGGATTACTGTGGTGGAGTTAAAGGATAGTATCTGTGATTATTCATGTTAAGTAGCCCACAAGTAACTAAAACAATTGCAAGTGCAATAAGAAGCTACAGGAACGTTAATCTACGTCGGTAATATTAACTTTATTTAATACAACATTTACATCATACAGCCCATGTAGTATAATATTTTACAAATGATGAATTACAGCAAACATGTGCAATATATCCATTATTACAGCTCCGTGGGCAGTAAGGCGATATGGTCCGTTGTTATTGTGCATCCATGGGTAAAGAGAAACTCATGTAGTACTGAACACGTAACATGAACGTGCCGGGCGACGCGGCCCCGTGGGTTAGATGCGCGTTCATAATGCCGAGGGAAATAACTCTCAGAATAACGTTATCAGCACATTTTTACAACTTGAGGAACCAATGTTTTTAATAAGGGCTATACAAACGTTCATACTGGGTAGTTTATTTAGTTTAAAATAAATTATCCAACGAGTTACAGACCACTCTTTCCCCATGTAAGTCAATGGGAAAAAGTGTTTCCGGGCCCAGCAACCTAAAGGAAGTGTAGTAACGCCGTTTGACCAGCACGAATATTCTCATCAGACTCCGGCACACATCTTGGGGGCTTGGTCACTACCCGATCTGCAGCTCTGCCCGATCTGCAGTGCGCATGTGCGAGATGGTCCGCCATATTGGACAACTCCGGACGGCAACCCAAGTAGGACAACATTGACACAGTGGCTTTTGGCAAAGCTCAAAAGGAAAACTCGAGAGGGATGAGTTATTGTTATTACAACGTGACTTCACTATTATTTAACAACTCTTTTTATGGGGTTCTTTTATTTGGGGTTAAGTACATTGTCAGAATAAGTGAGAAATTGATTTAACTTCTGTTAGACAGCTATATGCCATACATTTTTGCACACATTCACAGTAAATATGTATTCAGTATGATAGCTGTCTAACAGAAGTTAAATCCATTTCTCACTTATTCTGATAATGTACTTAACCCCAAATAAAAAGAGTTGTTAAATAATAGTGAAGTCACGTTGTAATAACAATAACTCATCTCTCTCTCGTTTTATTTTTGAGCTTTGCCAAAAGCCACTGTGTCAATGTTGTCCTACTTGGGTTGCTGTCCGGAGTTGTCCAATATGGCGGACCATCTCGCACATGCGCACTGCAGATCGGGCAGAGCTGCAGATCGGGCAGAGCTGCAGATCGGGCAGAGCTGCAGAGGCGATTGATATACCAATCTCTTTCCATGCAGACTATATAGCAAGAGGCACCATGCACAGGCAGCATGCGATGACCACAGACATTTTGGTAATAATATTTGAATAATACAAATAATCACAATAAAATAAAATAAAAGGAAATTAATTATATTTTGTTAATTCATGAATATATGTTTTAACAGCTTAAACGCTAAGAAAGAAAGATAAATATGTATTAATTATTACTAGCCACTTCATTTTGCTAACATTCCCATTATGCATCCTTGGTTTTATGAAAGCCACTATATGACTATATTATTGTTATTAAGTGTCAACGAATAATTCTTCCTTACTCCTAAGATATTTAACATTTACTGTGTGTTTACATTTACAATCAGCCCTGCTCCTTATCTTCCGTAAGGAGTGTGATAATGCAGTCGTATGTTGATACTATACGTTTTATGGCTTGACCTAGCGGACATAGGGGGTTTTACGCTAAGCTCCACAGATGAGAGAGACATCTCCTGTGTCTCCAGATGTTAACGCCCCATCTCCCCAAATATGTTGTTTACTCTCCCTGAACTAGTTAAAAGGTCTATCGAGAGATATGCTGGTCAGAATTGATATGACAACCCACCCGCTGCTGTGACTTGTGATATGAATTCTCCGGCCGTTGACTTGTAATAAACTACCAGTGTTTGACATCAAAGCTCCAACTCTCCTCGTGTCTCTGAGTCCTGACTCTCCATTGCAGCAGAAGTTTCCCTTACAGTATGCAATGCTTTTAATTGTATAGCACTATTAAGCACAACCATACCTGTCAGTAATGATAACATATTTTATTCTGAAATCTAAATGTATGTCATTATAGTGTAAGCTGCTACATATTGAAAAGCTATAGAAGAAAACCTGCTTCAAATCTGTACATGACCCCCCCCCCCCCCCCCCCCATTGAGGCTTTTCCACCATCATATTCTTTCAGAATGACAATGAGCTGAAGTAAAAGGTAAAACAATGCTGGATATACCACTAGTCTAATAATCTATTCAAAGCCCAGGCTCTAAATCCGGGGATGCAGCCCGACATGCAGAGACTTACCCTACAAGGCTCTTTATTTCATTTCCCATTCATTCCCTGTCCCCTCAGGACATTTTAATGCTGCCTCCCATCAAAGATGACAGGAGACATTAAGGAAAAGCTCATGATGGTTTCAGGGTGTTTCTATTGTTCACTACGGCTCAATGTCACGACTTACAGGAACACTTGAAGTGAGCAGAGCCATCGTTAATGTTATAAGTGCTTCTCTTACAATGAAGTCGACATGTCTGCTGTGAAAAGGACTAAGAAATTGCCATGGTGACAGGAAGTGGTGTGATATGCAGTAAAACATGTGAGCTGCAAACACACTGGGCATGTTGCCGTAAAAAACAAACATAAAATCCCCAACCTTCTTAAATTATAATTAGCTTTTTAGGAGAGTGGAGGCATTGCTATGGTAGAAGAACGATAACCCACAACATTAAGGCATCTTTTACCTTTAATGATATGATATACAGTACTTGTGGCAGGGCTTTTACATGCTTTCTATGAGGTCCAGATTATACTGTATTAGTCCTGTAGTTAGCCAAGCACCAGGGACGTGCACAGACATTTGGAGGGGCTATTGCTCTAAACTGGAAAAAGCCCCCCCCCCCCCCCCCGAGAAAAACACAAGGCCTTTTGAAAATTCTAACTTGTTTTTAATGTAAAAGGTTCATAAAATAAAAACACAACACTGTCATTGCAAGTGACACTCAGTTGACTTATGTCCATTGCTAAATTCGTTATTCTGGCACATTTTTAGTTGTGCGGTCCATATCTCATTAAAATATCTAATGTTAGTAACTATTAAATAAAACAAATGGGGACAATCCTTTAATGTAGATTGACCATTGCAACTGCTGTGCAGACATAGGGACTGATAAATAGAGCTTCTAACTAATAGTATATTTAGGTGTTTTTTGTAAATAACCGACAGTGTCAAGAGGAAGTAAAGTCCCCTGGTTTGTCCCCTATACCCTAACGCCAGGCAGGCCTTTGGTATGATCACCATAGCCATATGAGGCCGGAGGGCTTTCCTTTGCTTCCAGCTGTCAGATTGTAAACAAAGTCACGTGACTGGGGGGCAGATGACAGCGCTGACAAGGTGTGTTTCCCGCAGCGACACACTACAATACTAATTGTGGGCTTATCATTTTGATTCGGCCACAATAGAAAACAACAAAAAAAACTCTTGCTCTCTCAGGTCAGACAAAAATGGCAAACAGGCTGTTTCCCGGGCAACATTAGCCCGTACCTGTGCACGTCCCTGCTAAGCACTGCTGTGTGTAAGCAGCAGTGAATCAAGTCAGATTATCTGCACCTGTTGTACTTGGCAAATTATTTGGAACTTTGATTCTCACTCTAATTACATGCTGATTATCCCCCAGTGTGTCTCATTCAAATCACACTGTTAATTAGAGAGGAACGAGTTAGAAGATGCCAATATATTATAATAGTCCTCTGGATGTCTTTATTATTGTAATGGCTCAGGACGGGACAATCAATATTTCAGAAATGTAACAACGTTCAGTACTCAATTGTTTGTTTGTACTCCTCTTTGATTAATTTAGAGACAAACAAGAAAACTCTGCTGATATTATTTAACAAAAACACTAGCAAGCACACTGTGTATGTGATCTAGGGCTGCTCAATTAGTCGTATTTTAATCGCAATTACGATTTTGGCTTGCAACGATTATGAAAACAACATAATCGAAATAAAAGGATTATTTTAATTTTTTTAATGTACATTTTTACTTGTATTGGTTTTTCAGTTGAATTATACTTAAAGTTCAGGGTAATCAACTGTTAAAAACATACTGTTCACATTTTATTTCCAATAAATTGATGTTTTAAAAGTAAATGGATAATCGTTTTTAATAATCGTGATATAAATGATTGACCCAAATAATCGAGATTATGATTTTTGCCATAATCGAGCAGCCCCAGTGTGATCTGCGCCCACACACAGCTGCAGCTCTGCATGGTTAGAGTTGAGTCACTGTGCTGTGGAATCTGCTGCCATCATAAAGTTGACACTAACGCCTGTCCTCTCCTCTCCATAGAGTGTATAAAAGAAGTTGATGTAGCCACCATGACGTCACCTGTTGGTTTACGGACTATCATGTTGAAGCCTTTAATATGACACTTTGATGGCCGTGTCTTGATGGTAGCCTTCGATTTTGCAAAGCTTTTGTGATGTGGTTCAGGTTTGGCATTGACCTTGATTGATTAAGGTTAAGATAGGATGCCAGGTTTTTTGTGATTGTTTTACACAATATTTAGAAAATCGATGGTTACCATTAAGACATTAAAATCTTCTTTATGGAAATACAACTGACCATATCTAGAAAAGACGGTGGAGCTGGATATACAGTAAACTACTGCGCCTCTGTCCTGATTGGCAGGCCGCCATGGTAGCGAATTGTCAATCACAAAGTAGCCACGCCCTAAAACACAAGTTGCTTGTTGTGTGATGTTAATTTAATAACTGAACATCATGCTGTAATGAAAAGACTAGAAACTAGCAATGGAGACGATAAACTCATTAATGTTCACTCTATAAATCAAGTGAAAAGTAGGGTCATTTTCACATAGACTTCTTTACAATTAGACATCTGAAGGCTTCTACTTTTTTTCCTTTGTCTATGCACCTCTCACTTTATCTCTTTTAGCCGTGTCCTACTCCTCCATGCCCCCCTTAATATACTTCTCTTTGAAAAGTAGGTGGGCTCTGTCATGAGTCACAAGCACTTCAATTTGTGTGATCAATCTCTGTGTCACACCAGAGGCAACGCCGCATTCAGGGAAATTAAACGACAAACAATGGCACGGACAAAATATGATTAAAACTGTAATCAATGCTACGTGTGCAGTGAAAAGCCACACACACTTTAACTCCCAATTATTGTCTCCTAATTATTTCCCAATTGGGAAGCTTATATTATGTTCACAACGATTCCATAAACAAACACACGGCTGCATGAGACTGAGGATTCCTCGTGTCCAGGAGAGGTGTGTATAAAAAGGTTTCTGTGGATTTAAAGTCAATCTATAGAGCTATAAAGGAATGGAACTCAGTGCCAAACTACCTTGCTGAAATAGAGTCCAGAGCCTCTTTCAAGAAGAGATTGAAGGGCCATCTACTAATGACCATGTACCCTTGTGACCATGTACCCTTGTGACCATGTACCCTTGTGACCATGTACCCTTGTGAGCTGTATTTAAGTGTATCTCATGCTTTGTACTGGTGGGTGTCTTGTGCACTCATCCTTGGCTGAGATTGATGTTGGTGATGTTGTTAATGTTGTTATTGATGTCAGGACTTATGTCTTGAATGTTGTTATATTATTGTTGTATTGTTTTAAGTGTCGGACCCCAGGAAGAGTAGCTTTTGTCAAGAGCAAAAGCTAATGGGGATCCTAAACAAACATAATGAATGTAAGTAGAAGTAAACAAGCTGCTGTTATTGAGGTGGCATCTAACTTGTCGATTGTAAAGGACTTTAAAAGCTACAGCCACACATCATTCACTTAAACCCAAATACCTGCTGCTGCCTCATTCAACCCATTTACTACGGAGCTGGAAATGGGACCTGCAAATGCAATGTGTACATAACTTTGCCATTATATTTTATCAAGCATCACAATTTTAAAGATAATCTTCTACAGAAGCAGATGAATTAAGGATTAAGGAAATTAGAAACAGAAATGAGAAATCGACTAATACTTTCTTAGTGTGGGGATTTTAGGGATTACTTTAAAATAAGTATAATAACACCAGCACATGTAAATAGACACATAGATGCCACATAAAGTCATTTACATGTTTCTGTACACAATCCAAATGCTACATAAACATGACTTAAAGTAAAGACAAATATTGTTTTTATGTACTTTGGATTTCATATGATTTCAAAGCAAGAAATAAGATATTGAAAGTTTCTGCAAGTGTAATCAGAAATCGATGCAATCTAAGGCCATGGTCACAGCGAGATGCTTCGCTAGACATGTGGCGCCAGCTAAACCATTGTTTGATGGCCAATGCAAATGAAAATGTGTGACCTTCAACCTTTTGTGATTTTCTTTGTTCTCCTCATCCAATAGCACAGTGACGCTAAGACCTAAACATCTGCTAGAATCCCTTGTAGTCACATCGGATAGACCCTTTGCATACGCAGCAAGTTATTTCACATTCAACCTTTCGTTGTCTCGGAATGTCGACTCATTTCAGACTGAAATGTAAGTAACTTAACCCTTTCATTCATCACAAATGTACTTTAACACACAGCCGGTACATGTGCATTTCTCTGGACTATGCCACATCTGACAGCTTTCCAAGCGAATGCATCACATTAATCAGATGGCAAATTAGTATATGGGACCCGAGGAAAAAAAGTGTCTTCCAATTTCCTTTTTTTTGTGATTTCCTACCTATTTAGGGTTAAAAAAACATCTTGCAATTTAGACTTTTTTTATTTTATTTTATTTTAAAATGTTACAGTATGTCCACTGTAGAGGACGTCGGGACCATATTAGTTTGAAAAGACAGCCAAAATTAACAGATGGACTATGTAACGTATTATGGTTATAGAGTGATACTAATACAATAATACATTCACCTTTATTTAAAACATGAATAAGTAATTGATCTGAACATAGCTGTTTATTTGGTCAATACAAAACTAGCTTGTTTTTTGGTGAATCTTTCCAGATCTTCAAAGACTTTGTAGTCGATGGTAGTGGGAAAGTACCTCATTGACTCCAATCAGCACGGGCTGTTGGGTCATCTTGACTAGTTTGATGGATGTGGTCTCCATTTGACCATGCTCATAGAAACAAAGCTTGCATTCCTGAGGCAACTCTCATGCGTCATGGCTCCACTTAAAATAAAAACAACAATAAGACATACATGCTACTCTTGGGCCACAGACGGCCATGTCTTTCCAGCTCGTCCCTATCTGTCTCTCTGTCTGTATCTGTGCGCTCATGGAGCCTCCTGTATCTTTCCCCCCCTTCTTCTTGACCCTCTTCTATCCCAGGTGTGAAAGCCTCATCTCTCTCAAAATCTGAATCTCCCTGAACTTTCTGGTACAGAAAATGTCTGCTTCAGTTCTGTCTCCTGCAACAATATTGAGTCATAAAGTCCATGAAGATGGTCCTGACCACTAGAATGGACATTTATAAAACACCTATGATTTGAAAACTTGAATTATTTAATTGCTTTCAAAACTAATTCTATAGTTCCTCACATGTTAATAAACAAGAATATATATGATTTTCATGGTAAAAATTTCAATTATTCAACAATATTTGACTTCTCCTACTGCTTCTATACCATTTTGTTTTTCGTATGCCAGCCATTTTGGATGAAAAGAAAGAGGAACTTCCCAGCATGCAATTTTAACCAATGACATATCACTGGAAAGACCAGGATGTCCTCTGTACAGTACACAAAGCTGAGGGTTAGGCTAGGTTTCTTCTACAGGAACAAGTCCTGTTTCTCGCTTGAGGCCAGGAAAAGGCTAGTCACTGTGACCTTTTTACCTGTGCTGGACTATGGTGGTTTGATGTATATGAATGCACCTGCCAATTGCCTGGTCAAGTTAGATGCTGCGTATCACAGCGCACTGAGATTTGTGACTAACTGTAAAGCATTAACCCATCACTGTACCCTGTATGCAAGGGCTGGTTTGCTTTCACTAACTGTACGGAGGCTCAGTCACTGGTACATTTTTATATACAAAGCCATGTTAGGGAAACTTCCATCTTATATCTGCTCCCTGATCTCACGGAGAATTGTAAGTGGCTACTGCCTGAGATCGAATGCTGGGGTTTTATTAAATGTGCCAACTGCTAGGACTGTCTTAGGGAAGACAGCTTTTAGATGCGCAGCTCCTCTGTCTTGGAATAGTCTGCAAATTAAATGGAAACTGAACAATCTGGTGCCACTAAATGTTTTTAAAGCTCGGTTGGATGCTACTCAATCGGAAGCTATTGGTACCAGTTTATGTGGATAATTATTTTCAATGGGCTGGGTCCCAGGAGGATACAGGCTCGCAATAAAAAACACTAATAAACTAACTAACAAACTGGCAGTAAAAAGATTAAGCTACAAAAATAATTGCAATCATTCCTCTTCTCCGCTATACTGCCTTACTAATAATCCCTAAAGGAAGACAGTCCTCTCCATTTGTAGGCAAATGCAAATTTAAGAGCATAACTTGGCGAGTGACAAGTGATGACCTATATCCCCTGTCTTCGTCTGCTCAGGCTAATTGCTCTCACTAAATCTTTTCTGGCTCCTTCCTTTTTTCTTTTAAGAGTTCACTTGTGATCTCATGCGGGTAAATTAGCACATTTTTATGTTTTAGCAAAGTCTGCCACTCAGGTGGATATATGAGGGACTTATATACTGATTAAAAAAAAGGGCATTTGAATAAGTATTGAATAAATCCCAATGTGTCTTCTACAGTAGAACTGAGGGAAGATTGTCCCATTCAATCGTTTCATCAGGTCTATGGTGAAAGATCTTACTGACATTATCAGATCTGTGTGATGAACAGCCAGAGCTCAGGGCTGCACGGTGGCGGACACACTGGGGAGATCGAGGGATAAGGTATAGACGACTGATCCACAGAGCTGCATTAGATAGAGGGAAGCAGGTTTATCAGATCCTTCTTTCACTCAAATGCTTCCTTTTCTCTTCAGCCGGATCTCTCTCAGAGTGTTTAGGTGTCCTGTTGGTCAGACTCATCAAGCTGTTTCTAGATATGTCTAGATATTATGTGTATCTGGTTGAAACAGTGTGTAGAATTAGGCCAATTAGGACAATTTACCAAAATACATTTCAGGTTGAAGTTGAAAATGATTACCTATTCCATTGAAAAAGGGAGAAACAAAATCTTGATAATGCTGTATTCAACATCCTATGAATGAAAACTAGCAATTGTTTCGTTTATGATTATTTTACAGGGGATGTTTCCCTTGTTCCAACTCAAATCGGACTGGATTGGATTTCCACAGGATTTCCACAGGATTTCCGCCTGGTATAAATAGAGTATTCTGATTCTGATGACTACCTCAAGTAACTCAAGGACTGTGCTTGTGCAAAGGAGACTAGAGTCTTATTTTTCACAATCAAGGACGCTCACATTGTACTAAATACATGATAATTGTGTCCCTTAGCAGCTGTGAATGTGGCTCTAGTGATTATATGTCCATCACATCTGCTGCTGCTCAATAGTCCATGACACGTTTCCCCCCAGAGAAAAATGAAGCTGCTTTGACTCTAATCTCTCCCACTCCCACCTCAGCTCTCCTGACTCTTCCTCCTCTGTCCTTTGGCAGGAGGAGGAGAACAGAGGAGAGATTAAATATTGACTCCTTCAAACGGCTTTTAAATGTGTCTTCTTAAACTCGTTATAAATTAAAGTGTGCAGATGAGTCGTCGCTTCCTCCGAAATGAAAAGGGACGGGCACATTGAGTGTGCCAAAGTCCAGACAACGCATTCATCCTTAGTTTGAGACCTTCACTGGAAATAATTAAACTTTAATTAGACCCATTAGCTTCCTTACCTTTCATTGTTTCGCTCATTACAGCTTTTAACAAGTCATTTATTTTTTTAGCAATCGAATTTTCATTATACCTGCTCTCTTCCCATTTCATTTCACTTGCCTCTTTCCTGCCCTTCTCACACCTTCTTCCCTTCCTTGTTTACCCTCCTCGCTATTTTCCTCACACTCTCTCCTTCCTAAACCTTTTGATTCCTTTATGCTTTCCATGCTCGACTCCCCATCCACCCGTTTCCTCTCAAACTCCGGCACACAGATCATGCTGGATGTTGCTACATCCAAACAAAGCACACAAAGGTCCAGTTCGTCTTCATGAAGAAGAGTGCATAAGAAAGGAAGCTGAAATGGATTATTTTCCTGTGTACCGATTAAGAGCCATGATCTACAGGCTGCTGTGTTGCTTTGTTTAAAAGGTCGGCACATTTTTCAAACACAATTCAATAGGCAGATAATGGTAGCAAAGTATTGTTTGTTTACAATAACATTTTATTCTTCAATGAATTAATTCACTCATGATGCGTAGAAACAAATGACTAGCCACATGTCGGCTTTAAACTTTGAAAAGGTTAAGTCTTTAGATACATTAGAAACAAAGCTGTTATCTCTGGTAGTTTTGTGAATGCAGTTACACTTCTATCCTATAGAAACGTTGCACAGCTGCTGACAACGACATGTTCATGCTCTCTGACAGCAGAGAGGTGCAGAGCAGCGAGTCACGCTGTGTGAAATCTGAGCGTGTAAGCCTGACTGACTGACCCTGCCGGAGCATACTAATGATCCAACACACATCCAAACTGCATCGGATAATCCATCGCACCCGCACTGATGACTTAAACTGCATCACAGAGGCCCAAAGCACAGATCAGTGTGAAGAGTGTATCAGAACAGCGGGAACTCTTTCTGCTGTCTTTTTTTCATTACTTTGAACAAACAACACATGCTGGCAGAGAGACATCTCCATCAGATGCGCTGGAGTCTGTGGAGCTGCTTTCGGAGCACATAAGGAACAGGTGTTTGGATAACATCTGTTCTTAAACACTGGTGAGTTATTGATAGCCAGTCGTTTTTCTGTTATCATGCTCAATAAAATAACATTCGTGTAAATATGTTGTGTCAAATTAGCCTTGCAATACAGTAAGTGGGATATATGGAGGTGACCTGATCAAGGTTCCTTTTGCTCTAATGACGACAGGAATCATTAACTCTCCTTAATAAATGACTCAAAAGAATTACAGACACAAATCATTGCATTCCCTGTAATGTCTTTTAAACTGATGAATCTTTAATGTTGAGTGATTTTTCCCAGATATGCACTTATTGTCACTCAGTGGTCATCACACATTATGAGACACTCATTTGTCTTCATGAGCTCCAGATTGCCCCGGGTGATTCTTTCACAACAATTTAACGATGTTTCCTTAGTCAAAACCGCTCTTATAAGATGTTTGGTTAACCTTTACACACACATGTGCAATTGGGCTCTGGGTCTCTCTTTGATCACGATGACATCTCTCAACAATTGGACGGATTGCCAAAACATTCGGTAAATACAATGATCCCAATAAGATCATTTAAAAACAGACTTTTGTGATATGTGTATGTTTCTTCCAGCACCTTTATAAGGTTGAGATATGTGGTTTAGAGGGAAATATCTTGACAACTAATTCACTACACATGTTGAAGGTCCCCAGAGGAAAAGTTCTTATGGCTTTGGTGATCTTCTGATGTTTCCCATTGCACCAACATCAAGGCAAGGCAATTTGATTTATATAGCACTTTTCAGCACGTGGCGATTCAAAGTGCTTTACAGATTCAAAGCAAAAGACATTTAAGCACAAATACATTATTAAAAAGGCATTTAAAAATAGATAATTAAATTAAATAAACACAGCAGCAGGTACAGAATACATGACTAAAAAAGGCATACTGTAGTGTGAGTATGGGCATTTAAAAATAGGAAGTGTTTCAGGTTAATCCTTTCACCTATTCACTGACACATCTCGATAACTTGTACTTGGATTTGCAGAAACAAAGACATCATATGAATAGTCACCTTACTGATGCACTCTATTTTGTTTTATATGTAGTTCCAAAAGAAGGAGAGTCTGCATGACAGAGATGTGTTACGCTCTGCTGAACAGTGAGCTCAGTGCTTCTGAAAGCTCACTTCAGCCACACTCGCTGCTCAATCTGACAAACTTCTGTACGGAGAACATGTCTCTCTGTGAGGGCGAGTCACAACACAGCGGAGTTTATCAGGGTGGATCCTAATGAATCAGATTCATCTCCAAACTGTCTGGGAACATCTGTTGAGGTTCATTAAGGCCATGACAATACATTTTCTAAATCAGATACAAGTGATGGACTTCCACACAGATGCTCTAATCTCCGTTTTGTCTGTGCGGCGGAGCTCTGTAGAAAATATCTAAAAACAAATCTGAGTGTAACCATACAGAATCCATCACAAGTTGTAGGCTTTTATTCTTAAGTAGCAGACCTTTTTTAAATATGATGTATTCCTATATAGGTCCTATTATGCTTTTTGGGGTGTTCCCTTTCTCACCGTGGGTTATTTAGGTTTCAGTGCATGTAAATGGTCTGCAGAGGCTCAAATCCCAAAGTTCTCTCCAGAGGGAGTTTCTCTCCCACACACATGCCTGAAATGGATTCCAATGGACTCCTTTGTTTACTCCTGTAATATAGTGACATCACTGTGTAACACTCTCGCTTCTGTTGGCTACAGATCCAACACATTGTACCTGAGGACTAAGGCAAGGGACATTTCTAAGTAGTTAACCAATCACAGCAGACTGGGCTCTGGTTTCAGACAGAGGGTTAAAAGAGGTGCCGTAGCACAGGCAGTATGAAAAAAACTAAAACCTTTTTGAACATTAAAGCATGAAAACACGACACAGTAGAGGCACAGCATACTAATAGGATCCTGATAATGAGCATTCAAATGAAATGACCTCTCTATATTTCAAAGTTTAGGGAAAGAGGTTGATATAAGGAAGCACTTGAACTGCTAGGTTTGTGTTCTGCTTCCAATGAGATAGTCGTGTAGATATTTCAAATACATGTTTACTTCTTTATGAACATAAAAATGTGTGTTATCAATATGCACGTTCCGAAAACACCGCAAACCGCCACACGAGAGAGAAATAAAAAAAAGTAAATATTTGTTCCATCTGTGTTTTTAGACATTGCTGTGTGAATTGTGTGTATAGTGCCGTTTAGTTGGCGAACATAACTATCACAGCAGTACCGACAGTCATTGCAAAGAAAATGTGCGGTTTGCCTTTATAAAACGCAACATCTCAATATCCACGGGGCATTCCCCGATTTGTCTCCGTTCCATTTGTACGGCAGAGCGGTTGATGTGACT
Source organism: Harpagifer antarcticus (assembly GCA_902827135.1). Lineage (NCBI taxonomy): Eukaryota > Metazoa > Chordata > Actinopteri > Perciformes > Harpagiferidae > Harpagifer > Harpagifer antarcticus. The sequence continues at coordinate 2,121,985 of CADEHL010000394.1, forward strand.
TTGAAGTCTGTGCCAACAGATATGACACAATTACTAGCATTTGGCTCAGTGGGGCGATGGGTAATGTGGAGAGAAGCCTGCAGGAGCCACATCACAGAGAAACAGATGGGCTGTATTCAGGCTCCCTTAGCCGGTCTCCTAATGTGACAGAACGTCGGAGTGCGTAGCCATATCACCATATCACTCAGAGCAGGTGAGTGTGCAGTTCAGAGAATATACAAGAGGAGAACTGTTTTATAGAGATTCCCTGTTTTTCATCAACATGACAATAAAACGTTCATATGAAATGAGTCTATAAAATGTGCAATGTTTGTCATTGTTCACTCTGCATCTGCTTCTGGCAACAAGCAGTGTCATTAAAGGTGATTATAGTCAAAAGGCGCATTCACACCGCAGTACTTTTCCCACAAAGGTTCATGTGAACTTAGTTCATGCGAACTCTTTAGTTCGCATGAACTAAGTACAGATCGCGTTCACACCGGAAAAAGTCCCTGGGGGTGGATTAGGCAAATGAAGCCGCAGACGTCACTTCTTCTTCTTCTGCTTTGGGTTTACTGGCAGGCTACAAACAACTTCACGGCGGATACTCCCCGGAGTTGTAAGAGGACTTCAGTAGAAGCTGCTGGGACTCCCAGCAGCTTCTACTGAAGCCTTCCGAGTAACTCGCCAGAACGCCGACACCTCCTCATCTCCACCGCTCCCATGTTTTATTTTGTGTTGCCATAAGTTAGTCTCTCTGCGTTTCTGCGCTGGGCTAATGCTAATGCTAATAATGCTAATGCGAGGATAATAAAATGGCGGCTTCACAAAACTTTTTGGAAGTTTTACAGGGGGTGGTTTGCAATCCGCCCAGCCAATCAGAAATATAGCTCTTTTCTCACAAAAGAGCCACTCGAAAGTCCCTGCTCTCTAGCAGGGACTTTCGAGGGGGTAAAAAGGTTCACATGAACTAATTTTAGTACCGGCTCTTTTTGGTGTGAACGCGATAAAAGAGTTCACATGAACTAAGTTCGCATGAACCTTTGTGGGAAAAGTACCGCAGTGTGAATGCGCCTAAAGTCAAAAGTCAAAGTCAGCTTTATTGTCAAGAATTCTACATGTTGTACATCCAGAAATATCGAAATATCGTTTCTCGAGGTCCTACAGTGTGACATATATACATCAAACAACAACAACAAAAAGGGCCTAGATAAACGTGGTATAGAGTACGTGGTATGGAGTCCAACCCTCCTCCTTATGTCTTTACCCTGGGTGTGAGAACGACAAGGATTGAAGGACTGTAGTTTTGAGGAAGATAGAGACTAATGAGGCCCTCATCATTAACACCGTGTGTGGTGCTCACTGATCCTAGTGCTCAGAACAAGGGTGTCTAAAAATACTTTTTAACAACCGCTTTGAATGATATCAGCCAAAACATAGCTTTCATCAATGGTTTTCAGGTTCCTAGATAGAGGTCTTGCTTTACAGACGAGTGTGTTCAGAATACTTGTTCACATGGTTGCTCACCAATGGGAATGTGAGCATTGACCTCTAGCTTCTGTGAAAAGGAGGAAGTCCAGTGACGTAGCATAAAAACCAACAGGGTGGTTGGAAATGAAAATGCATGTGTTTGTGCATATCTGATACGGACCTAATCTGAGTAGGTCAAATGCATGCAATGTAGACAACAGTGGAAAACTGAATTTCCCCCTTTGGGATTAATAAAGGGTAATTTTATCTTATTTTATCTTAAACCTAACCAAAACGTCACTAAAAACGCAACCTGTCAAAACTGCAATGCTTTTATAATGTTACTTTTTATCTACGTGTGAATTCAGTTCTGAGACTTAGAGTTGTAGTGAAAAGAACAGCCATTTCAAAACCCGTGGTTTGTCCCAGCAAATCAGCGTGAATGTTAATCTGTGACCATCAAGCATAGAATGTGAACAAGGTTAAGTTACCTGCTGGGCTTGAAGTGCAATCACTTTCTGATCATTTCTTTTTACTTCCCTTTTCAAGTGGTTTTCTTTTACCTTTGGTTTCTTTATTTGTTACCTTTTAAAACTAGGACATTTATTTAAACAAAAATCCCACAGCAATAAATCTGCTTCACTGGGTTAAACATACTTTTTGCTAAGTGCAAATGATTGAGAACAAAACAAAGAAAGAATAAAATGCTTTAAACTGCTATATTTAACGAAGAATGGGGCAGGGGGATAAAAAAGTAGCGAGTGGGCCAACAGGCATGGTTTCATGAAGAGCAGCAGTTGTTATTTATTCCTCCACGTTCCCCTGAGAGTTAGGGAAATGAGGAAGCCCAGGTGCCTGTCAACGGGCCAGACTTTGATCAATGGGCCTCTGGGTAGCAATCTCACTTTTCAATTTTCTGTGTGGTCCACAGTCAGAGCTTTTGCTTTTGAATCTTGTGTTTATTAAAGCAGGAAACAAGGAACTGGCTTCTCTTATCCTCCAGCACAGCGCCGTTTCTCTACTGGTGTGGGCTCACGGTCTATAATAAGTAGAAATAAATGGCTTGCTTTGCCTTTTAAGTGCTTTCCAGCTGTGCAGACAGAAATAGTCTAATATGGAGCCCATTTCCACTTCACAGAGCACATATTTGACAGTGCGTGTACCTGTGTGATAGATAGAAGTGTGACGAATAATATGACTTATAATGAACACAATATCATTTTCAAACCAGAAAAGTTTCTCTTCATTCAGTTCCCAATGAGCTCTTTATTGATTCGTACGGAAAGTAATGTGTGGGAGAAACTTCTGTAGCAATGGAGAGTCAGGACTCAGAGAGACACGAGGAGAGCTGGAGCTTTGATGGCAAACACTGACGGTTTATTTGGAGTTACGGTTGGAGAATTGACAAGACAGGTTGTTTGTCACGAGTTGACACAGCGGTTGCCAAACCAATTCTGAAGAACTCTTCTGCAGCTCCAGGTTTTAACTAGTTTGCAGTGTAATAATCAACATTCTTCATCAGCGAGACCAAACAAATGATGGACCCTGAATTTAACTAGAGCTCTCGTCCATAGAAAAGAATGTGCGCCAGGGAACCTTCGTCCCTGAACAGTAAACTACTTAATGGCAGCTTGTGCTCTGTCATAGACTGGCAACAACAATGCGCCCAAGCTGCCCCTCCTTAAGAGAGATAGCAGCAATACCCAAGGCCGTAGTAGAACTATGCCATGGGAAAAGAGACAGTAAAGAGAGAAAACGATGAACTGGGTCGAAGGTTGAATACCTAAGCAAATTATTCCCTAACATAATGCATACTTAATTTCTGCTGACATTGATAGGTGAAGTGCAACAGGGTTAGCATGCAGTATACCTTCATTCCAAGCACCAAGGAACAGCAGAGATCATTGAAGCTTTACTATAAATAGTGTTATATTTTACTATATTTTTTATTATTTTAAATATTTTTCTAGTTCTCTACCTGTGTTTTTAATTCTTGTTTTTATCACCATGACACTAAGTCAAATTCCTCATACGTGTCAACCTACCTGGTAATAAACCTGTTTCTGATTCTGGTTCTCCGTTCATGTGAATAAGCCGACACAGCAGAACAAAATGTGGCTGTTACAGTAGAATAAAAAGTGCTTTTAGTCTATTGGTACAATGAATGTGGAATGTCTGGGTTATTTTCGACTCTGAAGTGTCCCTGAGCTGCTTGCGTAGGAATGAATTCCACAAATTCTGTTTCCAGTTTCCTCACAAGCAAAGTGGTTGCAAAGTATAACCATACTAGAATAGTATTGGGATTTCTTGCCGTTAAAAATGGTTCAGTAAACCACTATTAGTATCTGTACTTTAAGAATGACAGTGTTTTAGAAATCAGAAAGCTTTCCCAGACAGAAAGCTCACATCAGAAGTTCACAACAAATGTATGGCGAATGACCATTGAAATGATCATAGATGCAATCCCTGTTCTGTTTAGCATTAACTAATATAATTGTTTATAAGGTTTATTTGCTTTTGGTTATTTGAATTCTAGTTTAAACAGAGAGTTGAACAACAATTATTTTATGAAATACTTGAACTCTCAGACACTGTGAATGTTTTACAGGGATAGTGCTGTTTGTTCTCCTGGATTTGAACATTTCTGTCTGCTGTTAGCTTCTGTTTTGATGTTTCCTTCAACAGCAGCAGCATAGAGTTAAGAAACCTCCCCCTCAAGGAACAATAAATCCCTTTCCTCTTCTTTGGTTCTGTAGCTTTAAAGAAAAGGCATCCTTATCTTAAGCCATTTGATGTGTGATTTCTAACTCATCCTGTTTAATGCTTTTAACATATGGAAATGTTTGTTTTCTCTTCTGCTCACTTCAAATTTCAACTGTATGTTTCCCTGAAGGGAAATTGGATTTGCAAAATAGAGTGTAACAAAAACAAACATGGAAACTTTAGTCAGAATAACAAACACTCCGCACTGCATCAATGGACAGGCAATTGATCGGAACAGCAACAGCTATAGAATGAATCCCAATAGATACAAGTATGACCAGCATAACGTGTTCTGGATCAAAATGCATTAAAATATAAAATCTTCCAGTTGCAACACCATTATCAGAGATCATCAGAAATATACCAGCAAAAATAATAAAAAATGTAAACATAAGAGTCCAGCAGCAATATCATAATCAAAAAAGTCAAGGTAATGCATTAAAACATAAAACACTGATAAGCCAATTGTTTTTAAATGTTATAATAATAATAAAAATAATAATAATGGATTACATTTTTTAATTAGAGCGCTTTTACAATTAAATATTACACATATAAATGTCAATACTGTGGGCATTACCCACAGGAGCAAATGCTGGTAGACTGTCTTGCCCAAGGACACAACGGCCCGAGGCAGGTTTCAAACTGGAGTTCACCAACGCCCCTTGACCTGATGATCAACGCTCTAACCACTGCGCCAAAACCGCCCCAATACAGTTATATATTGATGCCGATCATTGATCTCCAATGATACTGCATAATTGTTTCCCTTACTGACCATCATATGCACGGTTATCTTAATGTCTTTGATCCGATTGGTGAAGACGTCTTAACTTGTATTTCCTGCCAGTCAAATGACAGCAGATATTTTCAGCCAAAAATAGGCGTGGCCAGGACAGGACAGTACCCAGATGGGTTTCTCTCATCTATAGGACAACATGAACATTATCCAAAAGGTATGCCTATAAATAATCCTGATGAGCAAAGTACCTCTTATTACGAGTTTAGGAGGGAAAAGGGAATGCAGGTGTTTCTATCCTTTTGTCTTGACTGAGGGCCAGAGGTGCCAGAGGGTAGGAATGAAACTTCACCCTGCAAGCTATACAGAAGTACACACTGTGGTACCACCGGAATAAAAGCTCCAACAAACCCAACTTGTTTTCCTTTTTTCTACTTAGCAGAATGAGACTGCATTTAGTTGCACAACTCTGTATTGGAGCATTATAATGTAGCATTACATCAACGTGGTGCTCATTTAGGTTACTCTGCTTAGACAACAATTGCCTTTGTGTATTAAACACATTAATTCATAAAAATAAAAAGCAGACAAACAATGTTCAGTATTTTTACTGCTCAACCAAAACATTATAACAATCAGTTGAGATGTTTAGACTTTTCAGGTCACAAAAGCAAAAGCACACACACACACACACACACACACACACACACACACACACACACACACACACACACACACACACACACACACACACACACACACACACACACACACACACACACACACACACACACACACACACACACACACACACACACACACACACACACACACACACACACACACACACACACACACACACACACACACACACACACACACACACACACACACACACACACACACACACACACACACACACACACACACACACACACACACACACACACACCTTGTTGCTCGCCAAGAATGCCCTCTTTGTCCTGATTTGTTTTGTGCTCTTTCAGCAGGATTGCTTTATCATCAGAGAGGATAGAAAAATCACCTCTGTGCAAATTGAAAAAAGTTGGCCTTAATCCATACGTGTTTGGCACTCTCTTTATTCAGTTAGATAAGGTCCATGTGTATACTGCGTTTATATGTATGGGGTTGGTAAGCATACAACGATAGGGGAAAAGCTAAATAATGTCTTATTGAATTTCAACAGTGTTCAGTTGCCTCTCTTGTCACCTTTATGCTTTGACATCGAAGGAGGCCTAACCTTTTCCCCTTGGCTTTGATTAAATTAAACCGGACCAGTCAGATGTCATTAGAAGGGCACTGGGCAGGACTGACCTTTCTCTTCCGTTATATTGCAGTGAGTGGGCTGAAGTGCAGTTTGGGGAATGTTAACCACTAGACCAAGTATTTCTCAGGCCATATTCAGAGCTAACATTACCATGCGTCTTTTGTGAAGGATCACATGTCGACAGCTTTAAGAGCAGTTGTGAAGTCATCCCGGACACATTAGGGTTAGACAGTTCGGACAACATTTGAAGGAAACCACATCATTTAAGAAGTGTGTGTGCCTTGTGGGTCACATTGAAGGACTTCCTACTTAACCCTTTGACACCTCTGTGTTTCACACCCAGAAGATATACCTACAAGTTCTCCAACACCACACCGCTCCTCCGCTCCCTTCACTGGCTGCCCGGATCAGCTTCAAGACACTATACTGGCCCACCGTGATGTAAATCGATCCAGTCCTTCGTTCATCCAGGAAATGGTTAAACCAAACACTCCAGCACGTGCCATTCGCTACACATCAACCAATCAGCTTGCTATTCCCTCACTACAAGTTGGACCGAAGAACCTCTCGACAAGAACATGCCTGTTTGCTATCCTCGCTTCAAAATGGTGGAATGATTACCCATTGACATCAGAACAGCAGAAAGTCACATATGTTCCGTTGCAGATTGAAAACCCACCTGTCTAAATGATCGATGATAAAAATGAAAGAACTTACAAACATAAAAGGCATTTACATTAACTTGTATGTTGACACTAATTGAATACATTTCAAAGTGCCACATTACTAATGCTACACACGCCAACATTAAACAACAAAGCTTTTTATGAGGCTTCCCGTCAAAAGTGGCAAACAAGGGTTGTGGTAAAATTTACACAGCCGAGCTTTCATTTTCCCCCAGACTGAAGGGCGAGGAAGTGACATCTCGGTGCTGTAATGATTATAGAAGTCTAGGAGTGATACAAGTCATCCATCAAAGTCACAGTAGCCAGATGAAAAGCAGCGCACGGACGCAGACGGTAAAGACAGTCTGCTGCCGGGTAAGAAACTGTGGCGTCGTGGACAGTGATGAGGCAGCGTCTTCTCCTGCTGAGCACTGAATCAGGGACACCTTTGCATGAGTGTGCACCCTGAGGCTGTTTATGACACTACTTAGGATGCACATAAAGGGTACTTACATTCAGAGTTAGCTGCTTGGCTCTATTTCTTATAAGAAAAAAAATGCAGTGAAGAAAATGCTAAAATAATGCAAACCCGGTCCAAAGTTCCAACACAAGTCCAACATTCATCCATTTAAAGCCTGTAAACGACTCCTATCATATCTCTGTCTGTACTGGGAGTGTTTTGTAGCTTACAATTATTATTTAAGTAAGTACCGCATTACAACACATGTCTAATATCACTTGCTAATATTGATATAGCACCTGATGATTTGCTCTGTGCTGTATGTTCTTTTGAAGCTACCCACAAGTATGTGTATAGTAGTTTTCTTATATGATAGAAGTGTTGCATGAAACTGTCCCTCCAGATAATAAGGAAGATATTTATATGCCAGTCACAGGCTTCAGTGTGCAGCAGCTACAGCTGAACCGAGTGGGCAACATATTCATAACACCCACATCAAGACCACCAGCCTCAGCCTAACATTACTGGTCTTTACTCGCACAGAGAAACCACAGGCCATGCAAAGCAATTATCCACACAGTTAGCTGCCACACAGCGTCAACATCACTCTGGTACCAAGGAATGAGAATGCCTGAGAAGTCTGACTTCATCAATAAACTTTGCTCTGTAAAGCAAGCAACAAGTTAACATCCTCCCTGACAATAACCTGCTTGTTTTTTAGTTGTCAAAATAACAAAGATATGTTTTGTATTTGATCAACACAATGATATCTGCTTTCCAAATTAAGGAAGCTGTGAATTATCCCACAAACTAATCAGAACATTATTTATTTTTTATTATTAGAACACAACAATTAATAGGCTCTGTAATGCTTTTTTGGGGGTACCCTTTCCTGTAGTGTGTTATATAGGTGTGTGTGCATGTCAATGGTCTGCAAAGGCTAACATCCAAAAGAAAGCGGTTGCACAGAGGTAATAACATCAGAACATCAGTCGTCTCATCCCTCTTAAGATAAGCACAACAGTTTTTCATAAACCAACCACTGCACTCTCACAAATGTGCTTCATTTCAATGATGCCTGGTTCAAGTCCAAGACAATCAGTTACGAGCAAACAAGAAACAAGCTTAGGACCTAGATGTCCGCCCGGCTGTTTCATTCTGCCAATAACGCTGAACACATTTTAAGAACACACATTTTGTTTGCTTTCCAGTTTGTTGCCAAGCCATGTTGAGTGTAGCCCAGTGGAACAAACTATCTTTCAAGCCCGGACACAGACCTAACTCAAATGTGTTCTGCAGGTTATATAACTTTCTCTTCTTTGAAAAAATGAAAGATAAAGGTCACATTTTCCATCCAGGCAGATAACACTATAAGAACATCAAAAGGACAGAGTAATAGAGAGGTGCAGGAGGAAAGTAAAGCATGGTTGACTGGATATAAACACACCACAGAGCACTTTAACACATGGCAATAAAGCCAAGCTTAGTGAAAGTAATGCAGATGCCAACAACACCTGTCTCCTGCCTCGTATCACCTTGGCTCTTTGTTACACACAGGCATGGTGGTGCATCTCGTGGGTATACAAAGCCACACTTTGGAACAACATGTTCTACTAGGGTCAAAGACAAGTTGAACAGCGTGTTCATCTTCATGAGCATGCTGTACAGGTACAAGACTGCAGGGTGTGCAGAGGCTATCAAAGACAGTCCTCCTTTTAGTTGTGCACTTGGCAAAAAGGCATGAATACATTTAAGATGTTCTCTCTGAAGTTACAAGCACGTAACTGCACCGTCGCTGCATACTGTCGGTAAGTCATGCATCTGTTATATCTGTAATATAAAACGTCTGCTTGGAATGAACCTGCAAAACAAACGTATTGACGATATACTGCACGCTGTACTCTTTAGTCAACTGGACATCACTATCAATGCGCAGATCACTGCACTGGTACAAAGTCATCTATACCGCTATGCTTGGATTGCGGCCCCTCGACATGTCCACTTACATATCACACACACAGTACAGCTATAGCCTGCGATCTCAAAATGACATCACTCTGTCCGTCCCCTCAGTGCGCACGGTGCTTGGGAAAAAAGCCATATCATTCTCTGCCCCCTCGACCTGGAACGCACTTCAACAGGAACTTAAGCTGACCAGTTTGATACCCATCACAGATTTTAAACTCATTTTAAAAAGCTGGAGAAGTCATCTGTGGGTGTTTGCACCTGCTATATCTGACCACCTTTTACGATGTGTTATTTGATTGTTGCCTCTGTGTTTAATAATAATAATAATAATGCATTTTATTTATATAGCGCTTTTCACAACTCAAAGACGCTTTACAGTATGAGGGAGGGTAGACAAACAAGGACAGGCAAACAAGTAAGTAAAAAACAAAAAGGCAGTCAAGAGGAAGTTGATTGAGAGGGGGGGGGGGGGGCTTATGGGTAGTTGAAAAGATGTGCTTTGAGGCGGGACTGAAAGACTGTGAGGGACTCAGAGTCACGGAGATCTTGGGGGAGGGAATTACAGAGCCTAGGAGCTGCCACTGAGAAGGTTTAGTGTCCTGTTTAGTGTCCTGTCTGTCTGTAACTGTGTGTGGTGGTGTTACCACTGAACAGGTCTCTCTTGAGAATGAGACCTTGTGTCTCAATGAGATTCACCTGTATAAATAAAGGCTAAATAAAAAAAATAAAAATGTGGCAAACGTACACGTTTTCTAGTTACAGGTGGTCAAACTACAGACACTGGTGAAAAAAGTGATGGCTAAACCTCTTCTAAATGTCTTTACTTACTTCTTGTAACCATAACTGATCTACTAAATATTACAGTTGGCATTAATTGTTCAGTATAAAATGTCAGAAAATAGTGGGGGAAAAGAAACCCAGCGAGATAAAAATGAAAATGATAAAAAAAAAATTAGAAAATTACGGTAATGTGTTCTTGGAAATAGCTTTTGAGGAACATATGCGACTACCACAGTTTTTTTGGGGGGGAACAAATATATTTTAATATTTATCCAGCAAGACGACACTCCAACCAGGCTTTGATGCTGCTGCATTAGGCTGACGTGGAGGGAGTTGTTAAAAGCAGCGTTTAACAGGCGCGACAGGCAGTGATGCTTCTGTACGTGTCACAGTTCTGTCTAAGTTTGGGTGTTTTCACTGTTCTCTGTCATGTTTTCCTCCTGTCGTTAGTGTCCCTGTGTGTTCTCCTCCCTCCTCACCTGTGTCTCGTTTAGCTAATTGTGTTCACCTGTGGCTCTCGTGTTTTTCTCCTCCCTCCTCACCTGTGTCTCGTTTACCGATTGTGTTCACCTGTGTCTGGTAATTAGCCCTCCCTGTATTTAGTCTTGTCTCGTGCTGTGTTCAGTGTCGGTGCTTCTTTTGTTGGTGACGGACTCCACCGGTGAGTGTTCTGTGTTTTTCTGTATTCGTTCCATTTTAGCCTTGAAATAAAGGTTTATCAAAGTTATCTGCGCTTGGGTCCTGCTTCCTTCACTCAACCGTGACAGAAAGCACCGACCAGAGATGGACCCAGCAGATGACCCATTTGAGTTGGAATTACAGCATTTTTCATTTGCTTTGGCTTGCTGCTATGATTGGTGGAGGGGAGCGTCCAGTGTTCGGCAGAGGGAGGCCGCTCTGGTAGAGGCGCACCGGTTGGCTATGGAGAAACCGGACTTGGTGAAGTTCTTACCTGACTGGATGTTGAACTTCATCTGGGCGTGTGATTTCCAGCCTGCGGACTATAAACGTCTCGGTGTGTTCCGTCTGGAGTCAACCAGTGCTTCCGCCCCAGTTCCTGCTCCTGTCCAAGAGGCGTTTTCTGGAACTCGGCTGGCTTTTGGAGGTCCACGGAGCCTTCAGGCGGCTTCTAGGAGAAGGAGTCGCAAGTCCAGGCTAGCAATCCGAGCCCCAAGAGTCATGGTTCCGGCTACAGAACCGGCCCACACAGCCATAGTTCCGGCCCCAGTACAGGCCCCAGCAGCCATGGTTCCAGCCCCAGTTCTGGCCCCAGCAGCCATGGTTCCAGCCTTAGCTCTGGCCCCAGCTGTCCGAGTCCCTTCTCTAGTCCCTTCTCCAGTCCCACCTCTAGTCACTTCTCAAGTCCCTCCTCGAGTCACTTCTCTAGTCCCTTCCCTCATCCCATCTCAAGTCCCCTCTCTAGTCCCCTCTCGAGTTCCCTCTCGAGTCACCTCTCAAGTTTCCCCTCAGGTCTCCTCTCGAGTTCCCTCTCAAGTCCCCTCTCAGGTCCCCTCTCAAGTCCCCTCTCAGGTCCCCTCTCGAGTTACCTCTCGAGTTCCTTCTCGAGTCCACTCTCCAGTTTCCTCTCAAGTTCCCTCTCAAGCCCTCTCTCGAGTCCCCACTCAAGCCCCTACTCATGTCCAGTTGGAGGTCCCGCAGACTAGCCCTCTGCCGGGGGTCCTGCCAACCCCATGTCTTGTCCAGTTGGAGGTCCCGCAGACTAGCCCTCTGCCGGGGGTCCTGCCAACCCCATGTCCTGTCCAGTTGGAGGTCCCGCAGACTAGCCCTCTGCCGGGGGTCCTGCCAACCCTGTGTCCTGTCCCGTTGGAGGCCCCGCCGACTACTCTCCTGCCGGGGGTCCTGCCAACCCTATGTCCTGTTCCGTTGGAGGCCCCGCCGACTACTCTCCTGCCGGGGGTCCTGCCAACCCTGTGTCCTGTCCCGTTGGAGGCCCCGCCGACTACTCTCCTGCCGGGGGTCCTGCCAACCCTGTGTCCTGTCCCGTTGGAGGCCCCGCCGACTACTCTCCTGCCGGGGGTCCTGCCAACCCTATGTCCTGTTCCGTTGGAGGCCCCGCCGACTACTCTCCTGCCGGGGGTCCTGCCAACCCTGTGTCCTGTCCCGTTGGAGGCCCCGCCGACTACTCTCCTGCCGGGGGTCCTGCCAACCCTATGTCCTGTTCCGTTGGAGGCCCCGCCGACTACTCTCCTGCCGGGGGTCCTGCCAACCCTGTGTCCTGTCCCGTTGGAGGCCCCGCCGACTCCTCTCCTGCCGGGGGTCCTGCCAACCCCATGTCCTGTCCCGTTGGAGGTCCCGCCGACTACTCTCCTGCCGGGGGTCCTGCCAACCCTATGTCCTGTTCCGTTGGAGGTCCCGCCGTCTACTCACCTGCCGGGGGTACTGCCAACCCTGTGTCCTGTGCCGTTGGAGGTCCCGCCGTCTACTCTCCTGCCGGGGGTACTGCCAACCTTTTGTCCTGTCTCGTCGGAGGTCCCGCCAACCGCTCTCCTGCTGGGGGTCCTGCCAACTCCTGGTCCTCTTCCGTGGGGGATCCTGCCGAAGCCTGTCCCGCCGGCTCCGGTTCCTGTCCGGCCGACACCGGGTCCTGCCCGGCCTCCGGAGCTGTCTGGTCTTCGCCCTCGATCCCGACCCTCTGTGAGCCGCGGTCTTCGTCCGCGGGCCCGGCCCCCTGACTCTTCCTGCCGCTGCCCTCGTCCTCGAGCCCGGCCCCCTGACTCTTCCTGCCGCTGCCTTCGCCCTCATGCTCGGCCCCCTGAGTTCGCCCGCTGTGGCCTACGCCCCACCATGGACTCTGCCTTGCCACTAGGCCGTCCGCCCGAGTCCCCCTTCTCGGCTTCTGCCGTGCCCCCGGGCCGTCCGCCCGAGATCCCTTCCTGGTCCCCTACTGGGCTCCTGGGCGGTCAGCTTAGTCCCGTCCTCCGGACCCCCTCCACCCACCCTGGTGGCCTAGGGATACGTCCCTCCTCCGGACCCCCTCCACCCACCCTGCTGGATTTTTTTTGGATTTTTGTGTTGGGGTTTAGGGACGTCTGGAATCCGTCCCTTGAGGGGGGGGTTCTGTCACAGTTCTGTCTAAGTTTGGGTGTTTTCACTGTTCTCTGTCATGTTTTCCTCCTGTCGTTAGTGTCCCTGTGTGTTCTCCTCCCTCCTCACCTGTGTCTCGTTTAGCTAATTGTGTTCACCTGTGGCTCTCGTGTTTTTCTCCTCCCTCCTCACCTGTGTCTCGTTTACCGATTGTGTTCACCTGTGTCTGGTAATTAGCCCTCCCTGTATTTAGTCTTGTCTCGTGCTGTGTTCAGTGTCGGTGCTTCTTTTGTTGGTGACGGACTCCACCGGTGAGTGTTCTGTGTTTTTCTGTATTCGTTCCATTTTAGCCTTGAAATAAAGGTTTATCAAAGTTATCTGCGCTTGGGTCCTGCTTCCTTCACTCAACCGTGACAGTACGCACAGTTTAAGATGATCAAACACTACGGATCAACCCTGGTACACACCATGTGATGTCCTTTTAACAGAGGATGTGTCTAATCTGAGACAGTGCAGCTCCCTCCCTGCTGACAGTTGAACCCTGGGCTCTAGACAGCATGGGGTTCATCATCAAAATGTTAACGGCTGCCATTTGCTAATATGGAAACACTGAGAACAAGGCATGAATACATTAACATTAACATAATTGTAATGTTTTGCAAGTTTTCTAAAAATAAAACAGCTTGGTAAACAGTTTGCTCTTCCATTCCCCATTATCTATTTTAGTAACAAGGCAAACTGACTAAGAAATGTTACGAAAAAGCTTATGCATACTTTGTGTTTGCATAAGAAATCACGCCAAAGCGGCTAACCACAAAAAACTTAGAAAGGCTCAAAATGTTTCACTCTGTGTGTAAATTATGAAGATAAAAGTGGATACACATATTCTATCTCTGAATCTATATCTCTAGTGAATTCAGAGTGCATCCTCTAAGTGCACAAAGTTATTCAGTTCAGAGGTCTGATTATTTCATGTTTTATTAAATAAGAAACTTGTCATTCGAACTCCAAAACCCTATCTCAATGCAATAGTTTGTTATATTTGACAGACTTCTTCTATTAAACTTTTAAAAAACTAATGAATAAGACCTATCTTCTTACATTTACTTTTATTTCTATTTGAAATGTGTCCTGTTATTATGTGTGTTCCTTTCAGGACTCCACGTGGTCTGTGTTTTGTTTTTATGTTGACCTCAAATGTATGTGGTTATTATATTCATGTCTCTTTGGTCTTAATTTTAACTTTTTACTTGTGAAGCACTTTGTGAAATCTATTTCTATGAAAGGTGCTATAATAAATAAACGTATTATTATTAATTTTCACATGGTTGATCCGCGAAAGAAGCCATACAAAAGGACCATTATTACTGCTAGTTATAAAAGGCGGAAGTCAGGTCAACAATTTCCATGAGTAATGTATGGGGTCAATCGAAGGGGACATAAAACACAAGGAAAAAGCCCTAGTTGAATTGCCAACACCTGTGTCTGTGCCAATTAATTCAGTTTTTTAATGTGTTATATGTTGCTTTGTACAATATAGTAGGTGCAATTTGGGCCATGCGACGTGCAGTAATAGAATATTAGAGATATCACCTGATAATGCCTATTTAATGGGCTGACACCAACATGTGTTGCCATTAGTCCATTCATGTGGATAACACATATTATTTGATATATATAGTGTATGGTCCTAAAATGGTCAGGTTGAGCAATACCAGCGAGTCGTTTTTATTGCTAGCTATCGTTATTTATCGTAATCATTATACTACACATGTAAACATATAAATTATGATTACATGTCATAGTGAACTTGTTTAGGGTCCTAGTTTCCTGAGGATATAAGCTCTAGCCTTTCAGCCTCAATGATTCGCCTTACCTTATTCCTGCAGCACCTGTGTAAATATCCTTCAGGACTATCATTTAGTTTCCATCTCGGTTGTTTAGATTAAGGTGTATTTTCGAATTTTCCTTTAAGGCCCCGTTCACAGTGCACATATATTAATGAACTTGCTCTCAGCACTAACAATGCAAGAAGCAGCTGTGACCGTGCTGCTGATGTCAACAGAGACGGGCTTATAAACTAATGAGCTCCTTGGGGATATAATATATTCAATATATTATGTATGTTACTGACCCATTTTATGGCCAGCTCAGCTCATAGTTTTAAACACTGTGACCTTAGGTTTAGTATTTGTGTGTCTCAACTATTTTCCTGAGTGAGCGTGACACACACACACACACACACACACACACACACACACACACACACACACACACACACACACACACACACACACACACTCGCCTGCCCCGCATTCTGTCCCCAATTTGGCCCTGAAGATAATGCCAGGTGTCTACTCGTCACTCGAAATAAACAACAGGGATGAAACACAGCAGGAAGGAAAATGTGCATTATTAAGATATGTGTTTCTTTCTCTAATCCCTAGACTCAAGAATAAATGTGCTTATTTTTTTACCTTAAACCAGTCATTTGACAGGCAGTACGAAATATTGGTCCAATAACAGGGTAACATGGGCGTAATACGGGTGATATCATGTGTAAAGTGGGATAAGCATAATTGGGATATATTGGGTTCGATACGGGTGTAATAACAGTTTAATTACCGTGCATTACGTGTCTAATAACAGTGTAATATGGTTGCAATGGAACATGGGAATAATAAGGGTGTACTATTGGTGCAGAACATGGTGTAATAGGGGTGTATTGTTGTGTAACATGGGTATAATAACAGTGTCATGTAGAAAATAGCAATAAATACGTTTTCCCAAATATTTATATGTGATTTCCCGTTCAGGGTTTAATGAAAGCCGATCTGAATTGTTTTTAGTATTTAGAAATGACAGAATTTGATGCAAATATTAGGCAGCTACTGTATAGGCACATCAAGGGGAGAAAAATGTGGCCATGAAAAAAATCCTAAAATGCAAACCTAAGGCACTTTGCAAGCAGCATATATTAAATAAAGCAATATACGTGGAATGTCGTATCACTGGATATTAAAGCCTTTCTACCTCCTGTTTTTCCTTCCCTTTCTTAATAATCAGAAGCCTTTCTGGTTGCTAACAACACTCCACACAGACGCTGTGTGTGAGTGTGGGTGCCTGTGTGGGCCGTCTAATAGGTGTCTGTGTAATTGGCTGGTTGACAGGCGGATCACTAACAGGCGTGAGATGAAGGGCTCAGGGGAAGAGGCGTCCATCCTCACTCTCCTTCTGTTGCCATGTCACCGTGACTAACACACATCTGTAAGCAAAACCTACAGAGGCTGCTCTGCAATCTAAGGTTTGACAATTTAATACCTTGGAAATTAAAGAATCAGTATGTACCTTGTTTATGTTTGATATCGTACTTATGTGTTTTGAAACAACAAATACACAATATGTATTAGACAGAGCCGTGAAGAGAGGGGTGAACCGTCAATGTAGATTACATAAAGCAACTGCTGCTGTACAGTGACACTTGTAGGTCATTTGTACGTCGGGAAGTGTGATTTATGATTATTTTACTGGCAACTACTGTATAGATTGCTAGAGGCTTGGCAGAGTATTAACCTAATGTTTAAAGGTTCTGTACTCTCCTGGGGGAGAGAGAGACAGAGAGAGAAAGACCATGTGGATGATCGAGAGAGTCGGAGCGTAAGAATATAGAGAGATACAAAAAGGTTATGTAAAGCCTTTACTAAAAATCTAATTTGTTCTGGTTTATCAGTGATGTGTTTTTACTATATTGCACACTCGAGTCTCTGGTAACAGCAACAAACTCAATGAATGTAAAGGGGCTATAGTATGCTCATTTTCAGGATGATAATTTGTATGTTGTGTAACTGCCTGTTCCTGTATCTGGACTCTATTTATCTGGAAGTTGTTGTTTTTATAGATGCATTACAGTATGCCATTCCCTCATTCCGTCTCTCATAGGGAAAACGTACATATGTTCAAGAAACTATTCCTAAGTGTTACTACGAAAAAGAAAAAGTGTACTTTTCAGGACTTGATGCCCAATGTGAAGGCAGTGTATTCACAGTACAATGCATCCAACAAACACCATATGCTACTTTTGAATTTGTTCACACACCTAAAAGCAATTATTTTTTTAACAGCCTGTCCGGTGGAGAAGAAAAGGAAAATCAACTTGCCAGAAAATAGCCAAAAGTAGTACATCAACATCACTTTTGAAAGGAGAGAAAGTGGCATATTGAAATAACTCTGTGTGTTGTCCTATCACTGCGAATGAAATATTAAAAAAAGGAAATGTCCTCTCAGGACAGAGATATTGTAGATGTTTCACTGGTTAGACGGATCTAATCTTAGAGGGGCCCAGTGTGGATACAGCCTGATCCCTCATGGCTTTTCTGCACTTTTTAATGTCCTACTTTAAATCCCCAGCAGCTGCTCTGCACCTGATCCTGGGCTCTGACATCCCTGTTAGGACAGCAGGTGAGAGCAATGTCAGCCCCCTCAGGATGACAAATCAAATAAGGTTTTACGGATGCACACTAAAAAAGCTTATTTCATATAACTAGCGTTTCTTTTGTTTGAAGGAGGGTCCTGGGTTGTTGGTGTGTACAGCGTAGATACAAAATGCTGAACAGATGTTATAGTCGATAAACTCATGTTCTTTAAATTGACGTCCCTGTTTTTAAAGGGTTTCAAAACATACACAGGAAGTAACTGTTATATCAAATCTTTCCAGTGGTCTCTCCTTTGTATAGAAAGTGCGCCTCACAGGAAGATAATTTACTCCACAGCTTCACTCTTTGTCCAAAATACAAGGCCACTGGATCAATAGATCCTCTTTATTGTCAAAGATATTGAGCGACTGAGCACAATTGCAATAACTCTGAGGAAATGTAGAGATGAAATTAAACTAAAATGTGTGCTTCCTGGAAAATGGACCGACAGCTGCAAGAAAATATCCTATTATTTACGAAATAGTCCTAATCAAGGTTCAATGTTCAAGGCTTTTAATGGCTAGTGTAGTTATGACAATGACAATCTTAGGTTACAGGCTCCTCCAACAGTGCAACACAATAACACAGAAAAACAGAAAGAAATAGTGCAAGCAAATAATAAATACAAAAAGAAAAATAGTAAAAAAAAAGTGAAATAGTGTCTATATAAGTTATTGGAATATGATATATTAGATACATCATTTCTAAGTAGCAGCCAGATTAATGTTATGGATGTTGTTTCAAAGTTCAGGTGTTTAATAGGCATATGGCCTGTGAGATGAAACTGAAAAATATTGTCGCTATGGCTTACAGAAAGTTAAAAAAAAAACTAAATTCACAGGCTACTTTTTCAGTATACACGTATTAGGAACGAAACCTGTGTGACGAGAAATGTGCTGAAAGAAATCGGAACCTATAACCCAGAAATGTGTCAGCGACTCAGCGGCTAGTTCGCTCGTCTTTAGGTCAATGTTTTTTGTAATGTGGTTTTCGTTAGATGCCTGATCCAAGGTCGGTACAAGCTTATAAGATTATCACGTTTTGATCTACAACCTAACAATACAGCAGTAAAAACCCAACCAGTGAATGCCTGAAGCTTCTATGTGTTCTATAAGCTGAACGAGACTACTGAACATAATCACATCAAACATTAGCCATTGTTAGCTTAGCAGTGGCGACCTGAAGTCACTTGACCGTTATGTATTTAGTATATAGACGGGCATTAGCTTCATACTCCTTTACGGTTAAGAAATGATAAGCTACAAAGATGCGTCCTACTTGCACCATTCTAGAGAGAGTCATTGTCATTGTTCGCACTCCATTGCAAGACCATTATTATCTCAAATGCACAGTTTCGTGTGTTAGATCAAAGTGAGGCGGTGTGTGAGGCTGCAAGTGTAAGATTGATTAAAGTAATACCTTGAGTCCTCCACACTCTGCTGCTGATCCCTGGTCCACGCCCGTGATGTAAATCCCCAGCGCATATTCTGCCCCCCCCCGGATCATCAGACCCAGAGACCGGCCGTCGTCCAACACCAAGTTGACCTATGAAAGACAGAAAGAGAAAGAGATAAAGACGGCAGAAGCAGGGGTTAAATATTTAAACGAACCAGACACTTCTCAATTGAGCTGTGGGGCTGCTCACATTGAAATGGAAATGTGAAACACACCACATAAAAGAAATGACAGCCCTGCTCTTAGCTGGGATTTGCCAGATGAACATAGAGAGTTTCAGTGTGGTGCCTCAGAGCTATTAATAAAAAGGGATTTTGTTCTGATTGGAGAAAGGAGTGTTTGAATTGGTCAATCCGTTTGTTTACAAGACTCATCCATTTCAATCCCTGTGATAAGAGAGCAACCATTATAACATAATCCACCAACCGGTATTAATTGGACAACTACCCCTGGTGTTCATCCAGTACTTTAGCAGGAAGCTTAAATCCTTATACCATTGCAAGAGACATCTTTACCACGCTCAATTAACTCTGTTTTGGTTCACCTGTACTTGGAACTCTTTTAAAGGCGATCCTCAAGGTCTCAGTGTCTTAATATCTTGTCTTAAGAATGTCTTAAAATCTTAAAATTGGGAAATGTAGAACCAAATCTGTGTCACAAATGAGTGTTCACCCAACAATTGTTGCAACAACTCATTAGACATAATAGATAATTGGACTGGCCATCATATACTTCCATCATAATGTGGTTCGCCAATAACTCTTTGATCAGGAAAAACCTATTTGCTGATCTCCCATTTATTTAATGAAGGAGTGAACCTGCACAGATTAATGATGGTTTCCACACATCATATAGCTACATACTACAGGTCTTAACCTCCCAGCACGGCTTGATCTATGAAAGCCTTTGAAAGCTTTGAGAAGGCCTATTTGCTCTCTCTTCCGGAGGCTATAGGGTTTGATGAAGGGTTCATTTGTCTGATAAAAACTGCTTTATACTAACCCACAGGCAGTGATTCCATCAGGTATAATCTGCTCTTTTTCGTTTGGGGCCTCTGGCACATCTCATTAAGAGTTACCCTCAACTCAGCCGCTATCTGAGCCTTTAGACCACTTAATTCAGTAATCTTCTAATGTCAAAGCCATCTTTGTTCTTGGCACACAACATTACATCCTGGTGATTGTCAAACGTTGTAATTAAGTGTCAATCTGGACGATTTCCATTTAAATCAACGTCGTTTTATATCTATCGCCGAATGACGTTCCACAACAGTGTTTGAGCTTATAGGGGCAGCATTAGCTCAGTCCGTAGGGATATGGCTCTGAAACTGATAGGGTCGCCAGTTCAAGGCACGATTCCACCAAATATGATTTCCAGTCCACCTCCTGAGCACTGACAAGCTGCCCTTGAGCTCGGCACCGAACCCCCAACTGCGTGTCCATGTGTGTATTTCAACCTTTGTGTGAAATGTAAAAAAATAAAAGAGTGAAGAATTGAAATTCCCCTCTAGGATTTGTAAAAGTCTTTCTTTCTTTCTTATTGCCCAGGATGAAAGTATTGGAGTATGTTTTCAGTATTACGAACAAGGGTGTTTGAAGTGACATTCAGAGATAACATGTCAATGACTACGAACATTTCCTTCTTCTGCAGCCTCACATTAAAGCTTCTAACTGGCGTTGACTTTGAATGGAAGTAGTCAGGAAAATGCAGTGCGTTTTTTAAGTTCATCAAAAGTGCATCTACAAAACAAGATGACAGCCTTCTTCGCATTTGTTGACAGCAAATGGTTTTGAAATATTGCAGGGGGGTAATTGAAGAGTCAGGATTAACCACTGTGAGCTGAGGAAGAGCGACGGAATACAAACCTCAACTTCTTAGCCAGGTAACCAACTTTCACTGTTCACAGAATCAGGCCAGGACATACTTGCCAACCTTGAGACCCCAGAAATCGGGAGCATTGCAAAACCGCTAGTTGATCACCGGAGCTGTATTAGATTGACATTAACATGCTTATTGTAGTTGTAAGTGCACTGCCTTGCGGCCTGTAGCACCATCCTTGATGGAGCATATCTGTGGGCTGGACCTGTATTTTACAGGAAAGGAGTGAGCAGAGGGTGGAGTTGTCGATTCTTGTTCAGTTTTCTGTGGCTATCTTCCTCACCCTCTCAGACTTTCAGTTGCGCGCTACTAAAGAGACGCGCTACCATGGAAACCAAACAATGGTGGAGCTGTATTAAAGTGGAAACAGTCCTGAGTAAATCTGATTTTGTCAGAAATCGGGAGAAATGCGGGAGAAATATGACCCCGGGAGGAAACCGGGAGAGGGCAGTGAAATCGGGAGTCTCCCGCGAAAATCGGGAGGGTTGGCAAGTATGGGCCAGGACCAGCATACATTAAGACCATGATTGAAAAAGGCCAATTATTGCCTGACTTTTAATTAAAATGACAGTAGTAAGTTATGCAGCCTCCAGCATTAAGTCACTTTCAAATCAAACCATATTTGTTTTAACCACCAGCGAAAAGGATGAGGCCAACGCCAACAGGAGTCCTTCAGGAATCCTCGATCAATTGACGACAACTTTTTAAACAGTAATTTCAAGTAAATGTATCGCTTTTATTTTGATTGAACTGAAGTAGAACAATACTTTTTAATGAAATCAACAGCCTTTCAAAACACATTGTCTATCATTCTGTATACTTGGATGAACTCAACTCTACATTTCTTTGGAGAGCAAAGACATTAAAGTTTTTCACATGGAGAGTTCGAGTCGTGCCAGACTTTAAATGATACATCTTCCTCCATCACAAAGGGGCCTATTGATTACTTGGTTTGATCCTAATGATGCCGTCTCTTTCCCAAGATTGAAAAGCGGGCTGAGTAGCACCTTGGCAACTACGAGATGACACGTGTGCAAATATCTCTATTAAACAATGTGAGTTGTATCCCTGCCATTGTCCCTCCGGTGAAGGTAAGGCATCTGGCACTAAAATCCTACTTTCCTCCAAATCTTAAGGCACGCTGCAGCGGTTTTTATTTTATTTTTTTTAATAACAACTGTCTGCTTATTGGAGCTGAGCCAGCCACTGGGATGATGGCTGATTCATGCTCTCTGTGACATTCATGCAGGAGAAGGTTTTAATTACGAGCCTCATCCTTCTTTTCTTGGCATCCCGTAGGGGTGTGTATAGCTCATAGTGTTCTCTGGCATCAGCTGCTATCACTGAATCACTTTAATAATGCTCATTTCTCTTTGAAATTAGTCATGTGTGTTGTTTGTTTTGTTAGTAATTGAAGCCTTTGTATTGGACAGACAAATTGATGTAATCACAGGAGGATATTATAATATTACACACATTATAAGCAGTTTAATTAGCGCTGCATGTATAATTTGCATTAGTTTTGAATTTAAATGACATCTACAAAAGAACCTTAAAATCAGAAATTGACATTGGTTTTTTCTTTTTAAAAGCAAAGAAGGTTAAATGGCGAAACTATCTTATAGATACTGAATTATGATTTCGGAGCGTTATCTGCATCGCAATAACTTCAGCCTGAATGAATGGATCTGAAGCAGGTAAGATTAATGTGTGGCTCCTGGCTGCTAAAAAATGGAAACTTCTCGTGTAATAAATCTTTTAGCTCTGACAGCTCCTTCGCTGCAGGTTGTAAGGTGGTGACAGGGTGGAGTTTTGTGGGACTGAAGGTACAATTACATTTACGTTTTTTTCTTCTATTTCCATCATCTACTGTATGTCAATTACTGAGACTTACTATTGTAATTTTCTTTAAAGGACATACACTGAACATGCTCCCATTTTTCATGAGATGAACTCAAAGATCTAAAACATTTTCTATTTACACAAAATAACCATTTCTCTCAAATCTGAAAAAATCTGTGATAGTGAGCACTTCTCCTTTGCCGAGATAATCCATCCCACCTCACAGGTGTGGCATATCAAGATGCTGATTAGACAGCATGATTATTGCACAGGTGTGCCTTAGGCTGGCCACAATAAAAGGCCACTCGGAAACGTGCAGTTTTTTTTGGGGGGTCTGGGGGGGGTCCGAAAACCAGTCAGTATCTGGTGTGACCACCATTTGCCTCACGCAGTGCAACACATCTCCTTCGCATAGAGTTGATCAGGTTGTTGATTGTGGCCAGTGGAATGTTGGTCCACTCCTCTTCAATGGCTGTGCGAAGTTGCTGGATATTGGCAGGAACTGGAACACGCTGTCGTATACGCCGATCCAGAGCATCCCAAACATGCTCAATGGGTGACATGTCCGGTGAGTATGCTGGCCATGCAAGAACTGGGATGTTTTCAGCCTCCAGGAATTGTGTACAGATCCTTGCAACATAGGGCCGTGCATTATCAAGCTGCAACATGAGGTGATGGTCGTCGATGAATGGCACAACAATGGGCCTCAGGATCTCGTCACGGTATCTCTGTGCATTCACAATGCCATCAATAAAATGCACCTGTGTTCGTCGCCCATAACATACGCTGGCCCATACCATAACCCCACCACCACCATGGGCCACCACTCGATTCACAACATTGACATCAGAAAACCGCTCACCCACACGACGCCACACACGCTGTCTGCCATTTGCCCTGAACAGTGAAAACCGGGATTCATCCGTGAAGAGAACACCTCTCCAACGTGCCAGACGCCATCGAACGTGAGCATTTGCCCACTCAAGTCGGCTACGACGACGAACCGGAGTCAGGTCGAGACCCCGATGAGGACGACGAGCATGCAGATGAGCTTCCCTGAGACGGTTTCTGACAGTTTGTGCAGAAATTCTTTGGTTATGCAAACCGATTGTTGCAGCAGCTGTCCGAGTGGCTGGTCTCAGACGATCTTGGAGGTGAACATGCTGGATGTGGAGGTCCTGGGCTGGTGTGGTTACACGTGGTCTGCGGTTGTGAGGCCGGTTGGATGTACTGCCAAATTCTCTGAAACGCCTTTGGAGACGGCTTATGGTAGAGAAATGAATATTCAATTCACGGGCAACAGCTCTGGTGTACATTCCTGCTGTCAGCATGCCAATTGCACGCTCCCTCAAAACTTGCGACCTCCGTGGCATTGTGCTGTGTGATAAAACTGAACATTTTAGAGTGGCCTTTTATTGTGGCCAGCCTAAGGCACACCTGTGCAATGTGTTGGAATCTGATTATTTGGTGAGCATTTGAATAGTTTCACTGAAAAAAGGGGCTTTGCAAGCTAAATGAAAGAATTATCCTGAAAGTAATTAACTTATTTATTAGAACCAAAAATATTCAGACACTGATTTGGTTGAATGTCTGGGAGAAAACGTCATTAGTTGGGGGAGGTCATATGAAAGTTAGGGTCAGGGTTGGAGATAGTTTGAAGGTGTGTTCAAAGAATGCTGCTGTTACAGTGGCAAAACTTGAAATTGAATAAGACATTTATTATATTCTCTTATGGTATTTATGATTTATACACTGAACAAAAATATAAACGCAACACTTTGTTTTTGCTCCCATTTTTCATGAGATGAACTCAAAGATCTAAAACATTTTCTGTACACACAAAATAACCATTTCTCTCAAATATTGTTCAGAAATCTGAAAAAATCTGTGATAGTGAACACTTCTCCTTTGCCGAGATAATCCACCCCACCTCACAGGTGTGGCATATCAAGATGCTGATTAGACAGCATGATTATTGCACAGGTGTGCCTTAGAATGGCCACAATAAAAGGCCACTCTGAAACGTGCAGTTTTGCTTTATAGGGGGGGTCTGGGGGGGTCCGAAAACCAGGCAGTATCTGGTGTGAGGGGTAGGGGTAGGGTTAGGGTAATGTTGTGAATCGAGTGGCCTGTGTTCGTCGTCCATTACATACGCCTGCCCATACCATAACCCCACCACCACCATGGGCCACTTGATTCACAACATTACCCTAACCCTACCCCTACCCCTCACACCAGATACTGACTGGTTTTCGGATCCCCCCCAGACCTCCCCAATAAAACAAAAATGCACGTTTCAGAGTGGCCTTATATTGTGGCCATTCTAAGGCACACCTGTGCAATAATCATGCTGTCTAATCAGCATCTTGATATGCCACACCTGTGAGGTGGGATGGATTATCTCGGCAAAGAAGAAGTGCTCACTATCAATACAATATTTGAGATAAATGGTTATTTTGTGTATATACACATTTTTTTAGATCTTTGAGTTCATCTCATGAAAAATGGGAGCAAAAACAAAAGTGTGTTTATATTTTTGTTCAGTGTAGATCAAGGACTTTTATATGATGTTGCTTACTTTAGCTTAGCTTCAGGGCTCTGCAGTGCGAGTCTTTCACCCCCTAAAAATAGAAATGTGTGAACCGGATAAATCATTTAGGAGCACACCGTGTGAGTAGATTAAACTGAAGTCCAGCCTCCTCAAAGATCGTTTTTCATATATTTTTCTAGTCTTCTAGGCCGAGGGCTTAAGAAACATGAACAGAGTGAAGCGAGATCTAAATAGCAATACAACCTATCGATATATTACCATCTATCATTTCCAAAGTAAGCTTATTCTGAATCCAGTAGATTACTAACTCAAAGGAATTAGTGAAATGTTGTGTTGTATATTAGCATATTTTCATTTACACAGTACACATAGTATATAAGGAGTTGGCAGTTCAAATACCAGTAAAGCCATTGAAGACCACCTAACTGGATTATTTTCCATGTAATATATATATTTTTGTATTACTATTTACTTGCACTATATTTTTCTGTTTATCTGTGTTTTGTGTTGCACTGTTGGAGAAGCCTGTGACTCAAGATTTTCATCGGCATAACTACACTGTAGCTATGTTCGTATGGCTAAATAAAGAACCTTGAATCAGAATAAATCAATTCTAAAATATGTCAACCTTTAATCAGCTTGCAATTTAAGTGTGTAACATAATGGCGTAGTGTCTGGATACTAAGGGCGTTATATAATGACATAGTGTCCAGATAATAACTAGGATCCCCATTTCCATACTTATCCACTGTACTGGATCTTACCTCATGATCGTAGAGAAAAAGATGGAGCACACAGACACATGTACATGTGTTCAATATATTTATTTTTAATAAACTGCATTAGTTGAATACCTTTTACTGTGCCCATAACATTTATTTTTGTAGTCATATTTATCTTATTTAGGATTACATGTGCTTGGTAAAAAAAATGAGGGGGACGCTCCTTAGCATAATAAAGCTAGCATTTTGCAAATGTTTTAAACAAATGAAAGTCATGGCCACCAATAACATATGTTTTCTTATGAATTATTAGATACAATACTGGGAACATGTTATTCAGAATATGAATATTTCACTCCTTTTGTATTTCTTTCAAAAAATGTACTTAAAAATAATAGACACAGCTCCACATTTCCATAACTCCAGTGTTGTGTTCCCCGTGTAAACTCTCACCTTCTTCTCGTCCCCGTCCTGCAGAAGCTGCATGTTGCTGCGCCGCTGGCTGTCAGTTCTCCTCAGGGTGGCGCTGCGATGCACCGTCAGGTCAGGAGGAGGGGACACACTCCGGCCATGAGGGTCCACCCAGGTGTAAACGTGGTTGGTGACGTAGCCGCCTGGAATCCGCCCGACTGATCGCACCGAGAGGCTGAGCTTTTTATTGCCCTTCAGCACCTGAGGAGAGGAGAGTCAGACATTTGTAATTCTAACAACAGAAATAATTGCAAGTTCAAAGAGAAAAGTGTAATTCCACACTTTAATCTATGTCATTGATTTCAAAAGGCTCTCAAATATGCCTACATAAATACATTCAGGGTAAACAAACACAGTGAGGTTGAAGCAGTGCATTTCAAAGTAGGACACATTTGGTAGAAAAGTCAAGATTAGAGAGAAACAACCAATCCAGTAGTACCTGACTGCAGAAACTCCAAATGACCAAACAGATCCCACTGCACACACAACAAACACATTTCTAACGTATTTCGACTGAGAATTGGCCCAGGCTGTGCCTCATTGCCTTCTGATAGCTTGCAGTATGTGCAATCCGTCCGCAGATCAATGCATTCCCATGTGCTCTGTGGTTTGAGAAATCAGACTGATTGGGTTTTAAGATTTCTTAATGATCAAACAATCCGTGTGCAGCATAAACTCAAACAGAACCTTAGCTTTCATTTCAGAGTAGAGATAATCAAAAACACTGCCGTTATAAAAGCTGATATTACTCCAGCAGAGTCATTTAAAAAGTCTCTACTTGAAAAGATTACAGGCTAAAATGTAAGTCACAGGTATAGTTCACAATGCATTTAAAAGAGTTCATACAAAAAGACATTGTTAGGATCCAAGATGCTAATAACAATCCCATTTCCCAAATATTCATCCCTGTGCAAACTTCTTCAGTTGGAGAGTAAAGGTTATACCAACGATTGAGCGAAGAAAGTTGATCATGTTAAATAGGAAAGCAGTTGGGGGAGAGTTCCTCTGGACAATGCCTTTAGGGATATCTCCAATGTTCAACAAGGTTACAGAAAAGTCAGGTTTCAGGTGTGGAAGCTCTGAGATGAAATGGCCCACTCCTTTCCAAAAAGGCTTTACATGTTCTTGATAGCTACAGGCTCATTATGAATGAGACTTTATCAAATAGACTGCAAGCTAGGCAAATTAAAAACTCTTTTATAGCCGCTGCTATCAGCAAACTCATTCATTCAGCTGATATGGAAATATCATGAACACTGTTGTTAGACTCATTCTGGCTTTTGGGAAAACGTTAAGGTTCAGAGCTCTCCTTTCAAATTCTTTAAATGAGACCAACACCAGGATCCCTTTTTGTTACCATGAAAACAAATTAATCTTACTCTTTTTTTTGTATAAGTGACCTGGTATAACTTGGTAACCAAAACAACAGATACAGTTTTAGCTAGACCCTTTAATCTGTGTTGCTTTTGGGAGAAAATGTCACTGTATGCTGTTGTTGGATTCATTATTCAGTCATTTGCATTTCTGCTTCACAATCCAGCATTCATATTAAACGCTTTCAATTTCCTTTTGTTAAGACATGTCATTCCAGTTGTCAGTCGTATTACTTTTATGTTAAAATTAATATATAAGTCCTAACCATGATACCTCATTGAGGGCTTGCAGCTGACTCCATGTGGTAACAAAGACTTCCCAAAGTAGCTCTATGTTCTTTACCAAACAAATTGTCTCTCTATCGTCTCTTAAGTGAACAAAATTAATCTCTCCTCATCAGTTTTCTGCCGACAATACGAGCAAGGTCCTACTAAATCCTTTAGTTGGAATGCCGATTAACATATGCTGCAAGGAACAGCTCAAATTATTACTTGTCAAAGTGCTGCAGATTGCAGAGGAGCCTCGTCTCGTGGAGCACAACGATCGTGGCTGAATCAATTTCACAATCCTGATGTGTGCTGAGAGATAATAACTCCAATTCTGAGGCAACAAAACCCTGTCAGCAGTGAAGATCACTGACTGGATCACTCCCTCCCCCTTCCACCCCCCATCTTGGAAGCATCAATGCAGAAGTTGAGATAGAACCTTACAACAGATAAGTTCAGCATTACATAAGCAGGCGCACTGTTATATAAAATGAGAAACCTGCGTACAGAAAGGCACAAAAAAACTAAAAGCAGCGTGCAGTCCAAAAAGTGCCTGTCTTCTTGATTTTATTATTGTGTCTAAAATGTGACAGCGGGGATGTCGAAGGCTATCTCCTTTATTTGAACAATGCACATCTCCACCCAATGACATGTGTCACAACCCTCTGAGCCATCACTGGCACCAGGGGGTCCTGGGGAATAAAAATGTAATCATGGTCACACCGTTTGCAGACTGAACGCTGAAAAAAAGGAAACTAGGGTAATGTTTCATGGAAAGGAAATGGGTTCACAAATATACACACAGTCCAGTCTCAAATATGTTGTTGGTTAAGGCGTCCCAACTAGACTTTAGTCAACACCTGATTTCCTGTCTGTACAATGCATTGTGTACTAATCATAATAGGGCTTCACAATAATACAAAAAAAACCTACATACAATGATTATGGTGAGGAACCAAATAAGTATATCATTTGTTACTATTCCAAATTACAATTTCGATACATTTTTATCAATTGTGCAGCTCTAAACCATAATATGAAATATGTAGTACATACTGTAGACCAGTGGTTCTCAACTGGTGGGTCGCGACCCAAAAGTGGGTCGCGGACCTGTTTCGAGTGGGTCGCGGATGTGTGAGTGAAGAAAAAAAAATTGGGGGAAAAAGTCAAACTTTTATTTTGAAGGCCCGATTTTCTAACGCTGTGCATGCAGTCGGCGTTGGACAGGAAGTACCGGAGACCATAAACGGCTTTGAAAACGTCTGTCACATAGTGATCATCTTCTCAATAAAATATCTTTGCTGATGTTTTTTCGAGTCTTCTGGCCAATCAGAATCAAGATTGTTGCCGGAAGTCCCCACGGAGAATAACTTTGCGGTAGAACTCTTCTTTATACATCCATGGGTACAACTTCAGATAGAAATCAACACATAATGAAATATGACCCCCGGTTTGATGATTGACAGGTCACAGAACAATGGGGGCTATCTACCCTTACCCACAATTTAAAGTAAGTCACACAGACTATCTCCTCTTTACTCTTCTCGCAGCAAGATGTCAGAACAAAGTGAAAAACAAACAATGGCATAAAATATTATTAATATGTCGGGTAGCTAGCAATAGATTTATTTATTTTCTTCTCAGAGTGTACCAGAATGCGTAGTTTATGTTAGTATTTCTAAAAATCTCCTGGGGGAGAATCCCCCCAGACCCCCTGCTGGGGTTGGATTTTCAGCATGCGTGCCTTTTTATATAGTTCAGCTTTGATTCCATCATCTCATTAAACCTTTTTAAAAGCATAATTTAGTTCTGTGAAGGGATATAAGGGATATATGCACTGTACTTCACTTTTATTAATATTGTATTCTGAAAAGCGTATATATCACAGCACGATTTTTTGTTGAATAGATTTGAGTGCTTCAAATGTTGGGTCGCGATTTATTGACCAAGTAAAAAGTGGGTCCCGAGGCCTGACCAGTTGAGAACCACTGCTGTAGACTACTTGTGAAAAAAAGTACACTATCATCATGTGTACTTGTTTTAGGAAAGGAAGAAAGGTTCTATGTGCTGCAGATATCCCTGCAGAATAACTTGAAAGTAAGTTCTGTTTTTATCTCAAGTGTTTTTTCTTTATCTGCTGATTGTTTCTTCTCAGAACATTGGCTTCTTTCCTGGACACTTTGTCGGCCGGCCACAGAGCATCCCTTTGATTCATAGCTGCAAAACAGAGCTTATCATAGTGCATGTTCGTCTGAGAAATGTAACTGCATTTGGGGGAAACGAAGGGAGAAAAGTGAAACGAGCAGTGTTGGGATTCAATGAGAAGCAGGATGCCAGGGAGTTAGGACAACATGACACACAAGGAGAAACGGGAAGACTGAGCGTAATGGAGGGGGTGGAGGGGGGGCAGTGGGTTTAAGCGGCTGCTCCATCATGTGAATAAGAAACGGAGGCAATCGACTAGCATCCGTACAGTGGTCCTAATGCAGCGTGTCTCCAGGAAAGTGCTGATTGTGACACTGGGCTGATGAAGCTCTGCCCCGCTTTCACACAGAACAAAAAGTGCTGGGAAAATAATGGAATATAAATAATAGCAGAGCGTTATGGGAAATGGCAGCGGCAGGTAAACTGTTTTCAGATGATGCCGCGGAAAAAACAATACGCTCTTATATCAGAGTCTGGCAAATCCATTTTATACACACAGGCTGAGTGCAAAAAGCCCGGCTGTAGAAACCATTCAGTTCAATCACTTAGAAACGCCCGGTCACACACTGTAGGAGATTTAAAGGTGCCTGGTGTCAGGAGAATTACCGTAAGAAATGACTTATGAGACATGAGGGATTCAACCGTAACCCAAGGTTGTGCAAAGAGCATTCAAATACCCTGCTGGTGCTGCAAAGGCTTCAACTGGAGTAGCTAGGATGATATCATGAGCAAATCAACATGTTATTGAGTCTGTAGATTAAATAAAACAAGTCAATAATAATAATAGACAACAGATGCCGTGGGCTGTTAAATCATTTATACAAAAGGAAGTGTATTTCTTCTGCCAGTGCAAAGACCTGATACATAAAACCAATGTGAATGTTCTTGCATTTTTAGAAAATGTAGGAAATTACTGATTCTTATATTACAAATAACTATTTATAATACCAGCTTAGACTTTATTTAAAGTGAGATCAAATGTATGAAAGTACAGAGTCACCTAAACAAATACTAAGTCTTAAAGTAAGGAGACTTAGACAACAAGAATGACCCAAATGTTGTAAGACTTGTCAATAAAAACAAATTAAGTAGCGTCAATTATGGAGTAGCACACAGCAGTGAGTGCCCTTGCACACAATATCATGTTTTGGAAATGTAACTACTGTAGCATAAGAGCTCATATATGCCAAAAAAACTCTTGAGAATGGTTAGTGCTTTTCTGTCATTAAAGAAAGGATTTATTTCTGTGTTCTTTTATAGAAATAAAATCTGAAATGTGTCTTTAAATCATGAACAATCACTAAGTTGGCAACACTCCAACTGTATTCAAACCCCCTCCAGGCTCTACCTGAGGATCAACAGCAGAACACTAAAGTCTCTGCTTTCTCCAGGGTTCAGACGAGGTGGTAAAAGAAAGAAGGCCCAACTATCGTCCGTTCAAAGCGTGTCTTCTTTGCAGGGCACATGACTCGGCCGCAGAGCTGAAACCACTCCACGCTAATTGTTCCCTGTAATTGCACATGCTTGATAAGATGTCGCAAACACACAGAATGCAGAGGTAAACACGGGTTTATCAAAGCGTGCAATCTGTGCGCACAGTCCCACACACACAAACACACAGATCAGATGTATTGAAGTGACACGGACACAGAAAGCTCAGTGAGGGGAAAGCAGCCAGGCAAATTGCCTTTCATCCACTTTATTCACTGCTGTCATAACAGATCTGTCAACCACAGTGTGTTGTTCACACACACAAAAACACATGGCAATGATCAGTCTAAGGATACTACTATAGAGTACAACAACCTCTTTTGTGTACTTTTTAAAAATGTAATATCATTTAACTGGTGCCTTCTATTTTTGTATTATTCTCTTTCCTGCTATAACTGTTTCATATTACTGCTTTAAGTTTTGGGAATAATAACGATAAGATGTTCAGATTCAGACTTTCCTATTCCAATCTCTTACAAAAACAGATAAGAGCACAAACAGAAGGACAGACAGATGATCCTATTATTCTGCTGTAAGTTAAGAATACAAAATGTACTCTTAACTTTTATTCTTCACTAAAAGTATCACAAAAACTGAATGAAAAACTGGGGAAGTTACAGATTCCTCAATTGATGTATCCCTGTATTGTCTGACTGCCTTACGTGATGGCAACATCCAAAAAGTAAAATAATCATGCAACTTTCACAACCACACACACACACACACATATACTCCATGCAGCGACTTGTGATGTCGGAATTCTGAAACCAATTGCTGAAGTACCCTAAGACCCAATTATGATCTGTTCAGAAGGCACTACTTCAAGACTGGAGAGGCATCCAGCAGCTCAACATGAGGAAGGCTCAAATTGGGGAGCAATGCCCCCCGAAGCGAGAGGGCGACAACTTATCCAGTTTGTAGAGTTTGATTTTCAATATCAGTCAACCCTGGCCTCAAAAACGGTGGAACGAGCACCCCGCCGATATCAGGAGAGAAGAAAGTTGACACATCTTCCGTCCGGTGGTTTTTTATACTGAAAACCCACCTGTTTCGACTGCATATATTTAAAGCTAATGTCGTAGCACTTAATGTAGAGGAATCTCGCCGTTTTGATTTTCTATCTTCATGGCGTATCTTTATCTTCTCTGGATAAAAGCATCAGATAAATGTAAAGCAATGAACATGTCCAAACTAGACAAGGCATGTATAGACTGCGGTGGAAAAAGGAAGAAAGGTTGTATCTACTTTAAACTCAACAACATAACTTAAAGGAAAAGCTGATAACCCTGAATTAACTGCAGGTACAGTATAGTGGCAAATAAAATCATGCATGCGAACACAGGGCTTGTGGGAATAAAGAGAGCCTGACACTTTACATCCATATGTGTGAAAGCGATGTAATGGCCATGAGACCGGCTCCTTTAAAAATCTTTGAAGACTGTAATGAAGTGTGAAAACACATCTCTCTCTAAATCAAATAGAATGATTGTTTTTCCCAGTAAACGTCTCTATAACAAACTAATGCTTGTGTTGGTAGCAGTATTGAAAATGACTGCTCAATTAAGAAGAGTTAAAGCCATGGATATAACAGGCTCGTCTCAAACATTTGGATTTACTGGCTCTAATAACAACAGTGTCAGGCAACATTAAGGTCTAAGAAACCTACACCTGTTTTGTACAATAACCTGAACTTTATGTATCTGACCGAAACATGGCAAAAACCCCTGGACTATTTTTCTTTAAATCAAATCACCCCAGCAGGATTCACATACATTGACAAACCTCGCCCACAAGGGCGGGGTGGTGGTATAGCTGCAATTATCAGAAAGGAAATAAAAGCTACCATAATCCCCGTCCCTGATGTTTCTTCATTTGAACACCTGATCTTCAAACTCTCTGGTCCCACTCCCCTGGTCACAGCCATCATATACCGTCCCCCGAAGCCAAACCCCTCCTTTCTCTCCGACCTCTCTGACATTCTCACTCAGCTTTATGCCATATCCCCATCTGTTCTTCTCTTAGGTGATTTTAACATTCATGTTGACGACCCGACCTGCAAATATGCCTCTGAATTTAAGGAAACCCTTCACTGCTGCAACTTCTCTCAACACATCAACTTCCCAACACACAGCCGTGATCACATCCTGGACTTGGTCTGCTCCACTGGTCTCACCATCCATCATCTGTCCAGCCTCAATCTCCACATCTCTGATCACCTGGCCATCATCATGGACATCAACATCCCCATCCCCGCCCAAAAGCAAAAACGCACAATAAACTACAGAAATCTCAAATCCATCTCATCTTCAGCAATCACGGCCTCCATTACCTGCAAGATGTCTGTCTTCCCCCCCCCCTTCCCCACCACTTTCTGAAAACCCATCTGAACTTGTGGACTATTATAACAGCACCCTCTCCTTCTGTCTCAATGAACTGGCCCCCACAAAAACAAAAAATTTCTCTTTCATACACTCCGCCCCCTGGTATACCCCCGAACTCCGCCAAATTAAATTAAGGAAACGTCAACTTGAACGCCAACACAAGAAAACCACACTAACAGTCCATCTTCAAATCTACAAAGACTATCTCCAGCAGTACAGTAATGCACTCAAAGCAGCCCGGTCTAATTACTACTCACAACTCATTCAGTCTCCAGCAACCCCAAGCGTCTGTTCTCCACCATCAGCAAACTTCTCAAACCCTGTGACAGAGAGCCTCCCTGCCATCTCCCAACTCTTCAACACCATCATTAACTCCTCCCTCAGATCTGGATCAGTTCCCCCCTCTCTCAAACTGGCTGCTGTCAAACCCATTCTCAAAAGACCTGGACTCACACCTGACATCATGTCCAACTTCAGTTCCGGCCCATCTCAAATCTCCCCTTTCTGTCAAAAATACTTGAACGTATCGTTGCCTCACAACTTAAAGCCCACCTCAGCTCCAATGATCTCTTTGAGCCATTTCAATCCGGTTTCCGATCAAAACACAGCACAGAAACAATCACAAACGATCTCCTCCTCTCCTCTGACTCCGGCAACCTGAACATCCTCATCCTCCTCGACCTCACCGCAGCATTCGACACCATCAACCACACCATCCTGCTGTCCCTCCTCGAATCATCACTCAACATCACTGACACTGCACTCTCCTGGCTGAAATCCTACCTCACCGACAGACATCAGTTTATCAACATCAAC
Organism: Harpagifer antarcticus; assembly: GCA_902827135.1. NCBI lineage: Eukaryota > Metazoa > Chordata > Actinopteri > Perciformes > Harpagiferidae > Harpagifer > Harpagifer antarcticus. The sequence goes on from CADEHL010000394.1 coordinate 2,157,066, forward strand.
AACTGCACCTCCTCCACTGCTCTTCTGTCCCAAGGCGTCCCCCAGGGTTCGGTGCTTGGCCCCCTCCTCTTCATCTTCTACAAGCTCCCCCGGGTCAAAATAATTTGTCGCCACAACCTTCAATTTCACTGCTACGCCGATGACATCCAACTTTATATCTCAACAAAAACCATCACCCCCACAACACACTCCGCTCTCACCAACTGTCTCTCAGAAATAAAAGCATGGATGCAAACAAACTATCTCCAACTGAACAGTGCCAAATCAGACATCATCGGCCCCCCATCCCGTATCAAAGACATCCAGAATTTCAACTTCACCATTGACAGCCACACTCTATCTCCCCCCCCCCTCACATCCGCAACCTCGGAGTCATCTTCGACAGTCAGCTCAAATTCAACCACCACATCAATCACATCACCAGGACAGCCTTTTTCCACCTCAAAAACATTGCCCGTCTCCGCCCATCACTCTCCTCCTCTGCTGCTGAAACCCTGATTCATGCATTCATCACTTCACGACTCGACTACTGCAATAGCATCCTCTACGGCATACCATCCAACCTAATCAATAAACTCCAACATATCCAGAACTCTGCTGCCCGCCTCCTCACCCACACACGCTCCCGAGACCACATCACTCCCGTCCTCCAGAACCTCCACTGGCTCCCCGTCCATCAAAGAATCAACTTCAAAGTCCTCCTCATTACTCACAAAGCCCTCAACAACCAGGCTCCCCCCTACCTCACAGACTTGCTGCACCACCACACCCCTTCCCGCTGCCTCCGCTCAATCAGAAGCCAACCTCCTATCCATCCCCACCCGCACCAATCACCGGACCTGGGGGGACCGAGCCTTCTCCGTCGCTGCCCCCTCCCTCTGGAACTCACTCCCACAACCCATCAGAGACTGCACTGACCTCACCACCTTCAAAAAACTCTTGTATTATTTGACTTTAACTTTATATTTATTTGTTGTTCCTTTATTTTATTTTATCTTCACTATATCTGTAAAGCGTCTTTCAACACCTGTAAAAGCGCTAACAAATTAAATATATTATTATTATTACACCTCTGGTTCTGTAAAGTCGGTATTAAATGGCTCTGATGGTACTGCATTTTAATAAAAGTAGTAGTAGTAAATCCAAATATGATTTTAAACGAGTTGTGAATAACAAACACAATTTTCCGCAAAAAGCTAAACTAAAAGAAGCAAAGTGCAGATTCACATTTTGAATTATTTGAGCCTGTCTTCAAAGGAAAGTAGTACATTTACAGCCTTTAATAAAGTATTGTTATCGTTGTTTTCTGTCATTAATCCACGAGGGTCTGTTTTTAAAATAAAGTCACTAATGGAGTAAAAAGTGGCTAAATCAGCAACACAGTCTTATTTACATAATAAATGAACACACATGAAAGGTTAATGTCTCTTTGGCGTTATTTGTAGACCAAGCAAAAGGCTCAGGACATTAAAAAAGGACACACATCTCAGCTGGCCCTGATGCATTGTGGGTTGACCGTGTCTTTGTCCATTAACAACAGCCAGCGGTGAGGACTAGGCTTGGTGGGCTCTTGAGAACGACGAGCCGTAACAAAACTAGAATGTATTTGTTTGATTGTTCGTTGGAAACTGGGAGGCGAGCGGATCTGTCAGCGGTGTGAATGGATCAGAGCAGTCAATGCTGTGCAGCGTTGGCAACATTTTCAACGTCCGCCCCATCTATCAGCTGAATGTGTTTGTGCCTTGGGGGGGGCAGCAGGCGAAGAGTATAACCGGCATCAAGCGCGACTGCCGATGAAGTGATTTCCCTGATGACGAGTGAGCGCAAAGAACAAAAGCATAAATCATATGTTATTGTTTTCTCATGGGTTTAGTTTGCGTGTGTCACCGTGATAAGTGGAACCACAATGCAGTCTGATTGCGTGTACAGTGCGAATACATTATGGGTTTATGCATTTCAGCGACTGAAAGACTGAACTAATAATAAAGTTCACATTGACAATGCAAAGGGCAGCCATTTAAGCTGGGGGGTGTTAATAAACACATTACAGTTAAGGGCTTGTAGATATTTGACTCCCCAACCATTGTTAACACAGAGCAGGAGGTCAAGGATCAAATCAAAGAAGCTAGAAAACAGCTCAATAAACCCTAGCAGGAAATAGAAGTTGCTGAAGTACAGGCAGATGATCTGCAGAGAAAATACATGATGGTTTTGGGTCAGAGAGGTCAAGCTGTAAATGATCAGAAGTATATACAGTGACTTAATATGACTTTATATTAACTATTCCAGTCACTTTTTATCACTTACATTTGAAGGGGTTTGATTTATATACTTTATATGCAATTCCTACACTGTTCATGTGGATGCAGACACCATGAAATTAAAGTAAATATCTGTAAATATCTGTTAATCATTGAAAAAGTTGTTTTTCAACAGCTGAGTAATTTTTTGCATTTAAATGACTGTTTCGATGTGTTCCAGTCAGGCTTTCGTCCAAACCACAGTACTGAGACTGCTCTTGTAAAGGTCTTTAATGACATCCACTTAAACACAGACAGTGGCAGAACTTCAGTGTTAGTATTATTAGATCTCAGTGCTGCGTTTGACACTGTTGACCACAGCATATTACTAGACCGACTGGAAAACTGGGTGGGACTTTCGGAAACCGTCCTAAATTGGTTTGAATCCTACTTAAAGGACAGAAACAACTTTGTTTCTATTGGTAAATACACATCTGAGTTGACAAATATGACATGTGGGGTTCCTCAAGGCTCCATCCTGGGGCCTCTTCTCTTTAACATCTACATGCTACCACTGGCTCAGATAATGAAAAACAACAAAATAAGTTACCATAGCTATGCAGATGACACACAAATGTACGTAACAGTTTCAACAGGAGACTATGCTCCAATTCAAACACTGAGTAAGTGCATTGAACAAATCAATGACTGGATGTGTCAGAACTTTCTCCAATTAAACAAAGATAAAACTGAGGTAATGGTTTTTGGAGCCAAGGCAGAACGTATAAAAGTTAGCGCTGAGCTTCAGTCTGCAATGTTCAAAACAACAGATAAAGCCAGAAATCTAGGTGTAGTCATGGACTCTGACCTGAGTTTCAACAGCCACATTAAAACAGTTACTAAATCAGCCTACTATCACCTAAAGAACATATCTAGGATTAAAAGACTAATGTCACAGCAGGATTTGGAAAAACTTGTACATGCTTTTATCTTCAGTAGACTCGACTACTGCAATGGTGTCTTCACAGGTCTCACTAAAAAGTCTATTCGGAAGCTGCAGCTGATTCAGAACGCTGCTGCTCGAGTCCTCACTAACACTAAGAAAGTGGATCACATCACTCCTGTTCTGAAGTCTTTACACTGGCTTCCTGTGTGTCAAAGAATAGATTTCAAAATACTGCTGCTGGTTTATAAAGCTTTGAATGGTTTAGGACCAAAATACATTTCTGACCTCCTGCTAAATTATGAACCATCCAGATCTCTCAGGTCTTCAGGGACTGGTCAGCTTTCTGTCCCCAGAGTCAGAACTAAACATGGTAAAGCAGCGTTCAGTTATTATGCTCCAAATATCTGGAACAAACTCCCAGAAACCTGCAGGTCCGCTGCAACTCTGACTACTTTTAAATCCAGACTAAAGACTTTTCTTTTTGTCGCTGCTTTTAATTGAACTATTTATATCTTAGACTGGACTGTAACTTTTATCCATGTATTTCTTCTTTTAATGTTTATTTTATTAGCTTTTCTTTTTAATGACTGATTTTAAATGCCATTTTTTTAATGTCTTTCATTTGTTGTAAAGCACTTTGAATTGCCTTGTGTTGAAAAGTGATCTATAAATAAACTTGCCTTGCCTTGCCTTGCCTTAATATATCACCTGTTTGATAGACTTTTGCCACACCTGAAGTCTCCCATTTCACACTGTATAGTGGCATTATGTCATACAATACTGATGAGTTATGTACCTTGTTATTAAGCAACGTATAGCCTAGCAGACATGAACCATCTCCCATTGTTTTCTATTGTAGTCAACAGGCTCAACTGAAAGTGAGCCACAGCCTCACCAACATGGCAAAGTGGCATGTTTACATGAATAAGGCAGGTAAGTCAAGTCATAGTCGTTGGTCCTGTGATGCTATTGAGACCTGTTAGGAAACGACATACTGTCTAACACTAGAAACTCTACACAGCTATCCCATAAGCCAGTCCAATTGTCCTCCTTTACAACCCAAGGAGGAAAAAACTAAGAAAAACAAACCCGCTGCAAGTCTTAGACACATATGATCCCTAATACAAAGCACCTGCTGCCGTGTTCTATGTTTTTAAAACAGCTAATACCGCAGCTGTTCTTTGCCAATGTTTACACAATTCTGGTGCAAATTGATCCCTCTAATGCTGCCAAGACAAAAGTACAAATTGTTGGCTGTACTTTCGATCTGGGGCGGGTCAATACTGCTGTTGGGAGGTAAATGAGACGAGCGCTGGTTGGATGGTTGGGCAGAGTCAATGCAGTCTGCTCAGGCGGTCGGCGTCTCTGGGGCAACAGTGTTTGAAAAAGCTAGGAACTGGACCAGGAGATGGATCTTGTTTGCTTTGCAATTTGCTTCAACAACTACAAGTAACTCCAAGGACAACTTTCTTTATTTACTTTTCTTTAGACTCAGAGATAACTTTTTTTATTATTTCTGTTAAGTGCTTCTGAAAGCTTTAAGAGGCTTGTGCTTCCGATCAATTTCGTTGAGTGAATGACCAATAATCATTATGGACGAAAATCACCGAGGTTAACAAGAACCTGAAGTTTCACTGTGAATCCAACGGGCTAAAGCAGAACATTCTCTATTCTTCTTAAACACAAGTCTGTCTCTGAGTACTGTCCCGTCACGTGTTTGAGAAGGCACATGCACATTTGTTGGACATAGAAACGATTTAAGCCGTAAATGAAGTAAACACTTAGAAGGATTAATGAGTAATTGACAACGCTGCCAACACAGAGATTTAATGGAACCAAGTCATCAATCTCAGGGATTAGTCGGAGGACAACATCCACAATGCACTGCACCAAACCATCTCCGCTAATCCTCCCATTGCCCAATCCATCTCTAACACTGTCAAATAAATGCAACCTACCTCACACATGTATGCAGCTATGCACATAGGACACATACAAAATAGAAATGAGGAAATCTGACGGACAGTCAATGTGGTAGAGATATTAAAATGGTTGTGATTAACAGATTATTAACACTGTAATTACATTACATTACATGTTACTTGTTAGACGCTTTTATCCAAAGCAACTTACATACAATAATTACATTGCAGTTCTCTTCTTTTTTATTATTTTCTGATTGAGCTCGCCCTTCCATCATACTTCAGGTCATCCATAAGATTTATATCGTACTGTAATGTCTATAAGGCCCTGCTATTGCTATACAGAAGTCATTTATCATTCTAAGGTGAACAGAGAGGAAGAGTAATGCTTGCTTTCTGAAGAAAAACTACGACAGGGCGGATATACAATAAACGTAAAGCTGTTATCACTATGAGAGTTCAAGAGGTATAGGCAAAACATTTTTTTTGTTTTATCACAGTTCAATTTTTAAGCCTGTAAATAAAAGTAAGGGCTGAGATGTAAACACAAACTAAAACAATGCTATAAATGATTGTTAAACTCTTTGTCACTTCCACTTTTCCACAATATCAAAAACCCTCCATTCACTACAACAGCAATATCATATCTTATTACACTGCTAAGTTACATTCTTTTTTCTGATTGGTCGATTCAGAGATCCAAGAGGTTGTTAATGTTTTGGCTAAAAGTCCGTTGCTCAGGAGAACAGACCGTTGCTAAGGACGATTGAAGGACTATGTGCAGTCATATCAACCCCCTGAAGGAAGTCTGTTCAATTTAAGCTCAGCTGTTGACAAATATTATTTTTCTCCATCAAAAAACAATGGAGTACTTTTTGAAATTCTTTTTTTTTTGTATTTGTTGTACTGTATGCACAAATCTTTGGATTTATAACTTAACTGACCCCCAGTGTAAAACAGAAAATTAGACATAATAGAGAGCGATGGGCTTTGTGGTTTGAATAGACAGTCTGTTTGTGCTGCTTAACATTTGAATGCATGTTTGCCGTTTAAAATGGAGCACTTATAATCAAGCGCAATAGAGGGAAAGAGACAGTAGCTGCATCTCACTTCGGTTAAATGGATTCCTTGCGTCCCTCACTTGCGTCGTTTCCCTGCGACTAGTCCCTCCCACCAGGGAAGCATGGAGAGACGCAAACCACGAGAAGCAGGGAAATTAGTTTTAAGAGCAATGGGACGTGGTGGGACTCCAGAGCGTCACGTGAAGCGACGTCCGTCTGTGATGACGCCGCACAGCTGATCGTCTGACAGCAGCCAGATCACTGCATGCGCTGCATCGTCCAATCAGTGAGCGATACACAGTAAGGGGGCGGGGCGAGTGTCTGAGGATTTCACCAGAGGATGGTCTGGTAGTTCCTCGATTATCGCTCCTCCGTTATCCCTCCTCTATCCTCCGGCAAAAATAAGGCTACTGGGACGGTACTCAAGATGGCGCAGACAAAATCAACTTCCGGTGATACCGAGCCAGAGGAGCGAGGAAATGAAAAATAAGAGAAGTGAGACGCACCCAGGGACAGAAGAAGACAGACAGGAAGTAAACACTTATGGGAAAGGGTCTCACTTCTCGTCAGGCTTCTGAACTGTCCGTGTTATTTTTTCAATGACTGCATCACTGCTCATTTTGCATTTACACTAATAATGATTTGTCTCTCCAGAATGTTGAGCCATTCCACTCCTGCATGCCATTGTTGAATTATCATTCAACCCAAAACACACATGCAATCTTTGATGCCCAGGGAGACTCAACAAAGAGTCTCTAGCAACCACCTGCTGGCTTTACACCCCCCAACCCACCGCCAGAAGCTTCTAGATTACGGAAGTCGGTTGTACCATGGAGGTGTTTTATTTTCTAGAAGTTGCAAGCAAATAGAGACAAACCACTTCTATCTATGGCTACACAACGCATGTTTGGTTTTATAGCTAAATATTTGACAACAATAATTGTTTGTGTGTTACTATGTTTTCGTAGTAACACACTGACACTCTTAAAGTGTAAAGGTAAAACAACAGGGAAAGGGTACATTGATTGCTAGTGTTTAACCACAGACAATGGTTTTTGTAATTGTCCACTAAAACATAAAGTCAACAAGTCTTTGTCGGCTCCTTATTGACCTAAAGAAACATGAAGATAAGAGGAATTCAACTGCTGATGTTTATGTCCACCACGGTTATCTCAATGTTCTTTGCAGTTTACTCTCGTCTGACTTTGTACAGCAGATGTTCCAAGGTGGAAAGAAAGAATACAAGAAAAGAAACCAATGTGTTTCTTGTTTATTAGATCCTTTCCTTGAACCTTAAAAGAAAACCTTCCTCAGGATTATTGCTTTTTTTGTGATATACTTAGTGTTCAAAATGTTCCATTACACTTTTGGGATTGCTTTTTCCCACCCACATCTCTTAGTGCACACCAGGCCATCCGTAGAGAGCCAGTTCTCTCTGAACTAAGCCAGGTTTCTATTGAGTTTGTTTGGCTTTTATTCTCAGGGTAGAGATATCTTTTTTATTCTAGATGTATTGCTGTGTTTGGGGTTTGGGATTGGTTTGGAACCAGTGTCGTTTTGGGGCTTGTACAGTGGGGCAAAAAAGTATTTAGTCAGCCATCAATTGTGCAAGTTCTCTCACTTAAAAAGATGAGAGGCCTGTAATTTTCAACCTAGGTATACCTCAACTATGAGAGACAAAATGAGAAGAAAAATCACATTGTCTGATTTTTAAAGAATTTATTTGCAAATTATGGGGGAAAATAAGTATTTGGTCAATAACAAAAGTTCATCTCAATACTTTGTTATATACTCTTTGTTGGCAATGACAGAGGTCAAACGTTTTCTGTACTGTAAGTCTTCACAAGGTTTTCACACACTGTTGCTGGTATTTTGGCCCATTCCTCCATGCAGATCTCCTCTAGAGCAGTGATGTTTTGGGGCTGTCGCTGGGCAACACGGACTTTCAACTCCCTCCAAAGATTTTCTATGGGGTTGAGATCTGGAGACTGGCTAGGCCACTCAAGGACCTTGAAATGCTTCTTACGAAGCCACTCCTTCGTTGCCCGGGCGGTGTGTTTGGGATCATTGTCATGCTGAAAGACCCAGCCACGTTTCATCTTCAATGCCCTTGCTGATGGAAGGAGGTTGTCACTCCACAATCTCACGATACATGGCCCCATTCATTCTTTCCTTTACACGGATCAGTCGTCCTGGTCCCTTTGCAGAAAAACAGCCCCAAAGCATGATGTTTCCACCCCCATGTTTCACAGTAGGTATGGTGTTCTTTGGATGCAACTCAGCATTCTTTCTCCTCCAAACACGTCTAGTTGAGTTTTTACCAAAAAGTTCTATTTTGGTTTCATCTGACCATATGACATTCTCCCAATCCTCTTCTGGATCATCTAAATGCTCTCTAGCAAACTTCAGACGGGCCTGGACATGCACTGGCTTAATCAGGGGGACATGTCTGGCACTGCAGGATTTGAGTCCCTGGCGGTGTAGTGTGTTACTGATGGTCATTGACTAGGTCCCCCCGTGTGGTTCTGGGATTTTTGCTCACCGTTCTTGTGATCATTTTGACCCCACGGGGTGAGATCTTGCGTGGAGCCCCAGATCGAGGGAGATTATCAGTGGTCTTGTATGTCTTCCATTTTCTAATAATTGCTCCCACAGTTGATTTCTTCACACCAAGCTGCTTACCTATTGCAGATGCAGTCTTCCCAGCCTGGTGCAGGTCTACAATTTTGTTTCTGGTGTCCTTTTACAGCTCTTTGGTCTGTGACTGTTTGAGGTTGTGGACAAGTATCTTTTATACTGATAACGAGTTCAAACAAGTGCCATTAATACAGTTAACAAGTGGAGGACAGAGGAGGCTCTTAAAGAAGAAGTTACAGGTCTGTGAGAGCCAGAAATCTTGTTTGTTTGTAGATGACCAAATACTTATTTTACCGAGGAATTGACCAATTAATTCATTAAAAATCCTACAATGTGATTTCCTGGATTCTTTCCCCCCATTCTGTCTCTCATAGTTGAAGTGTACCTAGGATGAAAATTACAGACCTCTCTTATCTTTTAAGATGGAGAACTTGCACAATTGGTGGCTGACTAAATACTTTTTTGCCCCACTGTATGTGACTCTGGAGAAGTCAAAAGCAGTTTGTACAATTTAAAATCTAATTCAGTGGGTTGAACAGTGCATACCGTACATTTAGCGGAGACAAACATCTAACAAAAAGAACCACAACTGAGATTCCTTCACGTCCTTGCTGTGAAACAACACTATCTGCCATAGCAAAATGTTAAAAGCGATTACACAGATAGCTAAAAGTGAATTACCCAGTGATCAACAAGGACCCTGATGTTCTTGGGATTGTTGAAATGGAGAAAGTGTCAGGAAGGTTGACGTGGGTATGGTTCGGTCTACCTCCCACGCATTCATCTGCACCAGATCGTTAATCTAACTCGCCTCCTATGGCTCCTCCGCTCGCTCTCATATCTCCTGTATTAAGCAGCATATCTCTGTCATTTACGACTCCTCCTCCAGGACACAGATGACCGACATATTCCACATATATTTACTCGAGAGGACAGTTAATGAGAACGGGAGAATGCATATTCAATGTCCAATCTCTGCTTAAGTTAAACCACATTCCCCTTTGTTGTTTGGGTCTCAATATGAAGAAACTTCTCTTCGATCAGCTGCATTCATCATCTGTGTTCGGTAAAGCTGTCAGCAGTGATCGGTCTGTCTTAATAACAAAGTGAAGAACGACTTCACTTTGAAAAGTAGCAGCAGACGACAGGCTTTCGTTTTCCTCCACGGAACAATGAACAGAATGGGTTGTGTTCGCAATCAAAGTGCAGTACTGTTCCTTGTGCATGTTTCTGATTTAGTATCCGACTGGTTATCAACCTCACTATTATAGAAATTATACAAAGGATGCTTTTGTGCCTGCAGGTGATTGAAGAACTGTGTTCACTGCTCGCACCGAATCGATTTAATCGCCCCGCTCTCGCATCGATGTACTCTTGCAGTCGGACCACACTTACGCTTAGGGACATTGGAAGAGGTGTTGGAGATATCAAATGGGATGATTTGAAGAAGTAATTACCACTTCCTCTTAGAGCCAAGCTTAAGGATAGGCCAGGGGAAAATGAGTTGCAGCAGTTGCAAAAGTACACTCATACTGTACAATTAATCATCTCAGAGAAAATGTGCATTTCAATGGACAAAGCTAATTTTTTAACACTTATTTTTATCAAATAAATAGCTTGTTTCTACGATTTGTTTTGCCTTTGGAGGTTTATTCAGCCTTAGGGAGTATTGGAATACATGTAACGAGATTACTTTATGCAAACAAATACATTACTTTTATATTGTCAAACTTAGATTATAGGTTATTAGTCATTGTAACATAATACATTTACGTTATATACATTAGCATTTAACTCTTGAGCAGAGAAACACAGAAACTAAAAGGAACTTACCGCACATACATTTATGTCAACAGATAAGCGCACAATAGGGGTCAAACAGGCGACCTCTCTGTTTGTGGGTGGTCTTTCTAGCCAGCAGGCCGCCTCCCTGCCAACCAACACACAGCATCTCCACCTTAATGCTTTATTCATGTGCCCTCATTCCCCTAAGAGACACTTCTAGAGGCGAGAGATGTGAATTATGGAAAACAGGAAGTGCAGAAACTAGTGCGTGTCTGAGTAGTGTGTATGATGGTCTCATTACTCAGCTATGAGTGTCTGCAGAATATATGTGCAAGTGTTCATGTGTGTGTGTTTTCCTGTGCCTGCATGTGTGTTTTTCTTTGTTTGCAGGCTAGTTTGTTTGTTTGTGTGTGGGAAGATCAAAAGACTGTGGAGGCAGTAAAGTTTTCTTCTTGGATATCAAGAACTTTTTTTAATGCCGGAGGAGGGTCTGCACAACTAATATCAGACATTCACATCATGCATCACTATACATGCATGCACACTATGCTAAACAAATGCATTTTTTTCTTTCTGTATTTCTCATTGCATCTTCCCACTCAAATGACCTTGTATTATTATTTATAATAATGTTGTATTATACACCTTCATTAGGGTAGTCTGACTTAGCAGATTTTCAAATATTACAGACACTACTGCTTCAAAGACAGGTTAAACAGCTGCAACCCAAGCAGTCTTTCAGTGCCAAATTCTGTGAACATCAACGCAAATTAACAAAGAGAAAAACATATTTTTAAGTGGAGGTAGACACCAGGCAGAGTCAAAACCTCCGACTTCAACAGCCTTAAACATATCACGATCAAACACAACACTGTTTTCACATATGAAAAGATAATAATTAGGTTGGATGTTAGATGGTGATGTCTTTACTCTTTAGTACCACTGATAACCAAACACTAACATTACCCTACCCTACAGTGCAAGAATGTTTACAATGGGTCTCTGTAGCCCTGTTCGCTCAGCTGTCAATCACACACATGCATCCTTCCTCCACAAATAATATTAACAATATATGTAAAGAATAATTTACATCATAATGACCGCACAAAGGGATTATTTTTTGCAATTTCAGCTGTGAGTGCAAAATATCATTTTGAATATTTCAAATAGGTTTCCTCCAATCTGTTTATCCCTCAAAGCAAGGAAGGCACGGCTGCAGGCTTCTCATCAACATGCCTGACAAACAGCAAGCTGAGACCACAGGAGGCACGCACGCACACACACACGCGCACACACACACACACACACACACACACACATGCAAAAGGTCTGCTTCCCAATGTTTTTTTTATGTGAACACACAACAACACACACACCACTTCACATGCATGTCATATGCAGCCGTTGTCCCGAACGACCTTTGATGTGTCTCCATGTGGAAACAAATAACAACAGAAAATGATTATAACTCAATAATGCAAGGCAGTGAACGATGAAATAACCAGAGTCCCGTGCATGGAGCGCCGTGTGCATCATTTAAAGCAGCGTTGGTTGAGGGCGGGTGTGCTTCAGCTTAATGAACTGAAACATACTTTTGTGTATCATTTATAAAGAGCACTTGCTCCCATTATTGATGACAACTCTTACGTTGCATGAAAGATTCAATAAAGATATACTATTTGCCTGAAAGCGCTTATTAATTTTTCTTTATTTAATAAAGCATGAATTAATTTGGCAATACAAATGAAGTAGTGCTTGTGTATGGATACAAAAGTCTGAGATCAAAATAAATGTTGACCTGATCTGCTTCTTTGACAAGCCTAAAACAATCTACAGCAGGCTATAAAATTATGTATTCGAGCACAGTTGCACAGAAACTAAGTATAGGGTTAACAAACTTATTTCAATCTGCGTATTCTGTGTTTTTTCTTGTAAGTGAAAACGATGGACTTGGGCCTTTGCTGACACAGTCTATGTCAGCTTTTTAAAGATGACATAAAAAGACTGGATTCCTATCTCACTGAACAAATATAATTTCCAAAAGTACATACAGTGTAGAAGGGTTTGTGAACCTCTGTTGCTACAGCAGTGTTTGATTTACAGTGTGTTTGATTTAGTTTCATAAAGCAAAGAGGAGATAGAAACCATGATTGGAGATGCAAAAATGAAGAAGACAGATTCATTTTTAACACCCTTGAAGTTTTACAAGTCTTTTGTTTGCGAGAAAACGATGAGGCATGGAGAACGCGCAGAAGTCAAATGTAAGCGTCTGCATTATTTACTTTGCATCATTTACCATACGTGTGCAGCAGCAAAGCTTTCCTGCGTATACCAACAACATTAGTCAGGAATAAATGGATTAGGTTTGTTTCCAATTGGATATTGAGTTAACCTCTTAAATAAAATCCTTCTTGCGTGACAGGCACCCGTGATATTTACTGTAACATATTGAAATCTGACATGCCATAAATGAATCAATACTGCGGTGGCCCTGATGTGCAAGACACCACAGCATTTCACATTGGACGAAAAAGGTATTCCTTTAGGGAGAACACTTCTTGTTTGTGATTGGACAGCGCCAGCCAGAGAAGCAGTGCTGTGATTGGTTGTTTTTGCTGCCAGTCAAGAAATGACGCTTCGTGATTGGTCAACACCCGACAGCGAAATATGTCCCAACATATCAGCCGTTAGCACAGGTTAGCAAACACTCAGAGCTCACAGCTCCTCATATCTGTTCAGAAACTGGACACAAGTTAAACATGTACAAACCGCAGACTGTCTGTGTCATGGCGAATACAGTCGCTGCTTTATTTATGTCTGTATGACGTTGTTGTTGTGAGTTTGGACGGAGCGGCAACAGGTTAGTTTAGCCTGATGGGTCCGATTCCATTAGCGTGTGCGTTCCATTTTCACTCGAGAAGCTCATGGGGCTTTCCCAAACCTGTGTTCGAGAGCTGGAGTTAAATGAAATCTCAGATTTACCTTCTTAATAGTTTGTTTGGGTCCCTCACCTCTGTTTCACTTCTCATGCACTGATTCGCTAGCTGAACATCCAATCAGAGCGATTTATTTGGCTGACGGCCTTTAGCCGACAGCCTCCCGATTCAACATGTTGAATCAGCGGCGGAAGGTGTCGGCACGGCCGAAAAGACACGACGGTGTGGGACACACCAAGACACACCAATCTGAGTAGGGCGACACGACGCTCATCGACGGCCCGACATCTATCGACGCCGAAAATCGGCTTGGTGTGTAAGGACTTTAGCACTTTAATTTAACATGAATTAATGAACATGTTGAAGCTTGTTATGGGGACGGTATTAGGCGGGGCGGGCAGTAAGAATCCTGCAGTCAGCACTCAGCACCCATTAATAACCACTGCTAAGCACCAAGTAGCAGTTGATGCCATCAAGGTCTATGGAGGACACTTAAGGGTCGCAGCCAATTTAAATAAACAGCTGACTGGGACAGGTGTTCATGAATAATGCTGAACTAACCAGTGCACCTCTTGGCTTCTTTAAAACAGGCTTTCCACCTGTGTCCATCTGTGCGATCATCAAACTGCTGCATTAGGCTGAAATGAAATTACAGACATTTCTTTAAAGAGGCCCCATTTCACTATTCAAGTTTTGTTGTGTTATATATATGTGTGCATGTAAATGGTCTCCACTAATGCGGGAACGTTTGTTTAAAAAAAAAAAACACCACTGAAGTCTATCTATAGCTTTCCCTATTCCATTTTATGAAGATAAAGTGATATTTTTTTTTTTTTACAAGCAACCTGTGTTGGTGGTGCAAATAATGAAAGAAGAGGATGGTAGAATGAAGCCAAACCTTCAAGGGAAAGTGTATTGAGTATCCGGCTGTGTCATCAGAGACTGCAGGTCACCTCTCCTAACAACACTCTCCATTGGTTTCTATTCCACTGAGCAGAACGAGTGATGCACATTCCCCTGTACACATACAGATTCAACAATACATGTACTAATCGTATTACATAGAAAATGGAACCTAACTTTAATAGATGTTAAACATTGGAACAAAACACGTTTAGAACATTGAAATATTGATAGTTTGGTATATTTTTAAAGACCCAATTCGCAAACTGGGGTTCTGGTATGGATACCAAGACTTTCCTTGTGGTGCACCAGTTATTGTTTGCAGTCTGATTAAGATGAAGCTGAGAGAATAAAAGAAAAGAAATCTGAGCCGATGGGACAAGAGAATCTTTTGTGCAGATGACGATAAAGATTTGTCTTGATTTCTTAATGATTTTTTTAATGAACAAGTTTGACCACAGCTTCAAGAACAACAATGTAACGGTGTAATTAAAGGGGTAGCCACCTATGGTAGCCACTCTCAGTCAGACCTATATTAAAATATGTTTGCCTCTAAGGTTTTCAGACTCATTTGTCAATGTAGTGTAATTAGCTTCTCTGCTCTCTCATTAGAACCAGTTTAAGCCTGCAGTCATTTCAAATACTCAACTGTTCCATCTATACTGCAAGTCGACTATCTCTCATCCAATCAAGAAGAAGTGACAGACTGATGCTCCCTGCCAGCGACACAGCCTCTCACATCGGAAATCTTTCATTATCATCTCTGTCTCATTTGCCGATTCATTTCTGGGCTGAGTTTTTTCAGCTGAAGTCAAACTCAATACAGATTTCAACATCTCAAAACTCTGACAAAGAGAAGAGCCTTTTTGAAATTATACTTCTCTACAGGCTATTTGTGTTTAAAATGGCTCAGTTATATGTAATTGTCCTGTAAGCCTCGACTGTGTGGCATTGAGTCAGTATGCACAAAACCAATTAAATAATATGTTCCCCTCTTTTGAGGTTGAAGTCGAATTTATTTTTCTTACTTCCCAAGGAGATAAGCGTCTCTTTATATTTTTTGCAAAACGCTATTATTAAGCCATTAAAAGCCAATCATTTATTACGACCAGCTTAAAACCTTAGTGACAAAATTAATCCAATCCAAACCCCACCTGGCTGCAGCTACTTCTTACACAACTCCTAGCTAAAACATGTAATTAGTTCCTAAATGTGAAAACACATAAAACGATAGGAAGAAATAAGTATTTGCCTGATATGGCATCTTCAGAAACATGCTAAAAATGGCAACAGATACACAAAATAAAGAGCAGAAGTTGTACAAATGTACATTGTTGGCATTTGCTACTAAGCTTGTAGATCACCTGATTCTATTAAAAAAGCAGTGCCTGTCAGTGAGTTCAGGCAGATATCTCAGATGTGCTGCTGCTCGCACATGACAGATGATCTCAATGCATTATACATCACCTCAATAGGGCAATGTGCTGTGTTAAAGCCTTCAGTGCTGGCTCACTTCTTTTCTCTGAAGTGCACTGCTCATCAGAAACCTTGCTGCTGCCATCTCATAAAGCAGCTACCTGTATGCTCTCAGACCAACTTTCTCTGAGAGAGACATTACTGTCAATCACTGCTCTGCTGAGCTTGAACTATTCTCACGGGGAGTGACAAGGTCAGAGCTTCGAAGCCAAATCTCAACTCGACACATATTCTGCATTCACACAGCAACCCTGGCTGGCTGAAATACTCTTGGAAGGATGTAGAAGCAGTGGCCAAAGTGCTACTAAGGGAGAACATTCACAGTTGAAGAATAGCAAGGAAGATGACCCGTCTTAATGGAACACATTTTGTATACAAGGCCAATCTGTCAAATGACATTAATTTAAAACCTTGAATCAAGAATGTTTTCAAGTTTGAGTTCGTGATTCACAGAAAAGTAGAAGTGCATTTGAAGAGTGCAAAGGTCATGCCCGTTCTCGCAACATTGAGGAAGTTAACATATCTTTTAATATCATGATTTGAATCCTCTCTACAAAGTTGGAGTAAAAAGTTATTCCTCGACCCATGCGTCACCCATGCACCAACTTGAATCAGGCTTCACTTTTGTAGTCGGACAAACAAACAACCAAAAACATAACCTGCTAGGCAGAGGTAATTATGGAAACTTCATCTGAATTCATTTTTTAAGTAAAACCCCCTTGATAAGCTGCAGGGCAACCCCCATGGAACATCGGCATATCATAAACAGGATGTCGCATGCCAGCTTTCTAATCTCCGTCATCATGGATATTTCATGACTGTAAAAAGAAATGTCAAATTCCCTCTCCGACCCTATTCTACACGTCTGTGCACTCCACAACACTCTCCTGGGGATTCAAAAGCCTCTGCGAAGACAGCACTGCGCTAACCTCCGCTGGGCATCAACATCCTGTCAAACAACCCTTCCAGCATCCTGCAGTAACGCTCCGTCTTACTGACGGCTATCCACCCACAATACACAGCTGTTTTTTATGCCTTCAATGCTCAGCTATGCAGAAAATTAACTCCTACGGCTACATCACATCCTCGCAGGCCAATCTAAACATAGCATCTTACTCTCTATCATATCCCTTCCCTCCATCTCTATTCCTCCCTCCCTGCTGGATATGTAATCAAGATGACGTCCCCCTTACGCCCCCCTCCCCATCAAAGATCAATTTACACCTCCACATCAGCAGCAGTCAATCACCTGCGCACTATTTCAATTGCAGGCGTGCATTAGTCCCTCTGCACCTCTTCACATGTCAAGCCTCTCACGCTGTGCGCCAGCAATAATCCGCTCCGCTCCCTAAAGGTTATTCAGCTGTTTTACAGTCTATGATTTATTTTGTCTCTTTATCCGCTGCATCATTTTCCACAAGGTTAGGATCATATAAATGGGCTTTTTAGCAATAACAAAAGAGGCTACTTTAGCATGTTGGAGTGCAATTGTCTGGGGGTGTGTTAGACTGCACTGTTATGAGGCTGAGGGCATTACACAGTACAGTATGTGTTATACTTCCAGGGAGAGTCTATTTATTAAATGGGCGTAAGTGGCTCAGGGGGAAGGAATGGGCATCTACCAATTGGAGGATCAGTGGTTCGATCCCTAGCCTCTGCAGTCAACATGTAGAAGTGCTTGTGCAGGAAACTCTAATGCTTCCAGTGGGCAAGGCCATTTAAAATGCACGTACTGTGAGCTTCTTTGGATAAAAGCCAGCTGTGTTGCAGATAGAGAATTATTTAACTCTATTATTCTCCATTGTTGTCCTTACCCTAGTTCATGCTTCTCCGTCTACAGGCAGCGGGCATCTGGTGTTGGGGTTTGGGCACTCTACATATGGTAAGCTGAGCTTGTTTTCTCAGGATTTCTCATCAGCTGCGTTAAGAGATGACTCCTTCTTACTTTTGAATATGCATAAAGCAAGGTTGTAAACATTCTCACCTTCAGGACTGAATATGGTATGAGTCAGAGAGTACAGTATAGCCAGTTGAGTAGCCACTTGAAATGTAACTGAATGAAACAAATGTCTTGCTGATGGAATGTTTGATTTGAGGCTTGGTTGGAAGGAGAGCAGTTTGTTAGGCAGACGCTGTGTCACTACAGTGTTTCAGAAAATGGCACTGTCAATTCTCCGGCCTTAACTTGCAATAAATCTTCAGCATTCAGTGCCCATCACTTTGAAGCTCTCCTGTGTACTACATGCAATATATGAATGGAAAACCACTTTCACATCAAAGCGGATTCAACTTGGAAAACATTCCAGTAAGGCACAACCCCAGCATCCCCTCCGCTGCTAAATATCATCTCTGAAACATTTAGCCTCAGAGGTAAGAGCGATGCCAGGCAGGTCTCCACAGACAGAGCCACACACACACACACACACACACACACACACACACACACACACACACACACACACACCACACACACACACCACAACACAGCACACACACACACCACACAGCACACACACACACACACACACACACACACACACACACACACACACACCCACACACACAACACACACACACATCACACACACACAACACACACACACACACAACACACACACACACACACACACACACACACCACACACACACACACACACACACACACCCACACCACACACACTCACACACACAACACACACACCACACACACACACACACACACACACACACACAGGGTCTTTCATTCTGCTGTCAGCGTCTCCGTTCAATGCAACTCTTTTCTTCCTCCTCCTCCTCCACCACACACAGTCGGGGGAATGGCAGGTCTAAAAAGAAGTGGGAGGCCGGGGATTGTGAGACGGATTGGGTTCTGGCACCAGCCGAAGACCCAGAGTCTGACACTAATGGGCCAAAGAGAGCCGGGCCCATCTGGCAGCAAAACACAATCAAATGTCACCTGAACAAAGTGAAATCAAATTTGATCTTATATGTGTGTTAGTTTATTCTGTTAATCAGGCTAATGTTGAGTTGGAGTCTCCACCTTACTGTAAATGCATGTTGACACCTATTGATTTAGTGGATCTGGACATTTCCATTGTACATTTCAGTCTATTCGTATACATCTCATATCCAATGCAGCAAAGCAGTTCATTTTACAAATTGTGTTTTTGTCCGTTTAATGTTGTTTCCTGCCTCCAAGGGGAAAGTAGTTATGAAAACCTTAATTGACATTGTACGTGCACAACAAGATTATGTTTGCTTTTCAAGCAGCATAGAATATGCAATATAAGTATTAAAAAATCAAGTACAGAAAATATTGAGGATATACGACACAGATTGCATTCAATAAAACAGTTTTAATTATAGCAGCAATGCAGTAGTGCAAACATGTTCACGTCAGTCTTATAGTCCTAGATAGCTTGGAGAGAGGGTAGCTCTGAACACTCCCTGGGTGCAGCTGAGGGCCCGCTCAGAGCTCTCTGTGACGGAGCAGCTGATGTAGCGTGTCCAGATGTATAAGTAAAGATGCTTTGGATGCTACAGAAAGTATAGCTGTTGTTTCACTTCTTTAAAAGTGCTGTGGTCACGGCACTAAACAAAGCTGGAGTTTAGAGACCGGAATTATTTATATTATAGACCAGTTTGATGGGGATTATTGTATTACATGTTTTACTTTAGACAATTAACAGTATTGAGACCTTTAAGTGGCTGCATGAGGAAGGTTATGTGTGAATCTGTCCTGGATCTTCTGGCACAGTACACATGCTGGTAAGGAGACAGTTGCTATATCTGTATTAAGTCTGATTCCATATACAAGTATGTGTTGAAATAGGAGCAGTTTGGTCCTCTTTCACATAATGATCATTTAAAAAAAGCTGTCCCAAATGTTGTTTTGCCTGTATTATTGTAAATTGGTGGACTGAATGCAGGCCATGCTGGTGGAACTGTATTAGTCTCAAGTCTGATAAATGACCAAAGCATATTTATGAATCATTGTGATGCCAGATGTGCCTTTCAATCCTCAGTCAGTCAGTTCTCCACTCATTCACCGTATGACTAAACTAATCAAATAACAGCCGGAGTCTATCAAGACCTCAAGGACCATCATTACACGGACCACTGGGAATACAACGTTTTCAGTACATAAGTTTCCAGAAAACAGTAACAAACATTAAAACATTAGCGATAGGACCCTCTAGCTCATAATAATTCCAGTAATGCTCAATAGGCAGCCATTCAAAGACTAGTACACAAAAAAAAAATACCACATGTATTACCATGTAATACCTACACTTCAGTATGAGGAGTAACCCTTGCAATTGTGTCATTAGCTCCAAGGATCCGATACAGCAGTGGTGAACCGTCAGGGCCTTCAAGGTATTCAGAGAATACCCTGAACCCACTCAGATAAAACAAAACAAAAAATCAATTTAATTATACAAATAAAATGAATAAATGAGAATCGTATCTGTGTTGTTTGATCTGTAATATTACGGTTGTTACGTTGATTTGTTTGTCCTTCTCGGACCATGCACTACGCATTTCAGTGGTTTTGTGTTAGAAAAGAAAGCAACCAATCAGATCTTGTTCTGGGTCTCTGGGTAGAATATCCTTCAACCAAGGTATTCTACATCCTTGATAGAATTGCCCTGGCCGTTGCACTGAATGAGAGCGTACGTTTGGACTGACAGTTTGATCAACCAATCAAATATTGATTTGTAGCCAATGGGCGTTTTCTTTCGAGGTTTCCCTCGGTTCCAGGGGCTCTAGAAGGCCCGGTAGTTAAACTGGCTCGAGACAGAGGATCTCGATGAATGCGACGAAGCAATTCATGACGTTTATTGTTTTTAACGTTGAAATGACAAGTGCATTATAATGCCGCGGAGGGGGGGGGGGTGTGTGTGGTCTACGGAAGGTCCAGTTGTGATAGACACGGTTCGCCACTGCGATACAGTGAGGCAGCTCAATTAACCAACACATAATTAAAAGCACTGTTGGAGCACATTATTGCTGAGATTGCGTTGCCAACAGCTATTTTCCCTCACAAGTTGCGGAGCGGTGAGAGAGAGAGAGAAAAGCAGCAGAGGGAGTGAGAGCTCCTGGGTAATAAACTAAACCCTGATAGGAAATGTATTTGAAATTGGATACAATAGATATATCTTGATAGCTTCCACATTATCTCAAATGCAGCTACTATTCTACAGGATTAACGCGATAAACCAGGATAATGTGAACACTACAGTACATACTCATAATATAAGTATGATTGCGTCTCATAATCTCTGTAATATCTATTAACCTTGACCCCAGAGGAAAATGTAACTAGTTAGTTCCGGCCCTTATCTGTGTCTAGAGAAACGTATGAATCGTGTGATCCCCGATTTATAAGGAATAATTCATGTCCTTATAACTATGTGCATCAGCGACGAAGCAGCCTGTAATGAATTCCACTATGTCAGGGTGTTTCGTCATAATGTCATCACTCGATCAAAACTGGAGAACATTTAAGAGATTAAAAATGTATTTAGAGAGTTTTTAAAAGCACAAGGCTTCACTAGAATATGCTTTTTAAAAAAAGGTCATATTCTAAAAGGTCACAGGACAAACCATGGTAACTCTTAACAGGAATAATCATTTGCTTCTCATTTAAACGCACCATGTGACTGTGTTCATCAATGTTTTGCTCACTCCTATTAATCGGCCTGTATACACTTGTGAATACATTATGCAACTGTACCGTACACACTGAAAAGCATTGCTGTTGAATTAGTGAAGTTCTTTAGCCTTTCAGGGTATATTTAGTAGTAGAGGTAACGTAGTAGAGACCTTTCTGTTTAGAATAGGTTGGAGAATGTGCTTAAGTTGAGCAGAGCTCTCAGAAACACGGTGGCTTTGCGGTGCAAACGTCAGGTTGGCCTTTGAAAGAAGAAGAAGGTCACCGTCTGAGATGTTCCCAACACAACACTTTATAGTATATGAGTCACTGCAGGAGGTTCACAGCTGCCTCTGAAGGCAATCTGCTGGGTATAAATCACAGCACAGCATGCTGCACGCTGAAGACACACACTGGGACATTAACGCTAATGTTCTCAACAAGTGTACAACCTGCCACTGCTCCAAAGAAACAACTTCTCACTAAACAGTAACACAAGTTGTTTGTCTCTGCCTTCATCCATTGCATTTCTTTGGGTGTGTGTTCTGAACTGCTCCCTTTGTTAAAGCTGCTGTGTTGTGCTAATGTTAAGGTTTCATATCAGTATAGTGTGTGAACCATTTCATTGAAACACCATGGTTGTAATCAAAAGACAACAATGATGACATTTCGTATGCAAACAAACAACAGTTTACAGGCTGCAAACACAAAGCAAGACTCTGCATTAATACTGCATTACAACCATAGCTTACAACCAACAAGTCAAATCCTCCTTTTTGAATATATGAATCAGGTTTTTCCCTTTTGAGTCCGTCTCTTTAATTATACATATCGTTAGCCTAATAGCATAATTGCCCAAGTCATATTTGAATGTTTTTGGAAAACAAGGAAAAGTGCCCTGCAAAAATGCCTAAGTCAAAGCGATGACTTAGGCAGATAGTGATTTTGGACTCTAAAATGCATTCTGATAGGCTGTGGACATAGGCAATAAGGCAGGGTGATGCAGCAGTGGTAGGAGAGTAAAGTTAGGCAGATATCACAATTTGGCCAAAAAATGACTTAGGCAATTATGCTATTAGGCTAACGATATGTGAGGGCTACAGTTATTCTCAAAATAATCCTGATAGACGCCATGGAAGCCTGAACTTCTGACCAGAAACATTGTGTTAAGACTATTGCATATAGATAGATCATTAAGAAAGCAATCATTTGGCCAATACAAAATGCATGGGGCAGTTTATCTTCAATTAAGGCAGCTGACATTTGAATCCAGATAAATGTGGAACAGGTAGCAGAATATCAAGCACACACAATCCTACCCGTCCTAACAACAGATGTCACAACAGCGATCAAGTTGAACAGATAAGTGCTGAACAAAGCAGTATACAGTAGGCGATGAATATGGAAAAAAGAGTATTTGTATTGGAATAAATATTAGAGAGGAAGGCTGACGGGAAACTGAAGCACAAACGGAGAATATAAAGATCACAAAGTCAGTTTGATTCTGCTTTGTGTGCCCTGGATGCCTCCTGCAGACATCTCCATTTCATTCATGACATCTCCAGAAATGCTTATCCCGGCATTAGATCAGTGGAGGGAGGAGAAGAGGCATCCTACTGCCTGCAAAGCACTTTGATGTGGTGGGAGATCAATGTGTGAATATGTCATTTTGATTTCCAGTTATGAGAATATTAGACAATGAACTGTGAACAATTGAAGTAATTGATGTAAAGTGCTGCTGAAAGTGTCTTTAATGCCATATAAAGACACTCTGCTTCACTGTACATCTAACCTGGGTATGCACATTCCTCGAGTCCAGAAAAAAACATGTTTTACTCTAAATATAGCCCAAAATTGTCCACAGATAAACCCATCCACATCTAAATGTGAGATTGTTTTCCTCTCCAATAACAATATATACATATTTTAATTTGCGCTGCAGAATGACTGAGTTATGAGGGCAGGTCTTGCATTAAAAAAGCTAAATGAAGTGGGTTCATTCCAAAAAATAAGGTGGGGACTAGGGCTGCTCGATTATGGCAAAAAATCATAATCTCGATTATTTGGGTCAATAATTGATATCACGATTATTAAAAACAATTTTTTTTTAACAGTATGTTAACAGTTGATTACCTTGAACTTTAAGTATAATTCAACTGAAAAACCAATGGAAAAATAATTAATAAAAAAAATAATAATAAATAAATAATCGTTTTATTTCGATTACGTTGTTTTCATAATCGTTGCAAGCCATAATCGTAATTGCGATTAAAATACGATTAATTGAGCAGCCCTAGTGGGGACTGCAGTAAGTTCAATCACATCAAGCGATTTCAATTGTGATTTCTGAATAATCAATCATTACAATAACCAGAGATAAGATGTGAAAACTATTAGCAAATTAAGGAAAAAACAAACGTTATGAATTAGACCAGATTGCTGTGCAGCGTTGGCAACATTTTCAACGTCCGCCCATCTATCAGCTGAATGTTTGTGCCTTGGGGGGGGCAGCAGGCGAAGAGTATAACCGGCATCAAGCGCGACTGCCGATGAAGTGATTTCCCTGATGACGAGTGAGCGCAAAGAACAAAAGCATAAATCATATGTTATTGTTTTCTCATGGGTTTAGTTTGCGTGTGTCACCGTGATAAGTGGAACCACAATGCAGTCTGATTGCGTGTACAGTGCGAATACATTATGGGTTTATGCATTTCAGCGACTGAAAGACTGAACTAATAATAAAGTTCACATTGACAATGCAAAGGGCAGCCATTTAAGCTGGGGGGTGTTAATAAACACATTACAGTTAAGGGCTTGTAGATATTTGACTCCCCAACCATTGTTAACACAGAGCAGGAGGTCAAGGATCAAATCAAAGAAGCTAGAAAACGGCTCAATAAACCCTAGCAGGAAATAGAAGTTGCTGAAGTACAGGCAGATCATCTGCAGAGAAAATACATGATGGTTTTGGGTCAGAGAGGTCAAGCTGTAAATGATCAGAAGTATATACAGTGACTTAATATGACTTTATATTAACTATTCCAGTCACTTTTTATCACTTACATTTGAAGGGGTTTGATTTATATACTTTATATGCAATTCCTACACTGTTCATGTGGATGCAGACACCATGAAATTAAAGTAAATATCTGTAAATATCTGTTAATCATTGAAAAAGTTGTTTTTCAACAGCTGAGTAATTTTTTGCATTTAAATGACTGTTTCGATGTGTTCCAGTCAGGCTTTCGTCCAAACCACAGTACTGAGACTGCTCTTGTAAAGGTCTTTAATGACATCCACTTAAACACAGACAGTGGCAGAACTTCAGTGTTAGTATTATTAGATCTCAGTGCTGCGTTTGACACTGTTGACCACAGCATATTACTAGACCGACTGGAAAACTGGGTGGGACTTTCGGAAACCGTCCTAAATTGGTTTGAATCCTACTTAAAGGACAGAAACAACTTTGTTTCTATTGGTAAATACACATCTGAGTTGACAAATATGACATGTGGGGTTCCTCAAGGCTCCATCCTGGGGCTACATGCTACCACTGGCTCAGATAATGAAAAACAACAAAATAAGTTACCATAGCTATGCAGATGACACACAAATGTACGTAACAGTTTCAACAGGAGACTATGCTCCAATTCAAACACTGAGTAAGTGCATTGAACAAATCAATGACTGGATGTGTCAGAACTTTCTCCAATTAAACAAAGATAAAACTGAGGTAATGGTTTTTGGAGCCAAGGCAGAACGTATAAAAGTTAGCGCTGAGCTTCAGTCTGCAATGTTCAAAACAACAGATAAAGCCAGAAATCTAGGTGTAGTCATGGACTCTGACCTGAGTTTCAACAGCCACATTAAAACAGTTACTAAATGAGCCTACTATCACCTAAAGAACATATCTAGGATTAAAAGACTAATGTCACAGCAGGATTTGGAAAAACTTGTACATGCTTTTATCTTCAGTAGACTCGACTACTGCAATGGTGTCTTCACAGGTCTCACTAAAAAGTCTATTCGGAAGCTGCAGCTGATTCAGAACGCTGCTGCTCGAGTCCTCACTAACACTAAGAAAGTGGATCACATCACTCCTGTTCTGAAGTCTTTACACTGGCTTCCTGTGTGTCAAAGAATAGATTTCAAAATACTGCTGCTGGTTTATAAAGCTTTGAATGGTTTAGGACCAAAATACATTTCTGACCTCCTGCTAAATTATGAACCATCCAGATCTCTCAGGTCTTCAGGGACTGGTCAGCTTTCTGTCCCCAGAGTCAGAACTAAACATGGTAAAGCAGCGTTCAGTTATTATGCTCCAAATATCTGGAACAAACTCCCAGAAACCTGCAGGTCCGCTGCAACTCTGACTACTTTTAAATCCAGACTAAAGACTTTTCTTTTTGTCGCTGCTTTTAATTGAACTATTTATATCTTAGACTGGACTGTAACTTTTATCCATGTATTTCTTCTTTTAATGTTTATTTTATTAGCTTTTCTTTTTAATGACTGATTTTAAATGCCATTTTTTAATGTCTTTCATTTGTTGTAAAGCACTTTGAATTGCCTTGTGTTGAAAAGTGATCTATAAATAAACTTGCCTTGCCTTGCCTTGCCTTAATATCACCTGTTTGATAGACTTTTGCCACACCTGAAGTCTCCCATTTCACACTGTATAGTGGCATTATGTCATACAATACTGATGAGTTATGTACCTTGTTATTAAGCAACGTATAGCCTAGCAGACATGAACCATCTCCCATTGTTTTCTATTGTAGTCAACAGGCTCAACTGAAAGTGAGCCACAGCCTCACCAACATGGCAAAGTGGCATGTTTACATGAATAAGGCAGGTAAGTCAAGTCATAGTCGTTGGTCCTGTGATGCTATTGAGACCTGTTAGGAAACGACATACTGTCTAACACTAGAAACTCTACACAGCTATCCCATAAGCCAGTCCAATTGTCCTCCTTTACAACCCAAGGAGGAAAAAACTAAGAAAAACAAACCCGCTGCAAGTCTTAGACACATATGATCCCTAATACAAAGCACCTGCTGCCGTGTTCTATGTTTTTAAAACAGCTAATACCGCAGCTGTTCTTTGCCAATGTTTACACAATTCTGGTGCAAATTGATCCCTCTAATGCTGCCAAGACAAAAGTACAAATTGTTGGCTGTACTTTCGATCTGGGCGGGTCAATACTGCTGTTGGGAGGTAAATGAGACGAGCGCTGGTTGGATGGTTGGGCAGAGTCAATGCAGTCTGCTCAGGCGGTCGGCGTCTCTGGGGCAACAGTGTTTGAAAAAGCTAGGAACTGGACCAGGAGATGGATCTTGTTTGCTTTGCAATTTGCTTCAACAACTACAAGTAACTCCAAGGACAACTTTCTTTATTTACTTTTCTTTAGACTCAGAGATAACTTTTTTATTATTTCTGTTAAGTGCTTCTGAAAGCTTTAAGAGGCTTGTGCTTCCGATCAATTTCGTTGAGTGAATGACCAATAATCATTATGGACGAAAATCACAGAGGTTAACAAGAACCTGAAGTTTCACTGTGAATCCAACGGGCTAAAGCAGAACATTCTCTATTCTTCTTAAACACAAGTCTGTCTCTGAGTACTGTCCCGTCAGTTTGAGAAGGCACATGCACATTTGTTGGACATAGAAACGATTTAAGCCGTAAATGAAGTAAACACTTAGAAGGATTAATGAGTAATTGACAACGCTGCCAACACAGAGATTTAATGGAACCAAGTCATCAATCTCAGGGATTAGTCGGAGGAAAACATCCACAATGCACTGCACCAAACCATCTCCGCTAATCCTCCCATTGCCCAATCCATCTCTAACACTGTCCTACATTTAAATAAATGCAACCTACCTCACACATGTATGCAGCTATGCACATAGGACACATACAAAATAGAAATGAGGAAATCTGACGGACAGTCAATGTGGTAGAGATATTAAAATGGTTGTGATTAACAGATTATTAACACTGTAATTACATTACATTACATGTTACTTGTTAGACGCTTTTATCCAAAGCAACTTACATACAATAATTACATTGCAGTTCTCTTCTTTTTTATTATTTTCTGATTGAGCTCGCCCTTCCATCATACTTCAGGTCATCCATAAGATTTATATCGTACTGTAATGTCTATAAGGCCCTGCTATTGCTATACAGAAGTCATTTATCATTCTAAGGTGAACAGAGAGGAAGAGTAATGCTTGCTTTCTGAAGAAAAACTACGACAGGGCGGATATACAATAAACGTAAAGCTGTTATCACTATGAGAGTTCAAGAGGTATAGGCAAAACATTTTTTTTGTTTTATCACAGTTCAATTTTTAAGCCTGTAAATAAAAAGTAAGGGCTGAGATGTAAACACAAACTAAAACAATGCTATAAATGATTGTTAAACTCTTTGTCACTTCCACTTTTCCACAATATCAAAAACCCTCCATTCACTACAACAGCAATATCATATCTTATTACACTGCTAAGTTACATTCTTTTTTCTGATTGGTCGATTCAGAGATCCAAGAGGTTGTTAATGTTTTGGCTAAAAGTCCGTTGCTCAGGAGAACAGACCGTTGCTAAGGACGATTGAAGGACTATGTGCAGTCATATCAACCCCTGAAGGAAGTCTGTTCAATTTAAGCTCAGCTGTTGACAAATATTATTTTTCTCCATCAAAAAACAATGGAGTACTTTTTGAAATTCTTTTTTTTTGTATTTGTTGTACTGTATGCACAAATCTTTGGATTTATAACTTAACTGACCCCCAGTGTAAAACAGAAAATTAGACATAATAGAGAGCGATGGGCTTTGTGGTTTGAATAGACAGTCTGTTTGTGCTGCTTAACATTTGAATGCATGTTTGCCGTTTAAAATGGAGCACTTATAATCAAGCGCAATAGAGGGAAAGAGACAGTAGCTGCATCTCACTTCGGTTAAATGGATTCCTTGCGTCCCTCACTTGCGTCGTTTCCCTGCGACTAGTCCCTCCCACCAGGGAAGCATGGAGAGACGCAAACCACGAGAAGCAGGGAAATTAGTTTTAAGAGCAATGGGACGTGGTGGGACTCCGGAGCGTCACGTGAAGCGACGTCCGTCTGTGATGACGCCGCACAGCTGATCGTCTGACAGCAGCCAGATCACTGCATGCGCTGCATCGTCCAATCAGTGAGCGATACACAGTAAGGGGGCGGGGCGAGTGTCTGAGGATTTCACCAGAGGATGGTCTGGTAGTTCCTCGATTATCGCTCCTCCGTTATCCCTCCTCTATCCTCCGGCAAAAATAAGGCTACTGGGACGGTACTCAAGATGGCGCAGACAAAATCAACTTCCGGTGATACCGAGCCAGAGGAGCGAGGAAATGAAAAATAAGAGAAGTGAGACGCACCCAGGGACAGAAGAAGACAGACAGGAAGTAAACACTTATGGGAAAGGGTCTCACTTCTCGTCAGGCTTCTGAACTGTCCGTGTTATTTTTTCAATGACTGCATCACTGCTCATTTTGCATTTACACTAATAATGATTTGTCTCTCCAGAATGTTGAGCCATTCCACTCCTGCATGCCATTGTTGAATTATCATTCAACCCAAAACACACATGCAATCTTTGATGCCCAGGGAGACTCAACAAAGAGTCTCTAGCAACCACCTGCTGGCTTTACACCCCCCAACCCACCGCCAGAAGCTTCTAGATTACGGAAGTCGGTTGTACCATGGAGGTGTTTTATTTTCTAGAAGTTGCAAGCAAATAGAGACAAACCACTTCTATCTATGGCTACACAACGCATGTTTGGTTTTATAGCTAAATATTTGACAACAATAATTGTTGTGTGTTACTATGTTTTCGTAGTAACACACTGACACTCTTAAAGTGTAAAGGTAAAACAACAGGGAAAGGGTACATTGATTGCTAGTGTTTAACCACAGACAATGGTTTTTGTAATTGTCCACTAAAACATAAAGTCAACAAGTCTTTGTCGGCTCCTTATTGACCTAAAGAAACATGAAGATAAGAGGAATTCAACTGCTGATGTTTATGTCCACCACGGTTATCTCAATGTTCTTTGCAGTTTACTCTCGTCTGACTTTGTACAGCAGATGTTCCAAGGTGGAAAGAAAGAATACAAGAAAAGAAACCAATGTGTTTCTTGTTTATTAGATCCTTTCCTTGAACCTTAAAAGAAAACCTTCCTCAGGATTATTGCTTTTTTTGTGATATACTTAGTGTTCAAAATGTTCCATTACACTTTTGGGATTGCTTTTTCCCACCCACATCTCTTAGTGCACACCAGGCCATCCGTAGAGAGCCAGTTCTCTCTGAACTAAGCCAGGTTTCTATTGAGTTTGTTTGGCTTTTATTCTCAGGGTAGAGATATCTTTTTTATTCTAGATGTATTGCTGTGTTTGGGGTTTGGGATTGGTTTGGAACCAGTGTCGTTTTGGGGCTTGTACAGTGGGGCAAAAAAGTATTTAGTCAGCCATCAATTGTGCAAGTTCTCTCACTTAAAAAGATGAGAGGCCTGTAATTTTCAACCTAGGTATACCTCAACTATGAGAGACAAAATGAGAAGAAAAATCACATTGTCTGATTTTTAAAGAATTTATTTGCAAATTATGGGGGAAAATAAGTATTTGGTCAATAAAAAAGTTCATCTCAATACTTTGTTATATACTCTTTGTTGGCAATGACAGAGGTCAAACGTTTTCTGTACTGTAAGTCTTCACAAGGTTTTCACACACTGTTGCTGGTTTTGGCCCATTCCTCCATGCAGATCTCCTCTAGAGCAGTGATGTTTTGGGGCTGTCGCTGGGCAACACGGACTTTCAACTCCCTCCAAAGATTTTCTATGGGGTTGAGATCTGGAGACTGGCTAGGCCACTCAAGGACCTTGAAATGCTTCTTACGAAGCCACTCCTTCGTTGCCCGGGCGGTGTGTGTTTGGGATCATTGTCATGCTGAAAGACCCAGCCACGTTTCATCTTCAATGCCCTTGCTGATGGAAGGAGGTTGTCACTCCACAATCTCACGATACATGGCCCCATTCATTCTTTCCTTTACACGGATCAGTCGTCCTGGTCCCTTTGCAGAAAAACAGCCCCAAAGCATGATGTTTCCACCCCCATGTTTCACAGTAGGTATGGTGTTCTTTGGATGCAACTCAGCATTCTTTCTCCTCCAAACACGTCTAGTTGAGTTTTTACCAAAAAGTTCTATTTTGGTTTCATCTGACCATATGACATTCTCCCAATCCTCTTCTGGATCATCTAAATGCTCTCTAGCAAACTTCAGACGGGCCTGGACATGCACTGGCTTAATCAGGGGGACATGTCTGGCACTGCAGGATTTGAGTCCCTGGCGGCATGGTGTGTTACTGATGGTCATTGACTAGGTCCCCCCGTGTCGTTCTGGGATTTTTGCTCACCGTTCTTGTGATCATTTTGACCCCACGGGGTAAGATCTTGCGTGGAGCCCCAGATCGAGGGAGATTATCAGTGGTCTTGTATGTCTTCCATTTTCTAATAATTGCTCCCACAGTTGATTTCTTCACACCAAGCGGCTTACCTATTGCAGATGCAGTCTTCCCAGCCTGGTGCAGGTCTACAATTTTGTTTCTGGTGTCCTTTTACAGCTCTTTGGTCTGTGACTGTTTGAGGTTGTGGACAGGTGTCTTTTATACTGATAACGAGTTCAAACAAGTGCCATTAATACAGTTAAAAAGTGGAGGACAGAGGAGGCTCTTAAAGAAGAAGTTACAGGTCTGTGAGAGCCAGAAATCTTGTTTGTTTGTAGATGACTAAATACTTATTTTACCGAGGAATTGACCAATTAATTCATTAAAAATCCTACAATGTGATTTCCTGGATTCTTTCCCCCCATTCTGTCTCTCATAGTTGAAGTGTACCTAGGATGAAAATTACAGACCTCTCTTATCTTTTTAAGATGGAGAACTTGCACAATTGGTGGCTGACTAAATACTTTTTTGCCCCACTGTATGTGACTCTGGAGAAGTCAAAAGCAGTTTGTACAATTTAAAATCTAATTCAGTGGGTTGAACAGTGCATACCGTACATTTAGCGGAGACAAACATCTAACAAAAAGAACCACAACTGAGATTCCTTCACGTCCTTGCTGTGAAACAACACTATCTGCCATAGCAAAATGTTAAAAGCGATTACACAGATAGCTAAAAGTGAATTACCCAGTGATCAACAAGGACCCTGATGTTCTTGGGATTGTTGAAATGGAGAAAGTGTCAGGAAGGTTGACGTGGGTATGGTTCGGTCTACCTCCCACGCATTCATCTGCACCAGATCGTTAATCTAACTCGCCTCCTATGGCTCCTCCGCTCGCTCTCATATCTCCTGTATTAAGCAGCATATCTCTGTCATTTACGACTCCTCCTCCAGGACACAGATGACCGACATATTCCACATATATTTACTCGAGAGGACAGTTAATGAGAACAGGAGAATGCATATTCAATGTCCAATCTCTGCTTAAGTTAAACCACATTCCCCTTTGTTGTTTGGGTCTCAATATGAAGAAACTTCTCTTCGATCAGCTGCATTCATCATCTGTGTTCGGTAAAGCTGTCAGCAGTGATCGGTCTGTCTTAATAACAAAGTGAAGAACGACTTCACTTTGAAAAGTAGCAGCAGACGACAGGCTTTCGTTTTCCTCCACGGAACAATGAACAAATGGGTTGTGTTCGCAATCAAGTGCAGTACTGTTCCTTGTGCATGTTTCTGATTTAGTATCCGACTGGTTATCAACCTCACTATTATAGAAATTATACAAAGGATGCTTTTGTGCCTGCAGGTGATTGAAGAACTGTGTTCACTGCTCGCACCGAATCGATTTAATCGCCCCGCTCTCGCATCGATGTACTCTTGCAGTCGGACCACACTTACGCTTAGGGACATTGGAAGAGGTGTTGGAGATATCAAATGGGATGATTTGAAGAAGTAATTACCACTTCCTCTTAGAGCCAAGCTTAAGGATAGGCCAGGGGAAAATGAGTTGCAGCAGTTGCAAAAGTACACTCATACTGTACAATTAATCATCTCAGAGAAAATGTGCATTTCAATGGACAAAGCTAATTTTTAACACTTATTTTTATCAAATAAATAGCTTGTTTCTACGATTTGTTTTGCCTTTGGAGGTTTATTCAGCCTTAGGGAGTATTGGAATACATGTAACGAGATTACTTTATGCAAACAAATACATTACTTTTATATTGTCAAACTTAGATTATAGGTTATTAGTCATTGTAACATAATACATTTACGTTATATACATTAGCATTTAACTCTTGAGCAGAGAAACACAGAAACTAAAAGGAACTTACCGCACATACATTTATGTCAACAGATAAGCGCACAATAGGGGTCAAACAGGCGACCTCTCTGTTTGTGGGTGGTCTTTCTAGCCAGCAGGCCGCCTCCCTGCCAACCAACACACAGCATCTCCACCTTAATGCTTTATTCATGTGCCCTCATTCCCCTAAGAGACACTTCTAGAGGCGAGAGATGTGAATTATGGAAAACAGGAAGTGCAGAAACTAGTGCGTGTCTGAGTAGTGTGTATGATGGTCTCATTACTCAGCTATGAGTGTCTGCAGAATATATGTGCAAGTGTTCATGTGTGTGTTTTCCTGTGCCTGCATGTGTGTTTTTCTTTGTTTGCAGGCTAGTTTTTGTTTGTGTGTGGGAAGATCAAAAGACTGTGGAGGCAGTAAAGTTTTCTTCTTGGATATCAAGAACTTTTTTTAATGCCGGAGGAGGGTCTGCACAACTAATATCAGACATTCACATCATGCATCACTATACATGCATGCACACTATGCTAAACAAATGCATTTTTTTCTTTCTGTATTTCTCATTGCATCTTCCCACTCAAATGACCTTGTATTATTATTTATAATAATGTTGTATTATACACCTTCATTAGGGTAGTCTGACTTAGCAGATTTTCAAATATTACAGACACTACTGCTTCAAAGACAGGTTAAACAGCTGCAACCCAAGCAGTCTTTCAGTGCCAAATTCTGTGAACATCAACGCAAATTAACAAAGAGAAAAACATATTTTTAAGTGGAGGTAGACACCAGGCAGAGTCAAAACCTCCGACTTCAACAGCCTTAAACATATCACGATCAAACACAACACTGTTTTCACATATGAAAAGATAATAATTAGGTTGGATGTTAGATGGTGATGTCTTTACTCTTTAGTACCACTGATAACCAAACACTAACATTACGCTTCTACCCTACAGTGCAAGAATGTTTACAATGGGTCTCTGTAGCCCTGTTCGCTCAGCTGTCAATCACACACATGCATCCTTCCTCCACAAATAATATTAACAATATATGTAAAGAATAATTTACATCATAATGACCGCACAAAGGGATTATTTTTTGCAATTTCAGCTGTGAGTGCAAAATATCATTTTGAAATTTCAAATAGGTTTCCTCCAATCTGTTTATCCCTCAAAGCAAGGAAGGCACGGCTGCAGGCTTCTCATCAACATGCCTGACAAACAGCAAGCTGAGACCACAGGAGGCACGCACGCACACACACACGCGCACACACACACACACACACACACACACACACATGCAAAGGTCTGCTTCCCAATGTTTTTTTTTATGTGAACACACAACAACACCACACACCACTTCACATGCATGTCATATGCAGCCGTTGTCCCGAACGACCTTTGATGTGTCTCCATGTGGAAACAAATAACAACAGAAAATGATTATAACTCAATAATGCAAGGCAGTGAACGATGAAATAACCAGAGTCCGTGCATGGAGCGCCGTGTGCATCATTTAAAGCAGCGTTGGTTGAGGGCGGGTGTGCTTCAGCTTAATGAACTGAAACATACTTTTGTGTATCATTTTTAAAGAGCACTTGCTCCCATTATTGATGACAACTCTTACGTTGCATGAAAGATTCAATAAAGATATACTATTTGCCTGAAAGCGCTTATTAATTTTTCTTTATTAATAAAGCATGAATTAATTTGGCAATACAAATGAAGTAGTGCTTGTGTATGGATACAAAAGTCTGAGATCAAAATAAATGTTGACCTGATCTGCTTCTTTGACAAGCCTAAAACAATCTACAGCAGGCTATAAAATTATGTATTCGAGCACAGTTGCACAGAAACTAAGTATAGGGTTAACAAACTTATTCAATCTGCGTATTCTGTGTTTTTTCTTGTAAGTGAAAACGATGGACTTGGGCCTTTGCTGACACAGTCTATGTCAGCTTTTAAAGAGACATAAAAAGACTGGATTCCTATCTCACTGAACAAATATAATTTCCAAAAGTACATACAGTGTAGAAGGGTTTGCTGAACTCTGTTGCTACAGCAGTGTTTGATTTACAGTGTGTGTTGATTTAGTTTCATAAAGCAAAGCGGAGATAGAAACCATGATTGGAGATGCAAAAATGAAGAAGACAGATTCATTTTTAACACCCTTGAAGTTTTACAAGTCTTTTGTTTGCGAGAAAACGATGAGGCATGGAGAACGCGCAGAAGTCAAATGTAAGCGTCTGCATTATTTACTTTGCATCATTTACCATACGTGTGCAGCAGCAAAGCTTTCCTGCGTATACCAACAACATTAGTCAGGAATAAATGGATTAGGTTTGTTTCCAATTGGATATTGAGTTAACCTCTTAAATAAATCCTTCTTGCGTGACAGGCACCCGTGATATTTACTGTAACATATTGAAATCTGACATGCCATAAATGAATCAATACTGCGGTGGCCCTGATGTGCAAGACACCACAGCATTTCACATTGGACGAAAAAGGTATTCCTTTAGGGAGAACACTTCTTGTTTGTGATTGGACAGCGCAGCCAGAGAAGCAGTGCTGTGATTGGTTGTTTTTGCTGCCAGTCAAGAAATGACGCTTCGTGATTGGTCAACACCCGACAGCGAAATATGTCCCAACATATCAGCCGTTAGCACAGGTTAGCAACACACTCAGAGCTCACAGCTCCTCATATCTGTTCAGAAACTGGACACAAGTTAAACATGTACAAACCGCAGGACTGTCTGTGTCATGGCGAATACCAGTCGCTGCTTTATTTATGTCTGTATGACGTTGTTGTTGTGAGTTTGGACGGAGCGGCAACAGGTTAGTTTAGCCTGATGGGTCCGATTCCATTAGCGTGTGCGTTCCATTTTCACTCGAGAAGCTCATGGGGCTTTCCCAAACCTGTGTTCGAGAGCTGGAGTTCAAATGAAATCTCAGATTTTACCTTCTTAATAGTTTGTTTGGGTCCCTCACCTCTGTTTCACTTCTCATGCACTGATTCGCTAGCTGAACATCCAATCAGAGCGATTTATTTGGCTGACGGCCTTTAGCCGACAGCCTCCCGATTCAACATGTTGAATCAGCGGCGGAAGGTGTCGTGCACGGCCGAAAAGACACGACGGTGTGGGACACACCAAGACCACACCAATCTGAGTAGGGCGACACGACGCTCATCGACGGCCCGACATCTATCGACGCACGAAAATCGGCTTGGTGTGTAAGGGACTTTAGCACTTTAATTTAACATGAATTAATGAACATGTTGAAGCCTTGTTATGGGGACGGTATTAGGCGGGGCGGGCAGTAAGAATCCTGCAGTCAGCACTCAGCACCCATAATAACCACTGCTAAGCACCAAGTAGCAGTTGATGCCATCAAGGTCTATGGAGGACACTTAAGGGTCGCAGCCCAATTTAAATAAACAGCTGAACTGGGACAGGTGTTCATGCATAATGCTGAACTAACCAGTGCACCTCTTGGCTTCTTTAAAACAGGCTTTCCACCTGGGTCCATCTGTGCGATCATCAAACTGCTGCATTAGGCTGAAATGAAATTACAGACATTTCTTTAAAGAGGCCCCCATTTCCACTATTCAAGTTTTGTTGTGTTATATATATGTGTGCATGTAAATGGTCTCCACTAATGCGGGGAACGTTTGTTTAAAAAAAAAACACCAACTGAAGTCTATCTATAGCTTTCCCTATTCCATTTATGAAGATTAAAGTGATATTTTTTTTTTTTTACAAGCAACCTGTGTTTGGTGGTGCAAATATGAAAGAAGAGGATGGTTAGAATGAAGCCAAACCTTCAAGGGAAAGTGTATTGAGTATCCGGCTGTTGTCATCAGAGACTGCAGGTCACCTCTCCCCTAACAACACTCTCATTGGTTTCTATTCCAATGAGCAGAACGAGTGATGCACATTCCCCTGTACACATACAGATTCAACAATACATGTACTAATCGTATTACATAGAAATGGAACCTAACTTTAATAGATGTTAAACATTGGAACAAAACACGTTTAGAACATTGAAATATTGATAGTTTGGTATATTTTTAAAGACCCAATTCGCAAACTGGGGTTCTGGTATGGATACTAAGACTTTCCTTGTAGTGCACCAGTTATTGTTTGCAGTCTGATTAAGATGAAGCTGAGAGAATAAAAGAAAAGAAATCTGAGCCGATGGGACAAAGAGAATCTTTTGTGCAGATGACGATAAAGATTTGTCTTGATTTCTTAATGATTTTTTTAATGAAACAAGTTTGACCACAGCTTCAAGAACAACAATGTAACGGTGTAATTAAAGGGGTAGCCACCTATGGTAGCCACTCTCAGTCAGACCTATATTAAAATATGTTTGCCTCTAAGGTTTTCAGACTCATTTGTCAATGTAGTGTAATTAGCTTCTCTGCTCTCTCATTAGAACCAGTTTAAGCCTGCAGTCATTTCAAATACTCAACTGTTCCATCTATACTGCAAGTCGACTATCTCTCATCCAATCAAGAAGAAGTGACAGACTGATGCTCCCTGCCAGCGACACAGCCTCTCACATCGGAAATCTTTCATTATCATCTCTGTCTCATTTGCCGATTCATTTCTGGGCTGAGTTTTTTCAGCTGAAGTCAAACTCAATACAGATTTTCAACACTCAAAACTCTGACAAAGAGAAGAGCCTTTTGAAATTATACTCTCTACAGGCTATTTGTGTTTAAAATGGCTCAGTTATATGTAATTGTCCTGTAAGCCTCGACTGTGTGGCATTGAGTCAGTATGCACAAAACAATTTAAATAATATGTTCCCCTCTTTTGAGGTTGAAGTCGAATTTATTTTCTTACTTCCCAAGGAGATAAGCGTCTCTTTATATTTTTTGCAAAACGCTATTATTAAGCCATTAAAAGCCAATCCATTTATTACGACCAGCTTAAAACCTTAGTGACTAAAATTAATCCAATCCAAACCCCACCTGGCTGCAGCTACTTCTTAACAACTCCTAGCTAAAACATGTAATTAGTTCCTAAATGTGAAAACACATAAAACGATAGGAAGAAATAAGTATTTGCCTGATATGGCATCTTCAGAAACATGCTAAAAATGGCAACAGATACACAAATAAAGAGCAGAAGTTGTACAAATGTACATTGTTGGCATTGCTACTAAGCTTGTAGATCACCTGATTCTATTAAAAAAGCAGTGCCTGTCAGTGAGTTCAGGCAGATATCTCAGATGTGCTGCTGCTCGCACATGACAGATGATCTCAATGCATTATACATCACCTCAATAGGGCAATGTGCTGATGTTAAAGCCTTCAGTGCTGGCTCACTTCTTTTCTCTGAAGTGCACTGCTCATCAGAAACCTTCGCTGCTGCCATCTCATAAAGCAGCTACCTGTATGCTCTCAGACCAACTTTCTCTGAGAGAGACCATTACTGTCAATCACTGCTCTGCTGAGCTTGAACTATTCTCACGGGGAGTGACAAGGTCAGAGCTTCGAAGCCAAAATCTCAACTCGACACATATTCTGCATTCACACAGCAACCCTGGCTGGCTGAAATACTCTTGGAAGGATGTAGAAGCAGTGGCCAAAGTGCTACTAAGGGAGAACATTCACAGTTGAAGAATAGCAAGGAAGATGACCCGTCTTAATGGAAACACATTTTGTATACAAGGGCCAATCTGTCAAATGACATTAATTTAAAACCTTGAATCAAGAATGTTTTCAAGTTTGAGTTCAGTGATTCACAGAAAAGTAGAAGTGCATTGAAGAGTGCAAAGGTCATGCCCGTTCTCGCAACATTTGAGGAAGTTAACATATCTTTTAATATCATGATTTGATCCTCTCTACAAAGTTGGAGTAGTAAAAGTTATTCCTCGACCCATGCGTCACCCATGCACCAACTTGAATCAGGCTTCACTTTTGTAGTCGGACAAACAAACAAACCAAAAACATAACCTGCTAGGCAGAGGTAATTATGGAAACTTCATCTGAATTCATTTTTTAAGTAAACCCCCTTGATAAGCTGCAGGGCAACCCCCATGGAACATCGGCATATCATAAACAGATGTCGCATGCCAGCTTTCTAATCTCCGTCATCATGGATATTTCATGACTGTAAAAAGAAATGTCAAATTCCCTCTCCGAACCCTATTCTACACGTCTGTGCACTCCACAACACTCTCCTGGGGATTCAAAAGCCTCTGCGAAGACAGCACTGCGCTAACCTCCGCTGGGCATCAACATCCTGTCAAACAACCCTTCCAGCATCCTGCAGTAACGCTCCGTCTTACTGACGGCTATCCACCCACAATACACAGCTGTTTTTATGCCTTCAATGCTCAGCTATTGCAGAAAATTAACTCCTACGGCTACATCACATCCTCGCAGGCCAATCTAAACATAGCATCTTACTCTCTATCATATCCCTTCCCTCCATCTCTATTCCTCCCTCCCTGCTGGATATGTAATCAAGATGACGTCCCCCTTACGCCCCCCTCCCCATCAAAGATCAATTTACACCCCCACATCAGCAGCAGTCAATCACCTGCGCACTATTTCCAATTGCAGGCGTGCATTAGTCCCTCTGCCACCTCTTCACATGTCAAGCCTCTCACGCTGTGCGCCAGCAATAATCCGCTTCCGCTCCCTAAAGGTTATTCAGCTGTTTACAGTCTATGATTTATTTTGTCTCTTTATCCGCTGCATCATTTTCCACAAGGTTAGGATCATATAAATGGGCTTTTTAGCAATAACAAAAGAGGCTACTTTAGCATGTTGGAGTGCAATTGTCTGGGGGTGTGTTAGACTGCACTGTTATGAGGCTGAGGGCATTACACAGTACAGTATGTGTTATACTTCCAGGGAGAGTCTATTTATTAAATGGGCGTAAGTGGCTCAGGGGGAAGGAATGGGCATCTACCAATTGGAGGATCAGTGGTTCGATCCCTAGCCTCTGCAGTCAACATGTAGAAGTGCTTGTGCAGGAAACTCTAATTGCTCCAGTGGGCAAGGCCATTTAAAATGCACGTACTGTGAGCTTCTTTGGATAAAAGCCAGCTGTGTTGCAGATAGAGAATTATTTAACTCTATTATTCTCCATTGTTGTCCTTACCCTAGTTCATGCTTCTCCGTCTACAGGCAGCGGGCATCTGGTGTTGGGGTTTGGGCACTCTACATATGGTAAGCTGGAGCTTGTTTTCTCAGGATTTCTTCATCAGCTGCGTTAAGAGATGACTCCTTCTTACTTTTGAATATGCATAAAGCAAGGTTGTAAA
This sequence comes from Harpagifer antarcticus, assembly GCA_902827135.1. Lineage (NCBI taxonomy): Eukaryota > Metazoa > Chordata > Actinopteri > Perciformes > Harpagiferidae > Harpagifer > Harpagifer antarcticus. The sequence goes on from CADEHL010000394.1 coordinate 2,197,260, forward strand.
CATTCTCACCTTCAGGACTGAATATGGTATGAGTCAGAGAGTACAGTATAGCCAGTTGAGTAGCACTTGAAATGTAACTGAAATGAAACAAAATGTCTTGCTGATGGAATGTTTGATTTGAGGCTTTGGTTGGAAGGAGCAGTTTGTTAGGCAGACGCTGTGTCACTACAGTGTTTCAGAAAATGGCACTGTCAATTCTCCGGCCTTAACTTGCAATAAATCTTCAGCATTCAGTGCCATCACTTTGAAGCTCTCCTGTGTACTACATGCAATATATGAATGGAAAACCACTTTCACATCAAAGCGGATTCAACTTGGAAACATTCCAGTAAGGGCACAACCCCAGCATCCCCTCCGCTGCTAAATATCATCTCTGAAACATTTAGCCTCAGAGGTAAGAGCGATGCCAGGCAGGTCTCCACTGACAGAGCCGGCACACACACACACAACACACACACACACACACCACACACACACACACACACCACACACACACCACACACACACACACACACACACACACACACACACACACACACACACACACACACACATCCACACACACACACACACACACACACACACACACACACACACACACACACACCAACACACACACACACCACACACACACACACACACACACCACACACCACACACACACACACACACACACACACACACACACACACACACACACACACACACACACACACACACACACACACACACACACACACACACACACCACACACACACACACACACACACACACACACACAGGGTCTTTCATTCTGCTGTCAGATGTCTCCGTCAATGCAACTCTTTTCTTCCTCCTCCTCCTCCACCACACACAGTCGGGGGAATGGCAGGTCTAAAAGAAGTGGGAGGCCAGGGATTGTGAGACGGATGGGTTCTGGCACCAGCCGAAGACCCCAGAGTCTGACACTAATGGGCCAAAGAGAGCCGGGCCCATCTGGCAGCAAAACACAATCAATGTCACCTGAACAAAGTGAAATCAAATTTGATCTTATATGTGTGTTAGTTTATTCTGTTAATCAGGCTAATGTTGAGTTGGAGTCTCCACCTTACTGTAAATGCATGTTGACACCTATTGATTTAGTGGATCTGGACCATTTCCATTGTACATTTCAGTCTATTCGTATACATCTCATATCCAATGCAGCAAAGCAGTTCATTTTACAAATTGTGTTTTTGTCCGTTTAATGTTGTTTCCTGCCTCCAAGGGGAAAGTAGTTATGAAAACCTTAATTGACATTGTACGTGCACAACAAGATTATGTTTGCTTTTCAAGCAGCATAGGAATAATGCAATATAAGTATTAAAAAAATCAAGTACAGAAAATATTGAGGATATACGACACAGATTGCATTCAATAAAACAGTTTATTATAGCAGCAATGCAGTAGTGCAAACATGTTCACGTCAGTCTTATAGTCCTAGATAGCTTGGAGAGAGGGTAGCTCTGAACACTCCCTGGGTGCAGCTGAGGGCCCGCTCAGAGCTCTCTGTGACGGAGCAGCTGATGTAGCGTGTCCAGATGTATAAGTAAAGATGCTTTGGATGCTACAGAAAGTATAGCTGTTGTTTCACTTCTTTAAAAGTGCTGTGGTCACGGCACTAAACAAAGCTGGAGTTTAGAGACCGGAATTATTTATATTATAGACCAGTTTGATGGGGATTATTGTATTACATGTTTTACTTTAGACAATTAACAGTATTGAGACCTTTAAGTGGCTGCATGAGGAAGGTTATGTGTGAATCTGTCCTGGATCTTCTGGCACAGTACACATGCTGGTAAGGAGACAGTTGCTATATCTGTATTTAAGTCTGATGTCCATATACAGTATGTGTTGAAATAGGAGCAGTTTGGTCCTCTTTCACATAATGATCATTTAAAAAAGCTGTCCAAATGTGTTTTGCCTGTATTATTGTCAATTGGTGGATGAATGCAGGCATGCTGGGGGATGTATTAGTCTCAAGTGCTGATAAATGACCAAAGCATATTTATGAATCATTGTGATGCCAGATGTGCCTTTCAATCCTCAGTCAGTCAGTTTCCACTCATTCACCGTATGACTAAACTAATCAAATAACAGCCGGAGTCTATCAAGACCTCAAGGACCAATTACACGGACCACTGGGAATACAACGTTTTCAGTACATAAAGTTTTCCAGAAAACAGTAACAAACATTAAAACACATTAGCGATAGGACCCTCTATGCTCATAATAATTCAGTAATGCTCAATAGGCAGCCATTCAAAGACTAGTACACAAAAAAAAAATACACATGTATTACCATGTAATACCTACACTTCATGTATGAGGAGTAACCTTGCAATTGTGTCATTAGCTCCAAGGATCCGATACAGCAGTGGTGAACCGTCAGGGCCTTCAAGGTATTCAGAGAATACCCTGGAACACTCAGATAAAACAAACAAAAAATCAATTTAATTATACAAATAAAATGAATAAATGAGAATCGTATCTGTGTTGTTGATCTGTAATATTACGGTGTTACGTTGATTTGTTTGTCCTTCTCGGACCATGCACTACGCATTTCAGTGGTTTTGTGTTAGAAAAGAAAGCAACCAATCAGATCTTGTTCTGGGTCTCTGTGTAGAATATCCTTCAACCAAGGTATTCTACATCCTTGATAGAATGCCCTGGCCGTTGCACTGAATGAGAGCGTACGTTTGGACTGACAGTTTGATCAACCAATCAAATATTGATTTGTAGCCAATGGGCGTTTTCTTTCAGAGTTTCCCTCGGTTCCAGGGTGCTCTAGAAGGCCCGGTAGTTAACTGGCTCGAGACAGAGGATCTCGATGAATGCGACGAAGCAATTCATGACGTTTTATTGTTTTTAACGTTGAAATGACAAGTGCATTATAATGCCGCGGAGGGGGGGGGGGTGTGTGTGTCTACGGAAGGTCCAGTTGTGATAGACACGGTTCGCCACTGCGATACAGTGAGGCAGCTCAATTAACCAACACATAATTAAAAGCACTGTTGGAGCACATTATTGCTGAGATTGCGTTGCCAACAGCTATTTTCCCTCACAAGTTGCGAGCGTGTGAGAGAGAGAGAGAAAAAGCAGCAGAGGGAGTGAAGAGCTCTGGGTAATAAACTAAACCCTGATAGGAAATGTATTTGAAATTGGATACAATAGATATATCTTGATAGCTTTCCACATTATCTCAAATGCAGCTGCTATTCTACAGGGATTAACGCGATAAACCAGGATAATGTGAACACTACAGTACATACTCATAATATAAGTATGATTGCGTCTCATAATCTCTGTAATATCTATTAACCTTGACCCCAGAGGAAATGTAACTAGTTAGTTCCGGCCCTTATCTGTGTCTAGAGAAACGTATGAATCGTGTGATCCCCGATTTATAAGGAATAATTCATGTCCTTATAACTATGTGCATCAGCGACGAAGCAGCCTGTAATGAATTCCACTATGTCAGGGTGTTTCGTCATAATGTCATCACTCGATCAAAACTGGAGAACATTTAAGAGATTAAAAATGTATTTAGAGAGTTTTTAAAAGCACAAGGCTTCACTAAGAAATATGCTTTTAAAAAAAAGGTCATATTCTAAAAGGTCACAGGACAAACCATGGTAACTCTTAACAGGAATAATCATTTGCTTCTCATTTAAACGCACCATGTGACTGTGTTCATCAATGTTTTGCTCACTCCTATTAATCGGCCTGTATACACTTGTGAATACATTATGCAACTGTACCGTACACACTGAAAAGCATTGCTGTTGAATTAGTGAAGTTCTTTAGCCTTTCAGGGTATATTTAGTAGTAGAGGTAACGTAGTAGAGACCTTTCTGTTTAGAATAGGTTGGAGAATGTGCTTAAGTTGAGCAGAGCTCTCAGAAAACACGGTGGCTTGCGGTTGCAAACGTCAGGTTGGCCTTTGAAAGAAGAAGAAGGTCACCGTCTGAGATGTTCCCAACACAACACTTTATAGTATATGAGTCACTGCAGGAGGTTCACAGCTGCCTCTGAAGGCAATCTGCTGGGTATAAATCACAGCACAGCATGCCTGCACGCTGAAGACACACACTGGGACATTAACGCTAATTGTTCTCAACAAGTGTACAACCTGCCACTGCTCCAAAGAAACAACTCTCACTAAACAGTAACACAAGTTGTTTGTCTCTGCCTTCATCCATGTTGCATTTCTTTGGGTGTGTGTTCTGAACTGCTCCCTTTGTTAAAGCTGCTGTGTTGTGCTAATGTTAAGGTTTCATATCAGTATAGTGTGTGAACCATTTCATTGAAACACCATGGTTGAATCAAAAGACAACAATGATGACATTTCGTATGCAAACAAACAACAGTTTACAGGCTGCAAACACAAAGCAAGACTCTGCATTAATACTGCATTACAACCATAGCTTACAACCAACAAGTCAAATCCTCCTTTTTGAATATATGAATCAGGTTTTTCCCTTTTGAGTCCGTCTCTTTAATTATACATATCGTTAGCCTAATAGCATAATTGCCCAAGTCATATTTGAATGTTTTTGGAAAACAGGAAAAGTGCCCTGCAAAAATGCTAAGTCAAAGCGATGACTTAGGCGATAGTGATTTTGGACTCTAAAATGCATTCTGATAGGCTGTGGACATAGGCAATAAGGCAGGGTGATGCAGCAGTGGTAGGAGAGTAAAGTTAGGCAGATATCACAATTTGGCCAAAAAATGACTTAGGCAATTATGCTATTAGGCTAACGATATGTGAGGGCTACAGTTATTCTCAAAATAATCCTGATAGACGCCATGGAAGCCTGAACTTCTGACCAGAAACATTGTGTTAAGACTATTGCATATAGATAGATCATTAAGAAAGCAATCATTTGGCCAATACAAAATGCATGGGGCAGTTTATCTTCAATTAAGGCAGCTGACATTTGAATCCAGATAAATGTGGAACAGGTAGCAGAATATCAAGCACACACAATCCTACCCCGTCCTAACAACAGATGTCACAACAGCGATCAAGTTGAACAGATAAGTGCTGAACAAAGCAGTATACAGTAGGCGATGAATATGGAAAAAAGAGTATTTGTATTGGAATAAATATTAGAGAGGAAGGCTGACGGAAACTGAAGCACAAACGGAGAATATAAAGATCACAAAGTCAGTTTGATTCTGCTTTGTGTGCCCTGGATGCCTCCTGCAGACATCTCATTTCATTCATGACATCTCCAGAAATGCTTATCCCCGGCATTAGATCAGTGGAGGGAGGAGAGAGGCATCCTACTGCCTGCAAAGCACTTTGATGTGGTGGGAGATCAATGTGTGAAATATGTCATTTTGATTTCCAGTTATGAGAATATTAGACAATGAACTGTGAACAATTGAAGTAATTGATGTAAAGTGCTGCTGAAAGTGTCTTTAATGCCATATAAGACACTCTGCTTCACTGTACATCTAACCTGGGTATGCACATTCCTCGAGTCCAGAAAAAACATGTTTTACTCTAAATATAGCCCAAAATTGTCCACAGATAAACCCATCCACATCTAAATGTGAGATTGTTTTCCTCTCCAATAACATATATACATATTTTAATTTGCGCTGCAGAATGACTGAGTTATGAGGGCAGGTCTTGCATTAAAAAAAGCTAAATGAAGTGGGTCATTACCAAAAAATAAGGTGGGGACTAGGGCTGCTCGATTATGGCAAAAATCATAATCTCGATTATTTGGGTCAATAATTGATATCACGATTATTAAAAACAAATTTTTTTTGAACAGTATGTTAACAGTTGATTACCTTGAACTTTAAGTATAATTCAACTGAAATACCAATGGAAAAATAATTAATAAAAAAAATAATAATAAAAAAAATAATCGTTTTATTTCGATTACGTTGTTTTCATAATCGTTGCAAGCCATAATCGTAATTGCGATTAAAATACGATTAATTGAGCAGCCCTAGTGGGGACTGCAGTAAGTTCAATCACATCAAGCGATTTCAATTGTGATTTCTGAATAATCAATCATTACAATAACCAGAGATAAGATGTGTAAACTATCTAGCAAATTAAGGCAAAAAAAACAAACGTTATGAATTAGACCAGATTATTTTTTGCAACTCAAGAAAGACCTCATTAGCAAACTTGAGAGAAAACAAAATGAATCGGAGAATAAAGGAATGTCTGTGTTTGTGTTCAGTGATCTCATTGCAACAACAGTGATGTCAGTTAGATTTGGAATACTAATCATCCATCTTGCTGTCTACATTTAACCTTTCTTACCCTAAGGTGTGCATTAACTTCAGGTTTGGAACATGGTTCTAGTTATATCGTCTGAATCCAAGTTGTGATTACCTAGCCAATACATCCAGATCTAAAGTGCATAGCAACCATGAGATAAACAGGATCATCTCTGAAGGTAGACACATTTAGTTTTACTGTACTCCATCATTTATGAAGTTTTTGATGCTCTCTATTGTCAGATCTTCCACACCTACAATCAACATTTGTCTTCCAAGTACAATTACGTTTAGCATAAAGATGTGTTGCCGGGATACAACAGCTGCAATGAATCCAAGTCTACAAAGGACCAAGAGGAATTTGGTAACGATCCAAAAGTCAATTTCCATTAAAACTCGTATGACTGTTGATCGACTGATTTGTTAGGTAAGGCCCCTGCTGGGTATCGAGTTAATGGCTGATGGTTGAGATCACTTTTGGAATCTGTTTGGCATTTGATTCATATGCTTCACTACATGTTGATATCTAGCAAGAAATAAATTGCTTATTCCCCAAGTGTGGTCGTTTTGCCTGGCTTGTTGTCTCCATCAGGCCTTATGCTAGCCACACTAATGTAGCTGGAACAATATGAAATGACTCCAGGCTGTGAATTCTAAATGCTTGACCATTTTAATTGGATAGGATTCAAATGGTTGATTGAAAAAGTCAGTGAACATTTGAGCCATACTAAGTGAGAGAACTTCCAGCAGTTGTTCACAAACAGCTTCACTTCCATAACTTCGGGGAAAAACTGTTCTACAAAGGATGGACTGGCCCTGTTTTAACAATGATGATGAAAGTGATGCCATTTGGGAAATTCTCTTTTCATTTGCCTTCGTCCACAGAGAAGACCGAGGCCAGGAACAACCAGAACACTTTACCTCAAGGACACTTTAGCTTTTTTTATTTGAGAGACATTCTGTGCTAATGTAAAGTTAGGAGGGGAAAGAAGGTCTTCTATTCTGGTGCTCTCGACCTAAAAGGTCTGAACTCCTGAAGGACGAGCACATACAGTGGGGCAAAAAAGTATTTAGTCAGCCACCAATTGTGCAAGTTCTCCCACTTAAAAAGATGAGAGAGGCCTGTAATTTTCATCCTAGGTACACTTCAACTATGAGAGACAGAATGGGGAGAAAGAATCCAGGAAATCACATTGTAGGATTTTTAATGAATTAATTGGTAAATTCCTCGGTAAAATAAGTATTTGGTCACCTACAAACAAACAAGATTTCTGGCTCTCACAGACCTGTAACTTCTTCTTTAAGAGCATCCTCTGTCCTCCACTCGTTAACTGTATTAATGGCACTTGTTTGAACTCGTTATCAGTATAAAAGACACCTGTCCACAACCTCAAACAGTCACACTCTAAACTCCACTATGGCCAAGACCAAAGAGCTGTCAAAGGACACCAGAAACAAAATTGTAGACCTGCACCAGGCTGGGAAGACTGAATCTGCAATAGGTAAGCAGCTTGGTGTGAAGAAATCAACTGTGGGAGCCAATTATTTAGAAAATGGAAGACATACAAGACCACTGATAATCTCCCTCGATCTGGGGCTCCACGCAAGATCTCACCCCGTGGGGTCAAAATGATCACAAGAACGGTGAGCAAAAATCCCAGAACCACACGGGGGGACCTAGTCAATGACCTGCAGAGAGCTGGGACCAAAGTAACAAAGGCTACCATCAGTAACACACTACGCTGCCAGGGACTCAAATCCTGCAGTGCCAACGGGTCCCCCTGCTTAAGCCAGTACATGTCCAGGCCCGTCTGAAGTTTGCTAGAGAGCATTTAGATGATCCAGAAGAGGATTGGGAGAATGTCATATGGTCAGATGAAACCAAAATAGAACTTTTGGTAAAAACTCAACTAGACGTGTTTTGGAGGAGAAAAGAATGCTGAGTTGCATCCAAAGAACACCCATACCTACTGTGAAACATGGGGGTGGAAACATCATGCTTTGGGGCTGTTTTTCTGCAAAGGGACCAGGACGACTGATCCGTGTAAAGGAAAGAATGAATGCGGGCCATGTATCGTGAGATTTTGAGTGACAACCTCCTTCCATCAGCAAGGGCATTGAAGATGAAACGTGCTGGGTCTTTCAGCATGACAATGATCCCAAACACACCGCCTGGGCAACGAAGGAGTGGCTTCGTAAGAAGCATTTCAAGGTCCTGGAGTGGCCTAGCCAGTCTCCAGATCTCAACCCCATAGAAAATCTTTGGAGGGAGTTGAAAGTCTGTGTTGCCCAGCGACAGCCCCAAAACATCACTGCTCTAGAGGAGATCTGCATGGAGGAATGGGCCAAAATACCAGCAACAGTGGTGTGAAAACCTTGTGAAGGACTTACAGAAAACGTTTGACCTCTGTCATTGCCAACAAAGGGTATATAACAAAGTATTGAGATTACTTTCGTTATTGACCAATACTTATTTTCCACCATAATTTGCAAATAAATTCTTCAAAATCAGACAATGTGGATTTTCTGGATTTTTTTTCTCATTCTGTCTCTCATAGTTGAGGTATAGCTAGGATGAAAATTACAGGCCTCTCTCATCTTTTTAAGTGGGAGAACTTGCACAATTGATGGCTGACTAAATATTTGTTTGCCCCACTGTACATCTGATACATGGTATGAAAAAGAATAAAACATATTTCTGAAACAATTGTAGAATCTTTTTTGGCCTCGGATTTCTTTCTTTACTTCATATTTTTCATCGTATAGCTCATCATTACACTAGTTATCTTTGTATGTTTGTGTTTCTGGCAGAATATTATGTAAGAAGAGAAGGGACTAACATATGTATGCTTTGTTTCCTCTGCATCGTGATGTTGAAACACCCGTGGTGAATGCAAGTGGATCATTTGTACCCAACAGGAAACAACACTAATGCGTCACGCTGAGTGATTTAATGTATTAATATGCTGATGTTACTGTTAGTGTGTGTGTGTGTGTGTGGTGTGTTGTGGTGTGTGTGTGTAGTGTGTGTGTGTGTGTGTGTGTGTGTGTGTGTGTGTGTGTGTGTGTGTGTGTGTGTGTGTGTGTGTGTGGTGTGTGTGTGTGTGTGTGTGGTGTGTGTGTGTGTGTGTGTGTGTGTGTGTGTGTGTGTTGTGTGTGTGTGTGTGTGTGTGTGTGTGGTGTGTGTGTGTGTGTGCATCTGAATCTGAATTTCTGTTCTACCAAGTCTGGTGTTCATTATGTAACATGCCAAAAGTCCTCATATTTAAACTAGGGTGTCAGTCAAATTGAAAGGATAAATGTAGGACCTGCTGCTGTTATGCATTCATGCCACTGTTGCACAGCTACCCAATAGCAGCCTTGTTTACACCAGGGACAGCAATCTGAAATCTGGAGACGGACATTCAGAGGATGCATGAGTAAACTAAAGAGACGAAGGAGGAGAGCTGTGTCAAGATTTATGAAGAAAAGGACATACTAGCCTCGTCTCAGCCCCGTCATCATGGGAAACGTAAGATCACCGGCTAATGAAATGGACGAGCTAACGGCGTCAGCTAGGTCTCAGACAGAACATATGGAGAGTAGTTTAATGTGCTTTACCGAAACATGGCTGCACCAGAATATATCTGACAACAACATGTCCATTGATGGCTTCTGGACTGTTCTGATGGACAGGGATAAGATCAAGAGCTTCAACATGTCTTCACTATGAGCCTGAGTCTTCAGACGGTCCCTCTTTAACATCTTCTAAAATGGTGCAACTTTATTTTCATTAATTTCAAAACTCTGTGACACCCATACTATTCATTCTTTAGTGTAAAGGTTTTGAATGTGGAGTCACGACGCAAGGACGACTTGTTGTTTTGGAACCATCTGGACTTTGCCATACTGCAAATACCCATAACAAAACTATTCACATAAAGAAGAACAGGAGCTGGCCGAAGCCAAAAGATGGAGGGCTTCTGTTGCAACAAATGAGGGATACAGAGTGCTTTTCAGAGAGACAGGTGGGTCACATCGAGAGAGCGGACGCAAAAACACCCTCAGCTCAGATTCAACTAACAGGGCCAGACTGTCAGGTTGTAGAGTTGTGGAAAGACGATGTTGCACAGCAGAGGACACTTTATTTAATGCTAGAGACACTTCTTGCACCTTTATAGTGGTACATAGTAATAATTTGCAGAAACAGCTTGACCCACATTGTAAAAGCCCTCAGGAAAATCAATAAACATCTAACTTCATGCCAGAGAAGACACTCATCTAGCCTTCTGTAGCAACTGTAATTACAGTGAAAGAAAGAATAGTGTATGGTGGGTGTTTTACCGCTTCGCTAGGTGAACCAATTTAGAGGCCGTCTCTTATTTTTAGCTTAGTGTTTTGCTGAGACAGAGATTCTTTCATTTAATAAGAAGGCATGTTTTCTGACCCTGTTGTGCTTCGGGGGGAGATACGGGGTGGGATCAAGGAGGGCGAAGTAGAACTTGTGCGGCAGACAGATAAATATTGTTATAAATATAACAAGAGGCAAAAATATCGCAAGTGCTTTTCTACCAACACCTGAGACCCAGATTGCAGCTTTGTCAGGTAATCAATGTTATTTTGTAGCAGGGGGGAATCTTTTGTGAGGAACAAAGAGAATGCCACTTCAGAGAAGAAGCCAATCTTGAAACTTTGAAATCTATAAAGAGAGACTTGGCCTTTATAATTTGGAATTGAAAAACGCACGACAATCGTTCTTCTCTGACATCATTACCAAAAACAAAAACAACGCACGTGCCTTGTTTGCTACCGTCGACAGACTAACTAACCCCCCAATTTCAGTAGCCTCTGAATTTCTATCCACCAGGGCGTGCAATGATTTTGCCTCCTTCTTCACTGACAACATTCAGAAAATTAGACAAGCAGTCAGTCAGGAACAGCAAATGTGTTGTCTCTGTGTCCACTTAACATCAATTCAAACACCATGACACAATTCCATCAGATGAATGATAAAAACCTAGAGGACATTATTCAACTTCTGAAATCCTCCTCCTGCTGCCTTGATATTATTCCAACAGGATTTTTCAAAGATGTTTTGCCTTGCATGGCCTCAGATCTACTTCATATAGTAAACAAATCTCTTCACTCAGGTATTTTTCTACAGGCCCTGAAAACTGCAGTCATTAAACCGCTCTTAAAAAAGAATAATCTAGATGCTTCAGTAATGAACAATTACAGGCCCATATCAAACCTCCCATTTCTAGGTAAAATCATTGAAAAAGTTGTTTTTCAGCAGTTGAGTAACTTCTTGCATTTAAATAACTGTTAGGCTGTGTTCCAGTCAGGCTTTCGTCCAAACCACAGCACTGAGACTGCTCTTGTAAAGGTCTTTAATGACATCCACTTAAACACAGACAGTGGCAGAACTTCAGTGTTAGTATTACTAGATCTCAGTGCTGCGTTTGACACTGTTGACCACAGCATATTACTAGACCGACTGGAAAACTGGGTGGGACTTTCGGAAACAGTTCTAAATTGGTTTGAATCCTACTTAAAGGACAGAAACAACTTTGTTTCTATAGGTAAATACACATCTGAGTTGACAAATATGACATGTGGGGTACCTCAAGGCTCCATCTAGGGGCCCCTTCTCTTTAACGTCTACATCAGGGGTCAGGAACCTTTTTGACTGGGAGAGCCATAAAAGCCAAATATTTCTAAATATATTTCATTGAGAGCCATATAGTATTTTTAACGTATAATAAATTAAATATGTCTTACTTTTAATGCGACTTCTGGTGCTGCATGGTTTTGCTGATGGCCTTGTAGTCTGGTTTATACGTGGTGAGGTTGAGCTTCATGCAGGCGTTGAGGCTTCCATCAGTTAAACGTGAGCGTAGGTTGGTCTTAATGTTCCTCATATGCGAGAATGACTGCTCACATGCGTATGTAGAGCCAAACATGGTCAATACGGCAATACTCACACGCTGCATTGTGTGGTATGTCACAGGAAGCTCGTTCCAAGTTTTAAGAATCAGCTGGTCTTCAGGTTGAAGATTTTTCATTTCTGTCCACTTGTGTTCCCTCGCCAGCTCTGCTCGCTGTCGCGTAAGACTTTCCAACTCTCCATTAAGTGACTTGAACTTACTCATCCACATGTCTGATGCCTTCAGGTCAGCAACTTCCAGCTCAAAGTCTCCGATAGAGACCCCGGGGATGCATGTCAGTCGGTCGATTTTGTCCACTGCACACTCATGTGGATGAGTGATGAACTTGAAAAGACCAGTGCGCGCACGAAATTCTCCAAAACGTGCTTTGAATGACTGCAGGAGATTGGACGTAAAGCCAGCTAGCTGCAGGAGATCCAGATGTTGAGTGGAGTCACTTGCTAAGCATGCATCTCTAAATTGTTGCAGTCTTTCAAAGTGCAGAAGACGACCTGTTTCAATGTCCCTGAGAAAGACTTCCAGCTTGCTTTCAAATGCAAACACTGCTTGTTGAAGGGATGAGATTGTATTTCCAATACCTTGCATTTTCACATTGAGCTGGTTCAGATGGCCAAGTTATGTCCACGAGATAGTGGAAACTGCAGGAGCCAGTCAGGTTGTCTAGCTCAGGATGCTTGACGCCTTTCATTTCAAGAAAGTCCGGATTTCACTCAGGCAAGCTGCAAAACGGCTTGAGCACCTTCCCCCTTGACAACCAACGCACGTTGCTGTGTAAAAGCAGGACCGGGATAATGATTCCCAACTTCTTCTAACAGAGCTTTAAACTGGCGATCATTTAAAGCTCGGGCAACAATAAAGTTGACCACTCGAATGACCAGCGACATCACCTCACCAAGCTCCTGGCCACACGTCTGAGCGCAAAGCGCCTCATGGTGCAGGATGCAATGAAAACCTAGGATGGCTCTCTTTTCATGTTCACGGAGAAGCGCTACAAAATCCTTTGTTCTTCCCCAACATACAGGGTGCACCATCAGTACAGACAGAAATAAGTTTATCCATCGGTAGTTTTTCTTCTTTAGCAAACTCCATAAAGACGTGAATAAATCCTCTCCTCTTGTTGTCCCTTTCATTGGCAAAACAGCCAAGCTTTCCACACGCAGTGTGTCACCTGCAGCATACCTGGCAATTATACTGCACTGAGATAGATGGCTAACGTCTGTTGACTCATCTAACGCGAGAGAAGAAAGTATGTCCCGGCGTTTTATGTCCTTCATTTGTGTTTTCCTCGACTTGATTTGCCATCATGATGCTACGATCGTGCACAGTTTCTTGCTGACAGGGGCATGTCTTTTATTCGTTTGATTATCTTGTCTTTATTGGGAAGTCATCCAAACAGTTCATGGCCACATCAAGCATGAATGTTTTGGCATACTCGCCATCTGTGATGGCTTTCCATTCCTTACTATTGCCAAAGCACCCGCAAAGCTAGCGGAATTCCGTCACCTTGCTTGGTCCACACGTGTAGTTGCTGCTGACTCGTCTGCACTCTCCGCCTGTAGCTCCTCGCATGCCCTTTTCCTGCTGTCCCCCCGCTGGATATTTCGATGCAAATGAAGCATGGTGCGTATCGAAGTGCCGCTTTATATTTGGACCGTTTCATCGATGCAATTTTATCATTGCATATTAGAACATACCGCAGATCCTGCTCTCTCCACAAATGCAAATTCCTCTGTCCACGCAGCCTGGAATGCACGGTAATCATCGTCCTTTTTTTCTTTTCGCCATCTTTTCCGTTTACAAGGGGTTGAAGCGGATAAACTAGGTTGGCTATCTGATAAAATTGATTTCTTCACCTTTACAATGACCCGGACATGCTCGCGAGCCATTGGTTCCCGACCCGACCCACGAGTGACCCGTGACCCGTGAAATTTATCTTCAAAATAATTTCTGTTTACTTTAAAATGACACAGTATTATTAAGAAATATCACAAGTATTTTAAAATCAGTTCCAAACTGATTTTTTTTTTTTCAACTCAAAAATTGTCTGGAGCCATATGCCGTCACCGGAAGAGCCTATATGGCTCGCGAGCCATAGGTTCCCGTACATGTCTACCACTGGCTCAGATAATGAAGAACAACAAAATAAGTTACCATAGCTATGCAGATGACACACAAATTTACGTAACAATTTCACCAGGAGACTATGCTCCAATTCAAACACTGAGTAAGTGCATTGAACAAATCAATGACTGGATGTGTCAGAACTTTCTCCAATTAAACAAAGATAAAACTGAGGTAATGGTTTTTGGAGCCAAGGCAGAACGTATAAAAGTTATCGCTGAGCTTCAGTCTGCAATGTTCAAAACAACAGATAAAGCCAGAAATCTAGGTGTAGTCATGGACTCTGACCTGAGTTTCAACAGTCACATTAAAACACTTACTAAATCAGCCTACTATCACCTAAAGAATATATCTAGGATTAAAAGACTAATGTCACAGCAGGATTTGGAAAAACTTGTACATGCTTTTATCTTCAGTAGACTGGACTACTGCAATGGTGTCTTCACAGGTCTCACTAAAAAATCTATTAGAAAGCTGCAGCTGATTCAGAACGCCGCTGCTCGAGTCCTCACTAACACTAAGAAAGTGGATCACATCACTCCTGTTCTGAAGTCTTTACACTGGCTTCCTGTGTGTCAAAGAATAGATTTCAAAATACTGCTGCTGGTTTATAAAGCACTGAATGGTTTAGGCCCAAAATACATTCTGACCTCCTGCTAAATTATGAACCATCCAGATCTCTCAGGTCTTCAGGGACTGGTCAGCTTTCTGTCCCCAGAGTCAGAACTAAACATGGTAAAGCAGCATTCAGTTATTATGCTCCAAATATCTGGAACAAACTCCCAGAAACCTGCAGGTCCGCTGCAACTCTGACTACTTTTAAATCCAGGCTGAAGACTTTTCTTTTTGTCGCTGCTTTTAATTGAACTATTCATATCTTAGACAGCACTGTATCTTTTATCCATGTATTTTTTCTTTTAATGTTATTTTATTCGCTTTTCTTTTTAATGATTTTAAATGCCATTTTCTTAATGTCTTTCATTTTTGTAAAGCACTTTGAATTGCCTTGTGTTGAAAAGTGCTATATAAATAAACTTGCCTTGCCTTGAGTACTGAAAATATTCAACTGATGAGTTTGTTGTTTTTGAGGAGCAGGTCTCTATTTATTCATCCAAAACGTAATGTCATCTCTTCCGCTTCCATTATTTTATTGATTAATGGAAATGCGATTTGAACCCTCAAAGAACACATTTAAAAATTGACAAATGTTGAATATTTATGATTTAAAAAAAATGCAATCTGTGCTAACATGATAGATTGCTTAATGTATTGACTGAATATTAACCAACTACAATGGAAATAACTTCATATTCTTAAGTATAAATGTCCTTTTATCAAACAAAGTATAAATGTCCTTTTATCAAACAAATTTACCAAACATTCAGGATATTGTCTGTTTTACATTGATTGAATATATTGAAGCTGTTTGCACTGACAAAACAAGCAATGTAATACAGTGACTGAGCCGTGAGAGATGTATTGTAATTAACTATTCTTTTGAATGAAATAATCAACATTGTACTGCATAAACAAGTGTTGGTGGCAGAGTGTCTATCTTACTCTAAATGGGACCCCCGTGCTTTACTGAAGAAGAAGACTTATGTTAAATATATTTACTAAGGTAATAAAAGCAGTTTAAAATACATGGTATCTTGTCATAGACTTCTATACAATCAAACTTCTTTTTGCAGCTACTGGAGTTGCCCCCTACTGGCCATTACAAAGAATGCAGGTTTAAGGTATTTTATTCATATACATTATTATAATCTGGTGCTTTTATCCAAAGCAACATAACTTAAAAAAGCAAATACAGAACAGAGAGAATCATGCAAGTACATTAGCTTCAAATAAACCAAACCTTATGCATTAGCTTTAGTTTACAGACCTGGAGGCTGCTTCACATTCATCATACTTTTTTTTTTTTTTTTTTTTCCCGGGTCGCCGAGGGTGCTGGCGTTGTTTGTTCGCCGCTCCTCCGCCCAAATATAGTTATTTAGTCCAGATCAGAACCTCTCCTGTCTGGCTCTCTACTTTTTAAACGTCAGTCATTAGCAAAAAATAGCAGCATCTCTATCTCAAATCGACACAGATAAATGTGTTGTCATCTCCTACCTGCTGGCTCTTTCCTGCTCACCGGTCCCTAGCCCGCTAGCCCGCTAGCATTATCGGACCTAGCAGGCTCCTCGGCTCCCTGAAGTCTGCTGAGCTAACATTTCTGTCTCCACCCCAACTCCACCCTAACTCCGCGACTCGTGTGGGTCTCTCCCATCCCGCTGCGATAAGCCGGCTTCCCCCGCTGACATCGTCTCTCCCTGCCGCCTACAGCCGCGGGCTATCAAGCTAGCTAACTAGCTAGTAGGCTGGTCACCCGGCTCCCACTCTGCACCAGGCTGTCAGCACCTCCTACGATTCTCCTCTGGAAACCACTGGAATTATTCTCCTGATATGCTGTGGATTATAATTCTCATTTTATCTGGACTCACACCGCTCCTTCTTCCACGGTCATCCGGCTCCTGGTCTCTGCTGCCCGGGTCCCCAGCATTAGCTTGCTCCGTGCTAGCGCCACTTCACCGGATCATGCCGCCGCTCTACTCCCTGTCAGATCTCCGCTCCTTCAATAACCGCCTGCGTCCGGACTGCATGGACATTCTCGCGGATTATGAAATACTCCGCAAACGCCGTCCTTCACACAGAGGCTCTGGCCGTAAGTTTTTATTTCATTCCACGTCTCCACACTCCATCCCGTCCATTCGGTCCTGTCACACGCCCACACTACGCCATCACAACAAACAACACGTGAATCTGACCCAATCTCCTTCCACTCCCCCCGGTCCACACAACCCCCCCCAATGCAACGCCACCTCAGAGCAGCCCTGCTCAACACACGCTCCATCCACAATAAAAGCCACATTCTAAATGAATTCATTAAAGACAATAACCTGGACTTTCTGTATCTGACCGAAACATGGCAAAAACCCCCTGGACTATTTTTCTTTAAATCAAATCACCCCAGCAGGATTCACATACATTGACAAACCTCGCCCACAAGGGCGGGGTGGTGGTATAGCTGCTATTATCAGAAAGGAAATAAAAGCTACCATAATCCCCATCCCTGATGTTTCTTCATTTGAACACCTGATCTTTAAACTATCTGGTCCCACTCCCCTGGTCACAGCCATCATCTACCGTCCCCCGAAGCCAAACCCCTCCTTTCTCTCCGATCTCTCTGACATTCTCACTCAGCTTTCTGCTATATCCCCATCTGTTCTCCTCTTAGGTGATTTTAACATTCATGTTGACGACCCGACCTGCAAATATGCCTCTGAATTTAAGGAAACCCTTCACTGCTGCAACTTCTCTCAACACATCAACTTCCCAACACACAGCCGTGGTCACATCCTGGACTTGGTCTGCTCCACTGGTCTCACCATCCACCATCTGTCCAGCCTCAATCTCCACATCTCTGATCACCTGGCCATCATCATGGACATCAACATCCCCATCCCCGCCCAAAAGCAAAAACGCACAATAACCTACAGAAATCTCAAATCCATCTCACCTTCAGCAATCACTGCCTCCATTACCTGCAAGATGTCTGTCTCCCCCTCCCCACTTTCGGAAAAACCCATCTGAACTTGTGGACTATTATAACAGCACCCTCTCCTTCTGTCTCAATGAACTGGCCCCCACAAAAACAAAAAATGTCTCTTTCATACACTCCGCCCCCTGGTATACCCCCGAACTCCGCCAAATGAAATCAAGGAAACGTCAACTTGAACGCCAACACAAGAAAACCACACTAACAGTCCATCTTCAAATCTACAAAGACTATCTCCAGCAGTACAGTAACGCACTCAAAGCAGCCCGGTCTAATTACTACTCACAACTCATTCAGTCTGGCTCCAGCAACCCCAAGCGTCTGTTCTCCACCATCAGCAAACTTCTCAAACCCTGTGACAACGCCACCTTCATCCTTCACCACCGAACAGTGCAACTCCTTCCTCTCGTTTTTCCAAACCAAAATCAGCAACATTTACAGCAATCTGACACCCTCATCAGCACCCCCCACCTTCCCTCCTGCCTCCCCCCCCTTCACCTCACACCCCCTGTCCCACTTCTCCCCTGTGACCCCCATGCAACTGTCCGACTTCATGACTGGAATTAACTCCACCTGCACACTTGACCCAATGCCCCTCCAAATTTGTTAAAGAGAGCCTCCCTGCCATCTCCCAACTCATCGCCACCATCATTAACTCCTCCCTCAGATCTGGATCAGTTCCCCCCTCTCTCAAACTGGCTGCTGTCACACCCATTCTCAAAAGACCTGGACTCACACCTGACATCATGTCCAACTTCCGGCCCATCTCAAATCTCCCCTTTCTGTCAAAAATACTTGAACGTGTCGTTGCCTCACAACTTAAAGCCCACCTCAGCTCCAATGATCTCTTTGAGCCATTTCAATCCGGTTTCCGATCAAAACACAGCACCGAAACAGCTCTTCTCAAAATCACAAACGACCTCCTCCTCTCCTCTGACTCCGGCAACCTTAACATCCTCATCCTCCTCGACCTCACCGCAGCATTCGACACCATCAACCACGCCATCCTGCTGTCCCTCCTCGAATCATCACTCAACATCACCGACACTGCACTCTCCTGGCTGAAATCCTACCTCACCGACAGACATCAGTTTATCAACATCAACAACTGCACCTCCTCCACTGCTCCTCTGTCCCAAGGTGTCCCCCAGGGTTCGGTGCTTGGCCCCCTCCTCTTCATCCTCTACATGCTCCCCCTTGGCAAAATAATTCGTCGCCACAACCTTCAATTTCACTGCTACGCCGATGACATCCAACTTTATATCTCAACAAAAACCATCACCCCCACAACACACTCCACTCTCACCAACTGTCTCTCAGAAATAAAAGCATGGATGCAAACAAACTATCTCCAACTGAACAGTGCCAAATCAGACATCATCATCATTGGCCCCCCATCCCGTATCAAAGACATCCAGAATTTCAACTTCACCATTGACAGCCACACTCTATCTCCCCCCCCCCCCTCACATCCGCAACCTCGGAGTCATCTTCGACAGTCAGCTCAAATTCAACCACCACATAAATCACATCACCAGGACAGCCTTTTTCCACCTCAAAAACATTGCCCGTCTCCGCCCATCACTCTCCTCCTCTGCTGCTGAAACCCTGATTCATGCATTCATCACTTCACGACTCGACTACTGCAATAGCATCCTCTACGGCATACCATCCAACCTAATCAATAAACTCCAACATATCCAGAACTCTGCTGCCCGCCTCCTCACCCACACCCGCTCCCGAGACCACATCACTCCCGTCCTCCAGAACCTCCACTGGCTCCCCGTCCGTCAAAGAATCAACTTCAAAGTCCTCCTCATTACCCACAAAGCCCTCAACAATCAGGCCCCCCCCTACCTCACAGACTTGCTGCACCACCACGCCCCTTCCCGCTGCCTCCGCTCATCAGAAGCCAACCTCCTATCCATCCCCACCCGCACCAATCACCGGACCTGGGGGGACAGAGCCTTCTCCGTCGTCACTATATATTTATTTGTTGTTCCTTCCTTTTCCCTTCACTATTTCTGTAAAGCGTCTTTGAGCACCTGTAAAAGCGCTAACAAATTAAATCTATTATTATTATTATTATTATACTGTTTCTAGTTAAAGAAACCCTGGAATCAGACGTCACACAGACCTGATCTGATTACTTCTGGGCCATTGATTTGCGTCTCTCTGCTGCTCCTCCTCCATTGGGTCTGTGGAGGTGCTCACTATAAGCTAATTATGCTTTGACCACACTCCACTGACTTCTACTACTACTACTACTACTACTACTACTACTACTACTACTACTACTACTACTACATCCCCCATACAACACCTCTCCTGCTAAAAAAAAAACACACACTCCTGAGTATCTCATGAACTGCTAGAGTGCCTTGTGTATAGAGAGTGGTTGTGTGGCTCTATATGCATGCGAGTGTGTGTCAGTATTGACGAGTGGCCCCCGCTGCGGTGAGGTGGTGATGATGATTTTATGGCCCACATTGCCGCAGCCTAATGTGCTGGTGGATCCTAATGGCCCGGCCAGTATGAAGGGGATGTTCTGCCCCGGCACAGATATCGACTCCATCGACTAACAGGGGCCCTGGAGCCTGGCCTACTTCTCCTGGGCAGAGAGACACAACGCAGCTGAGAGGGCAAGCTGATAACAAACCAACAAAGCATGTGACTGACTCTGCTAAACCAACGGGACCATGGAGTATTGATATCCATACACACGTGGATCTGCACATTGATTTTCTTTTTTGTATTCTGCAGACAATACTGTATATTCAAGGTTCATTGCTTTTGGTGATGAATATTCAGTTTTCTGCAACGTTCACTGTAAATTAAACCATTTTAAAAGAGACGTTTGGTTTTAATCTGTCTCCACGCACCAAAAAGTACATCTTAATTCAGCTGTATCAACACTTTAATTCATATAACATCATAAAAGAAATAAAAAAAGAACGGAAGTAAGAATGTCAAAGTCGAGCTGCAGCATCTTTTCCCCTGAGTAAAAAGTATTGCCTCTTTGATGAAGCTACTCAACTCCCACTTCCTGTCTACCCCCCAGCATTAATTGAGACACTTCAATGTTACCGTGAGAAGAAAACAACAGCGACATTGTTCGATGAAACACAATTTTTAGACACCATAACGTCAGTTTTTTGTCAGGCAGAGACGAGGATGTGGTAAGGCCCTGGACTGCATGTGTGACCCGGTGTATAAAGTCAATAGAGAAACAGCAGCAGTACAGAGCTTGTGTTATATGTTCATCTCACTGTGTAGGCTGTCGACACACGACATCCCCAGAACACTGTCTGCCAGCAAAGTGTAGACGAAATGCTGCTTTCAAGGGGAACTCATCATTGGGGTAAAACATTTTATCGAGCAAAGTTAAGCAAATGTTTTGTTAAAGCGAAGTACAAAGACTTAGAGGACGCACCCGTCAAATAAGGTTTTCCACATTTCAAATCTGCTTGTTTTGGTACACTACCTGGGGATAGTTACCATGGTGTCGTCTTTATGAAAACGCACAGCTAGTAAGCAGTGTTTATTTCTAGTGCTTTTATTGTGAAAGGCCGATCGTACCAGAATGCAGACTTAGAGGAACCAGTCTAAATGCTATTCATTCCTTAGCCTTTCAATTGCAATCAACATATACTTCATAGTTAAGTTAAAGCAAAAATGTTTAATTGCCACTTTAATATTAAGAAATGCTGTTTTAATGCTGAAGCATGTGAAAAGAAACAGTGAATGTTTTTGGAGTACCAATGTTTCCATTAGAATGTAATTGCTAAACGTAGCATATGCATAATTCATGGGCCATTTGGTTAAAAGCCCCATGAAATGGTACCTCTACTTCTTTAATGGAATGTATTTTCCTTTATGACAGGATAACATATTAAGGAATCTTTAAAAACTGCAAAACAACAAGAAATTGGCCGTTTGATTCAAAAGGAGCAACAGATTGTTGGGATTTGATAAAACGTTGTGATGTTTTTATTGGCCTTATGGAGTTGTATTTGTTGTGTTGGATGAGATGAATAGTTTTCCCAGAAGCAGTATATCCTCTGAAGTCTCCATTTCTCAAGGTCTTTTAATCCCACTCTGTATGCTTCCATGGGCAGTAGACCAAAACTACCAGCATTAAGAAAAGCAACAAAATGTAATCCATTACAAACTTATAATTCAAACAGGAAATAAATCATTGTGAGAGGAAATCTTCTGAAGCACTGATATCACTCCCCAAACATTTAAAACTGTCCCAGACAAAGCTCCGTCCAGCCAGTTCAGAGTTAAGCTGATTAGCGGCCGGCCGGCTGTTACTGTGTGTGTGTGTGTGTGTGTGTGTGTGTGTGTGTGTGTGTGTGTGTGTGTGTGTGTGTGTGTGTGTGTGTGTGTGTGTGTGTGTGTGTGTGTGTGTGTTGTGTGTGTGTGCATGCGTGTGTGTGTGTGTGTGCGTGTGTACTTAAAGCTGGTTCTGCATGTATTGTGACCTATGATTGGTTACATTCTTGTAAATCCATCTCTCGCTCACTAATTTATTTCATTTAGTTTTATTGGATTGCATTAAATCTTTAAATTCTAACATCATAAAAGTATTTGGTATGATTCCAATTTTTTTAAAGCATGAAATTCTTTAAACGCATTTACAGTCCTGGACATGTATGCTTGTTGCAAGGTATTAAAGAGGCCCTATTATGCTGTTTGAGCTTTTCCCTTTCCTGTGTGTGTTATATAAGTGTGTGTGCATGTAAATGGTCTGCAAAGGTTAAAATCCCAAAGTTCTCTCCCATTGACGTTCTTTGTTTACTTCCATAACATAATGACATCACAACGTCACATCCGCTTCTTTTGGTCAGCGCTCTCACACATATTTCGTGATAGGCTTAGGGGCGGGACATCTCTAAGCAATTGACGAATCATAACAGAGGTTGCTAACTGTGTACGACCTAAGATTTTCATCGTCATAACTACGTAGCTATTTACACATGACCAATAAAAGCCTTGAACCTAAGTAAGAGAACAGCTAACCAATCAGAGGAGACTGGGCCCTGGTTTCAGACAGAGGGTGAAAAGAAGTATGAGAGAAATAAAGCACTTTTTAAACACTAAAGAATGTAAAACATGCCACAGTAGAGGCACAAAATACAAATATGAAACCTGAACATTTGACTAATAGGGCCCCTTTAATTATTTATAATACAGATGAGAATGCAGTAATGAGTGTTTTAGAATCTAAAAGCATGACGTTTGTTAAACAATGAGAGTGTCAGTGTATCTTTTGTTTGATTAGTATTCCCTCACATAGTTCTGAACAGCTCGTTATTGAAAAAACCTCTTTCTTAAACCTTTTGGTCCAAATTGGGAGAACTTTTATACAAAAAGATATAATTACAGATAACTAGTCACAGAGAGAAACACAAGATAAGGAGAAATTAAACTACAATAGGAACAGTGCCTTTTAAAAGTAAGGAACTATCAGCTTCCTGCAGATTGAGGACCTACAACAAGACAAAAGATAAAGTTGACGTAGGTGTGTGATTGATAGAAAGGGAGAAAAAAAGACTCCCCTAGTTCCCTGGTGTGTTGTAAATCCAGTTTAATTCACTTAGATTCCTCCAACAAAAGAAATGCCACAAAATGTGTGGGCTGTCATCTCCAAAAACACCTTTTTGCTTTTATTTAAACACACACCAATATACATCTCCTCCTGTTCCTTCTGAGAGAGGTTCCAATTGCCTCACAGGTCCAACTGCACCACTTAACTTTGAGTGGCCCTTAAACCAAGAGCAAGCACTAAAAAACACACACACCTCAAACTAGGTAAGCCTTACTCAGCTGGAAGTATATGGAGCCCACGTGGGAAACATTGACGTCAATTAAATCGTCTATTTCTGTCTACTTGTCCCACTTTAGAAGTTCCCTCTTCCATATTGAAAATCAATGAGACGTGTGGGAACATTTTCGGAATATTTCCCTCCGCCCCAATAACAGTCGAGGCGTTAAATGCACCGTTGTGACATTTCAGTCCTTCAATAACTGGCAAGTTTTCAACAAAATGTTTGAATCCCGTATAATTAAAGTGAGAATCTACCTTTTTACAAAGCAGGCAGTCTGGCATGTCATTGCAGGAAAAGCACAGGTGTAATTGATAAGATTGAAAATGGCTGCATTGTGTTTTATGAAAAGCCTTATGACAGACCAATATCCCACACTGCGGAATATATTAGCCAGAGATGGGAGAGAAAAGGTCATCTTTCAATATCAATTGAGGGCAGGCTGGATGTGTGCAAGTGCACCAACTCTCAAGAGTGCCTGCAGTTTGGCTGAAAGTGTTTTATTTAAAATGTATTATCACTGAAGCAGAAAGCACATTTTGCTGGAGGGGATGAAACATGTTGGAGATTCACAAAGTAGCAAGCAACACTAATATGACCTTCCACTTTGGTAGTTTAGGAAATGGGGATTTTCAGCAAAATCGTCCGGATGAAAGGGAAATAATTTGGTATTTTGAAATGTTATAGATAAGAACATTTGGGCCATTAACTTCAGTTTGTCAAATTGTGGTTTTGTTGTGGAGGTGTGCAATGACCCTAGAGTCTTGTTTTAATCTAGCAAACCTAATTTTCTTATTTTCACAAACATTTGAATTGTTTTTCTGTGCACACAACCTCTTCCAAAATGTAATTTAATAAAAAGATCTATGTACAGCAGATATAAAACTGCTATTGTCCTTGTGAATGCATTGTTAAGCTGCTCACTCAAAAGTAACTCCCAAAAGAGGAAAAGTACTGCTTTCCTTTGACTGTAATTCAGCTAGCTCCAGGGCCATGATGCGTGGCATATGAAGGACAGCGGTATAAACTCTAGTACAGTCGGTCTCATGCAGTTATCGTCCTCATGTAACCTGCTCAGCAGCAACACACACAACCATGAACATGCAGCGGCTCATGCTTTTACCTTGATAATCCTAATTTTCCTTAATGACAGGAACAAACCCACAACTTCCCGCTGTGCGAAAGCTAAATGGAGAGCAGGAAACAGACTGTGGCTGTGAGTCAGTGTTGGGAGTGGGTGCCTGCCAACAAGAAGCTTTTATTATACAATTAACCTGCCGACTGCATAACTTAGCATTCATTATATGCCTCAGGTATGCTAAGAGCCACTCTGTTCCACTGAAGATCTGAGCTTATGATCAACAGGACTGTCAGAAAAAGCTTTAGCCTTTATTGGTTGTTTTTTACCTCCCACGTTCCGGACAAATCTAGCACTCCATGTGAGAGACAACTGCAGAAGTGACCATCTAAATTGACTCAAGGGCCTGCTTCCTCCAGCCTCGCTACTTACATTTCCCAGTAAGCACTTCATTTGGTGACAGGTAGTTCAAAAGATGTCTAGACGGGTGGGTTTCAGCTTTTCAGTGACTATATTTCAACATTTTGTTTGGAGAAATGCTATGGAAACAAGGAGTTTGTGTACCTTTGATTATTCCTGGTGAAGAAAACAACTCCCATGATTTCTGCTTCACTAAACCATGTCTTTGATATTGTATTGTGAGACCCAGTGGCGAGCCGTCAGGGCCCTCTAGGCCCTCTGTGAGGGCCTAAGATATTCTAAAAAATTATATTTGAAAACATTTCATTAGTTTTACCAAAAATAACTTGATTTAATTGTATTTAAAATAATATTTCCAAAGAAATAAATCCTTCGAATCTGCCTGTTCAGTTTCTGTTGGAATGTGAAGGGTTAAATGCCGTCTCTGCGAGTTATGTGAAGACAGGAGAGCTTGTTGGTCCCTCTCTACATTCACAGAGGGCCAGCTATAGGCATTTCTCTAACTCCCCTCCTCGACTCCCCTCCTCGACTCCTATCCTCGAGACTTAGTACCGCCCGCAGGAGATGCGAGCGGAGGAGCCGAGGAAGGGAACCGAGGAGAGAGGAGGGGAAGCAGCAGGCGGTTAGAGAAATGAGAACTCCTCTCCTCTGAGCGGTCATTTTAAAGAGACGTCCATTAATGATGTCAGGAGGCACAGCAGCCCTCTGTCTAATGGACAGATGTGTTCATGACCACTTATATATAAGTGGGCTTTATTTTCGCGGACTTTATGACAAGTTCTGTCCGCTGTGAGGTCTATGCAAGTGGTGCAGTGACGCGTCCTAAAACCCGGAAGTCAGCTTCGCTCGGATTCCCTCGACAGAAAGCAATGAGATTTCTCCATAGGTTTTGGAAAATAGCTTGAAATAAGGTCTGTGGAAAACGAACCTGTTAGATAAATGCACGTTTTGTTCAGCCGGATAATATCCACATGTCTACCCTACTTTTATTATTTTCGAATCATAAATCTAATCGATGGATTTATGATCGATAGATTTATAATTAGCATAAGTTTGTTCATGATGGCTGGCACATGTCAGTGATAGTGATGACATCGTTGCGAAATTATTAACCGAGTCAGAGGGCCTAGGTATAAAAGTCACGGCTCGCCACTGGTGAGACCCCTATAGGCAGAATATTATATTAAAAACTACATTAAGTGCATTTAATAAACATAAACTGTTAACAACAAGTAAGAGTGTTTTGGATTCTTCTGATTATGTTGGATATTGCAATGTGATACATACTGTAGCCTACATATGGATGCCAAATGGTTGCATGATGTACTGTGGTTGCAAGAGATGAGACTTAGGGCACATTACTTTACATTTCATTAAGCTGATGCTTTCATCCAAAGCAACTTACTATAAGGGCAATCAACCATGAAGACATATACTCAGAACAGCATGACATTTGCATTACATTAGCTTCAAAATAGGCCAAAAAAACTATTTACGCATTTTCTTTTCAACCGCCAAATGGAAAGCAGATATAGCTATGTATATATCTGTATAAAATGTCTTCAGTGTTAAAATCCCCCACTCTGTGTCCCTCTCTCATTTGATTCAGCATTCTTTTTTTATGTCCTTTACACTCCATACCACCCACTTAGTATCCTAGTGTGTGTGTGTGTGTGTGTGTGTGTGTGTGTGTGTGTGTGTGTGTGTGTGTGTGTGTGTGTGTGTGTGTGTGTGTGTGTGTGTGTGTGTGTGTGTGTGTGTGTGTGTGTGTGTGTGTGTGTGTGTGTGTGTGTGTGTGTGTGTGTGTGTGTGTGTGTGTGAGAGAGAGAGAGGAAGACAGAGATTGCAATCAGGGTCTAACAGCAGGTATGAATCAAGGAAAGCAACCCGGAGATGACACAGAGGAACTGACTAAATGTTTCCTCAGGGGTTTTAGGAGAGACACACACACACACCTCAGTTACTTTCTTTGCTCTCCCTCAGGTCCAATGTGATGGAGGCATCCAGCAAAAAAAGCTAATCACGGCCACAACAACAGTGCAAAAGGTTATAGATGCCATTGCTCCAACTAAGGTAAAGGAAGTGTCTGGCAAGAAATATCTCCATGGAGAAAGGCCATGATCGTGAAAACAGAAAAAAGAGAATGTCGAAAAGTTGAACGCAGGTGGCGAAAAACAAATCTCCAGGTTCACTTTGAAATCTATAAAGAGAGACTTGGCCTTTATATTTTGGAATTGAAAAACGCACGACAATCGTTCTTCTCTGACGTCATTACCAAAAACAAAAACAATGCACGTGCCTTGTTTGCTACCGTCGACAGACTAACTAACCCCCCAGTGTCTGTAGCCTCTGAATTTCTATCCACCAGGGCGTGCAATGATTTTGCCTCCTTTTTCACTGACAAAATTCAGAAAATCAGACAAGCAGTCAGTGCCTCTGCATCAGGTACAGCAAATGTGTTGTATCTGTGTCCACTTAACATCAATTCAAACACCATGACACAATTCCATCAGATTAATGATAAAAACCTAGAGGACATTATACAACTTCTGAAATCCTCCTCCTGCTGCCTTGATATTATTCCAACGGGATTTGAAAAGATGAAAAGATGTTTTGCCTTGCATGGCCTCAGATCTACTTCATATAGTAAACAAATCTCTTCACTCAGGTATTTTTCCACAGGCCCTGAAAACTGCAGTCATTAAACCGCTCTTAAAAAAGAATAATCTAGATGCTTCAGTAATGAACAATTATAGGCCCATATCAAACCTGCCATTTCTAGGTAAAATCATTGAAAAAGTAGTTTTTCAACAGTTGAGTAATTTCTTGCATTTAAATAACTGTTTCGATGTGTTCCAGTCAGGCTTTCGTCCAAACCACAGCACTGAGACTGCTCTTGTAAAGGTCTTTAATGACATCCACTTAAACACAGATAGTGGCAGAACTTCAGTGTTAGTATTATTAGATCTCAGTGCTGCGTTTGACACTGTTGACCACAGCATATTACTAGACCGACTGGAAAACTGGGTGGGACTTTCGGAAACAGTTCTAAATTGGTTTGAATCCTACTTAAAGGACAGAAACAACTTGTTTCTATAGGTAAATACACATCTGAGTTGACAAATATGACATGTGGGGTTCCTCAAGGCTCCATCTTGGGGCCTCTTCTCTTTAACATCTACATGCTACCACTGGCTCAGATAATGAAAAACAACAACATAAGTTACCATAGCTATGCAGATGACACACAAATGTACGTAACAATTTCACCAGGAGACTATGCTCCAATTCAAACACTGAGTAAGTGCATTGAACAAATCAATGACTGGATGTGTCAGAACTTTCTCCAATTAAACAAAGATAAAACTGAGGTAATGGTTTTTGAAGCCAAGGCAGAACGTATAAAAGTTATCGCTGAGCTTCAGTCTGCAATGTTCAAAACAACAGATAAAGCCAGAAATCTAGGTGTAGTCATGGACTCTGACCTGAGTTTCAACAGTCACATTAAAACAGTTACTAAATCAGCCTACTATCACCTAAAGATCATATCTAGGATTAAAAGACTAATGTCACAGCAAGATTTGGAAAAACTTGTCCATGCTTTTATCTTCATTAGACTCGACTACTGCAATGGTGTCTTCACAGGTCTCACTAAAAAATCTATTAGGAAGCTGCAGCTGATTCAGAACGTCGCTGCTCGAGTCCTCACTAACACTAAGAAAGTGGATCACATCACTCCTGTTCTGAAGTCTTTACACCTGCTTCCTGTGTGTCAAAGAATAGATTTCAAAATACTGCTGCTGGTTTATAAAGCTATGAATGGTTTAGGCCCAAAATACATTTCTGATCTACTGCTAAATTATGAACCATCCAGATATCTCAGGTCTTCAGGGACTGGTCAGCTTTCTGTCCCCAGAGTCAGAACTAAACATGGTAAAGCAGCGTTCAGTTATTATGCTCCAAATATCTGGAATAAACTCCCAGAAACCTGCAGGTCCGCTGCAACTCTGACTACTTTTAAATACAGGCTGAAGACTTTTCTTTTGTCACTGCTTTTAATTGAACTATTCATATCTTAGACTGCACTGTAACTTTTATCCATGTATTTTTTCTTTTAATGTTTATTTTATTAGCTTTTCTTTTTAATGACTGATTTTAAATGCCATTTTCTTAATGTCTTTCATTTTTTGTAAAGCACTTTGAATTGCCTTGTGTTGAAAAGTGCTATATAAATAAACTTGCCTTGCCTACGTTTTTGTTTGGTGCATAAAATCAGATTTGTTGTTAATCCGGGTTTCAGAGATGTTCAAGTTTTTTTCTATGAGATACCAGCAAACTACCCACTGGTGAATGTCTGAAGCTCTTACATGTCCTAAAACTGGTTGATTAAATTAGACCGCAAAAAGTAATCAGATCGAACGTAAGCTGCCTTTGGCTAAGCAGGGGGGAAGTGAAGTCATGTGACCATCACGTAGTTTGTTAATATCTTAATGTTAGCTTTCACTTCTCACGATTGCATTAATGATTCAACTGTTATAAAAAACAATCCCATTGCTTTTAGTTGAGGTAGCCTTTGTGATGCTAACGTCCAGGGCGGCCCACACAAAGACCTCATTACTGGGCTGCCGGATAGCTCAGTGGTAGCTCAGTCATTACTGCAGCACTCGTTCTACATACTAGGTGGCTGAAGTTGATAAGATAACGATGCCAATCCGCAGAGGGTTTTTATAGTTATTGAATATGTCTCATTCGCCAGTAGTGTGTGAGGCCCATCTCATCAAATATGCTGTGTTTTAGGTACAGTTGCAAGAAAAAGTATGTGAACCCTTTGGAATTACCTGGATTTCTGCATAAGTTGGTCATAAAATGTGTTCTGATCTTCATCTAAGTCACAACAATAGACAAACACAGTCTGATTAAACTAAGCATGAGGTGAAGAAGAATCCTAGAGTGTCAGCTAGAGACTTAAAGAAATCTCTGGCACATGCCAACATCACTGTTGACGAATCTACGATACGTAAAACACTGAACAAGAATGGAATTCATGGGAGGACACCACGGAGGAAGCCACAAAAAACATTGCTGCACGTTTGAAGTTTGCAAAAGAGCACCTGGATGTTCCACAGCACTATTCTGTGGACAGATGAAACCAAAGTTGAGTTGTTTGGAAGGAACACACAACGCTATGTGTGGAGAATCCAAAGGGTTCACATACTTTTTCTTGCAACTGTATATCTATATATAACAGTAGCTGCAGTGGTTTAAGGCTTGAGAACATTGGCAGGCAGCTCAAGTTAATACAATAAAGTGAAAGTGTCGACCTCAAGTCATTACCAGAAACAGCTGCACCACTAAAGCACCACTGCCAGCATCAGATTCAAATCCAGTGATGTTTGTTTCTAAGCCTTGATATTGTACCAAAATGCCTTTGATATTTATTACACTTTTTCTATGTGTTTTGGATTCATAATGCAGGACAGAAAATATTTATTTTGATTAGTTTGTTTCGGTCAAACGTGTTTTCTTCCACCTGTTTTATTGCATTATTCTTTCTCCTTGGTAAAGGTTTACCACCCTCTACCCTGTAAAGCACTTAGTAGCTTGGCCTGTGAAACATGCTCCAAAATGATTACACAATGTGTCACTACCAATAGATGTTTGTCTTATTACCTCGGGTTTTGTCAGCAGAATTACAGAACAACTACATGCCAAATATTCATAACATTTGGAAGAAAGTGTGGCATGGACCATTCTAGTTATTTGTAAATGTTGTGCATTTCAAGCAATGCAGCAGCAAAAGGTAATGCATCGTTATTATGTTGCAAAAAGCAGACATCTTTTTTCCATTCAGAATCAGTCTCTATTCTGGAATAAGGAGATAATCAGTATCGTCTTAGGCAGTATTATAATGATAATGAATACATCATAACAAACACCAATACTAGTGTATGGCTTAATAAAAGGGATTTGAGCCGCTTCCTCGTGATTTGTCATTCAGTGTGTTACCCCCATGTGTGAGCGGCCACAGTTCATACTCTACAGGCAGGGGGCGGAGAGAGGGTAATGGGCACTGAATGGTGTAATCCCTCCGCTGGGGATCTAATGATAAGAGGTCCACTGAGATATTATAAGAGCCTCTTTGAGAGCACGTGGTCCCATGAAACCCCCCCCTCCATGTTCCTACAGAGAAGGAGAGCTGACAGTAACGCTCTGGACTCTCAAGGTGTGATGGGCTCTCCAGACGAGCGGCCACTAATGGCAGACGCTAAGGTCAAAGCAGAATAAGTGTTGATGTATTAAAACTGATGGCAGAGGAGACATCCAGCTGCTTACATCACGCTGAGGATGAACACAAGTAAGGGAACATTGGAGACACAATAAGAAAAGCCAGTAATAAAGAAGTTGGGGCTATGTGAAGTGTGTTTTGCCTTTGGTGAGACTGGATAGCAGTGGTGGACTGCAACTAAGCACATATTCACTATGCAAGGCTGATAGCCTTGAGTTTGGAGAGTGAACGTAATAAAACACAAGAGGACTCGCCAGGATCTGACAGAGGCACCGACTGTTTCATCTCCAACACCTGACCTGCACTGAACCTGAACTTGACTCCCTCCACACACACTTACGGCACTACATCTGCACACAGGCTGCTGACTAAGCTTGAATGCATACACACAAACACTCAGTTTAGGTTAATGGGGTGACAAGCTGAGGGGCAAAGTCTGCATTCAAATCTGGACACACACACACACACACACACACACACACACACACACACACACACACACACACACACACACACACACACACACACACACACACACACACACACACACACACACACACACACACACACACACACACACACACACACACACACACACACACACACACACACACACACACACGGCAGTTTAAAAAGGACCGAGTGATAGGAACACGCTGTGGGAACACTGAGAGCTGACGGTTTCATTCTGTTAAGAGATGAATCAGCGCTGTTTAAGGCACACCGTTTTTGCAGGATAACATTGAGAATCAAATTGCAGTATATCATTGGTTTTTTCCTGGTGTTAGGTCGCTACACTCCAACCAGTCGTTTCCTGATGCTTGATTTAGTTTGCAGAACAGAGGCATGGACGCTGAATAACAAATAATGAATATACCGACACTTGGAAGTACTTTACCATCAGCAGCCAAACCCTTTCAAATGTGCAATTCTGAATTGATATTATAATAACTGTGTTTGGACTAAAGTTTACAGTTATCAGTTATGTCCAATCAGAAAACAATATGTCTTTGTAATATAACACCAGTTGTAAGAACTGCTTTATCTACATCACCATGTAACAATTGCGCTTATTAAGCTAGCACTCCAACACATTGTATGTGAGGCGGTGCTTTTCTAAGCGTTTGCCCAATCACAACAGAGCCAGCCAGCTAACCAATCAGAACAGACTGGGCTCTGGTTTCAGACAGAGGGTGAAAAGAGGTGGTGCAGCACAGGCAGTATGAGAAAAATAAAGAGCTTTTTGAACATTAAAGCATGGAGACATGTCCCAGGAGAGACACTACATAAGATAAAATAAATGGGTTCATTATACATCACCATTGGCTCTGCAACTTATAAAAGGCATGTTGTTAGTTGCTAAAGTAAAATGAAAACTTAAGAGAGTAAATAACAGTTTTCCAAGCCTTGCATAGTGTATTGACTTGTGCTTCATGCTCAGTAACACATACTGTTGCCTCTCTTTTGAGACCACATGAATCCCACCAGAGCAGAGGACACACAGAGGGATGAACACTGGTGATAATTGTGTATTGGATTCTGACAAAACACACAGCTGTGGACGGATGAAAAAAAGGTCCATCTCAATCTCCTGCTGTCTCTCTTCCCTCCCCCCTTTTTCTCTGGTTTCTCTATTTCCACCAGTGCACTCAATCCCTACAGTCCGCTAATACACAAGCAACTCGAGCAGGAACAATCCAGAGATGAAGTAATCATCCCCCCTGAACATGGAGTCAATTATCCGTCCGCGGCTGGCTTTAATACTTTAAACAGGCCACCTTGCCAGGAATCAGTGTGTGCCGAATCAGCACTTATCCCTTAGTTTGACCCCGGGAATATCAATGGAGAATTCATGTTTCCATATTTCTGCTGCTACCGTGAACCCGCGGGGACAGAGCTTTGATGTCTGAGCCTGATAGAGGACATGTTGGATGTGGCCTGACCCCAGATGGCGGTACAGCCTACAGTGGAGGCCAAGCATTAGATGCCACCAGTATTATGCTTCAGTCTTCAATCTTCGTAGGAGCCCGCAGTCGCCCCCCTTCTCTGAGGGTTATGGCCTCGCAGCGAGGGCAACCTCAACTACCGTGTTTTTACAAGGGAAGATAGAGATGGATTTTTGATGTAAAACTACCTGAAATAATATATTAGTAATGTTATGCAACTAAACTTAATTTAGGGGAAATCCAATGACATAAAGGGTGGGGCACAATGTGCTGAGGTTGCGTCTGCACTGCTAAATATGAAACAGGAAGTAGGACAGGGTGCCATTAAACTACATTCATAATGTATTTTCCACCTCAGGCAAGCATCTACAATCTTCTGAGATATTTAGGATGTTTTTATGAGTTTCTGACCATTTTTCTATTTTGAATGCACATTAAAACAAATACAAAGAAATATTGCCTCTAAAAGGGGACATGTTTTGCCAACTTCTGCGTTTTAGCTCCCGTCTCTATAAGACCCTCCCCCAAAAAAGTCTGGTCTGCTCTGATTGGCTTGATCGAAAAATATGGAACAACTTTGTTAAGGTAATTGTTAAGCCTTTAGTGACTCAGGAGGGGGTCAGTATATTATAAAGATATAAAAGAATATGCTAATCTGTCCAGTCTCCTTCATGAGAGAAACAAGGCCTGGGCAAAGGCTAGGAAATCAGGCTCAGAGGTAGAATGGCTGCGTTTTAGGCAGCTAAGAAATAGCTTCACTTCTCATATCAAAAGTGCTAAATCAAAGTACTATCTGTCAGTTACCACAAAGAATCTGAATAATCCTGGAAAATGTTGGAAAGCCATTAAATCGTTATCCACCAGCGATATCCGTAATGATCTACCTCCGTGCATTACCACAGCATCTGGCTCTATATCGGACAGGGCTACTATGCTAAATTGCTTTAATGAGCATTTTGTGTCCTGTGGTTCTCTATTTTATTCTGTCACTAACTCTGCTTCTGTGAACACTACAGTATGTGACTCTGAAAAACGTGTGTTGGAAAACCCTTTTAGTTTTACCCCTTTTACTGTTGATGTTGTTCGTGAAGCTTTAACCAAGTTAGATCCTAAGAAACCGGCTGGCCCGGACAACGTAGAACCTTTCTTTTTAAAGATAGCTGCACATTTTATTGCTCCACCTCTCACTACTCTTTTTAACCTCTCCCTCAGCTCAAACACAATTCCAAAATTGTGGAAGTCAGCATATGTCCTGCCTTTGCTAAAGGGTGGGGAGGCCACCTTATTAAATAACTATAGGCCAATCTCTAAGTTGTCAGTTCTGGCTAAGGTTCTTGAACGCTTAGTGAGTGAACAGGTAAAGGTGTTTTTATGTACAAATGACATCCTGTCTAAACATCAGTCAGGCTTCAGAAAGCAACATAGCACCATCACTGCCACAATGAAAGTGGTGAATGATGTGGCGAGTATTTTAGATAATAAGCAGAGTTGTGCAGCTCTATTTATTGACCTTTCAAAAGCGTTTGACACCGTTGATCATCGCATTTTAAAGCAGAGGCTAGCCAGTATAGGCATGTCCAGCCTTGTAGTGGGGTGGCTTGTAAACTACCTCTCTGAAAGGTCAGACTCAGCTCTCTGAACTAAAGCTTCTTTCAAATGTTGAGAAAACCTAAAGCTAAAAAGACACCAGAGCCTGTTTTAGATATTGTAACTACGCAAGGAATAAAACTTGAAGTGGTTGCCTGTTACAAATACCTTGGTATCTGGCTTGATGATTGTCTCACTTTTAAACTTCATGTCAATAACCTGCTTAAAAAACTGAGGGTTAGGCTAGGTTTCTTCTACAGGAACAAGTCCTGTTTCTTACTTGAGGCCAGGAACAGGCTAGTCACTGTAAAAATAAAGGTTTAAAAAAAAAAAAGAGCCTGGATGAGACATAGGAAGAGGTGCAATATCAAAATGTCTTTTCTGACAACCTTCAAAAACACACACTGGGAAGTCTCATTACACAGATTGAGGGGTGGTATGTACTCCAAATACATAAATGTATGTGCACACGTACTGGATAAAAACAAACATCTACAATACGTCTCTGTTAAGTCTTCTTTTTATATCACTTTTGTAAATGAATTATAAACCAAGGCTTTGAAAAGCGCTACATGTTTGAATGTTCTGGGTTTATTAGCCTCATGGTATGTTGAGGCAGGCACAGAAGTCATTTCACTGTCACATGCTCCATACATCCACCATTTATGTACTGTACGTCCACAATCCATCTCCCTAAATCAGCCATCATATAACAAGGCTGAGGTCTGCATCCAGAACACTAAATTGGCTTTCAGCCCACTACAGATTTGTATGGCATTACATTGTCAAGAGCAGGATTCATGGCTTTGAGACACTCAAAGAATGAGCTGCTGTTCACAGGAAAGACACCTGGTGCACTGTGTGAGGCAGTGGAGGTCTCACAAGCAGTGGATGAAACCACAAAGCACAATCGCAAGGTCTTTCCTTGTTGCCTGTACTCATGTTCATCAAAAGCAGGTTTACCAGCCACCAAGCCTCACACTAATGGATCTCCAGTACATTGCAATACATGAGCCCCTTAATGCATAACACAAGTGTACGCTATCTGCAGAGTGTGTACTCCACAGACCAGTTTTATATGCATACATTGCAAGCTTTTAGTCAGTGTGAATGTCGATGTGTTTGTGCATCTCTCTAGAGCAAGTAGCAGTCTCCTTGTTTGTATTCTGGAAGTACGTGTGCAAATGTTCATGCTTATATTACCAGAACTGACTGACAGAAAGAGAAAAGCATAAAGAAAGAGAGTAAGCAGAGCGACAGCCAGGAGGGAGAGCAAGAACAATTTGTCCAAATTGCCTCAGAGAGCAGGTTGAAATGCTGAACTAAAGTACAGTCAGGGTACAAGAGGCTCTCTCATTCCTTTCTTTGATTATTCTCCACAAAGCCCTGTTGCTATGGAAAATAGGCAAGTCACAGCTGTTTTACAAATCACGTTCTTAAGCTTTACCTCAATGTGTGGCGTATATTAAAACGTCCTTCTTTATTTCTAAAAGCGATAGAACTATTAACAAAGCACTTATATACTAATAAAGTACTGGCTTATCTAAAGCCAGTTGAGTAGCACTTGAAATGTTTTTGCTCTATGAAACCTGATGTATTTATATGATTCCGTTTTCTTCAAGTTTGTATTTTGTTGGTCGAATGTACTTATTGTAAGTAGCTTTGGATAAAAGCGTCAGCTAAATGCAATGTAATAGGCACATTTAGATCAGTCACAGTTCTCTTGTGCACTTGTATTTATGCATTACAAATCAGGCTGTACTTACATACTCCCCCACACACTCCAAAGTGAACAACAACAGCCACCAACTTAACGTCAATCATCGAAATAGAGTCCATCAGACACTGTAAAGACTACTGTCCTCTGCTAAATATGCCAACAAGAATACTGCAGCCAAGCCATCCTCCACCTCCACAAGGACTGTGGTGCTACTTTGACAACGTGCACACTTAACAGAGTGTCCTTCTGTCAAATACCAATACAAAGGATCTAAACGTAAATTCCACATAGTTTCATAATGTGTGTGCTTACTAAGAATTAAGGATTGCTTAGTGGCTGAAAAGAAGCCAGAGACCTCTGCCAGTTTGTCACTTACAATCATCAATAACAATTACTTTCATTTTTATTTCAATCTTTATTTCGAACAGATTAAAAAAAAAAAATATATATATATATATCAAATGTGAACAACAACAACAACAACAAAAGTCTTCATATTAATAATAATATATCATATGTGTCCGAAAGGGAGCAGGAGGAAGCAAATGCTTATTAATTCCCACCCCTTACTTGATCAATGATTGTCCTTTAAATCATTATGCAAGTTATTCCTACTTACATTTAATACAAATTGCATAACAATACATGTATATTAAATGATAAATAACATTTATGAGTAAAAGAGTATGAGAAATACTGCCTGCAAATATATCATATATATATCGCCATGCCCTAGGCAAGGCAAGTTTATTTATACAGCACCTTTCAGCACACGGCAACCCAAGGTGCTTTACAAAATGAAATAAAAGACATTTAAGAACAAATACAGTGGCAGCACATTATAAACAGGCATTTCAAAAGCAAAGATAATAAAATCAACACAACAGCAGGTATAAAATACATGGATACAAAGCCATACTGCCGTTTGAGTTCGAACAACTCGTCCAAATGCTGCGTCAAAGAGATACGTTTTTAATCACGATTTAAAAGTATCAACAGTTGGAGCTGACCTGCAGGATTCGGGCAGCTTGTTCCAGATGGTCGGGCATCAAAACTAAATGCTGCTTCTCCATGTTCAGTTCTGACTCTTGTAGCAGAGAGCCGACCCGTCCCAGAAGACCTGAGACCCCCTAGTGTTAAACCCTTTGTATACATCCTGAGTGATATACAACTATTTGAGTCATGCACCAATAAAGCCAGCTGATTGCACTCACAGCAGGGGGATAACTCACGTTCTCCCTAAATTATTCAAACTAAAGAACCCTCGCCTCGCTCTGCTGCTGATCACGGACCTCCAGCAGATAAGAGCACATGTCGGATGTCCGTTATGAGAGTCACTTTTGCTTTGAATTCACACCTTATCAAATAATTACATGCGTCAATAAAAAATGTGCAACCCACCACGGCAGAGCTCTAGCTGGCTCTTATCGTTTCTTTCACACCTTCTCAACTCCTCTTTTCTGCATCTCTTTCTTGGTGTTGAAAGAGAAGGTGTGTGTGTGTGTGTGTGTGTGTGTGTGTGTGTGTGTGTGTGTGTGTGTGTGTGTGTGTGTGTGTGTGTGTGTGTGTGTGTGTGTGTGTGTGTGTGTGTGTGTGTGTGTTGTGTGTGTGTGTGTGTGTGTGTGTGTGTGTGTGTGTGTGTGTGTGTGTGTGTGTGTGTGTGTGTGTGTGGTGTGTGTGTGTGTGTGTGTGTGTGTGTGTGTGTGTGTGTGTGTGTGTGTGTGTGTGTGTGCAGGGGATAGGTAAGGCAGCTCCGCGGTATCCAATGACCGGCAGGACTCCTCTCCGATTGTCCCCAACATAAAAGAGACATCTGGTACGGTTTAAAGATCACCGCTGGCCATTTCTGGGTGTGTTTCGCAGGAAGAATGTAATCTGACAGACACACGAAGGAGGAATCAATATTCAGCCGGTGGTCGCCATCTCCATATGTTAGTAATTAAATCGAGGCAATAATAAAGGTCTTCACTACATCCGTGTGATTAATGACACCCTGCCAATCTTCTCTGAAGACTCAACCTCCCAGGAAGTCCTTTTCTCAGGAGGAGATTACTTAAAGCGTCCCCTCCTGTGCTTACGCAACTTTATTAAATCCCTTTTCTTCCTCCTCCTCCTCCTCCTCCTCTTCCTCCTCCTCCTCCTCTGAGAGCAATCATTGAATGGCTGCTTGCGTCGGGCAGTGAAGGAGAAATGTGCCTGAAAGTGAGAAATCCTTCTAGTTTCCCAGTAGAACTTTAAAAAGAACAATCTTCCATCACAGCTTACCATTCCCAAGCCAGTTGATGACAAAGATGACTAATAACCATGCAATGAAATGTTAATTGGAAAGCAGATAAGAGCTTGCTATGTTTAAGAATAATCTATGTTGCATTGTGTTCACGTCATTAAATGTGCTCTCTATAAATAACCACATCAGCAGCATCATCATTACTTAGCTCAACAGTGATCAGGGATGTAGTCGTGCAAGTCATGCTGCCTCAGATAAAAACATTTTGAAAAAAGCCTGGCGCTGCTAAACCCAGAAGAATTATGACACTTTTGTGTAATATGGCATTAACCTTAGCAGAAATGGAGCATATCAGACTGTAAAGGCCACGCTTGATATATGAGTGATGTTACTGCTTACTCTGTCATTCGGTTAGCACATTGAAAATGAGATGAGACGTGGGAGCAGCTCAGAGGGTGACAATGAATGATCGATCACATGGTGAGAGAAGAGAGAGAGAGGAAACGGCTTCCTAATGGACGTTATTAAGCCTGACTCTGCACTTATATACATTTATAATAATTAATAATAATTCCTTACATTCATTATAGCGCTTTTCCCGATGCTCAAAGCGCTTTACAAATACACATATCACACATGTAACGGTCATGTACTGTGGACGATGCGTGAAGGGTCTTACCCAAGGACACAACGGCTTTACAGACGCAGCGGCGGCAGAGGGGGGTTTCGAACTGGTGTTCCCCAACGCCCCCTTGATCTGATGATCAACGCACAGCCCACTGCGTCACTCCGCCCATCTTCACACCTCAAAGTCATCAAGGCGTTTAAACAAGTACACATTACACACATATCATACATGTAACGGTCATGTACTGTGGACAGTACCCACAGGAGCAAATCCGGGTGAAGTGTCTTGCCCAAGGACACAACGGCCTGGCGCAGTGGTGGCGGGGGCGGGTTTCAAACTGGAGTTCCACAACGCCACCCTTGATCTGATGATCAGCGCACAGCCCACTGCGCCACTCAGTCCCTGAATGCCACTAAATATGTTCTTAAAATGTAATTCCCGCTTAAAAGTTGAGCTATAATTATTTATCGATTAGTTGATAATAGTTCAATTAATAAACAATTACTTATTTACTGACTACTTTTGGTTTGAGTCATTTCTTTTAGGAAAAAAAGCTTAAAGGGGCCCTAAGCTTGTCCCCATGTAGTGTGAATAGGTTTCCGTGCATGTAAATGGTCTGCAGAGGCTAAAATCCCTGTATTCCCTTCAGAGGGAGTTTCTCTCCCACACAGAATGTGATTCCGGGTCATTGTGTAGTTCAGTTACATATCCCAAAAAGCAATATAGACAGCAGAGCTTTTTAAAATAATACTTGTGTTTCAGTGCCTATACAAAAAGACATTAATCAAATGTAAGAAGTGTCTGTCCCCCAGAAAGGCTTCTCTAACACCACCTCTCTTGTTCACCTGTGAGCAGGATAATAATCACCACTGAGCTGAGTGTGTATGTGCGGCAGCACCATGTGCCAGACTCATAATTATGCCCGTCAAGGAACAAGAGACAAAACCAAAGTAACAAAGAACCTTCTAAATCCTCATTACTATTCAAAGCAGACCTATTGTAGCCTCATGACTCCCACGAAGGTTGAGACGGAGCCTCAGAGAAAATATCCAACAAGCTCTATGAACCACAACTCCCCTCTGAGGTCAGGCCAGCTTTATAATCTGATTACTGACAATCACCATGGACACAAATACACTTTATAGAAAAAACATATATTACCAATTTAAATCATTTTCAACAATGTAATGTTTCCATTGCCTTCATTATGACTCATACCTCACTGTACAGCAAATATAAGTTCAATAAATGTAGTTTAAAGTCTCATATATGGAAGTGACTATAGGGGTAGTATGGTGCCCGCTGTGTAAGCATGATGGGGATTTACACTTTCTTAGGCTGGATTGAAAACTAAATAATAATACATATTTGTATGCATACTAGATCTAGAGAAAGTAATGTGTGGAAGGCCTGAATTAAAAAGAACAATTCTCAAGACCTTCAAAAACGCAGAGTAGATGCACTAAAGTGACATAGCAGAAACATGTAGTACATATATACAGCCCTGCAATACAAATGTTTGTGAAACTAATGTGTAAGCTTTGCTAAAGGGAATGCAGAATGCAATACACCAGCTCCATACTAATGAGAATATAGCAGACAGCACTACAGCGTGCAAAATAACATTAAAGGTTCCATGGCATGCTTTTCCGGTTATTACCCGTCCCCTTGTGTGTTATGTAGCTTTTCTGCAAACGGTCTGCAGTCAAAAACCCTCAAAGTACACCCTGTAGCGAGTAAAACTCTAACACAGAAAATACCTGTCTGTGCTGCCCCAGAACGCCTCGATGGACATTTCTCTTTTTCCATTGTTTACTTCGTGGGTATAGTGACGTATTTGGGTATAGTGACGTATTTGGGTATAGTGGTATAGTGACGTATTTGGGTATAGTGACGTATTTGGGTATAGTGGTATAGTGACGTATTTGGGTATAGTGACGTATTTGGGTATAGTGACGTAACATAACGGCTCCGTAGATTGGTCCACTTGGAAGTTGAGCTATAATTATAATTCCATTTAGACCAATCTGCTGAGCCGTTACGTTCGGACTTCCTCACACACACACACTCGGCGGGACGTTGCGAGGCTCTCTGCTGCGAGGAGCGGGACACTGTGAGCCGGCTCACTGGTGTGGAGTCGGCGAGACAGCGAGACACCGCGGAACTCAGCCTGGGCACACACACAAACTCCCAGCCAGGCTGCGGGTGTGTGTGTGATTGTGTGTTTCGGGCTGGGTTTTCGCTGTGTCTCGCTGTGTCGCAGACGGCCACTGGGCTCACAGGGAGGGTGGGGGGGGGG
Organism: Harpagifer antarcticus; assembly: GCA_902827135.1. Classification (NCBI taxonomy): domain Eukaryota; kingdom Metazoa; phylum Chordata; class Actinopteri; order Perciformes; family Harpagiferidae; genus Harpagifer; species Harpagifer antarcticus. Next base: position 2,239,196 of record CADEHL010000394.1, read on the forward strand.
CAGGAGCTCCAACAAGCCGTTTAGGACAGAGAGTGAATACACATACTATACAGAGATGCTGTATGAGAAACCAATGTGAGTTTGGAAAATTGCACAATATACATTTATTTTAGTATACCTCAACAATGGAATTATGATCAGTGGAAATGGCCATTTCTACTGATCTGCTGGAACTGCTACCCCCGCGACCCGACCACGGATAAGCGGGAGAAGATGGATGGATGGAGAAATTGCCATGTCATGGGACCTTTAAGGTGATGCTAAGGTCCAGGACTTCCGTGCATTGCATTTTGAGAAGAGTGTCCATAACCCTGCTTTTGGGTCATGAGGGAGTGCTCTATTATTTATGAGAATCTGTGTGTGAGGTTGGGCAGAGGGAAAATAGTGTTTGGCTGGCAGACACACTTCGGGCTGCTGTAGTTAACATTTGGTCAGGTATTGAATACATTGTTTAAACAGTATTTCAAAACAAGCTGTCATTTTATGGTCAAAACATAGACATATTTTTAAACTATGTTGTGTCGGTTTGCTTATCATATTATTGACTCATGTCATTTGAGTAATATGTGTTCACTTGATTTGTATTTAAGGAACTCAAACTGCAACCAATTCAGCTCTGGGTTTGTTGCTTTGTGGACTTGGGAACAAATCATTTCATACAAACAGTTTGGAAACAAATCGGACACAATTAGAAGCAGCCGTTTGCGAGGGCAGCTGGTGGTAAGGGGGGTTTGTTATACAACTGTTAGTTCACCTGAGGGTTCAAACAGTGGCTGCACAAGCCCTCAGTGGCCGTGTGAAGGTGAGGGTGAGGCCCCGGCTCAAACCAACAAGTGTGAGCCTTTGCTCTTCTGCATAGGCTTTGCCGCCTGGTAGAACTCAATATCAACCTGTAATATGCATCTTCTTACTATTTCCAATGTGATGCAAGCTCGCTTATTGCACTGAAATCAACAAATCTAGAGAAAAATGAAAGCTGTATCTTCTACAATCCTTAACACATTGCAGCAACTCCAAGACGTCTACTTGCTGCCGCTTGTAAGCTGGTGGGAAAGAAACAAGAGATGTGTGTGAGCCTTTTCATTGATGAAAGTTGGATTATAAGATTGTAAAAGCCAAAGATTTACTGGCTTAGGAAATTGATACTGAGGCAAATGTTGCATGTGGAAAATCTTCAGACAAAACGTTTGTGCAAGAGAGAAATGTGTTAACTTGATCATGGAAATGAATGAATAGCTCTGAATGGCAAAAGTAGGCCTAAATCAATTATCCATGTAGTTACATTTTACAACGAGGCTGACTTCAGTAGTTTCACTGACCGAGTGAATATCCATAAGCAAATGTTATACAAACGTAATCATCACATGAGACCGGTCTAATCTCAGGCCTTAAATAAGTCAGTCTGATGTCTGTAAAGCTCTAAGCACCCGACGGACTAATAGAATGAGTCATTTCCTGCCTGCAGACACAAGAGAGGGATTCAGCTCATTGACCGGATATTAATGCCTGCTTCCGGTGATTTAGTGCCGTGGCCACCAGGTGATGGATGGGGACACCTTCACTGTGAACTCAAGCATTCGGCTGCTCCGTTGTAAAGCAATTACACCGTCACAATAGAGTCACTTTGTCCAAGGGACCCCCGGTGGGCAACACGGAGGGAATTAAAAGACTAGTTAAGATGTGGACATTGTGTTGAGATGTTTGAAGAGGAGAGAGAATCCACACTCGTTGGCGGGAAAAGCTCTCGGGGTGAACGGATATATAGTGAGAGACTCCAATCCAAACGAAAGAGGGAAAGCGCAACAATTGTTTTTTTATAGGTGTCGACATAACATTTTTTTTTTTTTTAAAAGGAAGCAGACAGAGAACAGGAGGACAACATCAAGAAGGGTCAAATGTTAAAAAGGCACATAGCAGTGCAAAGGTATACGATTAATGCAAAGGTATATATTTTACTATATTTCAAGACATATTGTGCTCACACATCAAGTGCATCGAAGAGCTGAATCAAACACTTTTGTATTAAAGAAAATAGGACAAAATAGATATTAATTGTTTTTCCCGCCATAGCATGAACATATTGAGACATCATTTGCAAATAGTAACACCCCACCCCACCCTGTAAACCTCCTTTAAGAACACATTGAGGCTCGTCGTTGAAAGCTGCACCAATGCCTGTACTCAAAGCCAGGGGATAACACGTGTTCTTCTTCAAACATCAGAAACCTCTCCAGGCTCTGCTGCCGATCAATATTTTACTTTTTATCCACTATATTTATTATTGTTTTCCTCACTAGTTACTAAGATTCTGACAAAACTAAAATGTACACTACAGCTAAGACTGTTAGTCAACTGTATCAAACATCTTAAATGTTTCATAACAGTACACAAAGTTATACAACTGATATAATAAGTAATAGTTTAACAATGTCAGGGGGTATTTTATTACTTTTAATACTATAAGTTAATCCCTCTGATTATGTCAACATGTTTTAATAAAGCAGGACTTTAACCTTTGAATACACTAGTGTCGTATCAGTACTGTTATATAAGTAAAGCATCTGAAGACTTCCTCCACTCAGGGTCTAACTGACTACATGTGAATACAAATAAACGTGTGTGTGTGTGTGTGTGTGTGTGTGTGTGTGTCAATTATCTCCCACTCAGTCTTTCCAACGACTGTAAACATTTCAATCATTATCGGAACAGCATGCCAGTCACAACACAAAGCTAATCAGAATCAGCCCCGCCCACTTAATTAAAACAATTAATATATTTCCCATGATGAATACAGAGAGGTTGCCAATATGTTTGAACCCTTTATGCTATTTTTGTTACAATATGGCCGCCATGACAACGCGATAATCAAGGGTAAAATGATCATGATGTTTCTTGCAGAATAAACGTTATAATAACAGTTTGAAGCAACCATTGTGTGTTTGCCTCCTTTCCCTCCATTTGCTTTCCCCTCCGTTAGCTCAATACTGCGTAACAAAGCATCTCAGCTGCACTCAATCCTGATTAAAAGCTTGAGTGACTTTCACTCCCCCACTTAGTTGCTACCTGAACTGCACAAAACCATTTTCTACTCATTTCTGTGAGAATGAAATGTGGTCTCAAACGTAAAGGTGCTGATATGGGGGGAGAGTGGAGTATGCTTCAGTTTGGTTCATTCTGTGTGCCATGGAGGATTAACACTTTGCACATATGTATTCGCTGTGGGTGAAACATGTTTACATAACCTCCAGCTGTGAATGTGGTCGGTCTGAGAGGGAGGCATTGTTTAAGTCAAACTTGTGGATGTTTGTCTTTCCAAACATTTGGGAGAACCATCAGATGGATAGGGACAGGTCTCATTCTGCTGCACTTGCTTCGCACTGTTGATATGCACTTTATGTTGTCCTTGAGGCAGAGAGTTGGAGCGGCTAGAACTGTAAGAAGAATAAGCACTGACCCTCCAAACTTCAGCCATGACTTGCTTCACACTCTACAGACACTCAATCATAACTGGAAGCCGTCCAGTAGAAGCCCGTAGCCAGATAGCTGTTGGCCAGCAGAGCAAAGAGGTGCTGGCTCAAGGGACCCACAAGGGTAGTGAGTAAAGAACAGTGGCAGCCTTTTACTTGGTCTAATCAGAATATCCCAGCTGGTCCAATCCTTCAATCTGCTCTCCTCATAGAGGCACAATCAGATATGTTGCAGTCCAATTGTTACACTGGTTTAAGTTCTAGTAAACTGTTCCCACACACGGTTTAAAAAGGGAGGAAATGTTAGGATTTTAAAAGCCATCGTCACAAAATGGCACAAACACACAGATACAAATGATACAAATGTAAATGCAGAACAATAAATAAGAGCAAGGAGCCCCCTGCCTGCGCCCATTAAACCAAACCCACCCCTCTTGCTTCACAAATACTTGCTTGTTGGCATACATATAAGTTATACTTAATATATACACATTGTGTGATGAGGATTGTTTGGCTGCTGTAGAGTCAACGGTTCATTTCATCTGATGCTTTCATAGATAAGGGGGAAATGTTTGGAGGGCACAGTATATGTTTTAATAATAAATAAACTTGGTTGAGTGGGTAAGGGACATGTTGCACCTCAACAGGCGGAACATGTCATTTATCACAGCTTGTCCATGGTCATGTGTTGACTTTCAGTCATGTGTTCAATCACTGGGAAAACTATAGTCATTGTAAAGCGTTTATGAGTTTAGATGGCTGTCGTTTTGGAAGAACATTTATATTCTGAGAAATGAAAACAGTAGGAAGCCATTTCATCTCAATACTGTGTGCCATCCCCACAGGAGCAACTTGGGGTGACTGCAGTGGGGTTTGAACCTGTGACCCCCCCCCCGGATCCCAACACCAACGCACTAGGCCACTGCGCCACATGCCTCCTCAAGCCCATGAATAAAATGGGAACTAATGACCAGGTTGAACAAATGGAAATTGCTTTCTTGTGATACCACTAAACACATGAGCTTTCATTAGGAAACATCAATTCTATTCAAAAAGGATTGACTTATTCAAAAGACTAAATGAGTACATTGCCTCAGCGTCTCCTTGTGTTAGCTACAGTCCATTTTTATTTTAGGTGTTCTTTGACGCACTTAAAATCAATCATTATAAATACTGCCAGTGTAAAGAAAGAGCCACATATAATAAATAATAATAAAATAAATAAACCCTGCAACTAAATCGACAAGTGATCTTACAAAAGGTTACTTGCATCATTGAAATTATCTTTTGTACACGAATGAAAGCCAGCCGAAGGTCTCATCATTATGAACACATTTAGTTTCTGCAGCCTTTAAAGCAACGGTTCACTTCAATGAAATGTAGTCGCCATGAGATAGAGGTGATGTTTTATCAGCCCCTGTATTCTCCTCCCTATTAGAAGGTGAACCTTTCATACAAACCAGAGCCCGGCAAGAGCCCCATGGTCTGTAGACACTACCTTATTTGCATGAGTGCACGCATTTACTAGGGTTGCCAGAAACTGACCATGATCAAAATCGATTATTCGGCAGCCCTGGCGAATAATAATCGATTATTCGACCGACCGACCGACCCCGACCCCACCCCCCGCCCCCCCCCCCCCCCCTCCGCAGAAGAAAAAAATAAACTCAGACAAAAGGAATTCCGTTTTTTTTTTTACTGGAACATGTTTAACAGTACAAACAACATAAACGACAAATAAACCTACATCAACATGATGTTGGTTTATTTTTTGTTATTTTCTAAAGTGCCTGCCATCACCTTTATTTGGAGATGCGCGATGCGCGCACAATGTATTTATTGCAATGCTGCCATTATTAAATACAGGCTACAGCTTCTATTAATAATAGCAGTATTGCAATAAATATTATTATAGCAATTTATGTATTGCAATGCTATTATTAATACAGGCTGTAGCCTGTATTAATAATAGCATTGCAATAAATACATTGTGCGCGCATCGCGCATCTTCAAATAAAGGTGATGGCAGGCACTTTAGAAAATAACAAAAAATAAACCACCATCATGTAGCCTGTATTAATAATAGCAGCAATGAAATACATGTCCTTCACGAGCATATTGGTGATTAGTGCAGTTATTTCACATGCACGCATGTCATCACAACGACGTGGCCTCGAAGTAAAGTTGGTAATGGCCGGCTGTGCTGCGTCTTTCTCTGTAACCTCTTTGGCTTCGCACTCAAATGCGAACGCATTGTTGAGGTTGAGCTATGATATACCAACGTCTTTTCGCAGAGCTTGCATTTCACTTCCTTTGGACTTGTAAGTTCAAAGTAGTTCCACGAGGAACTCTTTTTACCTGCCGCTTTGCTCATCTTTAGTCGCACGTGTGAGGGAGAGGGGGGGGGGGCGGGGTCGGTGTGTAGCGTGCTGCAGCAGCAGTCTGCTCTGCACGCAGGCTTCCTCCAAGTTTACAGTAGAACAAACTGGTGGTGTGACCAATGGCCATTTACAATTATTAATACCATTACTATTATTAGCATTAGTCTATATTTTGGTTGAAACTAAGCCAGAAAAAAATAAATAAACATAAATAATAAAATATATAAATAAAATCGATTTTTAAAAATAATATTCGATTATGGAGACTGTAACGAATAATCGAATAATCGCCTCTTTCTGTTTCATGACAGAAAGAGGCCACAACAAAAACTAAAAGTTAGCAAGGTGTTAGTCAGAAACTTGGAAGGTTTGTCGTCCTTCATATTTAGTTGAACACAGTACAGCAGAACTCGCCAGTCGTCAGAAAATCAGGGCGAAATGTCATTCTCAAGGGCATGGGCTCAAAATGAGGAAACACTTTTGCTGTGTGTACCATCGTTACACATGTGCAATGTTTAACTGTAGAGCCGTCTAACCTCCAGGCAGCCTTAAGGCAACAATCAGCCGCATCATGTTTACAAGAGACATGCCCTCTGGATTCATTTTGTGTCAACACAGAAACACGAGTGAGAACGAGCCCAGCGGACAGACCGCAGGGCTCTGAAACACGTTTCTGCTCATGGTCAGAATCAGATATGCTGCCATGCTCAGTGTGTGTAGTAGGAGCCACACGTAGAGTGTGTTCTGTGTTTGTTACGGCACACTTATTGAGTCACTATAGGTGGTGGGCGTGTCTATTGGATTTGTGTGGTGACGTTTGCGGTTATATATCCGGTTCTTTTTACCTGCGCCCTTTGTCACAGATGGAGGGAGAGTGAGCTGGAGAAGGGACATTTTTGTTGACCGCATGCACAATCACATAGTGGATATGGACTACTACTGAATGTTTGCTTATTTCGTTTGCAAATAAGACGTCAAACGCATACCGGTGGAAAGACTGAGTTTTTGCGCGTCTTGTTTAGTCCCCGGCACTTCTATTGGATTACTACAGCCGCAACACTAAAATGACTCTGCTGCAGATTCACTGGCTACCACATGACACGGTCTGAGCTGTAACCACGGAAGATCATAGGCCAACACACAGATCAACTCAGCAAGGAGACAATCTAAATCCTCCTATTTAGGAAAATTTTCCCACCGTACTAAAATCATCCTCGAGCTGAGTCATGAAACAATTCCATTAAGCCAGAATGTCAATCAGGCATTTGTGTACAGTGTGTGTCAATCACATGCAGCGTTCACACTTCCTCCAGTCAGTCTCAGTTTGCATCGCTCAGCTTCTCTTCCTCATCATGACATTCTGTTAGGGCAGTCATTCCTGGCAGCTTGACAAATGATTCGTTCGGAGCTGAAGACGTAACATTGATTTCACTGACTCGTTTTCCCCCATTTCTAATTTATTTCCTCAGTGGTCGCTAGGGTTGCAAAGGGGCGGAACATTTCCGGTACATTTCCGGAAAGTTTCCATGGGAAGTTAAGCTGGGGAATTTTGGAAATATTCGATGCAAAATTAAACAAGACATTTCAACAGATTTTTTTTTTTTTTTTTTAAGTAGAACAGAACAAGTTTTAATTATTTTATTGAACAATTATTTGTTTCATTGAAGAACGAAAAGAGGAATGTTGAGTTAAATATTACTCATCTGTGCATGTGATGGAGGAATGCACAGTGCCTGTGGGGGTGTGGTCTCAATAGCATGCAGTAAGCAGTGTGCTATGGCATGGATATTCAAGTGTACTTGAATGGCATCTGTTTGTTTTAGTCAAGATTATGCTAAAATGTACTTTTCCTATATTTAAGTTCCATATGAAGAGCCAACCTTCAATTTAGAAAATTCCCAGTTTATTCCCGTGGAAAATTTCCATCTTTGAAAATTCCCGGAATTTTGCAACCCTAGTGGTAGCCAAACATCTCACAAGTCGTCGGAAGCTCCAACAGTTTAAACTAGGCAAGAATGTGTCAAACATCATTTCAAGAACAAAATATGATCTAGTATTCAGACCAATATGATTACTCAGACATTAACTCTAAAAGCTATTTAAGCATCAATAGAACTTAACCACTGTATAACAACATGCAGGGTTGCAACAATCACAGCACAGTAGGTAGACCAGGCCTAAATATATAACATACATTTGTGATTCATCCCTGACAAAGTTGTCATTGTAAATTACAAGAAAGTACACAATCCAGAATCCAGGAGTGTTAAAGTACCCTGTCACACACGCTGACAAAAAAGTTAAGTTACACCCTGCCTGCCTCCATCTAATCAGCACAGCGACCATGAGCCGTCTGCAGTGCTGCTCCCAGCCTCTCGCCTCTCATTTCTCTGACTTGTGGCCGAGTCTTGGCATGCCGATGTGCCAGGCAGAGGCCCAGGCAGAGGCCCTGGCAGAGGCCCAGGCAGAGGCCCTGGCAGAGGCCCTGGCAGAGGGCCTGGCAGAGGGCCAGGCAGAGGGCCAGGCAGAGGCCCTGGCAGAGGCCCAGGCAGAGGCCCTGGCAGAGGGCCTGGCAGAGGGCCTGGCAGAGGCCCAGGCAGAGGCCCAGGCAGAGGCCCTGGCAGAGGCCCAGGCAGAGGCCCTGGCAGAGGCCCAGGCAGAGGCCCAGGCAGAGGACCAGGCAGAGGACCAGGCAGAGGACCAGGCAGAGGCCCAGGCAGAGGCCCTGGCAGAGGACCAGGCAGAGGACCAGGCAGAGGACCAGGCAGAGGACCAGGCAGAGGACCAGGCAGAGGACCAGGCAGAGGACCAGGCAGAGGACCAGGAGTCAACCCAGTGAATTCAAACTGGCCAAAGCTTCATCTTTTTTTTATCTCTTCTTTGCTTCAGTCCCTTTTCTGAGCAGTCTTGCCTTCAAATACCCAAAAGACACCAAAATACAGTATTTGCATCTTTCTCTCTTGTGTCTGTGGCTCAACGTCGTCATTTCGCCCTCCCTCTCACACACTCTCCTCAGACCAATGAGATTAAACAGTCAGTGTGACAGGCAGTCTGAGGTTGATGGTCCACTCCAAAACAACAGGATTTATGTCCCTCATCCCGTCCTGTCACATCTCCTGACTATCCGTCACACCACAGACAGGGGAGCTAGCCTTGGCAGTGACTCCGGGGACCGGGGCCAAGGCCGCCTCTCAGGATGGCTCAGAGGCAGAAAGTAATACAGCTGTAAGCCCTTGACTCGTCCCCTGGCGCTCACAACAATCTGATGCTTTCAGAGGCCATCCCTGAACTCATCAGGCAACACAGGTTTGCTAAAGTGGAGCGGATTAAGCCTAAGTCGAGTCACAGAGCGGGGAGGAAATACTGCCAATGAGTATTGTGCTGGGAACAAAATAAGTTGCAACGACTTATTTACTGCCGGCCCCGTTTGTGAGAGATTATGATTTGTTATTAATGTGTGTGTGATGGTGGCAAAGCCAAGTGACTTTCATATAGCATTTTACATAAGCAATAGGGCAACAGAATAAAAACTCAATCTACCATTTTTTGAGAGGAGATTCTCATTTTATGTATTTTCTAAAAGCTGCATTAATCACACACACACACACACACACACACACACAAAGCTGAGGGACACGCAGCCCTGAACAATCATCACCTCGTGAAGATTGTATAGCTAGCTCGGCTTCAACGTTAGGCATCTCAATTACATTTATATTTAGCTGATGCTTTTATGCTAAGTGATTTACAATAAGTGCAATAAACTCTGAAGATACAAACTCAGAACAGCAAGAGACCTGCAGGTACAGCCGCTTCAAACAAGCCAGCGTCCTTTATTTTACATATCTATTAGCTAACTATGTCAGTTTTTTGGTGAACCTTGAGAACCGTGGTTTGCTGTAGAAGCTGCTGCTGCTGCTTGAAGTGGGATTGATGAGCGCTGTGAGAAGGAACAAGAGTTGGGTCATAACTCTTTTGGGGTTCATCATCACTAAGACAACGTCCACGTTACACACGGTCATTGGATGCACACGGCGGTGCACTGGAGCTTCGGAATGGGATAATATGTGGGAGCAGAGTTAAGTTTGAGGTGAGGGAAATAGATCGGATGTGATTTCTGTCACACATGCATTCATCAAAAGCTTCCAGAAAGCAGCTAACTCAAGGTTGGCATTTCATCCGTCAAATGTGCCGAAGCCTAAATTCAGTCAGCTGTTTCAGACTTGGCTGGTATTTTGTGATATTTTAATTCCCCATTCAAAGTGCGTGCATGTCATTTTAGTTCGAAACTATAATGAATGAAAGGTGAAAAAGGGTTGTACAACATGTTGAAATTGAACCTGTTAGGCAGCATCACATATCTTGCTTTTCTAACAAAGAACTCAAGCTTTCACTAAACCTATCGAGTGAAATATTCAAACCAAATATGAGCTAAGGTAGAAATGGAATAATCTGGTATCACCACCAAATATAAAACATAGTTGTGTAGGTTTGTGTAATGCTTTCCTGCGTGGGTAATGAACTCCCTTGTAGCTTTCAGAGGTTTAAATGGGTACAATGATTACAGACCTCAAAGCATGTAATAGACGACACCCAGAAAGCATTACAGACTTCAAGCATGTCAAGTCGAGCAGTAATGACCTCCAGGGGGATTTCATCTCGGAGACAGCTTTCTGAGTGCATGTCTAGTCAGACTAATACCAGCAACAGCATACTATTAGGGCGGCAGTGGTTCAGTCTGTAGGGGATTGGACTTTGGACCGAAGGGTCGCCGGTTCACGTCCCGGTCAGACCAAACAATACAGAGTGTGGACTGGTACTGGAGAGGAGCCAGTTCACCTCCTAGGCCACTGCCGAAGTGCCATTGAGCAAGGCACCTGACCCCCAACTGCTCACTGGCACCGGCTAGACTGGCTGCCTCCGCTCTGACCTCTCAACTGCATGTGTGTGTATTTGTGTATATATGTGCATGATGTAAAAAGTGTGTACTGTGTGTATAAAAACACATGTGTGTACGACAGAGTGGAAACTGTATTTTAATAAAAGGTCCTTCTTCTCCTCTTCTATTACAGAGGACATGTGTACAAGCAGCATCTTTTAAAGAACCTTTGTTTTCACTCCTCCTTAGTCTCACAGCCGACCCAAATAGACTAAACCGAAATAATTAAGTCCACTCCGAAATAAACCTAGGAAAAAATCAACATGGAATTTTGAGAGAATTGATTGGAACATTAGCATTCTATCCGACGCACAGTTTGTGGTTACTTGAGAGCAGAGATGGTCTGTCGCAGTCTTCAGTTTGAAGAGCACATTCAGAGGAACTACAAACACAAAATTAGACCAATGACCTCATTTATAATGTAATCAAGTAAATAATGATGTATTAACACATGGGGATTATGCATTTTCCTCAGACACAGGGAACCAGAGTATGTGTGCCATAGGACTGAACAAGTGGTTAAAGGCTCAAAATACAAAGTAGTACAACGTAATAAATGCAGTGATGTGGATATACCATAGTATATATGAAGGGATATACTGAAGGCAAGAGCCTAAATGACTAAAGTCACGTAGCAAGGACTCCATTTGAGCTATAATCCATGGCTGTGAACAGACTTGTGACTTTTCAAACTACACACAATATTAAAAAGCAGCGTATAGAGATCTCACACTTTGTACAGGGACTATTGTTCCCGCTCTTATTTATACATTTTGCTGAAAAATAGTTCCTTTGTAGGAACTACAGGTCAGGGCAGCCTGAGTAGCTGAAATAATGGGAAGCAATTATATTGTTATTCTCCTAGGATTACAATTTGTTTTATGAGAGAGATCGCTGCAGCATGAGAACAATGCTGCAAGAATACATTTATTGGTGTCATTTTCTACGAGTGTGTGAAAAAACTAAAGGGCACCATAATTACACATCATCAGGACACTAATGGATTATGCAATAATATTCTTAAAATAGTGTTATTTCTACAGGGTCGCTTTGCATAGACATGTCAAAAGTCAAGGGAAACTATAAAGAGTGTTTAGATGCCACAACGAGGCATGTACTGGATAACCAAAAGAAAACTGTTGCCATGTGTGATGCCCCTGTGGGTTCATCTGGAGAGGGTGTGGCTATGCCGTGTCGTCCAGCATTGATTGCAGTAACTCAGGGCACCTGGGTCTGGTGCCCTGCAGCTACTTGGAGCCTCTCTGTCTCCTCTCTGCTTTCTCCTACAGCCACCTGGTTCTGTTGAGTATGCTATTTGTTACTTCAGTTGCTTTACTTTGTGCACCTCAACATCCTCACACATACATGTCCATGCAACCTCACCCTGCATTTACACTACTGATACCACTGACGTCCACACCTCATGCTTTACCTACTTTGCACTTAAATTCATTTGGTTGATTTGAATTGTTTGCTTAAATAAACATATTTTGATAACCTTGATATGGTGTGTCTCCTCTTTGTTGTGGCCTTTTGAGCCAGGTCACAACAACATACAAGTGCAACCTCCCACCCATTGCATCTGAACGCAGGTTACTCCCCTCAGTGAGCCTGCACGAGCCACCAACGTGTCAACAAGGAATACATCGTCTCCAGCTCAGTTCAAATATTGAATTCAAACACAACCAACCCCACCCTCCCATCATACCACCCCTTGCTGAGTTTGCACATTTGCCCTATCTTTGCAGAATGTGCACACTGTACTTTACAGTGTGCACTTCCCTCTTTACTGAAATGTATTTGACAGCATATCCCTATGTTTCTTTCAGTCTTCTTATTGTAATGGATGTTTATTATGGTCAATCCAAAGATGTCTTCCACAATGAGGACCATAAAAAAAATGAGTGGAATTTGTCAGATGCTTCAAAGATGAATTGTGAAATAAGAAACATCCATGTGATGTTGATAGAGCATAGGTGAGAAGGAGATTAATCACACAATCAATCAGAAAAGCATGCTAAATAGAATAAAAGAGTAAAACACTGTCAGGAGAAAGAAGAAAACGCTCAGATGAATTTCCAGCACCATGGACAGCTCATAGGAATCATAAAACCAAGGACCTCACAAGGTCTCCTCCTAAATCAATCTTCACAAATCAGACATGCACTTTTATCACCTAATTTGCTAATAGATGTTATTTACACTCAGCGGCATTAACCACAGTGCACAGACTACAACAGTATACTGTATTTATTCTCAGTGTATAGCTTTGGAGTAGGAGGGCCAACATCCAGCTTTGCTGACACACACACACACACACACGGGTTACCAGCTGCTTTAAAGGAGTCTGGTTTCATGCATGCTGCTTAGAGGTAGTCACTACACTATGGTTGCAGTTCACTACACTGCCTGCTGATACAACAAATAGACCAGCTGCTTCCTGACAACAAAATCAATTTCCCTTAACAAATCGTGTCTTATTGGCTTCAAGATGTCAATGTGAGACTCTTAGGCCAAACACATAATTAACATAAGATGCATGAGCTTATTATACACAGGACATGTGGGTCCAAAGGACAAGGCCAGTACAACAAAAAGTTCCCATGACGTTGACATTTAGTAACCAACTTTCTGCAGGATACTAATTTGCAGCCTGTATGGAAAGGATTACATGTGTAACAGCTCAAATTGTGCATGTGTGGTGACATCAATAACTTACCTTTACAGCATCAGCATGGGTGACTTTGTCGAAGACTTTGTCATTGACTTTCATGATCTGGTCGCCGATTCGAAGACCCTCTTTCTCCGCCAGGCTTCCCGGCTCCACCAGGGACACGTAGATCCCGACCCCATGCTCGGACCCTCCGCGGATGCTGAAGCCCAGGCCCTCGTTGCTCTTGTGTCTCTTCATGGTGACCTGCCGGATCTCGCCCGGCGGCTCGTGGACAAAGTTCCTCCCGAGCAGAGGCACCAGGGGAGCTGTCCCTTCGCTGCTGGTGCTGAAGCTGTCCGGAGAGCCACGCAACGCCACCTGAAACTCAGGCGGGTTGTTTGGTGAGAAATGCCCCGGGGGAGTAGGGCTGGCACTGGGGAAGTCTCCCGGCGGGGGTTCGGCGTTGCCATTGCTCGCAACTGAATCCGATTTTAAGTAGAGGCCCTCCGAGGTGTACTGCTCGAAGAGGAGCTGGTCGGAGCGGGGGATGACCAACCGAAGCATGGGCAGAAGTTGCCGCTTGCTGGGCGCGTTGAGGATGACGTTGAGGGTCTGGACCAGGTCGTACACGTTGCGTTTGGAGTGGTACACGTTGAGGCAGTGGATGAACTGCTCCCTCTCAAAGTCGTTGAGCAGGAGGTTGAGCGCGTTGTGCAGTTTCCGCACGTTGGCCGACAGCGTCCGGGCACTGGAAGCCACTGAGTTGGCCGAGGAGCTGAGCGACATGCGCTCCAAGTCGGTGCTGCTCATCGTGGCGGGCTGACCGGGACACGGCGCCACACTGGTTAGAGAGCAGGCATTACGGGCTCGCAGCCCGGGTTTACACCGGCGCTTGGCATCACGACCGCTGGAGGACGGGCACTCCGGTTATATCCATGCTGCCCGCCTCTGACAGATGATCCCCCGGTTAGTAGCAATTGGCTAAGTGAGGCAATGCAAAGGGGCAACTTCTACGGGCAGTTTAGTCCAGCTAATTCAATTTCACAGCTGACACAAATGAATAAGCACTTACCATAATTTTGAAATAATTAATTGGATTCTGCAAACTTCACCTTGGTCAGGATGGACATGCAACAGCCTCTCGGAAACCCCGTCCCGCTCCTCGCAGAGCTTAGTAATGAGCAGCAGTATGATCCACCCTGCTGTCATTAGCTACGGTCTAATTTCCCAGCAGGTCAGGTGGCCACCGAGCCGCCGCTTCTCTGGTGTCTCACCGTCAGCAGCAGCTCCACGAGGCGGAGTAAAACAATAATACGAGGACTTAAAAGTTGTAAGCGACTTCGTCCTCTGCTTCGTTAGCAACTCGAAAAGAAAAGCTATTCCCTCAACGAAGAAGCAGAAAAAAAGTTGTTTTCGAGCTCGTGCTCAGCGTCCCGAGGAGTCCAAACGTCCGGCTCCGGTCTCGGTTATAGTTCCAAACGAAGTGAAGTTGACATAAATGTCTTTCCAGCAGAGTTACACGGAGCGAAAGACGTGTTTCAGTCGTTTTTGTGTTGGTTTAGTTTTATTTTCCGTACCGTTGCGGTGACCTGCTGCTCGGTGTCTCCGTTACTACAGCGACAGACTGAGGCTGGCGGCTCGCTCTCCTCTGACAGTCCTCTAACAGGAAGTGACGCAGCAGCCTCGTGCAGCCAATACATGGCTTGTTATTACTTACAGCATGCGCTCGTGCTTATGACAATTGGTTACTAAACAGGACTTTAATTAGACTAGAGTGTACCATGCTTTTGGCTGTGCAGCTTGTTAGTTAGTTTTTGTATTTTTCAAAACTAAAAATGGTTCTACTTATAAGGACCCAACGTGACACAGGTGTCACATGACATGTAAATGTTCTGGAAAGTTCCTTATACAGCTTTAGCCTTTATTTTATCTCATGAAGTCCCTAAGTGACACACACTGAACAGTCTGGTGGGTCATGGGCCACGTCATTTGATTTTGTGTTCCCATAACAACATGTCCAAGATGTTCATGTGCCAGACTACATTTCAAAAGCTTTTTTGTTTGTTGCTAAAGGTACAATTCAAGCCATTTAAGAATTAAAATGCGTACATAACATGTCCTTTATTACATTTAACCTGTTGTGGAAACATTTCTTGATCGAATTGATATGAAACAAATGAGACAAACATCGATGTGTCACATCGGGACTTTAACCCTAAACTTTCACAGTAAACCCGGAGTGACACATGTGGACAATTAGAAATATTATTATGATCTGCTCAGTTAATTTAGCTGAATAAATTACATTTAGTTAATATATTCTTTATTCTTCCATTCAAAGAATGTTCAAACTAATTTAAACCAAAAAATCATCCTCATTAAAGGTGGGGTAGTTTGAGAAACCGGCTCGAGATACACTTTTTGTTATATTCCATGGAATGCTCTTAACATCCTGATAGCAATGAATATCTGAAGTGCTTTGACAACAAATCCATAACAAAATGTCATCTGTGGAAGCTGTGGCGCTGTAAAAAGCACGACCAATCACCTGAGCCGGCTCGGCTAAAATAACTGGATGGCCTACCTGCCTGTCAGCCTTCCATCTGTGCACAAACTTATCTCGTGCCCTCATTGGTCATGTGCACGTTCGTGTGTGTTGGAGGAGGGGCTATAAATAAGCGTTATTTTACCATTAAAGCCCAATGCGACATATATACAGTATGTCACATGTCAGATATTTGACTCTAGGGGGGGTTCTTGTCAGAAATGTGTTCTAGGTGTTCTATGTATCCTAAATGATGTTCCCCTTAATTTCCCCAAAAGTAGAAATGTGTCCGGGTTCTCATGGGTTAAATGTTCTGTGAATATAATCTTAACACATATGTAGAACTATGTTCAGAGCTTGTTTATTTGTTTATGTGAAGGCTGGTAATTATTTCATCAACAATATACTATGGCCAATATGTTTAACAATACATAAAAGCCATGAGAGGCTAACAATAAAAACATGGTTTCCCATCTTTTAAGTTTGATTGCAATAGTGTTTCTCTCCTGTGTTTACGACCACAGGTCAAAAGGTTCCCAGGAAGCTACTTTTGTCTACTTTTATCTGTGAAAAAAGTGTTTGTGCTTCATTTTCTTTCATATTCCTCTGGTCATTACCCTCTTTATGTGGATTAAAACATCAATCTTTGCCAGTTGTGAAGGATTTTAACTTCTGCGGGAATCTCTCATCCAAGGGTGCTTGCCCTGCAGCCTAAAGGAGCAAAGTGGAGGTGAACACAGCCCAGTAATCATTCACAAGTGCAAAACGGTGACGATGTCAACTGAGGTCAATGTGCTTCTTTGGCAGCGTTTCTGAGCTGAGTCTCCCTTAAGACATGCTGTTGCTAAGGGCCAAATGTTTCCTTCTGGCTTATTAACCAGTAACTCAAGCGTTTAAAAGGCCGACCAGGGCAGACTGAGGACTGTCTGCTCTCACAAAAGGCTCCATTGTGACATTTTAAATTAAAACTGTGGCTAAGTTTGTGCTGGGTGATAGAAGTATCAAGGTGGGAAATTGGCAATTGGAGGACAAAAAAGGACTTGGGAAAGGGTTCTTAGATAATATATCAATGAGATAGGAATGCAGTGAATACCAGAGGAGGAATCGAGGTTAAAGCACAGATGACTGACGACACAGAAAGAGTCAGCACTCTACATCCTTAAAGTGACACAGCAGCACTGTCGGCAAAGCAGCGACCAAGGCAACCCAGATAAGATCACCACCGTCTGATAGAATATGCGAGGTTTCAGAGTAAGATGTTTATCGGGGCATTATTTATTTCGCTACGTCTCTATTTTCAGTCTTGTTTTTTCAGAAAAGCCTTCCAAGCACTGTCCTCAATGTTGGATTTAATTTTTTGTTGACAGTAAGAAGGTTATATTACAGATTAGACTGATAGGCAGTATATTTTGATAAAGAAAACTGTGATATTACACCAGATTTCAAATGAGGACTTATTGGTGAAATGATATTACACTACAGCGCCCAAACATGGGGGCATATATGAGGGCCCTGTCAAATTACCCACAAACCCATTGTCTTTAAGGGACAAATTAATATCCCATCCTTATATCAATGTCAGGGAGATGAGACCATGCAGTGCATTGGGGTATCTGGGAGAGGCAGAGATGTACAATAGTGTAATAGTGGAGGCTGTGGCGCAGTGGGTTAGTGCGTTGATGTCCGGATAAGGGGAGCACAGGTTCAAACCCCACTGCAGTCAGCATGTCGTTGTGTCCCTGAGACACTTCACCCCAAATTGCTCCTGTGGGGATTGCCCACAGTATTGAGTATGTAAGTCGCTTTGGATAAAAGCGTCTAACAAGTGACATGTAATTTATCATCAGCATAATATTGATTATATACATAGAGATGGTCAATAATATAAGATCACAGAGGCCCATCTGCTGCTTAAGCGTGTCGGTTATTATTGATCTGAATGGTATTGAATGCCCCACTATGATCTCTCACCAACACCAGCCAGCAGTGGACCTCAATAATTCTGTAATGGGAGCAGATCCCTGCAGGAGGTCCAAAACATTTACACAGTGTGGATGTAATGATAGAGTGGACACCCGCTGTTTGTCAATGGGCTCTGTGGAGAAAACAAACAGTAAAAAAGAATGGAGAAAAAGCAGAATTGCAGATAAATCGATATAGATAGCACGGTCTCATGAATGTATACCAAAACCCGTAAAGCAGATGCAAAGGAAAGGTCAAAATGCAATGAATAAATATGTAAAGAAAACCACTTCAGAAATCTGTGTGTGTGTGTGTGTGTGTGTGTGTGTGTGTGTGTGTGTGTGTGTGTGTGTGTGTGTGTGTGTGTGTGTGTGTGTGTGTGTGTTTGAAGTTGATTGATGACAGTAATTAGAGGAGTTCACCAGTGGGAAACATTAGAGACAGAGATCCACACTGCACAACAAACCAAACAGCAGAGAAGAGATAGAGAAACTTTTTGAGAAAGAAAATAAAAGATAGAGAGAAGAATCAGAACAGAAAGAATGAAAACACACACAGAGCTAATGACTTTCACTTTCATCACATGTTTCCATTGTAACTGCAGAAGCTCTGAGCTGAACGCCGAGACGGACAGAGACGGGTTCTCTCTTGGTGGCAGAACAATGACTGTGTTAATGAAGATGTGACCGCAGTGAGATTAACTACTGTATTATGATACTGTTATTCTATTGGCCCTCTAGTTGATCAGTATGACCAGTGCACTTGAGGCTGCCTACTCAAGTAAATTAGCACATGTTATGGTTAACTGTAATCATTCTGAAGGCTTAAAAGGCTTAAAGACTACACTTAATAGGCTTACCGGCGTATGACTAAGAGATTAACAGAGTCATCAATGTTCGTAAAATGGAAGATAAATGAGCTCTAAACAGGTGGGCATTCCAAAAACAAGACAAGCCATTTATGTGTAGAGCTGCATTAAACCTTGATGATGTATTCACAGAGGGTCAAAGGACTATGCATAATGTGAAATGCTCATAGTGGACGCACAGAGAATTATCACCCAACTCTGCAGTGATTTCATCTCATCGTCTTAATGTAGTGACCCACAACTTCACTGCTACGTTTTACCACTACCATCAAATTGGTTTAAGTATTTGGAAGGGGAAAACACAAAGTTAAAAGGAGAGTGAATATTGGGTTAAGTGCATTAGAAATTCAGCAATTTAAAAGGTGTTTTTTTTTTTATCATATTGTGGTTTTTGCTAAATTTATATCTCTTCTTTTCTTTTTAGGGTGCGTTGAATAACTCCAGGCTTAAAGGTTCCCAGTGGATTTTTTGTAAAAAATAAAACTTATATTAACATGCAGTGTTACTCACCAACATCCATTGTGTGAACCATTGAGGTCTAACAGACGTTGAATATTGAATGCATTACAGTCCTCGTAAAACAAATGCACAATCAATTAATCATTGCCACTTAACTTGAAGAGAGAGTATTATCAACTTTCAATCAACAGCAGAGTTAACAGCATGTCGAAACTGATGCATGTGGCCCTCACCTCAATGTGTGAAGCAAGAAAGAAACAGCTAGTAGGAGAAGACAGGCTGCATGGAAGAGGAACCGAGTGTCATTCAGAATGAAGTCACGTCTTAATGAGTCATGCAACACTGAGATTCTCACACTGATAAACTTTTATATGCAAGCCTGAGTATTCATCTGGAAGAAAGAGTGACTCATTTGTTTTAAAGGATGCTCCAGAGTACAACTGATAGCGACATTAGCATAACTTATGTCACTTAGATTAAAAAATGAATCAATATGTATATATAATTAGAATTAAATGTGTGGAAACTTGGAAAAAGTTGGAAGATTCTAAATTAAAAAGTATGAAAGTGCTTAAAAACTGATTAATGAGAAATGGTTAAGACTCTTGCTGATAAAGTGCAGATGTATTTAGGCTGTGCTGGTGGTGACTGGACTGGCTGATAGTGTACATGTTTTCCCCAAGGACTTAGCATTTACTGATGAGACTGTTAAGTAGCACAAACCTGTTTGCTGGACTCGACTCTTCGTGACTCGGCTGCTGATACCGGCTCTCGCACACACTCCACTGCTGCACTGCACACACTGTATATGCCAGACTCGCCAGTATACTGGAATATGGTTTATTCACTATAACAAATAACACACAGTTATCACAATATCAAGAAAAACACTTGTTAAAACAAATGTCTCATGTTAACAGATGAAACAACCTGTTAACACAGCGTTCAGTTTAGCGGTGGTGAGGGTCACATGACTTCTCTTCACCAGCGCTAAGCTAAAGGCGGCTAATGTTTGGCGCGATGACTTTTAGAATTCTCATTTAGCCACTTTTTTTTAGCAACTTCTGTTTTTATGACACAGCTTCAGACATTCACAAGTGGGGTATTTACTGCAACCTTCCAAGTTTGTGTTAAAAACAGACCTTATTTCAGGCAGTGCTCAAATGCTAACTCTATTTCGAGGCAACACAACACTAAAACCGCACTGCTTAGGAGCCATTTAAGTTCTTATCAAAAAAGTATTGATACAATACTCTGCCCTACTTAATAGTTACAGGGTATCAATACATATCTGGCAGTCAAAAATAATTGGAACTGTAAAATAGAGGCAGTATTTGTTGCAGGCTGCTGTATTGATTGCAATGAATGGTGCTGGTGGAGCTACTGTCATTACTCTACCTCATTTAACAGTAGAGGAAAGCTTTGTATTAATGACAGCCAAAGGGAAAAACGTTTTTAATTAATCCCATCAATCTTATCGTTTTGGTTCAGGCAATTATTCTCGTTCTTCTTTATTATCTATTTAATTTCACCGTACTGCTTCCTTCTTTCTAAAAGAGGGAGGTATAATCCTGCTGTGTCTGAAACAGTCTGCAGTCAAGGAGGCATGTGTCATTCCCTATTGATGCAAAAAACATGTCATCCTTAGCTTGTTTTTAAAAATTACAAAACACATTTTACACACTACTTAATTCTCAGATTTGGTTTTGGATTTCTGGAAACAAAAACGAGCAGCACTTGTGTAAATCTGCTTTCTTGTCTTTCTAATTGTCTACATGAGTAACCCTTCTGTTGCGAATCTTTTATAGCATGTAAAGAAGAAGGTAGACATGCTTTGAAGAGAACCAGAGACATTGAACATAAGTGAAGAACATAAGCCTTTTCTTTTGTCTTCAAACCACCTTCAGGGGAAGTAATTAAAGCAATTAAATCATCATGACATTTAAACATCAAGACTCTGGTAGAGTCCTCTTTAGTTGTCCATTCACTCGTGATCTGCCTCCCTTTACATTACCTCATTGATCCATATCTAAAAATAGCTCCACTGTATTTGTTTGTGATTGATTATTGAATCTGACGTGGAATCACATTTAGCTGAGCTTCTGCGGATGGACAGATCCAGGCAAAACAGGCAGAAACACACACACACACACACACACACAAACACACACACACACACACACACACACACACACACACAGAAATAAATGCGGATCTAGGTGGATGCATCTGCTCCTCAGTTGCACTTACATCATTCATAGGTTTCTCTTCTCAATGCTGGAGTTAAACAAACAAGGGCGACAAGTTTGCTTCCGTGAATTCAAGCTCTCATTAACTGAGAAGTTCTTTTGGTATTTTGAGGTATCTTGATCATTCATAAAAACAGAGCAGCTTTTTTTTCTATGAAAACTTTTCTGAGAGTTATGAGATAACAATATATATTTCAGAAATTCAAGGCAAATGCATTCAACGTAATGGGACCATACAACAATCTGGTTCACATCATGGAGTGACATCTGAGGAAAACACATTTCCTTAACAAACCTTCAGAGCCCTAACAGCTTCACTAACAGCTTTAGTGCTACAATAGCAGCTACTGCCATGGCATTATCTATTCACAACTAAAAGTTTACAGCAGAAGGAGTGAGGTGACACAATAAGTACATGCGAAAAACTATAAATGACTGTAGGAATACATCTGCTGATTGCAAAGGAGGAAACATAGTCCAACATAGTTCATCTTAAAACACTTGCCAGGATAACCAGTTTGGTTGGTTATTAATAAAGCAAAAGCCAATTTCCTAAAGTTATATCAAGAAAACATTTTGGCCAACCTCATCTCTTCTTCCTCCATTCCTTAATTTCCCCTACCTTTAATGCCTCATCTGAGTCCACAGGGATGCTGCTGACTCTTGGTTGATAGATCACAGCTCGCAGCCTGGCTCCAAGGTTTCTCTCAGTGATCAGTGGAGTCACACTGCTCTGCGAGTCTGCACAACCCATGGATCATCCAACACTGAGGTGGAGTAGAGGAGAGACCTGAAGGCAGCAGGGATGTGTAGTACATCAAGATAAAATCAAGCCA
Source organism: Harpagifer antarcticus (assembly GCA_902827135.1). Classification (NCBI taxonomy): domain Eukaryota; kingdom Metazoa; phylum Chordata; class Actinopteri; order Perciformes; family Harpagiferidae; genus Harpagifer; species Harpagifer antarcticus. The sequence goes on from CADEHL010000394.1 coordinate 2,261,555, forward strand.
GAAGTGCATAGTAGCAGGATAGCATAAGTCATAAACACGACATGATACCCTAAACACAGGCTGGAAAGTATTTCACTGCATCTCACGTTGAAAGACGCTTTTCTAAAAGATATGTATTACATTCTAAGCAATTGTGCCATGATGTACCTAGGTAACACTGAGGAGCCTACTAAGTAATATAGCCAGCAACAAAAAGCTTTAACAATAAAACTGTTTTTGCTAACCGTAGCATCACTGCTGGGTATGAGCATGGTCAGACGTGTGTTCTGTTGAAGCTGTATAAACACTCGACAGTGATGTAATAGTGTACTGAAACACCCTGGAGTGCACTTGACATCAGTGTAAATTAATAGCTACTTTACCACTTTCGCACCGTTGCAAAAAGTGTTATCATCAAGCCACCCTGTGTCAGTGGCCTTGGGTCTGAAGCTGTGAGTATAAACCAATGATGTTTCTATTATTGCACAGAGAAAAACACTGCTAATTAAGTGAACCCCTCCAGAGGGTTGCTGAACTAATGTCTCTACTGTGTCATCTGTCTCTCTGTCCAGAGCCAGGTTAACCCCTGACTCCACCTCATGTTGCGGTTATCCCTGCTTTGCTCATGTGCAACCAGTCGGTTCTAAGCATCTTGAAACTCGCCCTGATAAAAAAGAACTCTTTCTTGAGTACTACAACTACACTTTACAACAGAGTATCACGCTAGTGTTGAACATCGGAGTACCACAGGGTTATGTGCTTAGCCCCCTCCTGTTCATGCTATACTCAGACGACTGTAACTCTCAACATAAAGAATACTCTGTTAATAATACCCTTTATTGCCTGGATTACAAACAACAACGAGGCTCATTTTAGGTTGCTGGGAATTCCCATCAAAAACACCCTGACACGGTCATACTATATCTCAAGCCTGGTAAAAATAAAGCTCAGAAATGGCAGAAAGTTTCCTGTTAAGTTTTTATAGAAGAACAAAAGAGACATAATACACTAGACTGAAATGTGCACAACCCACAGCTGTAAACATGAGTTTTTTCCACATGTTGTAAGTAAAAAACTTCAAATCCAACCTAAACATCCCCTACAGGCAGTGAGACACACATTGCCTATTGCAAATGTGCAACATTATCTCAAGGCAAGACTCACCAAGTTTGAATACAGCTCTTCATAAGACATTTTTGCAGCCAATCTGTTGGCAAAAATCGTAGGGATAGTTTGTGCCTTCAGTGTGAAAATCTTTTTAATTCCCCCTCGGGTAACAATTCATTCCAGAAAGTGTATTCTTCATATTCAATTGGAAGAAAGATGCTGCTTTAAGCCTTAAGCTAACTCTCAGTGCCAAACAACAGATTACTACAATACTCCACACAGCATCCCATAGGTCAACACAGCCATGTAACTCTGGGAAACATCCCATTTCATGAAATAAAATGTAGTCAAATGTAATGAAATGTACTTTTTAAATGTTGGCCATGAGGGTTGTGCAATAGGTCGCCATTGTCAGTATGTGCGTCTGTGTATTGTGTTTGTGTATGTCTCTTAATGTCCACTATGTTTGTATATGTACATGTATGCGGAACTGCAGGACGGAGTCCAGAACAAATGTCCTTACCGGGACAATAAAGTATATCGTATCGTATCCCACCGTATCCCACACCTAATTATGCACACAAGATTAAAAGAATGTTGGATTATGTATCAAATTTAAAACCATCTGCCTCGAGCAGTAAATCCCACACCTGGAATAGGCAGAAACACTAATTGGATCAATGCAAATTATTCTCTGTGGGTGTTTTCATGAGTATTCTGATCAGATTTTTGTAATATCTCTAAAAAGAACCTGGATATGCTATCTGTAGTACCCCTTTAGAAACCACTTCAGCATGATAACACTTCATCCAGGTTTCTGAACATTCTTCACTCATACAGAGCGTAGCAACTGAGATGGTGAGAAGGTGAAAAAGAAAATATAAAAAAGCTCCCAGGTATTCCAGACCAAATATATCATACGTCATTCTGGCTGCACAACACTTAGGGAACCTAAAGTTAAACAGATGCTACTTTTGGTATCAGATTGCTGCAAATATATCCACAGGGTAATATACGATACATTCAAATATTATATAAACTGGTCTGTATGTCGTATAATGAGCCTGCCGGTTGATGCGAAGGAAGCTGACATTTGCACGTTGAGAGACTTCGATGCAAGACGTGGGAATATGTCAGCCAGGGGAACATGATGCCGAAAATCTATAGGTTGAAGTAAATTGAAAAGGCCCTTGGCGACTGGGCATCGCTTAAGCTCTGCCTCTCTGCCAAGGAGCGCTGGGAGATTTATTTGCAGTATTTTAACTGCTGCTTATACACCTTGTGTCTTTTACCTCCTTGAAATAATAAACCAATCTTATGTTTGCATGGATTTACAGAACTGGCTGGTATTAAGTAGATGGGAAACACAAAATAGAAACAGATAGTATATTAATAAATAATATACCCATCTTCAAGTCAGACAATCCGAGGGTGTTACCTCCTGCCTTCAGTGCTGCAGTTTGGTTTACACTGATGGAAGTACAAGTGAAGTCATAACAGGGCGGCAAGGTAATCTGACAGTTAGCTTAGCACTGTGTTTAAATGTCAGGGCAAACTGCGTGTAAATGTCATTCATAAGAAAATACACTTATATAGAAAATGAGGGGTGGAACAAATATGGATACACTTGAGTATTGCAAAATTATGTTTTGTGTTTTCTGTATGGTTTCTCAAAAACACTATCTGCAAAGATAAATATCCCTGTGTTCCTCCAGAGGGAGTTTCTCTCCCCCCCTCTTCCTGAAACATCTCCATTGGACTCCTTTGTTTACTTCCGTAACATCGTGACTTCACCATGTGACACTCGTGCTTCTATTGGCTAACGCTCCAACACATTGTATGTTTTGACATCAATGTTTTAATCAATTAAAAAGTATTGCTTTTGTTAGTTGCATTACAATGTGCCTGAGGAATGCCTGCAAGCTCCCCTAGCTCACTTTAGTTCTTTTAAAAAACAAAGGCTGCTAGTAGAAACACAAAACATCTCGTTATTGAGGATGTAAAATAATAGTTCAGGTAAAACATTATTAAACAACATGTAAAAGCAAACATCAGACACATTGCCTGTAGCATCCAGCCCATCAAACCTTACGTTCATCCAGCTATACTTAAAGTACACTAAAAAGGACTTTAGAGCCTAAATGGGAAAAAAGGAAATAGGTGTTAAACACAGCCAAACTCCGGGTTCTTATATTATTTGAATCTTGAATTTTGTTAAAATATACACATTCATTCAAGTTAGCTGATTCTTCTGTTTTGTAATCAATAGAACTACAGAGCCATTAGTTATATTAAAACAACCGGCAGACCGCTCTATATAGCTCAAGTAAAGAATGTGACCTCAAATGTGCTGCCATTTCATATTTAATCCATGCATTTGCTTGCGCTTGGAAGAACAGCTACATTTGAGAAAGATTTAATTGAATTACGCAATTTGATCCTAACATCTTGATCGTCTTTTCTTAAGTAATTATGAATTCTCTCCTTTACCTTGTGATGTTTTATATGTATAGGATAGGAGTTAGATATACTTTTGTTATCACCTTTTTAGACCACAGCTCCAGTTAAACATTGGTACAAGCTGGTATTTAGGGCTGCTGAGACTTCAGAGCACAGGTGTAGCACTGGATGGTCCTGGACAGACCAGTTTCCTCCTGAATATAGAATCAGATAGACTAGTCTGCATCCTTAGGTCACTGAGTAACTGAAGGTGTTCAGATACTAGGGTTTACCTGAGGCTCCATGCTGCAGGGCAGTGATGCTCTGTCTCCATGGCTACAGAAGCTGCATGTTGGTCTGAGACTGGTTTTCAGCCCCGGTTAAAACGAGAGGAGACAGCTTGGCTCCACATCCTGAACCGCAGTCCAAATCTCCCCCAATGTCCCTGCTGTATCTCTGCAGGGGGGTGAGTTCCTACCCTGTCACATCATCAGCTGTTGTGACAGTTCTGCAGCTTTGAACATGTGTGGGACTGGTGGGAGAAAAAACCCATAAGTTGTTTATGTTACTAACATTGTCTAATAATAAGAGCCACAATCACCACCTTTGTAGCACCTGTTACCTTAGTAATCAAGTGGGGAACTTTCATGCTGACATATATTAGTTGTTGTTTGTGTTTTTGCCTTGCTCACCCCCTCAACAGTGACAGATCCACACTCGGGGGCTTCAGGTCCCCGGTCTCTCTTCAGAGGACATCAGACTGCCTGTCACTCACTGGGTTTGGGGGGAAAAGAAGCCTGTCTGCAGAGAGGTGCCTCTCATTAAAAATGGATCCAAACAGGTAGAGCAGCTCCTTCACTAGCGCTAGTTGAGCTGCAAGAGGACACCCGCTGTAGAGGAATCCCTCCCCCACCCTCTCCCTCAGGGAGCTTGTACACCTCGATACAGGAGGCCTTGAAGAGCAGCACATCTTAGCTCCGTTTGCCAGCTGGAGGTGATGTCTTCCACTCTGCAGCAGGTCCCTTGCTGGTGGGGTTAGCAGGAGGGATTCTGCACAAGGTGTATTTCTCTTTGAGCCATTTGAAATCATTCTGTTCCAAAGTTGTAGAGAGTACCTGGAGGCAGGAAAAGCTGCACAGATGATGTTCTGAGACACTTCCTGTTAAAGTGCTGTGTGCAGTGAGAAAAGTATAACTTGAAGGGGCTGTGATTGTTAAACTCAGCTCTTGAGGTGTTGGCCAGGTTCCCGGAGGTTCTGCTCAGATGGCCTCTGAGGTCTTCCAGCAGTACGAAAACAGGTGCTCTTCTTCTTCCTCCTTTTTTGGTCAGGTAGAAAACAACACACTCATAAGTTCTTAACAGAAAGCATCAGGGGATCACATTGAACATTATATGGAAAGTGTTTTTCTGTTGCTTTTCTGTACAGATCTTTAGAGTTAGAGGTCCAGGCAAAACATTTTCGGTATGGAAATGAATTGATTGTTAAAAAAAAATGCCATTAAAACGTATACACTCTTATAAGCTCTCTTTACGAAATGTGCCTGATTACATTAACAGTAAAACCAAACTGAAACGCCTCAATGATTTTGCTGCTGGTGCAATACTATGCGCTGTATTGCACCAGCAGCAAAATCACTGAGTCGCTCATCACTCTGACATTACTGTCTGAAGATGAAAGGCCTGTCCGGCCAGACCCTGCTTTATTAAAGCAATGTTCAAAGTGTAGACAGATAGGGGTTGCTGCTGCTGCTGCTGCCCCCTGGTGTTGGAGCACTGATTATATCTCCTATATTCAATTTTATTCAAAGGGAGGTTGATTGATGATTGTTGAACATGTCATTCAAACACTATAGGCATTTCTCTGCAGCTAAAATAGCCGACACTCTTCAAGTTTTAGGCTTCCAACACAATGTTGTGGAATTTGCCCCAATTCAGACACAAGAGCAGTGACAGTGAGGTCCAATTCGGATGTTGGAGATACGGCTAACTGTCTTTGAGTTCATCCCAAAGGCATTTGAATGTGTTGAGGTTTGGACACACTCTAAACTTGTGAAACCATTCCTCCTTGGACCTCGCTTAGGACCGTGAAACGTGGATGCCTACAAGGAGAGAGACAGTCAGAAAACATGCACCCTGCAACCATTTGTAAAATAGTAAATGGCAATATTGGATGGAGATCTGGAAATAGTTTGAATGTTCTTCAGGTTTATCAAAAATGAAAGCAAAACGTATTATTCACATCAAAATGAAGTCCAAACCCTTCGTTGAAAATCTTTATTCAAAAATGGTGTAACCAGGAGGACAGTTTGCATTTGGTGAACTTTGCAATAAGCCACAAGTTGAGTTACAAAGTGCTCCATCGACATCTGTACAGTGAACATGGATTTTTAATACAGGACAGATAAAAGACAAGAACTATGAAAAGTGCATCATCATGAGAAACTGCCAAACTGTATCCACTTAATAACCACTTAAATGAAAATGAATACAGGCATGTCAGCATCCAAAGCAGATGAGTTATCAACTTGCAGGCCAACAAACTGGATCTGTCATCATGAAGAGAAGGCTTGTATCTTTATGGCTCAATGAGGGTATTGAACCAGCAACAACTATATTATGTCTTTGGCCCCTGTGTCTAAAACATATTCACAATGCTGCGGTTCTTTCACCCACATCCTGTAGAAGAGTAGAGTTGTCATTGTGCTATGGCTTGGATTCAGTTGTAATTACATCATTTGTCAGATTTAGCCAATAAGCTTATTTAAGATAGACTTCTTACCAAAAGTACTTCCTTGTGTTTCACAAAACCTTTGAAATACAACCTCAAGAATCAATGCACCACTTTTATATATTAAAAAGGTTCTAGACAGCCCAATTTCCTTAAAGTGAAAGAACCATCCGTGCAATAATAATCAGAACATGAAATGGAAAGCAAAGTGAATGAAATAGCTTCTGTGGGAGATCTCTGTGGAGCTAAAGTGAGCCATTTCCCGCTCTCTGATCTTTTCCGTTACAATCAGCCTCGTAACACAAAACAGTGATCATGAGTATCTGTCGTAAAGGCGGGTTTGTGCTAATGAGAAGAGAGGCAATCGTATATCGAGAGCAGAGCATTTAACAAAGTGAAAACCCTGACAGTCACTGCCTTTTCATTTCATAGTAAAGCAGCTTTGTATCTGATTCTTTCTGACTCCACAGATTCCAGATCCCTCGTGGATTCAGGATATACAACAACTCTCAGGTTTAAGAATCTTTCTTCATTTTCATAAAAACATTAAAATAACAGATTCAGATCAAGCAAAAAAAACGGAGCTGTGGTTGTGTCCAAAAACATTTAAAATGATATCAGTGAGCCGCACTTTTACACTGGGTTCCTTCATTACCATCAAACACACACTGTGGTTCATCTGGAGTTGATCTCACATATACACAATACACGAATAGAGAACATGCGTAGTAATCCTACACTGTAAATAGAGCCCAACACATAAGATGGTCTCCTGTTTGAGTAAGGTTGGATAGAAACTAGTGTCAAGCTGTTTTAGGGAATTCCTAAGCCTTTACAAATAATAGTCGACTACATATGTTGTTTTATGTTTTTGAAGATGAATATCTTCAGTAGGAACAAAGGGTCTTGGGGTACATTCCCTCAAACGGGTTGAAGAAGTCAAAGTATTAAGAGTCTGAGTCATTTTTTCTTTATGGGCAATAAGAAACATTGGAATACCGCCATAATAAGTAAAAAAGGCTTCTGGCAGATTATCTTTTTGTAAAATGCTATTGAGAATTCTACACTCTCACCAATTTGAAATTGGTTTAAGAGGTATGGCTGATTTCCAAAGAGTGTTTGAGTTTGGCTTGTTCACCCACGTGTGTGACTTTAGTATTTACTCACAACGCCTCCAGCCACTTTTAGATGTTCCTTCTTAAAAGTAACACAAACCATTTACACTACATTAGATGATACAGGGCCTCATGACAGTTACAGGCCATCATGACAGTTACAGGGCCTCGTCATGACAACAGTTACAGGGCCTCATGACAGTTACAGGGCCTCATGACAGTTACAGGGCCTAGTCATGACAGTTACAGGGCCTCATGACAACAGTTACAGGGCCTCGTCATGACAACAGTTACAGGGCCTCATGACAGTTACAGGGCCTCATGACAGTTACAGGGCCTCATGACAGTTACAGGGCCTCGTCATGACAACAGTTACAGGGCCTCATGACAGTTACAGGGCCTCGTCATGACAACAGTTACAGGGCCTCATGACGACAGTTACAGGGCCTCGTCATGACAGTTACAGGGGCTCATGACAACAGTTACAGGGCCTCATGACAACAGTTACAGGGCCTCGTCATGACAGTTACAGGGGCTCATGACAACAGTTACAGGGCCTCATGACAACAGTTACAGGGCCTCGTCATGACAACAGTTACAGGGCCTCGTCATGACAGTTACAGGGGCTCGTCATGACAGTTACAGGGGCTCGTCATGACAGTTACAGGGCCTCATGACAGTTACAGGGCCTCGTCAGTTACAGGGCCTCATGACAGTTACAGGGCCTCATGACAGTTACAGGGCCTCGTCATGACAACAGTTACAGGGCCTCATGACAGTTACAGGGCCTCCTCATGACAGTTACAGGGCCTCATGACAGTTACAGGGCCTCGTCATGACAGTTACAGGGGCTCGTCATGACAGTTACAGGGCCTCATGACAACAGTTACAGGGCCTCGTCATGACAGTTACAGGGCCTCATGACAGTTACAGGGCCTCATGACAGTTACAGGGCCTCGTCATGACAGTTACAGGGCCTCATGACAGTTACAGGGCCTCGTCATGACAGTTACAGGGGCTCGTCATGACAGTTACAGGGGCTCGTCATGACAGTTACAGGGCCTCATGACAACAGTTACAGGGCCTCGTCATGACAACAGTTACAGGGCCTCGTCATGACAGTTACAGGGGCTCATCATGACAGTTACAGGGCCTCATGACAGTTACAGGGCCTCGTCATGACAGTTACAGGGCCTCATGACAGTTACAGGGCCTCGTCATGACAGTTACAGGGGCTCGTCATGACAGTTACAGGGGCTCGTCATGACAGTTACAGGGGCTCGTCATGACAGTTACAGGGGCTCGTCATGACAGTTACAGGGCCTCGTCATGACAACAGTTACAGGGCCTCGTCATGACAGTTACAGGGGCTCATCATGACATTTACAGGGCCTCATGACAGTTACAGGGCCTCGTCATGACAACAGTTACAGGGCCTCATGACAGTTACAGGGCCTCGTCATGACAACAGTTACAGGGCCTCATGACGACAGTTACAGCCTGTAACTGTCGTCATGAGGCCCTGTAACTGTCATGACGAGGCCCTGTAACTGTTGTCATGAGGCCCTGTAACTGTCATGAGGCCCTGTAACTGTCATGACGAGGCCCTGTAACTTACAGGGCCTCGTCATGACAGTTACAGGGCCTCATGACGAGGCCCTGTAACTGTTGTCTGTGTAACTGTTGTCATGAGGCCCTGTAACTGTCATGACAGTTGCAGGGCCTCATGACAGTTACAGGGCCTCATGACAGTTACAGGGCCTCATGACAGTTACAGGGCCTCGTCATGACAACAGTTACAGGGCCTCGTCATGACAGTTACAGGGGCTCGTCATGACAGTTGCAGGGCCTCATGACAGTTACAGGGCCTCATGACAGTTACAGGGCCTCATGACAGTTACAGGGCCTCATGACAGTTACAGGGCCTCATGACAGTTACAGGGCCTCGTCATGACAACAGTTACAGGGCCTCATGACAGTTACAGGGCCTCATGACAGTTACAGGGCCTCGTCATGACAGTTACAGGGCCTCGTCATGACAGTTACAGGGCCTCATGACGAGGCCCTGTAACTGTTGTCTGTGTAACTGTTGTCATGAGGCCCTGTAACTGTCATGACAGTTGCAGGGCCTCATGACAGTTACAGGGCCTCATGACAGTTACAGGGCCTCATGACAGTTACAGGGCCTCGTCATGACAACAGTTACAGGGCCTCGTCATGACAGTTACAGGGGCTCGTCATGACAGTTGCAGGGCCTCATGACAGTTACAGGGCCTCATGACAGTTACAGGGCCTCATGACAGTTACAGGGCCTCGTCATGACAGTTACAGGGCCTCATGACAGTTACAGGGGCTCGTCATGACAGTTGCAGGGCCTCATGACAGTTACAGGGCCTCATGACAGTTACAGGGCCTCATGACAGTTACAGGGCCTCATGACAGTTACAGGGCCTCGTCATGACAACAGTTACAGGGCCTCATGACAGTTACAGGGCCTCATGACAGTTACAGGGCCTCGTCATGACAGTTACAGGGCCTCGTCATGACAGTTACAGGGGCTCGTCATGACAGTTACAGGGGCTCGTGACAACAGTTACAGGGCCTCGTCATGACAACAGTTACAGGGCCTCGTCATGACAACAGTTACAGGGCCTCGTCATGACAGTTACAGGGGCTCATCATGACAGTTACAGGGGCTCATCATGACAGTTACAGGGCCTCGTCATGACAACAGTTACAGGGCCTCATGACAGTTACAGGGCCTCGTCATGACAACAGTTACAGGGCCTCATGACGACAGTTACAGGGCCTCGTCATGACAGTTACAGGGCCTCATGACAACAGTTACAGGGCCTCATGACAACAGTTACAGGGCCTCGTCATGACAACAGTTACAGGGCCTCGTCATGACAGTTACAGGGCCTCATGACAACAGTTACAGGGCCTCGTCATGACAACAGTTACAGGGCCTCGTCATGACAACAGTTACAGGGCCTCGTCATGACAGTTACAGGGCCTCATGACAGTTACAGGGCCTCGTCATGACAGTTACAGGGCCTCATGACAGTTACAGGGCCTCAAGACAGTTACAGGGCCTCGTCATGACAGTTACAGGGCCTCGTCATGACAGTTACAGGGCCTCGTCATGACAGTTACAGCACCGTAACTTGTCCTATCCGGTTCGGTCCGGTTTGAATGTGGTCACACTCGGATGAATAGAAAACATTAATGCATGTAATAATAGTAAATCTCTCAATAACATTGTTTTTTTAAACCATGGTATACTATTCTAATATTTGTAGTAGAGATGTTCTTCTCACATCAAGTAAGATTTTTAAAAGTATACACATTTCCAAAATAGTATTTACCCTTTTCCCTGGCGAGCAACAAAGAAGAAAAACAAATACTTCAAAGATCATAAATGTTAAAATGGCTTTGACATATAACTAACCCTCATTAAACAAAAAGTGAAGAAAGAAAGAACAACTTAGAGATTGTTTTGACATGACATAAAATTACAAGGTTGGATTCAGTTCACACGTTAGAATCAACAGAAAGTATTTACAGCCATAATGTTTAGTCGACCACCCATTCAAATTAAAAACAGGAACCAGGAGCACCCATGGCACTTCACAAATGTACTCCAATGATACAGCAGCAAGAAAAGGACACACCACTGTAGCACAATACACATTGAAATAGGCACAGTAGAGCGTTGGCAAATGTAGTGCACATTCAATGTTGTGGGTATGGCTGTCTGCCGGACAGAAGGAGCTCCATGGACGACGTCTTCTTCACCATTTGAAACCACAGAAAAAGGTTCAGAGACAAAGACCCTTTTAACGGTGTGGGTTGAGCCATCTTCAAAGCAGCTCCTACAGTTCACCGGATATGTCCTTCAAATTGATTTTCAACATCACATTGTAGAAAACAAGCGCTGCTCTTACATCACATTTGACGGGAAGGCAGGGGTTGCTACACAGCGTGAATCAAACGCCTTGAAGTATGAAGAAAATGATCCGAAACACTTCATTTCTTAAACAAGTCATTTGTGTGAAGATGAAACATGAAGGGCTGTGGGCATAATGTCTTTGACACAGGAAATGTTTATGTAAGTCGGTTTCTCCCATATACTGTAACTTCATAAAAAATTACAAATGTAAGAGTGTATGGAAGCTTTCATGTATCCCCCTTCATATAAGTGTGAATAATAATGTATTCCAAACAAGGACGCAGCCCATATCTGTAGAGCTAGAGTGCATTTACCTATGAACAGATGTAACATTAAAAAATAAATACATTCATTAATAACACAACATGTCATTATGTGTAGAATTCCAATTCAGAATCATTATTTCAATGGACCTCTGTTCAGGATACTTTCAGCACCACACCTTTAGGTCCTTAAACACATTGACTTCTCTGTCACTGACACACAAAATAAAACATCAGTAATGAACCAACTTTGCATTTAAAAAAACACAAGGAAGTGTGACTGTGCAGTAAGATGTTTTAAATTGGTCCAGTATTAAGCGAGATGCTGCACTGTGATCCTATTGGTCCACTGAAAGCACTTGTTTGTGTAAGGTAGCACTCTCTCTCTCTCAATACTAGACCAATTTCAGGAAGGTTTTTTTCCGCATCAGTCACTTGGACACTAAAACATATGAAAATAGGGAACAGGTGGAAAAAGACCTAAGTGTGCCTTTAATAACTAATTAATGAGAGCAATGCATTACATAGAAAGCCTGAAAAACCGAAACAACTGAAAGCTAAAATAATCAGAAAACCATCAAAAAAAGACAGGTTAGAGTAACATTCATACCCACACAACCAAAGTGTTGTTTTACAATAATTGGATGGACTGATTTATAGCAAGTTAGCAATGCTTCATAACGTCTTTAATGAATGAAAGTGTGCATGTCAGGCATTAGGAACACAGTGCTGCCTTTGCTCTCCTGCAGGCCTCAGAACTTATATTGGCCGCCGGACACTGCGCTGTAGCTTCTCATAGACACTCAGGACGGCACGACAAAGGGGACATACGTCTCACAAAGTATTACAATGTAAAACTCATTTAATGTCATTTTTGCAATAAGCAAGTGCACTCGGTGTTGCCAAAGTAAAGACCTTCAGATCTGCTACTCCTTTCCGAGAGGAATCCATTTAAACATCATTTTAGCGAACATACTCCATAGATTTCCATTATTGATTACTGCACCTTCAGTAATTTGTGAATTCCATCACAGCCACCATGTCTGACTGTAGCACTAACAAAACGACAGGGATGAGGCGGTGGTTTCACAACCCACATATACAGTGTATACACATACAGAACTGTCCCAGCTCCCCATTATCTTCTTGCCCATGACCTGTTGGAGCCAGTAGGTCGGAGCAGATTACATTAGAGACCAGCTCTCACAGAAATGCTCCTTAGGAAAAGTTAAGAAATAAGGAAAATACAACTCAGTATCTCCTCCACACGCAGGTCTGCTCAGCACTGCAGTCCAGCCCTGACCAATCAGCAGTGACTCCTACAGGACTCTTTTTACCTGATGTCTACAGACTCCTCCTGTACGATGACATCACTTGGGGGGGGAGGGCCAGATGGGGAAAGCGTGGGCCTCCGTGTTAAAGACATACTTGTCCAGATTGAGCAGCTCCATGTCGTCAGAGAAGAGCAGATAGAAGTACTTCAGGGTCTCACCCAGGAAGAAGCTCTCCATCTTGTCTCGGGGCGCGGGGTTCTCGATGTCACGTACGTTGTTGATGGACGTGTAGCCACCACCGGGGACCTGGAGACCAGGAAGTGATGGTTTAGGGAGATAATGCATGCAAACTATTATTTCGCAGTAAAAGGCTGTATCAAAAGAGATGATCACCAGAGTTGTGATGTGATTAAAAACAGCAATAACCAAATGCTTTTTTAAGTGTGCCATTTTTACCCCCTGTTGTGAATTCAATTGTGTAAATACAGTTTAAAAAAACATTACAAAACATGAACTTCCTTCGATTTGTCGCACTGCAAACAAAGTAAACAAGAGTTCTACACATCACAGAGTTTTAGCTGGCTCAGATACTCAGTAACTGGTCTGTGGTCAGATGGTGTGTACCTTAGTGTGGTTGTTGAAGCTTTCCAGTATGTCCCATCCCCAGTCTCTGTACTTGGTGTCCTTGGTGAACCTGTACATGTAGAACAGACTCTCCACTGTTTCTGGTCTCAGCAGGTTGTGTCTGTCTGCAGGCTGGAGGACGAGGACAATGTGTTGGTATACATCGTTATATATTGTAGTACAATGTGCAGATGTTTACTCTCATTTCAAATCTTTATAGAAGGGTTAGGGATGAACAAGGAGTGGATATATCTTTGTGACAGTAATACATATTGCTATGCTTTCTTGAGGGTAAACATAGAAGACATTAGATGAGCCAGCACAACTAATACAAAAATAGGGGGCTAGATGTGATTTGACTCCAAAACAGAAACTAGAAAGAGATTCCTTATCCTAGATTTGAGTAGAAACACTGCAGATTTGTCAACTGATGTTTCAAGTAAATAAAACTGAACACATAGAGAGACAATAAATAATGAATGAGCTTAACAAAAGAATCCAAAGCAGCCAATCAGAGCGGTCTCTGGAGAGACATCTATCTTCGTTTTAATGGATGATGATTGTCCTTACTGTGCTTTTACTGAGGATTGAGTATTCTCATTTTTCTCTTATTTTGTTACCTTATCGTGACATGAATAAAAAGGTCTATAATCAACTCTAAATGTAAATCATCTGTGCACTGAAAACCAAACACTCAAAGATATGCTTCCATGGGGCAGAAGAATGTGTTTGGTGTTTAAAAGTATACATACTATGATATTCATTTACTAAGTTTTGAATCCGAGAGTTTCTAAAAATGTGTCCTACTTATATGTGAGGTTAATGAAGGCAGCAGAGGAGAAAAGTACAATAATAATAAATGCTTTGATAAAACTGGAGCCGTAATGAACAAGAAAATGAGCACGGAAGACATTTTGAAAGGTTATAATCACGGCTCCCAGGACACACTCATATTCCCTCTGACGCCTTTTAGCTACAGTAGTTTAGGCAGAGCATCAATGTAGAGACACTTAAAAAAAGGCAATGCTCTAAAAGCATTGAATGTACAATGAGATTCCCCATTAATGGTCCTCTGTTTTTCTGTCCCTGTGCTTCACCTTGACGAAGATATCCTGGCCATCGGAGGCCTGCAGGTTGAAGTGAGCGATCTCTGGACTCAGCCCCGTCTCCATCTGTTTGTACATCTGATGACACGTCTCCATCAGCTGCACAGCCAGGTCCATGTGGTCCCCCGGGAGCCCGTTGTGGGCCCCCAGTGCTAAGGTGCCTGGCAGGAAGCACACGAGGTGGTCCTGCAGTGACAAGATAAAGGGGTCCATCAGGAGGGGCCAGGATATTGAGGGATAGAATTGATTTATGTGGAGAGAAAGACTGACTGCGCATGAGTTTGTACAGATAAAGATTCGACTACAGCACAAAGGCTGATTGAACAAGGTGGCGAATGTCTGATGCGAGTTCATTGACTTTCGAATTACGCTATGACAATCCTTGAGCTGCTCGTGGTACATCCAGAAGGGTTAGGGTTACTGTAAGTTGATTTTTTTGCCACAGTAGCTCACCTGGTAATTTTCTCTCTCTCATTTTCATGTCTATTAACCTGAAAGTCAACTTTATTGTCAATCTTTCAGTGTGTGTGTACAGAGAGATCAAAATACCATTTCCCACAAACCTGAATGTAACCCGTCTATCTAATAAAAGAAAAGCCAAAAAAAACACCCCAGAAACAGCAACTAACTCAGCGATGAAGGCATTGGAAGACCAGCTTCTCCCATGTGTTACAGCAGTACATTGCTTAGCTTCCTTGCTGGTACTCCTGCTGGTCCAAACTGTAGGTTTGTGGAAAAGTGTCTTAAAAGTCCTAACTGTTCCTTTTAGGGCTCGTATGTGTCGCAAACTGACTGAGAGTATCTTTACCATTTTAGGGTTGAAGCGGGTATGGGACAACTCTCCAACAAAAGTCAGTCTGCCGGACCCCGTCTGTCTCACAAGGTGTTTCTTCACTCCCTCCACGGCCTGAAGGTAGTCCTCCAGCAGGCTGGGAAAGACAACAACAGGGAATGTGAGAGATGTTCATTTTAGTCAGTATTATATGAGACATGGTAGTCAGTCAGTAGTCATTTAGTTTGGGAGTTTTCAGAATACACTTAAGTTAGTATCTTAAAATATATTTTAACATATATAACAATGCAGGAGAGAGAAAAGAACTCTACATAAAAAAGGCTACAGCAAATCCCATCAGTATACACAACATCAGTGTTTCCCACAGATCTGAAATATACTTGTGGCTGGGGGGGGGGGGGGGTGCAACAGTATTATTTTTCTTTTTGTATTACTTTTAATATAGTATATTTTAATATTGTTTTAATATTGTCTGCTTATCTGTATTATTGTGTTGCATTGTTGGAGAAGCCTGTGACCTAAGATTTTCAACGACATAATTACTCTGTAGCTATGTTAGTTTGACAATAAAGAACCTTGAACATTAACATGAGCCTTTCTGTTGGTCGCTTGTTAGCAGACCCTTCACGCGATAGGTACAGGAGGCGTAGAGCGAGGGATCATTGTCCACTAGTTAAACGATCGCAGATGGCGTCGTGCTCGCGGACGGATAAAAAACCAAACCTAAATGGGTCGCGAAATATACTTTGGCGGCCGTTAATATACCTGGCCGGCCCGCCCAAGTAAAGTCTATGTGTGGCAAACCCTGCAACATACAGTACATTCTAACTATTTACAGTACTCTGAAGGTCAGGTTATGTTGACCTCTGTTATTCCGTCATAAAATGCAGTGTTTTCTCACAATCACACAACATGTTCTCAGAAATGTGAAAAAGATGCATTTACTCGTCTTCCGTCTTGCCTCCCTGGATCCACTGTTTGAGCAGGTATTCATAGTAGCTGTCTGCCCTGGCCCCCAGAGTGAAGACCCCTTTGTGGGTGAACTGGCCGCTGTTGGTGTTGATGAACATGGGAACCAGGCCGTCGTGTTTGCCTGGCAGCTTGTGGACCAGCTTCATCACCTCATTCACAACCTCCTGCAAGGGTGAAAGACATAATGAGGAAACAGTCCTCATTTAACTAACTGTTGGAGTGTGAGCCAATGCATCTACAAATTACAGTTTAAAGCCATTTTTCATTGGGACATTTTAAGCAATTTCCCAATTTGATAGAGCTGAATTTGATGAGGCTCATCAGAAGTGATGTTTCACATGGCTGGCTATGGTAATGCCAGAAAATACACAAATGAATATCAGATTGAGACTAAAATCTTCAGTGGTTAGCTCTGGTTTCTGAAATAACTCATGAACTCAAATGTTTGCAAGCTATACTTAATATCTGAACTGAAACCCTCTGTCAAATATCTTTATAAACTGCCCCAATCTTTGTTTCACTCAATCTCAAAAAACTGTGAGCAAGGCCAAATCAAAGTTATGGACACAAACAACTTGGTATTCTGACCTGGTACTGAGGGTCCTGTGTGAGGCGGCTCAGCTCTCTGAACTCCAGCTGAATGCTGGTGACCTCGGCCAGCGTGCTGTCTGACGTCCATCGGGGGGGGTGGGCTGTCCCCTTCCCGATGTTCACGTCTGAGAACGGGATCTTTGAAGGAGTTTTGAAGGCAGGCATCAATCTCGCCCCGATGTCTTTCTTTAAAATGGAGAGAACAAACAGAAATAGATTAGAAATGACATTGTCTATGTTGTATGAGTTAACCACCTTTATTTTGAAAATGCTACAGCTTTACACAACATTAACACATCAGTAAATCTGACGTCTTCTTAAATTGCAACTGAATTGAGCGGGAGGTGGCGTAGTGAACCTACAAAGCAGTTTCAATGACGCTACGTGGGCAGCATGTTCATGAGTTTGAAACTAATGTCTTATAAAACAGCTGTTCAAAAACCAACAAAGGATGACTGTGGATGGACTCACAGCTTTGTCGAGGAAGAGCTGGTCTCCTGTCAGATTGTAGGTGCTCAGCAGGCCCCCGAGGACACGGATGGTCGTCTCAAAAAGATTCACGTCCACGTTCTTGTCGAAGGAAAGCTCTTTCTCTACCCAGTCCCTCGCTTCTGCAAACTCTATGTGGAGTGAGTCAGAGAGGGAATCACAGAGAGAGGAAAACAACTATTACATTGGTCATCAAGTTAACACGGTGGATCAAAGATGTTCTACTAAAAGATGTGCCAACAGTGAGATGGAGTGAGGTTTTCTAACAACACCAGCAAAAGCCTCCAAGCTAGGATTTGTCAGATACTTAAAAGGAAACATCAACATTTGAATCCTTTAACATTGCCAGACTCATTTGGGATAGCAACGAAAACAGAAGATTAAAAACGATGGTGCCTACTTTACCCACAATGCAACGTGTCTGCTAATGTGACTTTGAGCAGCTTGCCTCAAGCAGACATTATGAGCAGGCTTTTGAGATCCTTTTCAACGACACACCCCCATATTTTTTTACTTTAAAACTTGTCTTCAGCATCACTTCAAAAGAGTTCATTACATTACATTGCATTCACACATCTCCCTGTGAAGAGTCAACACTTTAACGTTTCATTTAAGTAGTACTCGCTAACATCTAAAAGAAATACTTTGATGTGTAAAGTCCTTTTTACAGGACCCAATGCAAAGCTACAAAAAAATGAGAATGCTCTATATCAGTGAGTCTCAAATGGGGGTACGCCGACCCCTGGGGGTACGTTGGGGTACTGCAGGGGGTACGTGAGATTTAAAACATGCATGATTAAAAAAATAATCTTAGTACAATAAGTTAAATAGAAAACACAATTGTATATAAAATATTCCTAGAACCACCAAGGGGGTCCTCATATAAGTCAAATGTGTGTATTGTATTTTATAGTTTTTCACAATATATCATTTTGTTCACATATTATATCATTTTGTTCACATATTACTTACATTGAAAAACTCCTTGGAAAAATCTGTTTATAAAAATGTTATGCTATTTTTTTTCATGCATGAAGATGAAAATATCCTTAGTTTGTTGTAATGCTGCACGAAAGAGTAAATAAATCATGCACTGAGGGAACATCACTATATTGTAATTATTTATATAGGCTTTTTCGATCAAAGATGTTCGGGGTCGGTCAGGGGGTAAATGAGAAAATGTTTCAAAGGGGGAACACTACTGAAAAAGGTTTGAGAAGCACTGACCTATATCATATCTCCAGATCAGCATCCTACTTTGAATTGTATTGAAACATTTGGAATGACAGCCAGCCCTGAGGCAGAGGGAAGAACTGACATACAGTACCTTCTCTGAGGCCCAGAATCCACATGGTGTCCAAAGAATCGATGATTGTCAAACCCAGTCCGAACCACTCCCCAAAAGTCCTGGAGATGGGCTTGAGCTCATCGTGACCCCAGGCGTAGTCCTTGTAGCCTTTCCAAGCGTGCCTGAAGGCATCACGTACTGCCTCCAGTCTGGCCTCAGTTCTGCCTGAAACTACAAACAAAAAGTCCAAATAAGAATGAATAAGAAATTAAAGTGTCATTTTTAAAGTATGTGTTATCTCTCTCAACAGAGCCATTCTCATTATCTGATTATTTTCACTGGAAGGAATATTGTGTGCATTGATGCTGAGCAAAGCAACATGATAGAAATCATTACACTTTTAAAAGGTGCTGGGCTTTAGGACAATAGGTCGAAGAATCTGCTTGAGGGGAAAAGGGTCTCGGTGGACCTAAAGTGCAAGAAATGTTTGATTTATTTTCTGTAAAATGTCCTTGTCTGGTGAAAAAGCAGACTCCATTTGTAGTGTTTGAGCAGACTGATGATTAGCTGTCTGCCACCCAAACAACTAAAGGCTGCACTGACAGACTTAGTTAGATAAAGAGCTTAGTTAGTTAGTTAGAATTTCCAAAATGTGCACTGACCATCCAATGGGAGAGGGTCTGCAGAGTTGGCTGGGGCTGGGGGTGCGGCAGGTTCTTTCCCATTTGCCGAGGGCGGGGGCTCTGTGGCCTGGTCTGCTTGAATCACTGCTCCTCTCCAGCTGTAAGACGAAAGAAAAAACACTTAAAGGTGGGGTCTGTAATTTTGGAGAAACCAGCTGGAGTGCGCTAGAATTTCAAAATACACAGCCGGAAAAAATCTGCCACTTCCTCACAGAGCCGGGCTCAGATGATTGGTCGTGCTTTTTACAGTACTACGGCTTCCACAGGTGACATTTTTTTATGGATTTTTTGTCAAAGCACTTAAGATATTCATTGCTATCGGGATGTTAAGAGCATTCCAATATAACAAAAAGTGTATCTCGAGCCAGTTTCTCAAACTTACCTACCCCACCTTTAATTAAGCCTGTCTCCTTTAACTGCTTCTCTCATGTACTGCAATCAGGAAATATGAGTAGCAACATCATGTCTGAACAGTTGCAAACCTTCTGTACATGGGGACGAACAACAAACCTGACAATCTTCTTCTCTTTGTCCTCCTCTCCTCCTTCTTCTTCTTCTTCTTCTTCTTCTTCTTCTTTAACCACCTCCTGCACTTGCTTTTTCTCAACGACTGTGTCTGAAATGTTTCCATATTTGCGCATGCCTGGTGGACCTCTTTTGTTTGGGAAGGACTTATTTTGAGGACAAATAAGCAAGTATATGGTCAACAGAAAGCAAGGTATTATTGGTAATAGTAAATAGTAAATAGTAAATTAAAGAAAATACATCAAGTATGAAGTACAGCTGTTTCAATTCGTTTTGTAAGCATGTTTTAGACATTAGCATGTTCACTGATGTTCCTTATTGATGTAAAATAAAAAGACAAATACAAAAATAAACTCTTACCTTAATGGGAGGTTTAGGAAAAATAGGTATGTTTAGTCCTTTGGGCTCCACCACAGCAGGATCTGGACCCACAGCTGGCCCCACATGTGGCCCTGCTGCAGGAGGCGGGACTTTAGCTGCAGGTAGATCCAATACAGACTGCACATCTGGAAGATCATCCTTCACCTCTCTGTCGTTTAGCTCCAGCCACTCGTCCCTGTCAGAAAAAGCTGAAGGCACGAAATGAACAAGGGAAAGAATACGGTCAAACTCATCCTGTTATGTTGTTGATCCATTTGAGTCCATCTCAAATAGGATCTTGTTTCTTTCTACCAAGCCTTGTCATGTTCATGTTGACTGCATTTAAAAGATTGCAAAAAATAAAATAAACTGAGAATAAAGAGATTTTGGTTTAGTTGTTATCAGCACTAATCACAGTACACAGACTCATGAGCTGCAACAAGTCATGCAACACTACCATTACATTGTCCTCCTGTGTGTGTGTGTGTGTGTGTGTGTGTGTGTGTGCGTGTGCGTGTGTGTTTCTGCCTGTTTTGCCTGGATGGGCAGCAGCTCAGCTAAATGTGATGTGATTCCACGTCAGATTCAATAATCAATCACAAACAAACACAGTGGAGCTATTCTTAGATATGGATCAATGAGGTAATGTGAAGGGAGGCAGATCACGAGTGAATGGACAACTAAAGAGGACTCTACCAGAGTCTTGATGTTTAAATGTCATGATGATTTAATTGCTTTAATTACTTCCCCTGAAGGTGGTTTGAAGACAAAACAAAAGGCTTATGTTCTTTACTTATGTTCAATGTCTCTGGTTCTCTTCAAAGCATGTCTAGCTTCTTTTTACATGCTATAAAAGATTTGCAACAGAAGGGTGTGTGAGTTTAGTGTTGTGCAGGCAGGCATAGTTTACTTTTCCACTCCGGTGGGATGCTTGGATAGGAGAGCAGTCCAAATATTAGTATCAGAGCCAGCAGCAACAGGATGAGGCTCCGCTGCAGCCGAGACAGCTGCTTCCATTTCTGTAGGCAGAACAAAAACAAAGATAACAACACTGACACGTGTCAAACAGCTCGGAATTCAAACTGCAAGCGTCTGTCAGAAGATTATAGCATCCTCCCCCTCTGAGATAGCTTAAAAGTCTGTATCTAATTCCTGGAAAAGAATGCACGATGGCCTCTTCTGGTCAGGTTTACCCTGTAAGAACTCAACATCTCTCTCCTTCCTGTGATGCATGAAGCCAAGTGACGGATCGCAAATAAAATGTAGGTATCAAGCTCAACCCAGCAGAGTGGAGGGAGGGACAGAGTCTCTCAGGGGGGGAAGCTAACAGGCAGGTACGCGGGGTTACCTGCGCCTAATTAACACCTGTGCAATACCATGAAACTATTGAGCCAGCGTCTGTGAGCTGAACACACAACAGACTTCGTCTCAGGGGACGTTCACTCTAACTTCGCTACAGCTCATTCATCACAACAGCATCAACGCAGTCAGTCAAGACCAATGGTGCATTTAAAAAAACAAACCCATATCTGGGAAACATGATTGGTATTCTGCATCAACACAACTCTTCATCCGTCTTTCCCCTAAATGCCAACTATGGGAACAGGGTCTGTGTACGTTTTGTCAGTTTGATTTTTCGTTTAAACCAAAAGACAAAAAACGAAAATACCAGCCTTTTTTCGTTTTTGATTTAAAACGAAAAAACGGAACACCAAAGCCGTTTTCCCGTTTGTGTTGTCTGAATTAAAAGACGGATAACGAGAAAACCAAATCAAAAAAAGGTCGTGTAATGATTGTTAGTTTGATTTTTCGTTTGAACCAAAAAAACGAAAATACCAGCTTTTTTTCGTTTTAAATCAAAAACGGAAAAAGGCTGGTATTTTCGTTTTTTGGTTTAAACGAAAAATCAAACTGACAAAACGTACACGGACCAAACAGCCAAGTAGGTTTTATGTGGACTGCAGTTGCAATTGTGATGATTCCGACTGATATTGCAGCTACGATATGATGATCCATTTAAATTAAAGGTAATGATCATATTTGGAACCCGAAATAGGACTTTTTATTTGGTCTGTAGAATACAATCAATGACAGCTTCCTCCTCACTTGCTTATCTCTGAAAATGATGTGAATAGTGTTAAAGCAGATGGAGAAGACCGTTTTTTCTGCCGAGGACACAGAGCCAACGAGCCACTCTACTGAACATGATTTGCAGAGAAAGGTTTTCTGAGGAACCATAAACCGTGATCAAATGTGACGCTCCGCAGGTACAAGGGACTGCTGAGCCGCTCCACGTCTCTACTATAAAGCTGCTTTTATAGAGGATCTGTCTGTTGATATACTGCTGAGATAAAAACGTTACACACGAGTCGATGAGCGTAAAGCTCTCCCTTTTCCTTTCAGAGGACTACATGAATTCCCTTTATGAGAGCTGACCGTGCAGTTTAGCTGATTACAAAAGTAGGTCTGCCTATGTATGATCTGGATATCTGCCAAATGGAAATAATATTTTTTGATACCACAATTATATATTTACATATATATTATAATCCTCTTTCATTTATTCTGTGGAAGCCCGATAACCTGTTTTACTGGGCTTCAGGTTACACCAATGTCCTTTGTATCAGCATCAACACATTATAACTTCTCACAAATGCAGTCGTTTTGTTAGTGATGTGTGATGTGTGTTTAAAAGACCGATGAGGGCCGTAATCACTATATAAGAAGAAGAAGAAAGTAGCATTTCATCCGATCCCAGCCTTAAAGGTGGGGTAGGTCATTTAGGAGAAACCAGCGCCATATAGACTGAGAGTTATGTCATCTCCGTTCACTCCAATGGACCACTTTTTTACAGCAATGGCGGATCGTGGAGCCTCTCAATCGTTCCCCGGAAGTTAGCGCCAAGGCTAGCAGAGCTGTAGAGTTGCAGCATTATAGACCGTTCGTGACGGACTTTTAAAGGTAAGAAGAAGTTTAAAGATTTATATTGCGGATATTATCAGTACATCTGATTCAAATTAACATGTGTATTAAAGGATGTCAGTGGATTATCCCTAAATTAGTAGATTTAGGGAACGTTTACAGATAACAAATTAAGCTAGGATACCGGATAAAGTTAGCAACACACGTTGAACAGCCATTTAATTGTATATTCCGTTCTCTTAATGTCATTTCGTCCAACGTTGTTGAATTAGAGAAGAGGGGCTTCTAAACGGGATTGTATGCGGGGGTTAAATATTAGATAAATATAACTTTGGTGCGTGTAAGAGTGAGTGTTTTTAGCAGAGCCATATTGTGTCCTTGTGATTATTACCTGTCTGTATAATGTTACAGCTCAGCTGATTTTGGATTGATGGCAAAGGGAGAGTGAAAACACAAGGTAAGTTTAATACTACTGTTTTATATAAGTAAGCATACTAAACATGTATTCTATCACTGTATTATATAAGTAATCTTGTTAGTAACCTACTGTATGGCAGGTGGAGGGGCAGTGATGTTACAGGTGGAGGAGCAAAACTCACAAGACAGAGAAATCGAAGTGTGTTCTCCAGAGAAGAGGTTGATTTCACTTCAATTTTTTCATATTTTCTAAAGATGTGGAAATGGCACAAAAAAAAACTTTAGAGCTGTAACCAAGAAACTGTAACAACATGAGTAGAGTGCCACCAAGGTTTTTCCAAGTCCCTCTCTTACTCCATTTTGCCAACCCAAACTTCCAGGTACATGACGGGACACCTTGCTTGTTTTTGTTGTTTGCGCTCCTCTGGCTGGGTGCTGGCAGGTGGAGGGCAGTGATCCCTTCCCTTCTTCCCTCAATCTTTGAGACTAATGTAAGTAGAAGACATGGCACTGTAAATGTTCGAACATTTAAAATATTATACCACTTAAAAATAAGAAATATTACTTTTGTTACTAAGAGTACATACTTATTATACCTGTGTCACCGTTCACACTATAGCTGTGATCATGAGCTATGGGCTTTGTAAATACAGGTCCCGGGGTGAATCGTGGTGCAGGGGCCCTTCTCTTTTTGACAACAGGGCGATGCACGAAGATGGTGGGTAAAGCCTCTGCACTCAGCCTTGCCCTTTTTTGTCTTTACAAACTGGTCTGCATCAAAATGTGCCTGCGATGTGACTTGAGGTTACTTCACACACAGAACAACTCAGTTTTGTCTGCCCACATACATATTCCATAGTGGTTGAATACACAGTATTAGGAAACACTTTATACTTACTGGACATGTTATACTCATTACATACTGTATATAAAATATGACCAAGAATGTGAGACAACTTTATAGAAATTCATATCACATCCATTACTGATGCCATTCGTCATACTATGTTAAACTCACAAATAATAAAGTTCCATAACTTCAGTTGGGAACAAAGACCACACCTTATCTCCCCAAGGCAATTTCCCATCCAATAGGTGTGCTATATAGGTGTGTATAACCCGTTCTCCTGTCTGTTACTCCCTCTTTCAGCACAAGAACCAGAGGGGGATTCAATGGAGCCTGAATACCTGCACCGAGACCCTCACCCTGCACCCTGAGTCTCAACTCTGTGTTTTTCAAGCCTTTCCCTGTTTGTATTAAACAAAACATTAAGCTTTCCCAATGGTGTGGTTTTCGTTTTGTGAAAAAGTGCAAATGCAGTGTTTGTATATAAATCACATATTTTTTTGCTGTTGGTCGTGAAATTGCTCCTGCTTCCTCCGCTCTGTGTCAGTGGGGAAGCCGTACATTTGTACTCCTTTCTCTGAGCGATTGGAGCATCCCCAGGCAGCACAGCAAACCATGGTGGCGACTAGGAGGCAGCACAGCAAACCAGGACAACACGGAGGAAAAGGCACAGACAGACTGCATGATATGCTATTCAATGTTTATTGAATTCCATGTATTTGCAATGGATGTTCCTAAAACAACACATTTAACATCATCATGCTGCTGCTGCTGCTAGTCCCTTGATAGTCACCTGTCGGTCTCCTGTCCTTTCTGAAAGCCATAAAGATGACAGTCATTTAGATAACTTGTGTCCTCAATTACCATGGGATTACTGAAACTACCATGAATTTAAGAAAATGGTGGAAATGAATCTAATCTGAATTTTAAAGCATTACTTTAGATCCCCTCCCTCTAAATGTATCAATAAACATTAGAAAGTGATGCTCCTGACTACCATACAAGTTTAAGAAGATAATATTGGTTTTAAAGAATTCAAAGCTATAAATAAACAGCAACAGGCTCTTTAACCAAGGCACTGTTAGCCTAACATTTAAACTAGTTGTTCACACTAATCCTAATATTATCACTTAATATTAGCAAATTCTATTTTATTTTTTAAAACATATACATATCGATTTGTTGTATAAATATTGCTAAATCAAAAACTTTATTCACTAATAATTACCAAAAATCGTAGTTCTATCTCCTGTTATCATTGCATTCACATTGCCCGCCATGAACTTCAGTGGAACGATCCTCGTCTACATGAACCACGTGACGATAGCCGTATCTCTTCTATCTATATGGCGCTGGGAGAAACCAGCTCGAGTGCGCTGGAATTTGAAAATACACAGCCGGAAAAAATCTGCCACTTCCTTACAGAGCCCCTCCTCCAACACACACGAACGCGCACATGAGCAATGCGGGCACGAGATAAATTTGTGCACAGATGGAAGGCTGACAGGCAGGTAGGCCATCCAGTTACTTTAGCCGGGCTGGCTCAGATGATTGGTCGTGCTTTTTACAGTATTACGGCTTCCACAGATGACATTTTTGTATGGATTTTTTGTCAAAGCACTTCAGATATTCATTGCCATCGGGATGTTAAGAGCATTCCATGGAATATAACAAAAAGTGTATCTCGAGCCGGTTTCTCAAACTTATCTACCCCACCTTTACTTATCTCTTCAAGGGGAACTGAAATGCTTATTTTCGGGTTCATATTTGTATGTAGTGTCTCTACTGTGACATGTTACCATGCTTTAATGTTCAGAAAGCTCTTTATTGTTCTCATACTGCCTGTGCTGCAGCACCTCTTTTCACCCTCTGTCTGAAACCAGAGCCCAGTCTGCTCGGATTTGTTATCTTGTTATCTTATGTTTTTGCAACGGTCTGTAAATATACACAACTTTATAATAAAATGCACACATTTACCTTTTTCTAGACTAAACACAGGTATGATCCTAAGTTAAAAACATATGAGGTTATCATGAGGTTGTTAACATCGCAATTTATCAGTGGATGTTTGCTGGAACTAGGTTGTAAACAGCGTGTTTCCTGACGGACACACACAGCGTGACTCCGGTCAGGTAGAGACCGGTCTCAAGTCAGCACCGCTGCAGACTCGCTGTTTGAGGGCTTGATAGCCCACTCCCCCTCCACACTCGTTGCTTTGGAACAGCCCTCAATATGGCGGACCCTCCGCGTGAACGCGCAAACGGAGGGGTAGGGTGTAGGGGGCGGTTTGGGAATGGGCCTCCGTCACATGTCTGCTGTACGTTATTATTATTATTATTATTATTATTATTATTATTATTATTATTATAGTATTGTTCAATACCAGGAGAGGGTATTTGTTTTATTTTGGATAGCGTAGGCTACTTTTCATAAGCGATTATTTATTTATTTATTATTATTATTATTATTATTATTATTATTATTATTATAGTATTGTTCAATACCAGGAGAGGGTATTTGTTTTATTTTGGATAGCGTAGGCTACTTTTCATAAGCGAGCTGTAGAAAAATGTTGAATGCCGCTTCCGGCAACACGGCTACAAAAGGGGTGTAGTTTGTGATGGCCGGTCTCCTGTTCTCAAAGCCACGGAGAGAGAACCAGGCGACAGTGTGAGGCTCCGGAGACGCCGTTGGTGCCGTTGGTATGTTTATTGTGTTTATGTACTTGATCTGTTGCCGCACTTTGCGAGAGTGCTGTTGCGCAATCAACTGGGTTTTTTTACGCAGCGCGGTCTGCCTGTGCTCCGTTTGTTTTCTGTGCAATTTAGACAGCGCAGGTGTTCAGATGAGGTTTTCTCTGGTGCTTGTTTCCAAGTGGAGATAAACACTCCTATTAATTCATTTAACCCTCCGGTATCATTCGATTGGACTACGCAAATTAGTCATTCGAGACAAATGTCCACTGCAAAATGCTTTGATAAAAACATTATATTAAAAGGTTATTTTCACAACTTTTTTGGGTTCAATCTTTAAAGCAACTTCCGCCCCCTTATAGAAAATACCAAAAATGTAATCATTTTCAGGATTTTAACCCTTTTAAATGCCATTTTGAATACATGAAACCGCTGTTTTTTTTCATGATGAAAACAGAGAAAATGAGTTATTTTCCAAAAAATACATATCTGGGGACTGGCTCTTTTTTTTTTATAACAGTCTTGGATATGTCAAAGATTAGCAACAAAATAGATTTTTTTGCATTATTAGTTTTTGCACAAAATCAGATTGAACAAATTAGTCATTCGGGACAAATGTCCACTTCCAAAAACTGCTCTAAAATGACAACAGATTAATATTTTTAAAAACTTTTTGGGGTTAAATCTTTCAATCAACTTCAGTCCTGATCAAAAATACCAAATGTTAAATTATGTTCAGGATTTTAACCCTTGAACTGCCAGTTTGAAAACATGAATTTGCACCTCATATCTCTCTTTCTCTCACTCCCTCATTCCCAAACTCATACACACTCTTACATATTAAACCTCCTTATACCTTGTATGTGTGTGAGTGATTGTGTGTGAGAATGAGACAGGAGTAAGTGTGCTCTCATGATGTTTTGTTTTTCATTTGTGCTGTTTCATGTGTCTTTGAGGTAAACAGATGTATGATCTTGACCTCGATGTTTTGAATTGGTTGGAAATTCAAAGCCCTTTGATAATGTCTCTTTAGCAAACAGACATACACAGCCATACATACACTCCTTGAAGTAAATAAAAACACCTGGCTGCAAAGCCAAAGCTTCAAATATGTGTCGTTTGGATGGATGGTCATTTCATTCCTGTGATACGCAACAAGCAGTAAGATGAAGAGGAGCTTCTCTGTGGGACAAGAGGTCTCATGCAGCCTGTAACTTCAGCTGCAGGACTCATCCTCTGAAACAGAAACACCCTGAGAAGGAGAATTTGGTGTGAATCTGAACTGTGCTTGAAAGGAGTCGGCACAAGGATAAAACACTTTTTTGCCAAATAGTTTGCCAAACAGTTCATTTATCAGATCGGGGCAGAGAAGAAGGAACAATTCTGCCCCGAATCCCACGTTGATACAGAGGAATCGATGAGGTCCTTTGCTGAGGAGGTTGAGGAGCTGCTGAGGAACAACAAGATGGTGATGAGGTTGAGATGTATGAAGGACTACAAAACCTTTTGGATGAAAAAAGCCTGATGTTCACTAGTGCTTAGTGATCCCCTCCTCAATCACACCACAAAGGGGATGATGGCACCAGAGATTGCCACGGGAATAACAAGAATATTCGTTGCGCCGCCACGTGAAGCCATGCTTAGAGAAATGATCAGATGCTTGTGGTGGAGTCTGATCGTTCTTCGTCTGACCCTTCCCCTGAAAGTGGAGAGGACACAGAGGATCCCATCCCGTAGCTGCGCTACATTCCTCTGCACTATCCTATCCAATGTTTGCTCAAACATCTGTGGCATCAACATCCCTCCAGTTTGCTACCGAACGTCCCCCATGCAGGTGTGTCATGTCGACAATACTGCTGATGATCTCAGGGGTAAAGAATAAATCAAAGAAGGATTCCACGTCATGAATTCTTATTTTACCAAACCTCTGGCAGCAGGAATGTAGCGCGGCATTTCCTCGTGAGAGGGAAACCAGATTTGAAAATGTTTTGATGTCCACCCACATTGATGCCGTTTGATCAAACAAACGTGTCAAGACGGAACAGTCTTGACACGTGCAGGATAGTGCAGAGGAATGTAGCGCAGCTTCATTCCTCAGCACTATCCTATCCAATGTTTGATCAAACAAACGTGTCAAGACGGACACGGATAGGATAGTGCAGAGTAATGTAGCGCAGCTACTTTCCTCAGCACTATCCTATCCAATGTTTGCTCAAACATCTGTGGCATCAACATCCCTACACTTTGCCACCGAACGTCCCCCATGCAGGTGTTCTTTCTTATTTATGCCACTCGTAATGGCATAACGCGTGGGTCCTGAAACCAAACCTCTGGCAGCAGGAAGTCAAAGGACTTTGAAGTTCAAACAATTCAAAACATCGAGGTCAAGCTGGGTCAAGATCATACATCTGTTTACCTCAAAGACACATGAAACGGCACAAATGAAAAACAAAACGCCATGAGAGCACACTTACTCCTGTCTCATTCTCACACACAATCACTCACACAAGGTATAAGAAGGTTTAATATGTATGAGTTTGGGAAGGAGGGAGTGAGAG
This sequence comes from Harpagifer antarcticus, assembly GCA_902827135.1. Taxonomy (NCBI): domain Eukaryota; kingdom Metazoa; phylum Chordata; class Actinopteri; order Perciformes; family Harpagiferidae; genus Harpagifer; species Harpagifer antarcticus. Next base: position 2,291,280 of record CADEHL010000394.1, read on the forward strand.
AGAAAGAAAGATGAGGTGAAAACTGTGACTTGCTGTAAACCAAATCTACTGTATATTGTTGTCTCTGTACACACACACACACACTATTAGTTGCATACATGTATTCCAATGGCTGGCAGGGCCCATTATACAACAGGCAAAGAAACCAAGAAATGACAAGCATGCAATTCAATGGTAAAATGTCACATCTGGTGATATAGAGTAAAAAGGACAAATTGAACTATTTTCCTCCAATATAAAACCCTGACATTATAAAATGCATGATTTTATACCGGTATGGCGGAGAGATCAAAAGATGTGGTTATGAGTGGATAGGACATTTTTGTCCGCGAGTGGCTAATGTGTGAGTTTTTGTTTAATCTGAATCTGTACAAAAACTAATAATCAACCAAAATCAATGTTGTTGCTAATCTTTGACATATCCAAGACTGTGATAAAAAAACAAAACCACATTTATCATATGGAAAATAACTGCCTTTTTGTGCATGTTTTTCATAGAAAACGCAAATTCATGTTTTCAAACTGGCAGTTAAAGGGTTAAAATCCTGAACATAATTTAACATTTGGTATTTTTGATCAGGACTGAAGTTGATTGAAAGATTTAATCCCAAAAAGTTTTAAAAAATATGAATCTGTTGTCATTTTAGAGCAGTTTTTGGAAGTGGAAATTTGTCCCGAATGACTAATTTGTAACTTTTTTGTTCAATCTGATTTTGTGCAAAAACTAATAATGAAAACAAATCAATTTTGTTGCTAATCTTTGACATATCCAAGACTGTTATAAAAAAAAGAGCCAGTCCCCAGATATGTATTTTTTGGAAAATAACACATTTTCTCTGTTTTCATCATGAAAAAAACAGCGGTTTCATGTATTCAAAATGGCATTTAAAGGGTTAAAATCCTGAAAATGATTACATTTTTGATATTTTCTATTAGGGCGGAAGTTGCTTTAAAGATTGAAACCAAAAAGGTTGTGAAAAAAACCTTTTTAATATAATGTTTTTATCAAAGCATTTTGCAGTGGACATTTTTGTCTCGAATGACTAATTTGCGTAGTCGATTTGTTACACAATGAATTAAAGACCGATTTCAAAAATTGAAATTGGAATTCCAAAATAGATCGAGAAAATAGCCTTGTTACAAAAAATCAGGCCATTTGCATCAACACAACCAAAGTTATTGCAAAATGAAAAGTGAAAAATGACCCATATGGACAAAAACGTCCACAGTGATACCGGAGCGTTAAGTTAATGATGTGGTTTTAAAGTAACAATTTATCCTTTTGAATTAAAACATAGTTTGTGGTATTATTATTATTGAGAATGCAGTGAGACCTGGAAAATGTTTGTGTAGCATGTGAGCTAACTTTTGTTTGTCCTTTGTGTTTTGAAGGTTTTCAACCTGATCAATTCGTGGAGCTGTCTTGAATAAATAAAGACAAAAAGAACGAATTTGAGTTGTCCAAAGCGTCCTCTGTTGCCCTCTAGCCTATCAAGTCAGGCTAAATCACTGATACAGGTCAACAACCTGAAGGACTTGACAGTTATAGCTTTGCAAATAACAAGCAATGACAGTGAATAAATACACTTCTAATCATTGCAGTTAAAGCCTTTTCATCCAAGTCCATTGAAGTGACTAAACTGTGTAACAGACATAATCAGCAAGTAAGCAATCAGTAAACATCTCACGTCTTCTCATTACCAGTAAGGTTGTAAGACCAGTTTGTAAAAGAACAAAAGCAGAAACTTGTTAAGAAGGCAGAAACCCCTCGAGAATGCAAACAAAGTACAAGAGAGGAATAATATGTGCAACAGAATATACCTGTCAAACCTGAGGGTTCAAACCAACAAAAGAAAGGAGGGAGGCTTATAGAGAGAGGGCATTAAGAGAAGTGAGACGTGGAAGACATTTGGAAGTAATAAAAAAACAAGATAAATGGAAATGTGCGGGAGACGGCAGAGAGAAGGTGGGATTAGCAGGGTTTTTATTATGCCACTGTAGAGATCAGAGACTTGTGCTAAAGAGGGATTTGATCTGAAGAGAAATTCAGGCTGCTCCACAACAAAGGAAGCATGCAAAAGAAAAGACTAAAAGATAGGAATTGATTGATGACATTTCACAAAGACAGAGATTAGGGTGGTCCTTAGTGCCATGTACATTTTCAAATTCATTTATTTTAAGCTCCAACCGCCGGAATTTGTTATGATAGTGAAGAAAACTCTCCTGGTGAATTTTATTCAAATTCCAACACCATTTACCCCTCCCTCATCTACCTTGAAGGTTAGCCTCACATAGGGTGGTCCTTAAAATTGAAAGTCGGAAAGTCTAAGCTCCAACCCCCAGTATTCATTCTATTAGTCAAGAAAACTCTCCTGGTGAATTTTATTCAAATTCCAACAACATTTACCCCAGGGTTCATACACTTTTTCACCAATGATTTTCAATGACTTCTCCATGACCTTTACCTAATTTTCCATGACCAAAAAAATTACTCTCTCAGCGGTACCACTGAAAATGGTTTATTTTAACATGGAACAGGAGGTCTGCATATGAAACATGTTGCGCCTATCTAAAACAAATGAAATAGGCTTACTAGCTTCTACACGCTAAATATTTTTATATATTTGATGCAACTTTAGTTACATTTCCATGACTTTTCCAAAATGTTGAGAAAAATATTGTTTTCCATACATTTTCCAGGGCATGGAATTAGCATTTTGAATTTCCATGACTTTCCCAGGTTTTTAATGACCGTAAGAACCCTGTTACCCCTCCTTCATCGACCTGGGCATCGAGCAGGACTACTTTAACATGGCATTACGTGCTACATTAATATGGAGAGCCTTCTCAGGTATTTCATTCTCTAGAATTGTAAAAACACATAATCCCATCTGGTTCTTTTATAACCATAAATATGGACCAGTGCAATATCCAAATCATTCAAAGTAATTGCAAATAGTTATTAACAACTCTTGAGCTTTTTTTCTATTTATAACTGGTGGATTCATTCTGCAAATCTCTAAACTCTAATGCAGGGAGGATCACCTTTCATTTAAAAGGGGTTCACTTATTAGCTGATGTCGGTGGAGAACGTTATCTAACACTCCTGTGGGCGTTTAGTTGAGATCTGTGTAATGTCAGAGCACATGACTCACACCCTTTCCAGACACATCAAACCATTCAGAGAATCTCTATGGATTGGAAGCATATAGCTTTTGTTATGTTTTTCCACACATGTATTCATGTATGTACTCGTGTATCACCAAATTCACTGTGAATGAAGATGTTATTCATATTTTCTACGACTGCCAACAAACCATCATCATGTTGTATGGCAGGGATGTGTATGGACCTAAAAAGGGGTGCATTGATTGATTGAACACAGCTAACATGCAAAGACTTTATTTGATGAGCCCTCAAGTATTTCAATGCATATGGTGCCGTGTTCTTATAATATGACAGCTCACATTATGATTATAATGATGCAATGACCATACCCTTTTGCACATTCTTACTTAACTTCTTATGTTTATATACATATTTGTAATTTGTTATTAATCCATTATTATATTCTAAAATGGAGCAATTGTCAGAATACCTTATTTCCCTCGGGATAACAAAGTGCTCTGATTCTAATGTATCTCTTTATAGTTATATGCATCCTATTAAAATATGATTGCCAATACTAAGACCAACAGAAGCAGATTACAGCCTTGTTCAAATTAAAAACACCTTGAGTTGCTCCCGATGGCATAGCCAACGGTGTGTGAATGTGTATGCATGTTAGTCCTAACATACACTCTGTATGAATGGGTGTGAATGGGTGAACGACATGTAGTATGTAAAGCGCTTTGAGGGGTCTTAAAGACTGGATAAAGCGCTATATAAGTACAGTCCATTTACCATTTGTGACAGAAGCCAAGTTTAGATTTAGTTTAACATAAGTTACGCATCAGATCATTATGTTCCATACTGATGGTTAAACTCCGTCTAGAGCCCTGATTTGCACACTTCACTTCAGGCCCACTCACCCTCCAGCAGGACTGTCTCCGGTGTTTTCCGTTGTTGTACGAGTGACTGTGAGCATCACTGAGGGTCAGAGAGATGAAGTCCTTTCTGGAAGGCGGATACATCCTCTGGTCGTGGCAGACAGACGTAGCTCATAGAAGCTGCATTCAGAAAAGTCAAAAACATATTCAAATCTTAAAGTAAATCTGATAATTGTGCTGAAATCAAATGACTGAATTTATGATCAATCCATGATCCTGATGATATTTTAAACGATATTTTCTAATTTTTTATTCATGACTCGTGTAGTATGGTGTGGTGTTTGCTAGTCCTTTTTTAAATTGTCAAGTAAATTTTCAGCAGCCACAATGTAAACATGCACCTGAATGAATAGTTAAAACATTCCAGAGAAGAGGTTAAGGATTGTTTCTGCTTGATTTGAGTTGTTTAGCTAAGAGAAATAGCTTAGCTGAATTGACCAACTTAACTTTCTTCCACTCAGGTTGACTGTTGAATGTGCATTTGGCTTTTTGTAATGTAACACACATGCATACATACTGCTGTTGATTTATTTCAGTTATGCATAGCAAATTCTCCATTGTTTCTTTATATTATATTGCTCACATCACAATGTTGAACATAACATTGTGATTACCATAAACGTCAGTACCATGGCAGCTGAGGATCTTAGCAAAACACTTAACGCTTATATCGATTGTTACCGCTTTATCACAGACTAAAATAGGAAAGAGCTTCAAAGGAAAGCATAATGGAATATCATTTTGATAAATTAAATACCATGGGCTTTTCTTGCAGCTAGCAAGTTCACTTAAAGCACACAGTGACGTTTCAACTATCATAACTGTGAGAATGCACTCAAAAATGCAAAGTAAGTTATACAAAAACAAATAAATAGCTACATGGTAGCCCGTTGCTGTCAATAACAGCACATTTTATTTCCATATATTGTTCATTTGACACCTCGGTTACAACTTTGGACACATCACTGGCGTGCTGTTTAAACACATCGATACACAATATAAATATTGCAACATAAGCTGCCTCCCCCTCACCTTTGAGTCAGGTTGGTAGCCTCACAGTGACACCTGAAAGCTAAGCAGCTGTTAGCTACCTCCGAGAGGCTAGCTTGCTTCTTCGGCTAGTTCCTGAATGAAAAGTGACGCTGTTCGGCAGAAGGAATATTAAACATGCAACACAGCAGTCCGTCCGACTGTGACACACGATGACGGGCAGCTACATGAAATGTCAAACGAGAGAAACTGAGGGAAACATGGCTAAAGTTAGCAAGGGAACAACCACTGACAGATGCGGAAAAGTGAAGAGCTCGAGCGAGCGATGATGCTGCGCGTCACGTGAAGTGTCACGTAATGTGACGCTTTGAAAGTTAACCCTTAACAAGCCAAACAGTGTTCACCGCTGATATATTATAAACGCAACCGTTTCATACTATTTCAGGTCATTTGTGTTTCATTACAGCCGTTCTTGAATTCCTTAAAAAAAACTGTATAGACCTAATTTCCAACCTGATCTCACCAGAATGCGTAACTCCACCACGACTCCTTAACACCGCATTGCGTGGTGGACTCACGAACTTTGTTACATTGTATGGGCATAGATATGTCTCATAATTATTTGTGTGAACATAAAAATTATTTGTGTGTAAATATGTGATTTGTAAATGTAAAACACGATCCACAATGCATTTAAAAGATTTGCAAACTCACAAATAAATGTGCACGTGTAAAACGGATCGGCAAATACGCTAAATATTTTCACAAATAAAAAAAAGATCTGTGAATATCTCTTTAACATTTACAACTTTCGATCAGGCATTTGTGAATCCATTTTGTATTTGTCAACCAAAAATGCGCTTGCGGATCTCAAATCTCTGCTCGTGGATCTCACATTTCTGCTTGTGGATCGTTTTTTTACACACACGGAATTTTGAGACATATTTTCCGCCGGTCTCGGCTAAAATCTACTCGTGTCACTCGGTTATTTTCGGAAACCACGTAATGGCCTGCTGATGACGACATTTCCGCATGATTTCAAAGTAAGAGCATGATGGTTTGTTGAATGCTCTGTTTTTATATTATAATGAACAGCGGAAGTTAGATGCATTCTTTATCTTCTTGATTTTTTTTTCTCAAAAAACAGTGCATTGTGTGTAATACAACTGTGATTTTTATTAAATTAGTTAGTTTTAAGGAAGGCCAGAGCTTCAGCTGTGTCAAATAGATTATTCCCTTTAGTTAACGTTTTTTAAAAGAAAATTATATTCCGATTTGATCATGTCCCCTTTATTGTATTACGGAGAGCAATGTGAGCATCCATTCCCATTGGATAACGGAGGATTTTACACCCGGAAGTAAGTATTCTCTTTACTGTCTATTGATTTTACAGTGATATCTGCACTACTCATCAACTCAATAACACCAGATTATCCTTGTTGATTACACAACATTGATTGGTTTAAGTTGTGTACAATGCTTTTGTAATTTTCCCCTTCGATTCGGAGAAACAAATATTTGTTCAGTTTAGGATGGCCGAAGACACTACACTACCCAGAATCCTCAGCTATTGTTCCGCGTTGCCTCAAGCTCTGTGATTGGTTGACCTCCAACTGCATTCCGTTTCGTAAAAGATAAATCATACTTTATTCAGCAGTGCTTGCTTTACTCTTTGAAAGTCATCACATGAATGCATTGTAATAAATGGTTTGGCTGCATTAAATATTACACATCTGTCGTAGTTCTTTATTTATATACAGAGATCTGGCCTCAAAATAGACCGGAAACTACTCTTTTACCGTTCTGTTTTAATTTCACAATAAAGTTAGTAGTAATAATTTGTTTTGATATTATTGTTTTTTATTAACTACTAGACCGCTGGTTCATGTTAAGACCATCTTTTATGTGTTGCTGTGGGATTTTTCCATCGCTTTTGTGTTACAAATATCAAAACAATAACAGAATATATCCGTCGTAAACTAAACCAGAAACAGCAGTATATTTTATTTAGCTAACACTGTAAACTTGACAGCTTTTTAACCCGCACCTCCTACTGGTTAAAACACGTTTAAAGTAATATTGAAATCTTGAAAAGGGATGTCCGAAATAGCAATTATATACAGTTTTTAATTAACTATTTGTAGAGAATAACGAGTAATGTATATACTGTATAGGGATCTGCAGATACATATTTAGTCTTCTCAAGCACCAACAATCATTACATTACATTGCATTTAGCTGACGCCTTTATCCAAAGCGATTTACAATAAGTGCGTTCGACCAACAAAATACAAGCTTGAAGAAAACAGAATCATATAAGTACATCAGGTTTCATAGAGCAAAAACATTTCAAGTGCTACTCAACTGGCTTTAGGTAAGCCAGTCCTCCAATCAAATATCTCTCCTAATTGTTGCCACTTGACAATCACCTTCCCTGAATTTTACTCAGGTGTAACTAAAGTCTGCTTTAAGGGTTGTTTATATTTCACATCATTAATCAGAATCTGTAAAGTAACTAAAATAAATGTAGTGGAGTAAAAATACCAGGTTAACCTTAAAGAAAGCCCTCAGGATTATAAAATACCCCCAACACCCCAGCCACAAACTGTTCTGTCTGCTGCCATCTGGCACAACAGCCGCATTCTAGGAGAGGGTGTGGCTGCTGTGGAGGACTACAAGTACCTGGGAGTGCACTTAGACAATGGGCTGAACTGGAGGTTCAACACTGACGCTGTGTACAAGAAGGGGATTAACAGACTCTATTTTCTGAGGAAGCTGAGATCCTTCCACGTGTGCAGCAAGATGCTGGAGATCTTCTAGTCTGTTGTGGCCAGTGCACTCTTCTTTGCTGCGGTCTGCTGGGGGGGCAGCATAAGAGCCGGTGACACCAGCAGGATCAATAAACTGATCAGGAAAGCTGGGTCTGTCATCGGCATCAAGCTGGACCCCTTTGAAGCTGTGGTGGAGAGGAGGACAGTGAACAGGCTGTTGTCCATCATGGATAACCCCACCCATCCCCTCCACCTGCAGCTGGACAGTCAACGGAGCTCCTTCTCCAACAGACTGCTGCAGCTCCGCTGTCACAAGGACCGATACAGGAACACATTCCTGCCCACTGCAATAACTCTGTACAACAAATCACCTCTGGCTGGAAGAGAACTCTCTGCTCCATAGTTTCTCTTATAATACAACCTCGCTGCACATTTTACATATAATCTGTTCAATATTTGAAATTCCATATTCCATTGTCATATATTTTTGAATATGTATATTTGCATATATAATATCTACATGTATATTTTCTATTTTATTTTCTTTCTATTCTTGTTTATTTGTGGTTTTGTTTTATTGTAAAATGCCTTGTCTTTTATGCTGCTGCAACAAAAACAGTTTCCCAAATTGGGATCACTAAAGTACCATCTTATCTTATCTTACATCCGGACTAACACCACCAGACTCAGGGACCGTTTCATCCCACAGGCCATAAGACTATTAAACACCTGAACTTTGAAATAGCATCCATAGCATTAATCTGGCTGATACTTAGAAATGATTTGTCTAATATTTCATATTCCAATCAATTGTATGGACTCTTATTGCACTTTTTACTATTTTACTATGTTTCTTTTTGTATTGACTTGCACTATTTTTTCTGTGTATCTGTGTTATTGTGTTGCACTGTTGGAGGAGCCTGTAACCTAAGGGGGGGGAGGGGTAGGAGACGTTCGATTCCTGTTTTGAATAGTGTGCCGTCGATGGGTTTCATTCCATTTCAAAATGCTGTTTGTCGCTCGGCGTAAACTTCGCGCACTGCCACTCCAACATCCAATCACAGAGCTTGAGGACAAAGCACATGGTGTAGTCTCAAACGATAGCTGAGGATTCTGGGTAGTGTAGTGTCTTCGGCCATCCTAAACTGAACACATATTTGTTTCTCCGAATCGAAGGGGAAAATTACAAAAGCATTGTACACAATTTAAACCAATCAATGTTGTGTAATCAACAAGGATAATCTGGTGTTTTTGAGTTGATGAGTAGTGCAGATATCACTGTAAAATCAATAGACAGTAAAGAGAATACTTACTTCCGGGTGTAAAATCCTCCGTTATCCAATGGGAATGGATGCTCACATTGCTCTCCGTAATACAATAAAGGGGACATGATCAAATCGGAATATAATGTTCTTTTAAAAAACGTTAACTAAAGGGAACAATCTATTTGACACAGCTGAAGCTCAGGGGCCTCATTTATAACGCCGTGCGTAGGATTCACGTGGGAAGGTTGCTTACGTAGTAGAAATTTCACCAAAGATTCACCAAAATATTGCGTACCGGCGATGAAAGTGCGTACAGCACTTCCTACGCCGGTTTCCCTTTATAAATGACAACCGACTCGAAATGCGGTGCAGCTTTTGCGGGCTTCACGTAACGCCCATATTTGCCTATAAATAGTCAAAGAAACGCCCATTCATTCATTTTGACTGACTTTATGAAGAAGATAGCAGGAAATGACGACAGAACAGCTAAAAAAGACATCTCGAGATGTGGGAGGTCGAGATAAATCATATTGTTTGGTGGATGCCGTTTGAACCAGAGTAGCAGCATGGAGGTCGGATCGTCACCAAAATAAATAAATAAGTGGTCCGAAAAAGGTTCATGACAAAAAAAATACACATAGCCTTCATCAGGCAGTGTGTTTGTACCGGGGACAGGAGACACCCCCCCCCCCCTTGATGAGAAACTGTAAGAAATGATCGGGGAATCCCCCCCGGAGTGGAGTCATGACGACTGGATCTGAATTATGTTTTCGTATTTGGTGGTTTGTGTCCCAGCTGTCGATCAGCTGTGCGCAGCGTCTCCACTGCAGCATGTGCATCTCAACCCCCCCTCCCCGCAGCAACTCTATATCCACCAGGAAATACAACCAATGTGTTGTGTTATATTAGCTGTACAATTGACCACATATGGTGTTCTGAGTTTCCATACCTATAGAAATGCAAAACCGCATCATTTATGAGAAAACATTTCATAACATTAACACAACATATTCGAGGTGGTTTTAAATAACATATCCGTATTTATTTATTTCTCCAAGTTATGTTTTTGTGTGCACTGAGGAGTCTTTAATCATTTTAAGATTGGCTTTAATCAATGTTTGAAAATGAATTCTTCATATATGATAAATGAGAGGTAACATTTTATTTATGGTATTATTTCCACATATTTCTCTCCATTCTTCCTTCTGCCAACGGTGTCGCAGTTTCTCGTCTTTCCCGTTTTTGTGCTTAGTGCGTACGCATGGGTTAGAGTTTGCGTGGAGGACCGCATGTTTTCCCGTCAAATTGTATAAATCGCAAACATTGCGTAGAAACTGGCGTGTTGTGTACGTCATTTTTTGAGCGTATATCCCTTTATAAATGTGGCCCCTGGCCTTCCTTAAAAACTAACAAATTTATTTTAATAAAAATCTAAATTAAAAATTAATTTAATAAAAATCACTTATTAACTAATTTAATAAAAATCACAGTTGTATTACACACAATGCACTGTTTTTTGAGAACAAAAAATCGTAACTAATGCACCATAATACATTCTGACGAAAAATAAAAATTATGAGTTACAAGCTATAAAGTAGATTTTAAAAACGTTTTATAGAATAAAAGCTCACTGCTGGACGTTGTAGAAATGCGTGTGTGCGCCACGACAAAAGAGCCTCATTCACTTTACATTGGGGTTGTTTGCGTGGTGCAGACACGTAAATGTAACAAAGTTCGTGAGTCCACCACGCAATGCGGTGTTAAGGAGTCGTGGTGGAGTCACGCATTCTGGTGAGATCAGGTTGCTAATTTCATTTATCTTTTACAGTTTTGCTCCATTGATGCATTAAGACCGATTTTGGGACTTACTGACATTACATTAAAAAAAAATCTGCATGAAGTTTACTGGTCCAAATTATACCAGATCTACAAGATGACACGTTTTTTCATTAAATAAATGTAAACGTAATTGCCTGAGGGATGTCTTAGGATCATTATGTGTTTACTTCTGTCAATTAATTACTCCTTTATTACATATTCACAGTTCATCCAAATGAGGTTTGATAGGCCTGTTAAATGGCTCATTAAACCATAAAAGCAGTCAGCAATGAAAGATTGACTTTGACAAATCATAAAATCATGTCAGACTCGTGCACTCATGACCTCTTGTGGGTGAAATTAGTCAATCAAGTTATCAAATTAAAAAACAACCCAGGGAAGTAATCGCCGTTTAGTTACTCCAATAACATGCACTGCTGGGAAATGATAAAGCTTTCTAAGTTAATACCTAGCAGTACAAGTAAATAGGACATTGTTTATGATGACAGCTGCATGAAGAAATAAAGGAGAATCTTACAAATATATTTAAAATAAAAGGTTAAACAAATAATTACGATTTATCCAGTATATATATTTTTAAGAACTACTAAAAAGATTGAGAAATCGTAATGTAATTGTGTCAATAATGCAACCTGCTAAATAAACTGCATTAAAAAGTACAACAACTCCATTTAGATGTTAACCATCATTTGGACAGCATTTCATTTGTCAAATAATTTGATTTATGACCAAATAATTTTGATAAAATACACTTGAGTCAACAATAGGTTATGTTTTTTTTTAATTCAGCTGACACAATTCTTTGAATGAGCTGATGAGGGGATCGCAAGACAAATGTCCAGCATGTCATTTTGAATATCTAAAAATGATAATTTGTACAAAACAAGGTTACAATGATCAGTCTCAGCCAGCTAAGGCAATCATATGAAATGATAAGACAAATCAAAATATAAAAAGAATACACCAGGCCAGAATTGCATACAAACTTAAGCGTACATTTCTTACTATAAGCACTTGCACTTATCAGCCTTGTGAATAATTAGCTAACCCTCTAAATATCTACAGCTGATGATTTGGTATAAGCATGTTGTGTTTCTGCAGAGCTGCTGTTTTGCAGAGACGTTAGACCACAAACTCCCTGAGATCTCACGCAAATGAATCCTCTTCAGCCGGCAAACCGTGCACACCCCTCATCACTCACTGCTGACACTCTGTAGGACACACACACAGAATCCTGATGCTGCAGAGAAGATACAAAGCTTGCTTATTTTCTCTGGATCCAAGCACTTTCCAGATGGATTGAGGCACAAATGCAGGTCAACAGCAATTACTCAATGCTAAGTGGTGGTGGTGATAGGCACAAAGTAGCTCTGCAGGACACGGCTACCGCGCTTGGCAAACGTATGCACGATCTTTACAGTACATTGAAATACATTACAGTATTGTTTGGAGTGGAAATAAGTGGATGTGTCAGGACTGGCTGCTAAACATTGGTCTTTGGTTTACATGAGAATAACAGAGATAAGCAATCTCCAAAGTACTCTTGAATGTAACATTTCTCTTGTTAAAACAATAATCGTTGTAGATTGTGACAGTCTACACAATATGAATAAGGCAACAGCTACATTTGTATTTCATAGACCTTAAACTGGGGAACATGGTTGCTGGAAAATCAATCTGAATGTACAATCTGTTTCACACAATATTTCATAGTGAAATATTGTGTCACTAATCTCTCATCTTTGTTATTGGTTAATATGGTAAAAATGCTGATTAGCCACATTTTGTGCCTTTTTCCTTGAAGACAAATTGTGCAGGAGTTCACACACAGTTCAAGAATAGCATGCTGTGTTCTTGTTGATGGCAGAACCAACCCAATGTTGGTTTTGGTCTTTTCACAGATTTTTCCTTTTTTAGTCTTCTTTTAATGCCAAACTACAAACCTAAAGAAACTCACTATAGCAACAGCAGCTGTAGTTCCCGTGTGTGTACTGCATCATTAATGTATCATACCTGAGACGTAAAAAGTAAAACCATACAATAACATGAAACTGTTAAAACTATCTTGTGCATTTTACAAAATGAGGAAAGTTGGTGCATCCTAAGCAAGTCTGCATAAGTTCATGTGATTGTTTTAGGCATTAAAGAAATCATCTTTCAAATAAAAAGTGATTAGCACCTTGAGAAAAGTCACCCATCCGAGGTCACTCAAAGTACCAACATAGGGTTTTACTGGCCTGGTCACTGGCCAATGGGACCACAGTAGCTGTGTTCCCATGCAGAACACATTGTTACGGCTTTTATATACACAATGGGCCGGCTATGACAGAGGCCCAAAAATACATAACAAAAATCAAACAGAGAAAATAAACAATTGTATATAAAGGATAAAAAAGACATACATTTTTAAATTATTCAATACAAGATAAACGTCTCTGTAAACAAACTTGACTTCTCCGTGGAAAGAAAGCCTGAGAAAGCCTCAAATTCATGAATACGGAGTCACTCAAATTGAGAGTTCGAATCCCCAAAAACAAGAGGAAAGGGAGGGACATCTTCAGGAAAGGGAAGAGATGTTCCGGTTGTCCTCTAGGTGTCCATTAGTGAACGGGTTAGTGTCCTAGCCCTTGGTGTTCTAGGACTGCATTGATATTTTAGCACCTTTAGCTGAAACACACAGGTCCCACAGTGAAGCTGAACTGATGTGTCGAGTTGCCGCCTCCCATCAAAGCTACGTCTCTCAGAGGAAGCAGCTGGAGGTCCTCAAACTCAAACACAGACTCCCGAGTGACAGAAACGCTCTCCTCTCCAGGCTGAGACGCAGGGGGCAGAAGACATCATTATCATAAAATTACATTTCCTGTGAACCCTAAAATGTTTAAGTGTCAAGACTTTTGGTATTTTGTTTGATTTCAACTAACCATTATTTTGTATTTCATAGCTTTCTCTTAGATTTAAATAATTAAAAATCCCGTAACATACCACGCAGTCTTTAACTGCTCCGACAAAACTCTGCTTCCTGCTGTCAGTGAGGAACTTGATGTCTCGGTCCACGGGGCCCAGTCTATGTCCTGGGTGGCAGGAGAAGGTCAGATTCTGGAGCGCAGTGCTGCTGTGCAACCTCAGGAAACGCATCTGCACCACATTGGCTCCTGGATAGTAAAACTAGTGAGAAATAACAACAATGTCATGGATTATCAATACAGGCTGGTACGGAAGAACAGTAACAATGATTTAAAAAGTCAAAACAATCATTAAGAGAATGGAAATTACAAAACGTCATTAGTCAAATAATCAATTGTGTGACAAAAAACAACAATAACTGAAAAAGCTTCAAACCTCCTCCGGATAGAAACCTTGTAATTGCAAAGGGTTAAATGGCCCTCTATGTGCACTGGTAAGCAAACAGCACCTTTGTGCTTCCATGTGAATGTTCAAGTATTTAAATAAGATAGCCACACAGAGTCACAGTCAAATTACAAGTGTCACATATATAAGAAACAGAAGCAAATGTATTGCCTGCTATCAGACTGTGAAATTACATCCCAAAACTCAGTCTCTCTCTCATGTTTAAACGTTGCCTGAAGTTTGGAGTTTTTTCTCAGAATCAGAATAACTTTATTCGTCCCAAAGAGGGGAAATGTACAATTGCTATTGTTCTGATTATTGCATGATAAACACAAAGGCAACATTTTTTTTCTTACACGGATATTTGGCGGATTAAATAGTTTAAATTGACCTCAGATGGTGCTATCCGCAGACACAATCCATTCTATGTGATTCTGCCCATTAATCTGTTAATCATATGTCAGTGTTTTTTAGATGTTGTGTATTTCTATTGACCTTAAGGTTCAAAAGCACCAATAAACAAATACATATTCAGTTTTGGTGGTAGCTTTCTCTCACCTGAAAGCCCCGCTCCAGCCTGCTGAGCCACTGAAAGGATCCTTCTTCAGAAACTTCTTCCATCCAGGCTTTCATGGGCAACTGCAGGCGGAGAAAAGAAGGCAAACGTACCGATCTGAATTCAGGTCCCGCTTCCATTTAAGAGACTCGTGAAGGTCAACAATGTTCAGACAGCTCCGGATTAGCATGCAGCTCAAGCATGAAGCAGAGGTAAATTGGCTAGCTTGGTGGGCGATGCATTCACTTCATGCCTATTTGAGACCAATCCATATTATTATTTGGTTGAGTGAGTCACATTTTTATGTAGTATTGACTGTGTTAGAGGTGAGAGAGGTGATTTGTGCAGACTGCGGT
The DNA here is from genome assembly GCA_902827135.1 of Harpagifer antarcticus. Classification (NCBI taxonomy): domain Eukaryota; kingdom Metazoa; phylum Chordata; class Actinopteri; order Perciformes; family Harpagiferidae; genus Harpagifer; species Harpagifer antarcticus. Next base: position 2,306,454 of record CADEHL010000394.1, read on the forward strand.
AAAGAGAGGGACGATAATAACCAGAATAATAACGTCTGTGAACTTCCTGAAGGAACAAGAGTGGAGGCAGATATGAGCGAGTGGATCCCATTGAAAATAGAAAGGAAGGGTTAAAAAAGAGAATGCTTTTTACAGTCTGTTCACTTTCGTGTAATAAAGACACAATGCATTGTTTCGTTATATGCTAGAATCATTAAGTTACCTGAGGTGTCAACCTTTATTTTCTGTTTTCTTATAACAAACATTGATGTTTTTAATCCTATAAAATGTATGTATTGGAACGGTTGGAGGGGAATGAATGTAGCAAATCCTTAAAAACTGACAGGTGTAAGAAATGGTGTGTGTTTGTGGCAGACCATGATGAATATTGGCAATGAAGTCAGTGAATCAAACAATATTAAAAACGTGCTTATACGGTATAAATCAAGTCCAAACTACTAAAAAATGTTTTAAATTGGAAACATTGATTTTACTTTCAGGTGACATGTGTCGTCCTCTCTGTAGAAGTGGGGTCTGACTGACATTTCGTCAAATTGAAATTCAGGAGGTACAACAGGGCTAAGTGGAGTTAGCGGTCACGCCATTGATCCAGAGGTGCAATTTCCTGCAGCCTGTCGCAGCTGATGTGTTTCTACCTGAGAGTCTCGGGGGTGGAGACAGGTCTGTTTGGATGTGGAGGAGAAGCTGCAGTAGGCCAGCAGAGCGTCCGCCGGGCTGCCCTGGTTCGGGTCAATGTAATACATTCCTGCAGAGAAAGGTTAGCGGAGCTCAATGAGATCTGCAGGGAGGAAACGGATGCTGACAGAAAGGCCTGAGCGCATTGGGAGCAGAATAACTACAATGTCCTTATGTATGAAGAAATAGCATTTTCTATACAATTTTGTTAAAAGAGAAACTTATTTACAAAAATGTATTAAAAAAAAAGTCTGCATATTTAACAGGATTAGGACAGATAAGATATAAACAAAATTAAAAATAGGAATTTAAATAGTGATATTTACATGTGCAATAAGAGAAGCCAAGGTAGGGGTGTAATTTGACTATTAACTGCAGATTACACTAGAGATACATTAGATCCTTCACTTCTGATATGTATTGAACATCTGCAGAATAAGGTATGAATTATTCATAACATATCGATAGAAATACCATCCAAAATGTGTTGCATTAAAGCTTATATTCTTTAGTGTGTTTTGATGACACCAGTATTAACAAGTTCATTTAACCATTTTAAACAAAAATAAACGTAATTTTCCTGCTGTACTCCCATTTTTGTGTATATATATTTCATTTTTTTTTAAACATTTCATTTACATTTTTACAATAACTACATATAATATTTATATTTGTGTTCCTGTTTTACAACCTTATTCTTCTCACTCACCATTTGTACACCAAAGCAAAATCCTTGTATGTGTAAACCTACTCTGCAATAAAACCTGATTCTGTGTCTGATTCTGTAATAACTGTTATCTCAGTGTTTGTGGGACTGACCGCTGCTGTAGTCGGGGTGACAGAGCCACAGCTCCAGGCAGGTGGAGGCTGGGTGCTCCTTGCTGCCGTCGGGGGGGTCCAGCAGCAGCCGGAGCTCCAGCTGCAGAGAGTCCAGCAGAGTCTGGAGCAGAGAGTAGTTGGGCTTATCGGACACGTACATCAGATCCTGGACATGGGAAGAGCACAGCAGAAACAAACAGTCAATAGCAATGCAAACCGCTGCTGTCTTAAGATGTTCTCATGAGAATTATGTAAATATTGTGTGACGAAGGTAACCGTTTTGTCCGTTGCTCCTGATTGTGTTCACCTGGTGCCCTGTGTTGTCTCCTCCCCCCTCGCTGTGTCTAATTGCTCCCATCCCACCAGTGTCTAAATGCTGATTAGTGTGTGGGTATTTAGGCTCTGTTTCCCTGTCTGTGTGGGTGGTAGTGTGTGAGAGATCCTGGTGGCTGGTGACTGTGCTCACGTGAACAGCAGATTGAGGCTGTGTCATATGTTTGTGAGTAATAAATGCCCACACCGGGTTGTATTTTGGACGTTCTGCCTCTGCCTCCTTGCTTGGTCGGGCCGCTCAACGGTCAGCTTCACATATTGTAACCGTTAATACTAGAAAATGGACAATAGACATGAATCACTTGCCCTGAGTTGAGTCAGCGTCATGTTCAGTGACTGTCCGGGAGGTCCAGGGATCCCAGGTGGACCCTTTCACAGAGGAAATATGCACATATAAGTATATACTACAAAATAGTATATATAGAGAAAATATTCATTAAATATTGTTTTCTGATACAATATACACTGACATAGATCCATAGAGTAATGGTATCATGAGGTAAAAGCTGTTTTGGATATGTGGTGTTAAATTAGAAAGAACGTATGAAAAGCACAGGTTAAAATACTTTTGTTGGCAACAGAACTGCGTTAGCAACATTAGCTGACATGCTAAACCTAT